>JAGTTD010000006.1:21809993-23009993 GCA_018398585.1 Simmondsia chinensis | reverse complement strand
GCTTCTTTACAAAAATGTTGAAGTTCTTATTGTCAATTTGGAAGTACATCCATTCTTTGATTAGGCTCATTTGTGTAGTAACAATAAGCACCTTTCCCACTTCAAGGGATTCACCAAATTCCACTCTTCCATCCACACACAGCACATCGGCCCAACAATTTCCAATACAAGCAAAGTTTTCCTCTAACCACCCATGTAATGGCATTCCATACACTGCAATCCACATTCTTCGAGTTTGACAGCAATCTTCCTCGCTCTAGGACTTCGCTACCTAGCACCATACTCTAATCCACCCCTCTTCTTCCTCTATGAATTTGTCATGGGTTGACAGATCAACGAATGTTAGCATGAATTTGAATTTTCCACTATCTCCGAAATGTTAGTATGAATTTGAATTTTCCAATATCTCCGACTTTTTGAATTGCACTCTGGTTTGGGCACAAGGACACTGGTATCATGTTGCATGCCATGGGTTTGGTTGTACAACAGATAATGCTGCATTTAAGTTCATCTATCAGAGCCATGTCTGGAATACCCTGAGCTACTTTGGGACGACGTTGATCGGGCTGATTATACCTAGAGCCATGGCCTTGGGTACCGGGTTGACTATGATACCAGTGTTGAGGAAGAGGGACTTGTACTCTGTGTAGTCCATTGTCGCCGAACCCACCTCTGCACGACCTTGGCGTCCCTTGCTTGCGAGCATATCTAGCGCAGCTGACTATAAGTGTACCCCTTCTTAGCGCTGTGCCATTTAAACCTGCCATCGCCTCATTGGCCTCGGTCTGGAATCTTAACGGGACAAATCCAAAGAGACGTCGTTTGTTTTGATGACGTTTGTGAGATATGAAAGAGTCCACTATGCTTCCACACCTCTGAAAGAGATGATAGAGTCTCATGGGGCTGAAGTACACCGGCAGGTTATCGACAAAGATCGAGATGATCTCACTCTGTATTCCTCCCTTTGGTCTGGCATCTTCCTAGTAGTCCCCCTGTTGGGTATTATGAGGGCCATTGCGTTCCCCATCGATCATCCTCTTTGATAAAAAATCAAAGGAGAAAATCTAAACCTATCTTGGAGAAGCAATATCCTACGACTATTGGTACCAGCGTGTAAATTGGGTGATGGAGAGACAAATAGTCACACAGTGGCCGCGGACACCTCTACAGGTGCCGTCACGAACAGCCGGGTTGGTATGGGAGATCTGGTTGGAGATGCTTGATCGAATGATTGTTTGCACCAGTGTGTAAATCGGGGACCAGTGATTCGAAATCATCAAGCAGCTACCGTGGCTTTGTCCTCACTCGTCATCGGAGGCTGAGTAGGGGTTTGGGGGTTTTTTCTTGCATTTTGCTTAGGGTCTTGTTTTTTAACTATGCATAAATCCTAGGTCACCTCCAATAGAACTAGTATAATGCATAACATGTCTAACCTTTTCCATAATTTAATTACTTAATAGGAGTCTTATGTACTAAACTATTATTTATTGTTGATTTATTGTTAATGAAATAAATGTGTGCAAATGCTCAAACTAGGGATAACTTATGGTGCTTTTTCAATGCCAAGAAGGTATATGTCTAGTACTACATTTTTTGACTTGACTTCCTGCTTTATTTGACTTGACTTCAACTTTGACTTGATTTTATAAGTATTGTTCTGTTTTTACTTTTTAGGGTTGGGGGCCCTCGGAAATAACTTACCTTTAAGAATACTACCACCCTGTAGGAATAACGCTGTGTGCATTTCTCCCTCCCCATACTCTACCCTGGCAAGAGACTTTTAAGGCACTGTTTGTACATTTAATTTAAACATATGGTACAATTCTAAAGTAACTTAATTTCCCACCAAATTAGGGGTATTTAATTTTTAGTACCTTGACATTTGTAAAAATAATAAAAAAGGCTCCTAACCTTTTCGATTTGTTTTTTGGTATCACGGGTTTTGTATGAATTAAAAATTAGTTAGCCTCTCCTACGAAACCCAATGTTCAAAGCTTGAAAATACAAATTGGCCCATGACAAAACGAAGTTGTACTGATACGTGACATTGAAGTTTAATGCCATGATTATTATTGTGTTTCTGAGAAGAACAAAATGCATTGTTTTGAAGCATTTTCCAACAAATCGGTAGCATTTTGATCCATTTAAAAACCCCTCTGCCCTCATCTTCTCCATATCTCCCATAAACTAGTTTATTGTCTTCTCGAAATTATCAGGCTATTTTCATAAATTATGGAATTATGATACTCTAATGACGTTCTTAGGAGTCTCTGATTGTCTTAGCTACACAACACCTAAGTTTGAACAAAATTAATTAAGTTTTTGAATTATATCACATGTTTTAACTATTGTGCCACAACGTTTTACATAAAGGAATCATTAGTTTGGACGTCATTGTTTTACGAATTATGTGATTATGAAAAACTAATGAAGTCCCTAAGTTTCTCTAAGGATTCTAATTCATCAGACTTCTATTTTGATGCAAAATTAAGTTAGCTTTAAAATTGAACCACAACTATTATCTAAATGTAGCACAAGTTTTAACTAAATATACCACAGCATTCGACTACCTTGTACCTTACAGTAATACAAGAAGAAATCTTTCATTTCAACGTCATTTTTTCACAAATTATGGTATAATGGTACAGTAATGGCATTTATGGTATCTTTGCCACTTTATTTTGAAAGGAAAATAAGATAGCTTTAGAATATATCACAAGTCTTACTAAATGTACTATACCGTTCAACTAGCATGTGCCATGAGGTTATAGAAGAAGGAATCTTTTATTGGGATGCTATTTTTTCACAAATTATGGGATTATGGTACACCAATAATATTCTTAAGTGTTTCTAGGGGTCCTAATTGCCCCACACTTTAATTTGTAGCAAAATTAAGTTAGTTTTAGTTCCTAAATGTACCATATTATTCAATTAGCTTGTACCATAGTATTATACATGAAAGAACATTTTATTTGGACATCATTATTTCATGTATTATGTGTTTATGGTACACTAATCACCTTTACAAGTGTTCGCCCTAAACACCATTTACATTGTAATTGTGATGATAACAATCATTTAGTGAGTTATTATGTTTAAATTGTTCTAATTTTGTTTGAAAGTGACTCATAAGGAAGATAGAAAAAATTAAGATTAATCATGTTAATATTAGGCTTTCGAAGATGATGGATCAAGAGGAAACTGAGCCAAGTTGAAAAGAAAGTTGACCTTAAAATCAAGAGAACGAGATTCGAGTTCAGAACAAAAATGCCATTTCTTGACACTTTTTTGTTGACTCTTGGTCCAAGCGTCAATAATTTTAGTGACACTTCAATTTTATTGATGCTCAAAAGCATCAACAAAAATATTGACACTTGCAAGTGTGAAGAAAATAAATAACCAATATAAATGCATTCATATTTTCAAAAACTTTTACTTTCCCCCCATTTTTACTTTTCCACTCATTTGAAAATTTAATTTTAATTTTAAAAACTTAATTTTAATTTCTTAACCCCCCTTTTCATTTTCAATTCTCATCCTCAAACCCTCACATGCTTTTCGTTAACCCCTCAACCACCGCTTGCCCCTCACTGGTTCTACTGCTGCTGGACCACCGTGCTCCACCGTCTCAACCACTCTACTCTGCCTGTTCAACAAGTAACCCCCACGCCATCTCCATTTCTCTCCCCCACCTCTTGCTCTTTTTTCACCTTCCTCTCTGTACTTAATCGAAATTTACGGGTTAGAGTTAGATGTTTGAGTTTGAGTCTGATTTGATTTTTAGGATTAGAGTTAGATGTTATTCGAGTTTGAGTCTGATTTGGTTTTTAGAGTGGTTTTTATGGTTAGAGTTAAATATTGTTTGAGTTTGAATCTAATTTCATTTTTAGGGTCATGGGTAAATATTGTATGAGTTTGAATCTGATTTTTTTTTTTTTAGGTTAGATTTAAATGTTGTTCGAGTTTAAATCTAATTTTGTTTTTAGTGTCAGGGTTTATATAAATTCTAAGCGATCTTTTTGTAGAAATCATCAAAATTCTTTAAGTTTGAGTCTAATTTTGTTTTTAGGGCTTTTAGGTCCAGCGCTTATATAAACTCTAAGCTGTGGTTGGTGAGCTTATGATTGGGGCATTCAAGTTTATCATGTGGGCTATGATTCAATTTAGAATTATACAAAATTGTATTTGTGGAATCTACATTGATTTAAGTTGTGTTTTGAAATGTTATGCTCTAGTTTCAGTCTATGGTTTGATACTTGTGTTGTCTAAACATTAAATCTAATAAGGCGTGGGTTTGCGACTTATATTTTCACGAGGAAATGTAAATGTACGAGTTGACTTATTATTTTGTTTGTAGTTTGTTTGGAGGATTGGAAAAAAATTGGAAAGTTAGCCTAAGGTTTGAATTGCTTGCCTATTTAGTTTTAGGGCACACAGTTGAGTTCATTAGTAGTAAGTTGTTTGGAGGCGACCTCCTCGAATTGACCTTAATTATAGGTGGATTGGCATGTCATTGCTTTATGGGGTATGCATTGGGGCCTCTAGTGGTGAAAAATTCATTACTTTAATGTAGATATTATAAGTGAAATTGCTACTAGAGCATAACACTTGGTGTTTAGTGGTTTCCTTGCATGTGAACTTGCACAAGATGAATTTCCGACTCTGATGTAGTAGTCAATCTATTATTGAGTGATGTAGTTCTTAAATTGGATCTGATTGCCATAGTTCTGCAAAATGGGGACTTTGGGCCTAAAGCTCAAGAAATCAAGTTCAGAAGGGAATCTTTAAGCTTGAATTATGATATAGATTTATGGACTTTGTGCAAGTATTTTCTAGAGAGATATTATTATCAAAAAGGAGCTAAAATTAAAATGATTTGGATGGAATATAAGAAAGGAAACCATTAGGTCTTTTAATTATCAAGCTTGTCAAGTCTTTATCTCTTAAGTAGAGTTACTAGTTGGCATCATTATTTTAGTTCTATATTTAGGTGTGCCTATAAGCTGGGTCTTAAGTTTGGATATGTCGAGATCTTCCATTCTTAAGTTTGAGCTAAAGATACCATCTAGAATGGATGTTGAAGGTGAGCTTGGGAAAAACAAGCCTGCGTATTATTTAGGAAAAGTTTCAACCTACTTTGGAAATTTTGAAAGGTATATCAACCAATTTTAAGTCCTTTTGATCCCTAGGCATAAGTTTGAATATCCCAAATTGTTTCCTACAAAATCTCACGGTTAGGAGCTATACGAATGCTTCTCTTATGGAATGAACCATAACAACTTAGCTTCTTTTACAAGACATTTGTTATATTCTAGAACAACATTATTTTCGAACGCTATATATTTTTATGAAAGTTTGAGCCAAATATGTTTTTCCCCCTTATATATATATATATATATATATATATATATATTTTGCACTTACTTTTTTATTGTCACTTCTTTTAGGTTCTGAATGAATCAAGTGGTGTGATCGTAATGCCCCATCACCAGTTGATAATGCCTGTCTTGGATGAGGGAAAGAGATCAGCAAGAATAAGTTTGGAACTCCTTTGTTTTAACTTTTTGGAATTTGTTTGGTTGATTAATGCTTTTCAAACATTTTCTTAATTGGCGGTATATTAAGGTGTACCTTTGAATATTAATATTAACTCTATTTATGAGTGTATTGTTGATATTTTTGAATAATTATAGTCTTGATTATTGACTGTAGTAACTATCGGGCTTGAAGTTGTTGCTGTACATCTACCCCCCTAGACCCCGCTTTTGTGGGAGCCCTTGAGGCACTGGGTTGTTGTTGTTGTTGTTGTTGTTGTTGTATCGTGCGTGAAGTTATGTTATGGATTACTTTTTGTAATTTTGACATATGTATGAGTTATACAAGCCTAAATAGGTAACTTAATTTCCAATTGTAAAGAGAAAATATCTTACAGATGTGATATTTGAAACAATCATTCACACCTTCATAAAATGTAAATTAAAAAAAAAAACATATGCTCAAAAAAATGTAGGTAGTTTATTTCCTGACGCTTTTAAGAGTCTTACACTGAAAAGAAAAATTTTTAATAAAAAATTTGACTCCTAAATTATTGACGCCTCAAAGCATCAACAATTAATCGACATGTGGCCTTGTTCATGCTTTAAAGCGTCAAGAATTTGTTGATGCTTGAAAGCGTCAACAAATTTCTTGACGCTTTCAAGTGTCAACAAATATTTCCTGACGCCAAAATTGAGGACGCTTGGCCAAGCATCAAGAATATTTTTCTCTGCACTTATAAGCGTCACCATTCTGTTCAAAAAGTGTCAAGATATGCCACTTTTGTTGTAGTCGTTTATTTTTATTTTACAGGACTTAGGATCGAGATCTATTAATTGAGTCAAATCTCAATATTGATATGTGAGGCTCTAACAAAAATTTTTTTGGAACGTTTTTTAATTTGATTCCCAAATGTAGTTTAAAAAATACTTAAGTCAAATTCAAGCCAATCAAGTTTTTCAATAAGGATATTTTAAATTGGCATTAGGAAAAGTATGCCCAAAAATAACAAGATCAAAAATTTTGCTATAGTAATATTTTAGCTTGATTAAATCAATCAATCATTCAAACGAACTAGGCAGAAATGGAAATTTATTCAAAAAATAAGCTAATATGGTAAATCAATCAAGCTAAAATGGTCAACATTATTCAAATCTACCTTGGTATGCTGAGTATCAACACACAGAAGGAGTGTGTTGACACTCAGACATATAGTAGCCATCTGGAGCAGCTGTGTGTCTAAATGGCTCCACACAACTACTTTTGATTTGATTTCTTTCCTGATCTTTTACCAAACATTTCAAACATCCCTTAGCCCCTCATTTGCTTGTAAATAGGGCTTGAATACTTTGGTTTAAATCATCCAATTCTCTCTATGCATTTTTTGACTTAAAAGCTCTTGTTCTGTTGTGCTTTAACGTTTTAATTTCGAGTTTTTTAAAGTGCTCTTAAGCATCATTAATTCTCTTTATTGTTGATAATTGAGCTTAATTGGCATATCCTTAGAATCGACTAAGCTTGATTTATTGTCAATTCAATCTTAAAAGAATGAAGAATTTCATTGTAAAGGCTGGATCCTAAGCCTGCTGTTATAAAAGTTTCGATCATAAAGGTTGGATAGAGCCTATGTACAAAAATATTGGCTGTAAAGGTTGGACTTATACCCTAGTTTTAAAAGGGATCATCAAGCCTAGCTAAAGGCTCAAATGATGAAGAGTAATCACTTGAGTAGTGGACTAGCTTTAAGGTTGGAAGTAAACCACTATAAAAATCACTGTGCACCATTTTATTCTTGCCTTTACATTTTTATTTTTTGTTTCATTGATTTTTTGATTCTTAAAGTTTAAATTTTTATTTTCTCAAGAAAGAACCTAATTCACCCCCTCCCCCTCTTAGGTTGCTTTTTGGGCCTTCAATTGATGTCCGAGCTATTAGTCTCTATTTTTGGTCCAACAACCTTAGGGTGATCCAAATGGCAACATTCCCTCCTATCTTGGCCGAAGGTCAATCGACCAACAAACCTCCTCTTGTTGATGGGAAAAATTTCCCCTATTGGAAACTTAGAATGAGATTGTACATCACCTCCATTGATTTTGATTTATGGTTTATAGCGAAAAATGGTGACTTTGTAAGGAAAACTATTGTGAAAGTGGAAAATGACTTGTCCATTATGACAAGATAAAGCTTGAGAAAAATGCTAATGCTCACTTTGAATTATTATATGTTATTACTCCCAATGTGTTTAATCATGTCAAAAGTTACAAGACTGCAAATGAGATTTGGGACAAACTTGAAGCCACTTTTAAAAGAAAGTCGGATGGAGAATATGTAAGGACCACCCACGAATTTACCAAACCTTAAATTGAAATAGCAATGCGAAATGGAAAGGGAATGTGGAAAAAATATTAGAACACTAGAATTTACATGGTTCAGCCAAAGTCTACGTCCATGGAGGGGGAAAGCAACAATATTCACTAATAAACCAAGAATTACAATGTTTTTCACTCTTCCTCACTTCAGCTCATTTTACAACACCAGCTAAGAGTGTCTATATATAGACCTCTTAAAATTGAAACCACTGGAAGCTTAAAAATCATGCCATAAACATAGGCCCTAATAAATTTGGCCAATGATAATAACAGTAACCAAAAATAAACAGTCTCTATACTTAACAATCTCCCACTTGGAAACTATATAGCAATCCACCATGCTTCCCCCTCACACGCAATCATCATGCATGAACTCTACTTGAAGTGCACCCCGGCTTTAGTATATCAAGCGGTACACTCTTCTTTAGCAGAACCGCTGGATTCACGTTTCCACTTATCTTCTTATACCAGGAATTCATTCTAGCTCCCACTGCTAGCTCCCACTTGTACTTGGCTTCACATCAGAATGACCTCTTTGATTGATCCATTTAGCCATCGGCTTTCGGGACTAATATGACACCTGGGGATGTGGCTTCCAGCTGACACGCTTTGACTTGCTCAATGTTCAGTTTGTGGCAGTAAACACGCCATTAGCTACCTTCGACATTGAAAGCAGTGTGCTCGACTTCAAACCATGAGCTATCACTAATGCCCCTTTCAAGACGACCCACTTTCCTCCTAAGAACTTGGCAGAACACCCACTATCATCAAGCTGCCCACCAATATCAAATTATTCTTCAACTCTGGCTCATATCTCACACCATGTAAATTCCACACTGACCCATGTGGTAACAAAATAGTGATGTCACCGTACCGACAACTTCCAATAGTTGTCCACTCACCAAATACACTGTACAGTAGTCCCTAGCCACAAAATTCTGAATCATGCCCCTCCATGATGTAACGGGAATCGAAGCCCCTGAATCTAAAATGCAGCCATCTACTGGGGAATGTACTGTAAGAGCCAAAGCATCTTCTATTAGCTCTTCAGTTACAACATTGGTTGTATTTGGGTCTAGCTTCTTTAAGACTCTACACTCCCTTTTCATATGTCCCAGTTTCCCGCAGTGCCAACACGACCCCCTCTGGCCTATCTCACTGCTTCTGCCTCTATGTGATCTTTCCAAACCCTACCCCGGATTTCCACACTCAAGGTGTGATTATCACCGGAATCTCGTCGACACACCTTCTCAACCAAGACTAAATCATGTATATATGTCATCGTATTGCAATTTCTATTTCCTGGTAGAATTACTAATCACCATTTTCATGCTTCCTAACTATTGGGCAAAGACACTTATAACATTAGTGCTCGGATTTCATCATCAAATTTGAGTTCCACTAACATCAAGTAATTTATGATCGTATTAAAAGCATTCAGATGCTGGGCAACATAACCACCTTCCCCCATCTTTAGATTGAACAACTTCTTCATCAAGTGCACCTTATTGTTCACTGATGGTTTTTCATACATGCCCGACAAAGCTTCCATCAAACCCACCATTGTCTTCTCATTGACAACATTATGTGCTATAGTTCGGGATAGAGTAAATCAAATGACTCCCAAAATTGTTGATCCTACAAGTTCCACTCCTTGTCCTCCAAATCCTCGGGTTTCTTCCTTAATAGGGGTAACTGCAACTTTTTCGTGTACAGAAAATCCTCAATAGGCAAAATTAGTCTCGTCAAATTTCTTTATACCAGGAATTTTCACTTCATCGGTCGCCATGGGTGAATACACTTGATTTAATCACCTCGAGCACAAAACAAATACTATCCAAAGTGGTTTAATTGTTTACCCAAAGGACGACCTTCACAACAGACCCAAAAAGCCTGGGCCCAAACAAAACTTCAAAACCTCTCCCACTTCAACGGCCTAAAGGAAAGCCTGACATTTCAAATTCCACACCCGCCTATCATCTCTCCAAACGTGCATCTCTTAGGCTCTCACCCCATCTCTTCGTATTTCTCTCTCTCTCTGTTAGTGTCTCTCACTCTCTCTAGTTTCTCTTTCCCTCTCTGGAGCTCCTCCGGTCCTTGTCGTCACTAGAGCACTACCATCCGCTTCGCCACCCATTGGTCTTCGAAAGCACGTCCACCTCGAACCACTGTTAGAGACCACGGATCTTCGACGTTGCCAGCACAACGAACCACCGTCACCTGCCGACACTCGAACCTCACTGGCAGTCGATTCGCCGCCACCCACCGGTTGGAACGCATAACCACAGTTGACAAAACCTCGACGCCGCTGCTGACAGACTTTTGAAGCCACTACCCTCTTCGTACGCAGTCGTTGTCAGGTGCTTCCCACCAGTGCGGCAACATTGGATTTCTCCTCCAGCACTCATTGTTCACCGATTTGCTCGGGAACCACTAGAACTATCGCTCAGGTAACTCGATCTAGTCCTTGTCACCTCCGTTTCACAACCACAAGTGATCAGAAACTGCCACCTGCCAGCTCACGCACTGCCATAGGCTCTTGTTGGAATTTTTCTCAGGCGCTTCCTAACCACGCGTCACCTTGAACTTCGATGTGTACTTTATCGGAACAGAAACACCAGCCACTAGTCCTTTCCTCCCACTCAAATAGCTATCTCCAATTTAGGTTCCACCTGGGGCTCTAATACCAGGTTTTTAGGTTCCACCTAGGGCTCTGATACCAGGTGTTTAGACCACTTACAAATTTACCAAACCTTAAATCGGTATGGGCAATGCAGAGTTGAAACGGAATGGGGGGAAATATTAGAACACCAAAATTTATATAGTTCTGCCAAAGCCTATATCCACAGGGGTTAGCAACAATAATCACTGATAAACCGAGGATTACAATGTTTTTACTCTTCCTCACTTTTGCTTACTTTACAACACCAGCCAAGAGCATCTATAAATAGGCCTCTTACAATTGAAATCGTCGGAAGCTCAAGAGTCATGCCATAAACATAGGCCCTAATAAATCCAACCAATGATTATAACAATAACCAGAAACGAACAGTCTCCATACTTAATAGAATCCATTAATACAAATGAAGTGGAGCAAGTGAATTTGTGTTTTATGGCCATTAATGATAAGCGCATTGAAGAAGATGAGGTAACTCATGGCTTTCATGAATTATATGAGGAATATAAAAAATTTAAAAAATGATAGAATGCTTTGATAGAAGGGCTAGAAAAATGGGTCTAGAAAAGGAGTCTAAACAACATTTATTGTTTGAACTTGAAAATGAATCCTTAAAGATCAAAGGAAGATGAATCACTATTGAAAGAAAATGAATATCTGAAACAAAAAGTGGAAGAATTTTTGAAAATCTGAAGCAAAATTTTCAAAGGGCAAGAAACACTTGAGAAATACTCTCCTCTAAAAAACCAATTTATAGCAATGAAGGAATTGGTTATAATGGCAATATTCGAAAACCACTGACGAACTCTATAAGATATCACCATTACAGTGATCATGGGCATATCGTGCATCAATTTCAATTTAAAAGAATTTGAGAAAAACTATGGTGGTTTGGGTTCAAAGGGATCTCGACCACCAAAGGTCAAGACTAACAACAAAGGACCCAAGAAAATTTGGTTACCAAAAGTGCGTTAAATTGTGTAGGTATGCTTGAAAATTGAAAATAAATGTCAAAAGGGATATTTGGATAGTGGTTTCACAAATCGTATAACCGGAAATAAATCCAAGTCCACTTCTGTCCAACCAAGGAAAGGAAATATCACTTTCAACAAGAAAAAATGAAATTCTTTGTATTAGCATTGTTGCTTCTAATTCTTCTTCTTGCATAAATGATGATTTATTTATTGAATATCTTATGCATAATCTTCTAAACATAGTCAACTATGTGATAAAGGTTATTATGTTCATTCTTGAGTCATCTAAATGTATAGTGGGGTATGTTTTAGATGAATGAAGTATTACTTGACCATTTAGGATGTGATAATGTCTATATTAATTATCTTGAATGTGTAAACTTTGTGAAATGTTCAAGTGTCTTGAATGAAAATATCCTTAGATTTGCCATAAAAGATTTGGACATAAGTATGGACTTGATTTCAAAACTTTTAAAAAACGATCTTGTTAGAGGATTACCAAAGCTAAAATTTGAAAAAAATTATATTTGTGATGCATATTAATATGGCAAACAAACTAGATCTTCATTCAAGCCCAAGAATGTAGTTTCAACATCAAGTCATCTTGAACTCTTACATATATTTGTTTGGTCCTACTATTCATTTAAGCCTTGGTGGAAATTTAGATGGACTTATAATTGTTGATGATTACTCTCGTTTTTCTTGGTGCCTATTCCTTTTGCATTAGAGTGAAGCATTTAATAAATTAAAAAAGTTTTGCAAAAAGGTGCAAAATAAAAATGATTTAAAGATCATTTGGGTTAGAAGTGATCATGGAAGAAAATTTGAAAATGATGATTTTGAGAATTATTGTGATTACATGGAATCAACCATAATTTTTCGGCATCTAGAACTCCTCAACAAAATGAAATAGTTGAAACGAAAAGTAGAACTCTTGAAAAGATGGCAAGAATCATGCTTTGTAAAAATAATTTGCCAAACTTTTTTTGGGCTGAAGCCTTTAACAGCACTTACTACATCCTAAATTGAGCTTTAATACGGCCTGTTTTGATGAAAACAACCTACGAACTTTATAATGGTAGAAAAACTAAATATTGCATATTTCAAACCTTTTGGGTGCAAATGCTTCATTCACAAAACTGACAAAACATACCTTGGTAAATTTGATCCACGAGTAAATGAAGGTATTTTTATTGGATATTTCTTAACTAACAAAGCATATAGAGTCTATAATAAAAAAGAAAAAAAGATTGTAGAAGAGTTTATACATGTGGTTTTGATAAAAGTAATGGCTTGTCCTCTAGAATTTCTTATGATGATGATGATATAATAGTCAAACCAAAAAACATCACACCCTCATCTAAGGAGTAAGAAAAGGACAAACTCAAAGTTCCAATGAATAAACAGAAAGGAAATGAACAAAATGAAGAATCTAAAGAGGAAGACTTGCCACGAGATTGAAAATTCGAAAAGGATTACCCAACAAGTCAAATCATTGGTGATCCCTCCCAAGGTGTAAGAAAAAGTCACGCATTGACCGAATATTTTCATCTAGCCACATTTATCTCCCTTGAAGAACCCAAGAACATAGAATAACCTCTTAATGGCGCAAATTGGATAATGGTAATAGAGGAAGAGCTAAATCAATTCAAAAGAACTGATGTGTGGGAACTTCTGGGTAGACCCCAAGACATCAAGTCATCGGTACCAAGTGAGTCTACTATAACAAGAAAGATGAGGAAGGTAAAGTGGTAAGAAATAAGGCAAGGTTAGTGGCTCAAGGTTGTAACCAAGAGGAATGTATAAAATATAAAGAAACTTTTGCTCCCATTGCTAGATTTGAAGCTATTAGACTCTTATATACATTTGCTTCATTTAAAAATTTTAAACATTTTCAAATGGAGGTAAAAAGTGCATTTTTAAATGGTTTTATTGAACAAGAGATTCATGTTGAACAATCACTCAAATTTGAGGATGACAAATTTTTAAATAATATTTTTAAACTCAAAAAGGCTCTTTATGAATTGAAACAATCTCCTAGAGCTTGGTATGGGAGATTGAATTCTTTTCTAATACAAAACGGATTTTCAAGAGGAAAGGTTACCCCACACTTTTTATCAAACACTAAAAGAGTGATATTTTTGTTATGCAAATTTATGTTGATGGTATAATATTTGGTGCTACTAAGCCATCTCTTTGTGAAGAATCTGCAAATCTTATGAGTAGGAAATTCAAAATAAGTTGGACGGGAGAACTCAACTACTTCCTTGGATTACAAATCAAGCAAGGTAAGGAAGGAATTTTCATTAGCCAAGCCAAGTATATCAAGAAAATGCTTAAGAAGTTGGCATTGAAAATTTCAAGGCAATTGCAGCCCTAATGAGCTCAATACTCAAAGCTAGACTTGGATGAAAAAGGTAAAAAGGTGGATTAAAAGCTGTATAGAGGTATAGTTGGATCCCTTCTTTATCTTACAACAAGTATACCAAATATCTTGTTTAATGTGTGTGTATGTGGTTTATTTCAATCATGTCATAAGGAATCTCATTTATCTGTCATGAAAAGAATTTTTTCGATACGCAGTTGGTACTTAGACTTGTTCTAACCCAAGTGTGATTTCCTAGATCTAGTTCGACATAATGATGTAGATTTTAATTGTTACAAAGTGGACTAGAAATTAAATTGAAAAACTTGTCTATTTATTGGCCATGCTTTAATCTCATAGTTTAACTCCCCAAAAAAAAAAAAAAAAAAAAAAAAATTTGCCTTGTCCTTCTTAGAAGCCAAATATATTGTTTGTTAAGGTTACTGTGCTTAAATATCATGGTTAAATCATGAATTGGATGATTATGAAATTCATATCGATCATGCGCCCGTAATGTGTGACAATACTAGTACAACATGCTTAATCAATACTCGGGCTCAATATTTTAGAACCGATCATATAGAGGGAGACACCATATCATTCGTGATCATGTGCTTAAAAAAGATGTCTCTGTAAAATTTTTCCTCGCAATCGATTTATAATTAGACACTTTAATTGGACCTCTATGCGGAACTATTTGGTAATACTAAAAGAAGGAATGACATGGTAAAATATCATTACTTGTGTGCATTAATTTCATATGCATGGTCATACTAAAAATGACCCTCAAAAATTTGGCATGATGGCGTAAATTGTCCAAGTATTATTATCCAATGCAATATATATTAGTGCTTGGAAACTATTTCAAAGGAAATAATAAAATTGAGTTACCTTTGAGCAAATTTAAAAATTTAGCTTTGTAAAAAAAAAAAAAAATTTTTTTATGTTCACCTCACTTAGACATACGAAAATATGAGTGACAAAAGAGGTGAAACTATCCTTTAATATATCAAGCTGCATTTGCAGATGTTATTTTTCTATTTTGGTCTTCAATGTATAAGTGTGTCCGATATAGGAGGGGTAGGAGCAATGGCTGCGGTGGTTTGGGCATGTTAGGAGGAGACCCATCACTGCCCTTGTCAGGAGATGTGATCAACTCCAGATAACAGATCGGAACAGAGGGAGAGGACGCCAAAAGAAGAGTTGGACAGAGACAATTCGTCAAGACCTCACATATCTTAACCTAAATGAAGGGACGGTCCTAGATAGAGCTCAGTGGAGGATTAGTATAATTGTGTCCGATATAGGAGAGGTAGGAGCATCGACCCTGTAGAAGCATCGAGCACTCGTAAGATACCACAAGGATGCTTGTATGCCCAGCTATCAGGGCGGGCATTTGTTGGGCGACTAGTGCTCCTAGGGATGGATGGAGACAATTCCACATATGAGAAGAGAGGAAGAGGCCAACCAAAGAAGAGTTGGTCGGAGTCCCGCCACTGCCCCGGTAAGGGGATGCAAACTACTCCATATTTACAAACAGGAAGTAAGGAAGTGGCCGGCCATAGAAGAGTCGGATGAGGACTATGCGTCAGGTCCCCACTTACCTCAACTAAATGAAGAGATGGCCCTAGTTAGAGCTCAGTGGAAGGTTGTTTTAGGGGTATCCAACTTAGTAGTGTAGGAGCTTCAAGCACCCATAAGATAGTGCTAGTACCACAAAGCTACTTGTATGCTCACTTGTACACCCACTGAACGGGCGTATGTTGTTTGCTTAGTGCTCCTAGGATTCGTACCTTGAGGTAGTACTAATTCGATGCTGATACTTTCTATACTCTCTATCTCTCTCTCTCTTCCCCACTTCCCTCTCTCGCTTTACCCCTATACTGTCACTCTCTGCCCCTCTTCTCTCGCCCTATATGCTGTAGCCGTCACATGTTATTTGCTTATGTCATTGCTTTGGCTGCTATGCTCCTACTCCCCCATGCGTACATGCTTACATGAGTATTTGATTATATGCTTAAATTTCTTATATGATTACTTGTCTATTTATATACATGCCTGGAATGACACCTAGGCGTAACATGCTCCCTTGCAAGCTCCTTACATGCTCCCTACTTACCCGTTCCATGCTCTTGTTACAGGTCTTTACAACCTTTCAACTATCAGGCTGGCGGTCCTCAGAAATTGTCTCTCGTCAGGGCCTCACCCTGATGGGGTAAGGCTGGGTATATCCTACCCTCTCGGACCCGCGCAAGCGGGAGCCCTTATGGCACTGGGAATGTTGTTGTTGTTGTTATTGACTTTCAATGTATAAATCCCCTCACTTATTGCTTTTTGTTGATGACAAAGGGGAAGATAAGTTGGTGCTTGCTTACATATGATGCATGTCTTGATACTTGTCTTAAGCATTGGGAGACATAATGTTTCATAATCAGTCATTGAGTTTGAACATTAGCGTTGTTATGAATTGCTTTATGACCATATTGCAGAATGGATACATTTGTGCAAACTAATAATTGCATGAAGGGGATAGAAAAATCAAAAAGCAGTGCATCAAATTGATTTATTCTCTTTTTTTGCTTTTATAACAAAGGGGGAGAGAAGTTTGTGTTTGCTTTATTATTGACTTTTTAACTCCTAAAATGCATCAACCATGTTGTGAAGGTTGTGCTTGCTTGTGATGTGGTAAAAATGATCTTGATATTGAGTCATGGTAAAATTGATATTGATATTGAGCCATTAAATATTTGATTCCTAAAATGCATCAACATAGGGGGGAGAATATTGAGATTGATCTTTAACATGATAGACAATTCAACTTTCACAATTTTAAGAGAAAACATCAAATATTTTTCATCATAAAAAAGAGGGAGATTATTGGCCCTAATGGCCATTTACATTATAATTTTGATGATAACAATCATTTAGTAAGTCGTTATGTTTAAATTGTTCTAATCTTGGTTGAAAGTAGCTCATAAGAAGGCTAAGAAAAATCAAGACTAATCTTATTGATATCAAGCTTTTCAAGATGATGGATCAAAAGGAACCGAGCTAAGTTGAAGAGAAAGTTGATCCTAAAATCAAGAGAACGAGATCCAAGACGCTTCAAGTTGTTTATTTTTATTTTATAGGACTTTGGATTGTGATATATCAATTGAGGAAAATCTTAATATTGATATGTGGTGCTCTAACAAAATGTTTTTGATATATCTTTGAAATTTGATTGCCAAATGTCATTTAAAAAATACCTAAGTCAAATTCAAGCCAATCAAGTTTTTCAATAAGGATATTTTAAATTGGCATTGTGAAAAGTATGCCCAAAAATAACAAGATGTGATGACATATCACCATTCATCAACTCTGTGCTGTGATGACATTTGAAGATGTGATGATAGACGAATATGAGGATACCACATAAAGCCCTGATTAGTTCACGCCTTCTTATCAATTGGGATTTGTTTCCTACAAAAATGAAGAAGAAGATCCAGAAGTAAACCACCTCACTAGAAGCGGGCGACATTTCAAACCACTGTTGCTTGAAAGTGATAATCCGGCGGAGACAATGAAGAAAAGGATAGAGGAAAGCAGGAAGAGGATGAAATGCTGGAAAAAGAAGATGAAGCATTAATTAAATGATTGAAGGGTCTTAATGTAAACATCAGGATTTGGAGTTTATTAATGTCCTCACACAGCTATCGAAAAGCCCTGCTTAAACATCTTAGCTGAGAGAAAGTCCCTTCGATACTTCCCCAGACGAATTGGTAGGCCTTGTGAGAAATGAAATCAATAGGTCAACTACAATCTCATTCTCCCAAGAAGATTTGCTACTTAACGTGACGCATAATGATGCACTACATATCTTGGTGGCCTGCAGTGATAGACAAATACATATGGTTCTGGTTGATAATGTCTCAGCAATTAATGTGTGTCCTTTAAGAACTACTTACGCTTTAGGATATGAAAAAATACACTTTGAAACATTAAGCTAGGTGGTTAGAGCCTATGATGATACTCGTCAAAAGGTTTAAGCGACACTCAAACTCCCCTTGTAATTGGCGCATGCAAGAAAGTTGTAGAGCTATGGGTGATTTTTATTCCAGAATGCTTTAATTTACTATTGAGAAGATCATGGATACATGACATGGGTGTTCTTCCATTCACCTTACATTAGAAATTGAAATTCCCTACTATATAAAGAGTTGTTATAATCACAGGAGAATCGGAAATGATTGCAGTGAAGGAAATTTGGTCAACTTTTGAAACACCTATGGCTAGCCATGTGAATAGCCATCAGCACTTGCTTGTAGGGGTACCACCTTGTTTCCCCCCATTTGGCAATGTTTGCGTGCTCAATATAATTCATAAAATGAACTACTTCCCGAGACTCATTACGAAGGAGACAACAAAGCACTTCAGAAAACCTAAATCCTGCAGCCACCTATTTCCATTTTGGCCTAGGATAAAAACCCACTGCACGAGAAGTAGAGTTGAAACTCGAGGACCTGAAGATTTAGCCTAGAGCTAGAAAAGGTAGCAAAGAAATAGAGACTGCATTACCATACCACCACAAAACCCTAAATGGGTACTTTGTCAAAGAAGGGGATGACTTCCCTTATTATGGTTTTCCCGAGCCATGGTTTGATTTGTCCTCTCAAAATGTAATGCCGAGTTTTGAGATTTTCTTTACAGAGACATGGAATGATATTGAGGATGCTGAAATTGACAATCATGATGGACAACGAAAAGGAAGTCCAAGTGATGTATCGAGCAATGGGGCGCTATTAATGGATTCTATCCACATGATCCAAAATGGTGGACAAAAACTGAATGTGAAGAAGAAAATCATAAGATCCAATAAGCCGTTTATGAACTGGAGGTATGAGGATACGAACGCTGCTTCTTTAAGCATTACATATGGGTCTGAAAAATTATCGGCTGGATAGTTTAACATGCCCACTGATGCATATGACGGGAATAAGTTACCCTTTCATATTGATGAATATTTGATGAACCCCTCTTTCGAGCATTTTCAAAAAATTACTGGACGTGCCAGATATTTATGGGTAAACAACTGTGACATCAACAACCTTGACAAAGACGCAAGTAGGGCCCAATCTTCTAAGAAAATTGTCATTGTTAATGTCGTTGAAGAATTAAGTGAGGATGAAAAAACAGAGATGACATCACTACTAAAAGAATTCTAAGATGCGTGTGCAAGGATGTACAAACACATGCTCGGGGTATATCCTGAAATTTCCTAACACTAAATCCCCTATGCCAAAACCAAAAAAGCAAAAATTATGAAGAATGAAGCCAGAAATAACCCTAAAAATCAAAGAAGAAATCCAAAAATAGCTAGATGCAAAAATCATTCGAGTAGTCAAATATCCTTAGTGGTTGTCAAACGTGGTGGAAGTACCTAAGAAAGATGGATGGATACAAGTGTGTGTGTATATTTTAGGCAGTTAAACGAGGCAAACCCCAAGGATGACATTCCCCTCCCTCGTATAGATGTACCCGTGTATAACACTGCAGAACATGCTTTGCTGTCTTTTGTGCATGGTTTCTCTGACTATAACTAGATCCAGAGGGCTAAAGAGGATGAAGAAGAGACCTCATATATCATACCATGGGGCACTTACTACTATAATTTGATGCCTTTTAGGTTAAAAAATGCGTGGGCAACATATCAAAGAACAACACACTCCTTATCCATGACATGATGCACGCTTATTTTAAGTCTATGTCGATGATATGATAATAAGTCCAAAGAAGGCCACATCCCAGCCCTCCAACGCTTCTTTGAACGGATAAGGAAGTACCGGCTACAACTAAATCCTTAAAAATGTACATTCGAAGTATTAGGACACGGAAAGGGGAATTGAAGTACATCCAAAGAAGATAAAAGCCATACCTGAAACACCTCCCCCAAAAATGGAAAGGGAAATTTGCAACTTCTTGGGGAGAATACAGTCCATTAGCCGATTCATTAAGTAACTAATGATGATGTGTGAATCGATCTTTAAACTACTCAAGAAGGGCATACGAAAAGAATGTAATGATCACCATTAGAAAGCCTTTTACACAATCAAGGCATACTTAGCCCAGCCTCCAGTGCTCCTATCTCTGTGTTTAGGAACACCACTAATACTATACCTCACTATAACTCTCTCAGCTGTAGGAGCCATGCTAGCCCAATAATAGGAAAGCCCATTATTCTTCTCTGGAGAAGACTTGTGCAGCATTTGTTTGCACAACAAAAAAACTAAGACACTACATGATAGCCCATATTGTCTTTCTCATCTCTAGAATGGATGCTATTAAATATCTATTCGAAAAACCAATTCTGAACAGATGAGTGGCCCAATGGTATGTATTACTGTTACAATTTGACATTCAACACATCACTCAAAAGTCAATCAAAGGTAGTGCCATCGCTGATCACCTAGCTGACTATGCCCTGAAGAGCCAGGGTCTGACAAAAGATTCATTCACTGATGAACTAGTATTGACCATTGGGAAAAGCAATTGGAAACTTTATTTTGATGGGGCAGTAAATTGCAAAGGTTGTAGAATTGGAGCTCTGCTAATCACACTAGAAGAAGTTCATATCCCAGTAGCAACTAATCTTGACATCGCGGCAACAAACATGGCAAATATGAAGCATGCATCTTAGGTTTTGAAGCAGGCCTCAAGCTAGGAGTTACAATCATGAAAGCTTATGGATTCCAGCCTCATAATCTCTCAAACTCGAGGGACATGGCAAGTCCGCGACGAAAAGCTGCAATCATATCACTTCCATCTTGAACGTCTGGCTTCCATATTTACGGAAATTGACTTCTACTACCTTCCCCGTGAGGAAAATTCATTCATCAATGCTTTAGCCATGTTAGCATCCTCGATTAAAATATGCAAAGATGTCATTATCCACCCGTTCAAAGTACAGGAAAAGAAAACGACTTAATGTTGTGCCACAATAGCGGAAGAAGAAATGATGACAGAAGCTACACTTTGGTACATAGACTTATTCAATTTCTTAAGCAATGGAATTTATCCCTATGAAGCTACCCTAAAAGATAAGGTCACCCTCAAAAGATTAGCATCTCAATTCATCATCTGTGGAGAAATGTTATACAAGCAAAATTATGATGGAATCCATCTTCTTTGTGTCAACAAATTGGAAGCAAAGAGAATTTTGGAAAACGTAAATGAAGGGGTATGTGGGCCGCACAAAAAACTTGGCGAAGAAAATAATCAAGAATGGGATGCATTTGGATAACCATGGAATTAGATCGCTTGTTATTTCTGAAACGATGCAACAAATGCCAACAGTACGCCAATCTCAAACATCAGCCTCTTATGCCATTATACATTTTCAGCTCCCCTTGGCCATTCTCTGTGTAGGGAATTGATATCATTAGAGAAATCCATCCAAGAGGGTCAAATGGAAATTGCTTTATCCTAGTAGTGGTTGATAACTTTACGAAATGGATTGACGCAACATCCTGCTCAAAGCTTGGTGCCAAGCAAGTTGCCAACTTTTTAGAGAAAAATATCATATGTTGGTATGTTATCCAATATTAAATCATATCATCATTCAATGGAAAACAATTTAAACCAGACATGAAAAACGTCATGGACAAATACGGTAGTAGACAGCACAAATTCTCCCTACACAAACCTCAGACAAATGAAGTAGTAGAAGCAGCCAACAAAACTATCAAGAGCACAATCAGGAAGATGCTTGTTAAGTATAACGGATAGCCAGAAAAATTGCGTTTTGTATTGTGGGGTTATAGAACCATGGCGAGAACACCCACCAAAGGAACACCATTCTCATTGGTATATGGAATGGGAGCAGTGCTACCCATCGACGTCGAAATCCCCTCCCCCCGATGATCAATGAAAGCCGAATTGAAGGAGATGAATGGTTGTCAACCTGCTACCATGAGCTTGCACTCATTGATAAAAAGAGGCTCCTAGCATTATACTATACTCAAGGATGTTAGCAATGAATTGAACAAGCATTTAACAAAAAGGTTCGCTTTTGTGGCATCAAAGAGAAAGAATTGGTACTAAAGGAGAATCGCGTTCCAATCCATGACCCTTGAGGAAAGCTTCGATCGAATTGGGAGTGGTCCATATATCATAAAGGAGATTACGAATGCTGGAGCTGTTAGGCTCATGGACCTCAATGGAAACTAATTCCAAGGACTAACAAACTTGGACTGATTTAAGAAGTTCCATTCTTAAGGTGCACATCTCCTCAAAGAACTACATGGACTTGATCCTCCCCCCCCCCCCCCCCCCCCCCCCCCCCCCCCCCACAAAAAAACAAAAAAAAGACTACACTAAAAAAAGAACACAAAATAATAAAAGACCGCTCCAAAAATAAAAAGATAAGGAAGTACGTTAGGCAGCCCTAAAAGGATGGAGTCCAATATAAATGCTACATTTTTTTTATTGCATTTTTTTCCTCTCTTGTAGGATCTCCTCTCTTTTTATGATCTAAAAAACACATCACTTAGACTAATAATCCTAAAAAGGGAGGACAATCTATTCTGTCAACGAGCTGAGCATGGCAAACCCTAAAAAGCAATCGAGGTTGAATATTAAGAGAAGGAGAATTATGGAAAAAAAGGTGGAACCCTCAAGAACAGCATATGTAGGTCTGCCCCACATGAGCTATAATAACCTACCAGCTAGGCACGTTGTTGAAAGCAGAAGAACAAGGGGCATTATACCAAAACTCTAGGAGAAAAAGAGGGTAAGTCTTCCAAGCAAAAAGGTACGCACTGCATTTCCTCTCCAAAAACTGTTTACGGATTTATTTTGTTATTTCATTTGAAAAATATATGCAAATTATTAGTACAATACTATAAGAAAATATTATCAAAATCCAAAGCCAAATGAAAAATATCATTAGGGTAAGAGGTAGAAACACCAGAAATATGTCACCCTGGGACAAGTGTTTAATCACCTAATAAAAGCCAACCACCGATCTAGTCAAACCCATGTGGATCATGCAAATTACAATAGAGAAGATAAGAAAATAATTATTGACGAAGGAATAATTGAAAGTGTCAATCCCCTGATAATACAGATACCTCATTACTTTTACTGTTAATCGTGCATCACTCATCTCAAACCTAGTCCATACAGCTGATAAATAGGAACTTCTAGTAAGTAGAACATGTACGTTAGTATGCTAACTCAAATCAACCCTGTTAGCAGTCTTAGATACATGAAACTTGGCATATGTCAACACAAAAATAAGGGGCACACTCCCTTCAAGTCAAAAGAAAGAGCAGACTATGAGAATGACAAAAAAAAAAAAAAAAAAATTATATATATATATATATATATATAGTTGTTCATACACCACAAAGGTTTTTGGGGTGGGGTGGGGTGGGGGGGGGGGGGGGGGGGGGGGGGGGGGGGGGGGCATGGGTTGGAGGTCACCAATCATAGCTCTTTACGAAAAAAGCAAATTTGGTGCAATGGCGATCTGCAAAGGGTGGGTATATTCATCTTTGTCATCATCTCCTCTTTTCTTTGCCTTCTAGAACTAGAAAGGGTGTCTCCTCTTCCAAAAGTAACACCAAACTAAACATTTGAAGGAGTGACGACCATGGTCACATCAAGTAGGGTGCCATTACTTCGTGAACCTTAAAAAGAACGAAAAAAACTCCTAATATAAGCAACATATACAAAACACCAGGAAAGGTAAAATAAGCAACAATTGAAAGTGGAGAATAATAATGGTAATCACAAGTCTAACAAATGAAAATCGCTACCCTCGCTCATAGCTACAATCAAAGTTCTGAAAGAGTCAGTATAAGAAGGAACATGGGGTAACTAAGGGGGATAGAAATGGATTAATTTCACTTTAGTAGCTGGGAAGTGTGAGTGACAGAAAAAGGGCGTAATAGATCTCTCAACGCAATCTCCCCGTCTTTCTCAAACTCTGCTCTCCAAGTTGGAAAACTGAGCAGCATGCTCAACGCCTGAGCCTTATAACTAGAAGCACCTGCACCCACCAAAAGTGATGTAAGGTTGGACTCATTAGGCTCCTGGTTAGGCCCTTGATATCCTCCGGGGATGGACGATCCTTAGTACATAAACTTGCTCTGTTAATTCTTGAACCTAAAATGACCAAGGCCAAGACCGCATGAGTTTCCTCATAGAACTTGATAAATATGATACACAAAGAATAACATACATGCAGACGTGTTCGACAAAGATGACCAACTAAATACTCCTGAAAAGCATCATAATCCCCAGGAGTACAGAAGCAGTAAAATTCTACACCAATTAAGAAAGCTTCCCGATCTAACTCTGCTAAAGAACATGTTTGTCTGAAGAGGGGGATCATGAGGGATACAAGGCTCTATCACACCATGCATCCACTGAAGCCTAAGCCATTCCCTGAGATAAAAGCAAAACCCTAAAGGACATTCGAAGAGTATCCTCAAAACAACAATGCACACAGCACCCACGTAGCCTGGAGGGAGCTCTAGGAAATGAGTCCAAGGATTCCAATTAACCTGAAAAGGAGATAAATACTTAGAAGTGGTATACGTGTATGTAATCATATGAGGATATTACAATAAGAAAAGATTGCTTCGATCTACACGAAAGATGACCCAGTTGTACCTTTGTTGGAGTAACACGGTCAAAATACGCTCAATAAGAGCCAAGATTCTTAAATCTCATCCTTATACAGGAAGTACAAGTGTGACCTGCACTCCACATCCATAAAGTTGGGAGGGCTGGCCAACTCTCGTAATGCCTTGAAGGAAAAAAAAAAAAAAAAAAAAAAAGAGATGAAAATGATGAAGATGAATGGCAACCAAATGAGAGAAGCAAAATAATTTAGATATAAAAAAAGAAGAAAAAGGAAACGAGGGAGAAGCCAAGACGAAGATGGATGACAACCAAAAAGAGAGAAGCAAAATCCTTTAGATGTAAAAAAGGAAAAAAAGGGAAAGGATGGAGAAGCCAAAACCTGTAGATGTATATTGGCGTAGCTAGATATTCACCACTCTGCGATGTGAGATCAAGATAGTAAAAAGGGTGGCATATGCTAGACCGCCTCAATTGTATCTATTGCTGGCACTCAAGTCTTCAAACAAGTATAGAAGGCCCATATGAAGGAGACCATTAGGAATTGGACAAAAAGCTCTACCCACGAGGTACATCAGGAAGGCTGTGGCTACTTGCTCTGCTGAATGTCGAATCTAATTTAGTAAAAAGTAATTTTGTAGGCTATTTAGCCATATGCATCGCCCTTGCATTGGTGGAACATACCCTAATCTTTGTCTAATGTAGTCGGTACTAACATCACCCCACAAAACCCTTCGTTGGTTGGGGGGAAGAGGGCATTTCCATCGTGAATTATGCGTTCGCCTTGCACACGAAGGCCAGTAATCATCAAAACGTCTACAAGAGTTACGATCATCTGTCCTACTTCGGGAAAATGAAACGAGTTGGTACTATCGTACCATCTCTCAATAAAAGCCCTATATAAGAAATGATTGTGGTGAAAACTTGCTAGGGAATGAATTAGCAACTCAATACCTGTTGCTTGAATTATGGTTTGAACTAAACCGGGTTGCCTTTCATACTACAAATGAACTAAAATCAGTTGAGTGTTGATTAGAAAGTAACGATTCATGTCCTTCAACATAGATTAATGTCATATTAAGTTAGATGTGAGGCCTTGTAAGACATGAAAATTAAAACTAGTACAACCCTATGGCTGTAGAAAAATCCTCCCATCTCGGAAAAAAAAAAAAGAAAGCATAAATGAAATTTCTATAAGCGGAATAAAATTAATAACCAAAGAGCTTAGGGATAGTCGACATAGAACACATACATAGACTTCGTACGATAGGTGTTGAGTCAGTTTCGATACCAATAAGTCAGGCACATGACTAGGCGGGGGATGTAACGTCGGTGCCTATAACACGAGATCTGTCTTGAGGAAGATTGTTCCACTACATGGACACCATGGTTTCCCATAGAATGGATGCCCTTTACAAACTTAATTGGGACCTCCTCCACACCTTCTTCGGACCCTTTTGAAAGTTGTATAGGCCCCTCAAGCTGAATCTCGAATAAATCCTCCTCAACAACCTCCTCCGGGTCTTCTTCAAGATCTTCTTCAAGCCCTTCATCATGAACCCCTTCAACGAACTCCCCAACCTTTCTTATAGGAACATCTTCTAGTCCCACCTTGGTGTTACCGTCATTCATCTCCCCTTGCTTGTTATTACTAGCATCGTAACTTTTTTCACTACTATTTTAGCCCTCATTCGCAGATCCCTCGTGGTCATCTTGACTTTCACGTCTATTGGAGCTATCATCCACACTTTAATAAAACCATCCACTACTACCCTGAGATTGCATGCCGGGAAAAGCCTACTAAGCACCTTTGTAGGACTTTGATAAGGTTGGCCAACCCTAGATCCACTTGTCTTGACCCCATTCTTATTTTAAAAGAGAGAGAAAGAGAGAGAGGGGGAGAATAAAGCGAAACAAATTAGGAGGTCCCGAAATTTTAAATAATTGAAAGAACAAAAATACATACATGTTCACGTCCATTAAAGCTAAGATGGAGGTAGGCACGATAATATCCGACAAAAGTGGAATCCACAAGTATAACTGACATGACAAGTGAAATAATAGAGCCTCATACATGAACAAAGACTTTATACAACTATCTTACTTATATCAATTAGCTTGATCAAAAAATATATGACCATACATTTAATAAATTGCATAGGAAAGCTAATGAAGAAGACAATTGCAATTGAATTAGTTCACATATGACCCCTTATGACAAATGACATAACGAAAAGCCCATATAAAGACTACAAGTCCTCACTGCAAGATTACACACAATGTTGCTTTAAAATCCAAAAGCAAAGAGCCCGTCATGCAGTAAAAATGATTTCCCAACACTAACCAACCACCACAAATTGTCTATGACACAGCTTTCTATTGTTTAAGACATTTGGCAAGGCACTGAGACATGTGTGTTTGATAACAATCTCAAACCATGGAAAGTACTTTTGCCAGCTCAAAAATCATTTTCCTTTGTTATTAATTTAACAATATTATCATTATTATTATCTTTATGATTACTATTATTAATACTATTATTATTACTGTTGTTATTATCATTATTATTAGCATTATTATTATCGTTGCTATTATTAATTGTTATTATTACTATTATTTTTTTGTTATTACTTTTATTAAATTATATTTTTATCTTACTACTTTTTTTAGACTCTTATTATTTCTATTATTATCATCAATATCTTTATTGTTATTTTAATACCATCTTCATAATTATTATATCATTATCAATGCAACAACATTATTTTATCATTATTTATCACTGTTATTATTATTATTATTACTATTATTTAATCCTCGTTATCATCTTACCATTGTATTAGGCTTTTCCTTGTGCACTTGATAATGCCTATTAAATACACATAATTTATTTTAATTTGTGATAATAATAAATGACATAATTGTGTTTTTACAAAACATTAACATTATTTTTCAATTAAAATAAAAATAATATTAATTGGGGAACACAATATTCTATAAAAGTGAGTTAATTTATCTATGAAAATAAATAATAAATATACATTTAATTTGTCTTAACATGGGCACATATTAGATCAGTCCTTGTTATTATTAATATCATTATTATTATTGTCGTTATCAAATTTCATCATAATACCATTACTTTATTACTATAATTATTATATTGCTGTTTATTTCTTAATTATCATTCTTATCACTATTCCTATCATTATAATCGTTATTTTATTATTATTATTTTTATTATCACTTTTATACTGTTATATTAGTAACTTTATTAAATTGTTATTGTATTATCATCATCATTATTATTATTATTGTTGTTGTTGTTATTATTATTATTACTACTACTACTATTATTATTATTGTTATTATCATCATTTTATTAATATTGCTACTACTCTTACAATTGTTTACTACTACTGTTGATAGCCATAGTACAAGGTACTACTCCACTTGTAATAACAGTGCAAACAGCTCGGTTGCAGTTCAAGTCACTACTCTTCCTCCTCATAGTAACAGTATAAACGGCTATTGCTACTACTGTTGGTAGCAACAATATAAGCTGTTGGTACTACTATTACTCATAGTATCAATACAAGCTATTATTAACACTGATTACCCAATTCGAATAACCGAATTTGGATTCACCCGATATAATCCAAATTTCAAAATGACTGGAGCTACTCCACTCTAAGCCAAGGAGACTCAAGCTTAGAATGGCATAAAATTAATCCAAACATGACTTGTCCCATCATGAATAAAAAATATATCTAAGAAATGAATTAAAAACAATGCACAATATAAAAGAGAATATGTAAAATTCATATCTTAATCGAAATAATCACAATCAAAATCTTAGTGAAGCAAAGACAACAAATGTATGAGCAAGGCCGATCCTGTGCTTATAGACTTAATTGTTATACATAAGTGAAGGTCCAAATAGCAACCTAAGAGGGGGCGTGAATTAGGTTCTTTAGTGATAAATAAAAAATTTAAATTTATGAACCAAAAATTTAATTAAAAGCTAAATAATAAATGTTAAATGAAAAAGATAAAGACAAATATAAAAGGGATGCACAAAGATTTTTATAGTGGTTCACTTTCAAACCGGAAGCTAGTCCACTTCTCAAGTGACTACTCTTAGTCACTTGAACCTTTAACTAAGTTCGATGATCGTTTTTAAAAACAGGCTCAGGGTCCAATCTTTACAATCGATCTTTTTGTACATAGACTCGAGACCAACCTTTTACAACCGATCCTTTTGTAACTGTAGGCTCAGGATCCAACCTATACAGTGCAATAAATTTTAATAAAGCAATGAAAGAATTAAAGCACTCAAATTCATCACTCTTTCAAGAGTGAATTGACACTTGATCAAGCTTAGCAAAAGCTAAGGATATGCCAATAAAGCTCAAAGATTAACAATAAGAGAACAAGTGATGCTCTAATAAAAGTTTTAAACAAAACTTAAAAACAAACCTTTAAAGCGCAAGTATATAAGAGAACTTTTTATTAAAGAATGCTTAGAGAGTATTAGATGATTTTAACCAAAGCATTCAAGCCCTATTTATATGCAAATGAGGGCCAATAAGACATTCAAAAAGTTGGAAAAATGATTTGGAAAGAAATTAAGTCAAAAGTAGCCGTTTTGAGCTTTTTCAGTCTATGTGTCAACACACAAGGGCTGTCTCTCGACACACAGACTTTGTATGTCAATACACAACAACTCTTGGTGGCTACTACACGCCTATGTGTTGACACATATCATCTGTGTGTCGACACTCAGCCTACCTGGTTGCATTTACACGTTTTGATCAATTTGCTTGATTGGTGGGATACTTTTATCACATTTCCTAAGTTAAAAAATTGATTGATTGATTGCTATATTTGTTCAATTTTTTGATTTTATTTCCCGCTTAGCTTTGATCATAAAAATGATTTGTTCCATAAATCAAGCTAAATCATCACCCATTAAAAGTTTATCTTTATTTGATTTGATCATACTTTTCAATGTACCATTTTTGAAAAATATATTAATTGATACGCTAGATTGGTTTAATTTCGACTTGAATATTTTTCAAATAAAATTTGATAAAGAGTGTTTTTAGCTTGAAAAATGAAGAAAAAGGAAGAAAAACCAACAAATTTAAGAGAAAGTTTTGCGGGTTCTATTTTGGGTTAGGGCTTGTGGAAAAGATGAGTTTTTGACAAAAATCGAAGGTTTTGATGTTGAAATGTAGTCAGAAACTTGATTTCTAGTAAAAATTTGGAAGAAATTTGAAGAAAAATGGTGGTTTTTGGAGAAAATTTGAAAGAAAAGTGTTAGGGTTTGAGAGAGAGGGGGAGAGAGTTGAAGATGAAGAAAGGGATAGGATTGTGAAGTGTAAAAAAAAAGAGCAAGGGTTATGTATTTTTCCCTTGTGTGTCGACACACAGATGCAGAGCAGCGGTACTGCTGCTCTATGTGTCGACACACGGATTTTGTGTGTCGACACACAGAAGAAAGATTTGCGCTTTGTTTCTCTGTGTGTGTTTTTTTTATAATAATTTTTGTTTATTTATTTATTTATTTTTATAAAAGTGGTCCAAGTTCCTATATCCACGAATTGGATAAGAATACTTGGTCCATTAGAGCTCTTATATGATGAGTATTAAAACTCAATGTTAAATGCAAATCACTCATGTATGCAATCAAGATCAAGATGATAGATTACACATGCCAATTTTGCTTCTAATGTTGCAAAAGATTTCTTCACCTAGAGGTTTAGTAAAAATATCTGCTAATTGGTCATTGGTGGGAACAAATTTTATAATGACATCTCCTTTGAGTACATGATCACGAATGAAATGATGTCGAACCTCAATATGCTTTGTTCTTTAATGTTGAGCTGGGTTTTTAGTTAGGCATTTAGCACTAGTGTTATCACACATTATGGGAGCATGGTTAATATGAATGCCACAGTCATTTAATTGGTGCATTAACCATAACATTTGAGCACAACAACTACCACATGCAACATATTCGGCCTCGGCAGTGGATAAAGCAATGAAATTTTGCTTATTGCTAAACCATGATACCAAAGCGTGACCAAGGAATTGACAGGTGCTCCTAGTCGATTTTCAGTCCACTTTGTATCTGGCAAAATCTGCATCGCTATATCCAACTAAATCAAAGAAATAATATGCCTAAAGTAGGAGTACCAACTAGGCATCGAAATATTCTTTTCACGGCACATAGATGAGATTCCTTGGGACATGCTTGAAATCTAGCACATAAACATACACTGAACAATATATCAGGTCTACTAGGGGTAAGGTAAAGAAAGGATTCGATCATACCTTGATATGGCTTTTGGTCCACCTTTTTAACTTTTTCATCCATATCTAACTTAAGAGTTGAGCTCATTGGTGTGTTATGTTCTTAATTGTTGAATTGATGTAATATGGTGTTTTGATTGTAAACTTTCAAATTAAAGTTCTGGCGCCAAAGTTAGTTAAGGTTAGGAGTCGGTTAGCAGTTTTGGCGAGAAAAGCTTAGTTTGTTGTTTTGTTTTCCCTTGCGTTAAGCTCGATTATAAGAGCTGAAATTATGTATTGTTGAGATCATTCAAGGAAAATATTAAACCATCTCTTTTGAGATAAACTTCTCTCTCTCATCTTAACTCTTCTATTTTCTCATCTCCTTTACTTCTTTCTCATCTCAAATTCTATTGATTCTTAGGTTAAGTTCAAGATTCAATCTAGAATTTAACAATTGATATCAGAGCCTCGTTCAATTTACAAATTAATGGATTCAGGCGATAATCCCTTGATCGGTGGTGTCACCACCAGATCAGCAGCAGCACGAGCTACCACTAGATCAGCCAATGCTGTTGGAATTGGTAGTAGTGATGTGACTAGACAGGATTTGGTGACAAACGCTCAGCTAGACAGTAAGTTTGCATCAATGATTGCTCAATTCACGCAATTAGTCACAGAGAAGCTACCTCAACAGATTGAGGAAAGGGTTGATCATCGGGTACAGCAGGTAGAGGCTAAAATTGCAGATCAAGTTGCTCGTCAATCTCAAAATCTGGAGGAAAAGATTAATCAGCGCATTGATCAGCAAATGCAGCAGCTTGAATTGAAATTGAATGAGAATTAAGATCAGATCAGAAGGAGAATTCCAGATCCATTATTACCTGCTAGCTTCATGAAGACAACTCAACCGATGAGATCCATCAATGAGGATGGGCAGAACATCTAGAATTCAGGAGGAAACACTGGTGTCAATGAAAAGAACGCAGATCGGGATCCAGATGTAATGATTTCTGATGAAAGGCAAGGTAACAATGAGCAGGTGCTGCCTCAATCTTCAAATTGGAATGCTGGTACTGGACCACGAGTATCTGAACTGGACAGGCCTCCTGATCAGTTGCTGCAGCAGCGTTCAGGAAGCAACGATGATTCTTCCAACTCCAGGAACCATAGCCATAGACAACCTCTAGTGCAGATCGATGCATTTGAGGGGAAACAACCTCACTCGTGGCTAAGAAGGTGTGAATGTTATTTCCATTTTTATCACATTGATGAATCTGAAAAAGTGCAAATTGCGGCTGTATATTTGCTTGGGGATTATGAGGTATGGTTCTATAGCTTGTTGAGACGTAGACCTTTCATTACTTGGAATGACTTTGCTAGGGCCTTATGTGCTCGGTATAGTGATGAAGATGATAGTGATATAGTGGATAAATTCAATAAGGTTAAGCAAGAGATGACTGTGAAGGATTACATGACTAGATTTGAGAATCTAAGAGCTACCATTGTGAATGAAATTGAAGCTTCTGAGTCTTATTATGTAGCTGCTTTCATTAGTGGGTTAAAGCCTAAATTGAAGAATCTGGTTAAGGCTGTGGATCCGATTGATTTGTCCATGGCTTTTTCCAAAGCCAAGCTTTATGAAGCAACAGGTTTGGCATCCAGTGATGTAACCAGGTCTCGTGGTAATAGCTCATAGCTGCAGCAGGGGAAGACTAGGACATTCAGAAATGAAGGCAATCAGCAACAGAAACTGTGTTATCATTGCAATCAGCATTACCAATTTGGCCACAAGTGTAATCCCAAGTACCTCATGTCTGCTGAAGGCACTAAGGTTGGGGTACACTCTGATGAAGAAGAAATTGATGAGGATAATAGCGATTCTGTAGGAAATTAAAGAGGAGCTAGATGAGGCAGCGGTGGAAATTTCAGTAAAAGCTTTAACTGGTAATGGGGCTCATAGCATAATCAGGATCAAAGGGAAGGCTGGGAAGAGGTCCATTGTCATTCTCATTGATAGTGGGAGTACTCATAGCTTTGTTGATCCCAAATTTGTCAAGAAAGTGGGTCACAAAGTGATAAGAACCCATCCCCTTGCTGTCAACGTAGCTAATGGGAAGACTGTAATGACTCAGAAGAAGTGCAGGGGGTTTGTGTGGCTGATGCAAGATCGTAAGTTCCAATATGACTTTGGAATCCTTCCCTTAGGAGGTTGTGACATGGTGCTCGGTGTTGATTGGATAAGAACTTATAGTCATGTGCTGTTTGATTATGTAAACCTTACGGTCTCTTTTGAAATTCAAGGCTCTAAAGTCACGTTTCAAGGCATTGCGGAGCAAGCTCAACTTCAAGTAATTAAAGGAAGGAAGTTGAAGAAGGGTCTTCAGGGCTGTGCGTACCAGTGGGTGGGCCAGTTGTTTGCCACATCCACAGCTGAAATGGTCGACATAACCGAACCAGAAGTGCAGGTGCTGGTCACAGAATTTGAGGATGTCTTCTCAGTGCCTAGATCCTTACCTCCCAAGAAGAGTTTGGATCATGAAATTCCTCTCAAAGAGGGTGCTGAACCAGTAAAGATAAGACCATATAGATATCCTCATGCTCAGAAGACAGAAATTGAAAGGCAAGTGGATGAATTGCTTAAGACTAATTTCATACAAGCTAGCCACTGTCCCATTGCTTCTCCGGTCATTCTTGTCGAGAAGAGGGATGGCATAGCTCGTATGTGTATTGATTATAGGCAACTTAATGCTATGACTATGAAAGACAAGTTCCCCATACCAGTTATAGATGACTTGTTGGATGAATTACATGGCGCTCGAGTCTTTTCCAAGCTAGATCTGCGGCAAGGTTATCATCAGATCCGGGTGGGTGAGCATGATGTGTACAAGACTGCATTTCGGGAGCATCATGGACATTTTGAATTTGTGGTTATGCCTTTTGGCTTGACCAACGCACCAGCTACATTTCAGGCTTTAATAAATGATGTCCACAAGCAATTTCTTAGGAAATTTGTGTTGGTTTTCTTCGATGACATCTTCATTTATAGTGCATCTTTTGAAGACCATTTGAAGCATCTAAGGGAGGTATTTCTGGTCATGCGCAAGCATAAATTATATACTAAGTTGGCCAAGTGTTCTTTTGCTCAGACACATCTGGAATATTTAGGCCATGTGATCTCTTGTGATGGAGTTGCAACCGATCCTTCAAAGGTACAAGCCATGAGAGAATGGGCTGTTCCGGTCACCTTGAAACAATTGCGAGGATTTTTGGGGTTAACTGGCTACTACCGCAAGTTTGTGGCTAACTATGGAGCCTTAGCCAAGCCCTTAACAGATTTACTTAAGAAGGATTCCTTCAAATGGTCAGAAGAAGCTCAAAAGGCCTTCGATGCTCTCAAAGCTGCAATGTGCAGAGCTCCTGTTTTAGCTATGCCGGATTTCACTTCAAGTTTCATTCTAGAGACAGATGTAAGTGGGAGTGGTATTAGGGCAGTATTTTCTCAAGCTGGAAGACCTATAGCATACCTTAGCCAAGCCTTGAGTGCAAAACATCAAGCTCTTTCCACATATGAGAAAGAGTACCTTGCAATCTTGCTTGCAGTGGATAGGTGGAGGCATTACCTGGATTGGCATCACTTCATCATTAGGACTGATCATCAAAGTCTTAAATACTTATTAGAGCAGAAGATTGTTACGAGAATACAAAGGAAAGGGCTAATGAAGATGTTGGGGCTGAATTATGATATTGAATACAGAAAAGGCAGAGAAAACTGGGTAACAGATGCACTATCATGCAGGTTTAAGGGGCACGAACAGGGTTCCCTTGGGGCTATTACCGTGATTTCTCCTCCTTGGATTGAAGAGTTACATAAGTCCTATGAGAATGACTCGTTTGCACAAGAATTTACAGCTGCAGCAAGTGTTGGTAAGGCGTGCAATCTGACCGCTGGAACAGATATTTCTGTAACTCGAGGAGCGATCAGAATCCAAGGAAAGCTGTATGTGGGCAAATCTACTGGTCTTAGACATCAAATCATCAGTGCCGCTCATGATTCTTCTTGGGGAGGTCACTCAGGCATTGAAGGGACATATCAGAGACTGAAATTACATTTTTGCTGGCCTGGCTTGAAGAAAGAAGTGACTAGCTTTGTACAAAGTTGTGAGGTTTGCCAACAAACCAAACTTGGTGATCATATTTACCAAGGGTTGCTCCAGCCCTTGCCTATTCCTGATGGTGTTTGGCAACACATAAGCATGGATTTCATCGAGGGATTACCTAAATCAGAAGGGAAAGAGGTACTTTGGGTAGTTGTTGATCGGTTCACCTAATCTGGGCATTTCATTGCCTTGGCAAGACATGTAACTGCAGAAGAACTTGCTCGTGTATTCTTAGACAACATCTACAAGCTACATGGATTACCCCAATCCATAATTTCTGATAGAGACAAACTCTTCACAAGCCAGTTTTGGAAGGAGTTGTTTAGGCTCTTGGGAACGACCTTGGCTCTCAGTTCATCTTATCACCCTCAAACCGATGGCCAAATGGAGAGGGTTAACCAATGCATTGAACAATACCTCAGGAGCATGGTATTTAGTCATCCAAAGGTGTGGGGAAGATGGCTTTCCTTGGCTGAATTCTGGTACAATACCCATTTTCACACTTCCTTAGGCACGACTCCGTTTAAAGACTTATTTGAGTATGATCCGCCCTCTCCTTTTGGGTTGCAAGGAGTTGAGACACAAATGGGGGCAGTGGCTTACATCTTACAGCAGAGGAAGCATATTTTATAGCAACTGAAACAGAATCTTAATCAATCACAAGCTCGAATGAAATGGTATGCTGATAGGAAGAGGGTTGACAGAAATTTCGAGTGAGAGTCATGGTATACTTGAAACTACAGCCTTGCCGACAGTCCATAGCAGTAGTAAGAAGGAATGTCAAGCTTTGTGCTTGGTTCTTTGGGCTTTACAAAGTCTTAGAGAAGATTGGCAAGGTGGCTTACAAGCTTGAACTGCCTCCCGACTCTTATATTCACCCTGTTTTCAATGTTTCACTTCTAAAAAAACAGGTTAAAGATGGTCACAGCTCCTCTTCCAGTCCTCCAAAAATGGGTTCCAATGGTTCATTAGTCTTATAGCTAGTTGCAGTGCTCAAACAGATGCCAGCAGCAGACGCCAAGGACCAGAAAATTCTCGTGAGTTGGAATAATTTGGATGAATCGTTCACCACTTGGGAGGAAAAGCGTTTCTTATTAAGTTAATTCCCTTCTCTTCATTCTTGAGGACAAGAATGTGTTTAAGGGGAGGGGATTGTTATATTCTTAATTGTTGAATTGATGTAATAAGGCGTTTTGATTGTCAACTTTCAAATTAAAGTTATGGCGCCAAAGTTAGTTAAGGTTAGGAGTCGGTTAGCAGTTTTGGCGGGAAAAGCTTAGTTTGTTGTTTTGTTTTCCCTTGCGTTAAGCTCAATTATAAGAGTTGAAATTATGTATTGTTGAGATCATTCAATGAAAATATTAAACCATCTCTTTTGAGATAAACTTCTCTCTCTCATCTTAACTATTCTATTTTCTCATCTCCTTCACTTCTTTCTCATCTCAAATTCTATTGATTCTTAGGTTAAGTTCAAGATTCAATCTAGAATTTAACATGGTGTTGCTATTACCTTGGAATTTTCCATGCCAAATTTCTTAAGCATATCCTTTATGTACTTGGCTCGGTTGATGAAAATTCCTTCCTTGCCTTGCTTGATTTGTAATCCAAGGAAGTAGTTGAGTTCTCTCATCATGCTCATTTCGAATTCCCTACTCATAAGATTTGCAAATCCTTCACAAAGAGATAGATTAGTAGCACCAAAGACTATATCATCAAGATAAATTTGTACGATTAGAATGTCATGTTTAGAGTATTTGATAAAAAGTGTGGTGTCAACTTTTCCCCTTGAAAATCCATTTTGCATTAAAAAGGAACTCAATCTCTCATACCAAGCTTGAGGAGCTTGTTTCAATCCATAGCGTGTCTTTTTGAGTTTGAAAACATGATTGGGAAATTTGTCATCCTCAAATCCAGGTGGTTGTTCAACATAGACCTCTTCTTCAATAAGACCATTTAAAAATGCACTTTTAACATCTATTTGAAAAAGTTTGAAATCTTTAAATGAAGTAAATGCACATAAGAGTCTAATAGCTTCTAGCCTAGCAACGGGAGCAAAGGTTTCCTCATAGTCTGTACCTTCTTCTTGGTTATAGCTTTTAGCTACTAACCTTGCCTTATTTCTTACCACATTACCTTCCTCATCCTTCTTGTTGCAGTAGACCCACTTGGTACCTATGACTTGATGATCTTGGGGTCTATCTACAAGTTCCTATACATCACTTCTCTTGAACTGGTTGAGCTCTTCTTCCATTGCCATTATCCAATTTGCGTCATTAAGAGCTTCTTCTATGTTCTTGGGTTCTTCAAGAGAGATGAATGCGGCTAAATGACAATATTTCGTTAATGCATTCCTAGTTTTTACACCTTGAGAAGGATCACCAATGATTTAACTTGTTGGGTGATCCTTCAAATATTTCCAATCTAGTGGTAAGTTTTCCTCTTTGGATTCTACATTTTGGTTATCTCCTTTTGATTCATTCATTTGAGCATTAGATATAACCTTTTCTTGCTCATTGGATTAGTGTGTGATGTTTATTGGTTTGATTACTATATCATAGTCATTACAAGGAGGTCTAGAGGACAAGATATTAGTTTCATCAAAAACTACATATATAGACTCTTCTACAACCTTTATCTTTTTATTATAGACTCTATATGCTTTGCTTGTTAAAGAGTATCTAATGAAAATACCTTCATCAACTCGTGAATCAAATTTTCTAAGATTTGTTTTTCCATTGTTGTGAATGAAGCATTTGCACCCAAAAGGTTTAAAATATGCAATGTTTGGCTTTCTACCTTTATAAAGTTCATATGGTGTTTTCTTTAAAATTGGTCTTATTAAAGCTCGATTTAAAATATCGCAAGCGGTGTTGACGGCTTCGGACCAAAAAGATTTAGGCAAGTTATTTTCACAAATCATTGTTCTTGCCATTTCTTCAAGAGTTCTATTTTGTCTTTCAACCACTCCATTTTGTTGAGGAGTTCGAGGTGCCGAAAAATTGTGATCAATTGCAAAGTAATCACAATAAATTTCAAAATCATCATTTTGAAATTCCCTTCCATGATCGCTTCTAACCGAAATAATTTTCAAATATTTTTCATTTTGTACCTTTTTACAAAAATTTTCAAAATTTTCAAATGCTTCACTCTTATTAGAAAGGAATAGGACCCAAGTAAAGTGGGAGTAATCATCAACAATTACAAGTCCATATCGCTTTCCACCAAGGCTCAAATGATGAGTAGGACCAAACAAGTCTATATGTAAGAGTTCAAGATGCCTTGATGTTAAAACTATGTTCTTGGGTTTGAATGATGATCAAGTTCGTTTGCCATATTGATATGCATCACAAATATGATCTTTTTCAGATTTTAGCTTTGGTAAACCTCTAACAAGATCTTTTTTTGAAAGTTTTGAAATTAAATCTATACTAGCATGTCAAAATCTTCTATGCCAAATCCAAGGATCATTTTCATCCGAGACACTAAAATATTTTAATGAGTTTATACAATCAAGATCAATCATATAGGCATTTTCACATTGTAGACCAACAAGCAAAATTTCATTTGTTTTAGCATGTTTAACTATGCATCTAGATGATTCAAAGTTCACACAATAGCCTTTATCACAAAATTAACTAATGCTTAGTAAGTTGTGCTTAAGACCTTCCATAAGTAAGACATCTTCAATGCAAGGAGAACAATTAGAAGCAACATTACCGATACCGATTATTTTTCCTTTCTTATTGTCACCAAAGGTGACATTTCCTTTTCTTGGCATTAGTGAAGTGAACTTGAATTTATCTCCGGTCATGTGTCTTGAGCAACCACTATCCAAGCACCACTTTTGTTTTTTGCTTTGGATTTTCATACACACATATTACAATTCAAACACTTTTAGGCACCCGAACTTTCTTGGGTCCTTTGTTGTTAGCCTCTACATTTGGTGGTCGAGATCCTTTTGGGATCCAAGCCATCTTTGTCTTTATCAAATTTCTTTTTAAAGAACATTGGTAAATGATGTGCTCATGGTCACCACAATAGTTGCACCTTACAGAGTTTGTTGAAGGTGACGAGGCTTTAACAAAAAGAACATTTAAAATTTTCTTTTGGACATTTCCATTATAACCTATTCCTTCTTTGTTATAAATTGGTTTTTGAGATGCAAGAATTTTGTCAAGTATTTCTTGACCTTTAAAAAATTTGCTTGATATTTTTGAAAGTTCTTCCATTTTCTCTTTCAAAGACTCATTTTCTTTTAAAAGTGATTCGTCTTTCTTGGATTTTTCTTTCTTATTTTCCTTTAAAGTATGAAGTGTTTCTTCAAAGGATTTCTTTTCATTTGTTAATTTAATGATCTCATTATTTAGAGACTCGTTCTTTTTCTTTAGGGATTCATTTTCAAGTTCAAGCATTAAACATCGTTTTGAATCCTTTTCAAATCCCGTCTTTTCAAGACCTTTTTACAAAAGTATTGTGTTGTTTTTTCAATTTTTTATATTTCTCATATAACTCTTGAAAACCAATCACAAGTTCATCATAAGGTAGATCGTTTACCTCGTCCTCTTCAACGCTATCGTCGTCAATAGCCATGAGACAAAAGTTAGCTACTTCCTCTTCACTTTCTTCATTGGAATCATCGTCGCTATCTCCCCAAGCCGCAAAAGCTTTCTTTCATTCTTTCTTTTTGTCTTTCTATTTGAGTTTGTTGAAGAATTTCTTATTTTTTGGCTTGGGACAATCTCTTTTAAGATGTCCGACTTCTCCACACTCATAGCAAGTTGGTTTATCTTTGGAGGAAGATGAACCCTTTTTGAAGTTTTTCTTAAACCTTTTCTTTTCAAGACGTTTGTAAAATCTTTTTGCTAACATAACAACTTCATCATCACTTTCGTCACTCGGAGATGCTTTAAATGCTATGTCTTTGTTTTTCTTTTGTTTTTCCTCTTCTTTAAACTCTTCCATGTCAATCTCATGGGTAATGAGATTTCCAATTAGTTGATCAAGTTTATAAGTAGAGAGGTTATGAGCTTTCCGAATAGTAGTAACCTTGCCTTGCCATGAAATAGGGAGACATCGAATAATTTTACTAACTTGCTCCTCATTTGAATACATTTTTCCAAGAGCTTGGAGTTTGTTAGTAATATCCGAAAATCTAGTGTACATGGTTTCATTTTGAAAAGTTCGTAAGCACTTACCAACATATTGATTTTAGAAGATTTAACTTGATCCGTACCTTCATAGGTGACTTCTAGCTTGTCCTAAATTTCTTTTGCTGATTGACAACTAGACACATGGTTAAAGACATTGGGGCAATAGCACATAAGAGTTGATAATGAGCTTTTGCATTTTTTGCAAGTTTTTCTTTATCATCATGCATAAGCTCATTTTTTTTCTTTTTCAATGGTTTTCTCACCTTGTTTCTTTGAGGGTACGCAATCGCCATTTTTTGTAATAAGCCATAAGTCGAAACCAATGGATGTAATATAAAGTCTCATTCTTAGCTTCCAATAGGGGAAATTTTCCCCATCAAAAAGAGGAGGCTTGTTGGTCGATTGACCCTCGGCTAAGATTGGATTGAAAGTTGCCACAGGATCACTCTAGGGTTGTTAGACCCAAAAAGAATAGAGCACTGGCTCTTATACTAATTTAAAGTCTAAATAGCAACATAAGAGGGGGGGTGAATTAGGTTCTTTAGTGATAAATAAAAATTTTAAATTTATGAACCAAAAATTTAAATAAAAGCTAAACAATAAATGTTAAATGAAAAAGATAAAGACAAAAATAAAAGGGACGCACCAAGATTTTTATAGTGGTTCACTTTCAAACCGGAAGCTAGTCCACTTCTCAAGTGACTACTCTTAGTCATTTGAGCCTTTAACTAAGCTCGATGATCCTTTTTAAAAACAAGCTTAGGATCCAACCTTTACAACCGGTCTTTTTGTACGTAGGCTCAAGACCAACCTTTTACAACCGATCCTTTTGTAACCGTAGGCTCAGGATCCGACCTTTACTATGCAATAAATTTTAATGAAGCAATGAAAGAATTAAAGCACTCAAATTCTTCACTCTTTCAAGAGTGAATTGACACTTGAACAAGCTTAGCCAAAGCTAAGGATATGCCAATAAAGCTCAATGATCAACAATAAGAGAACAAGTGATGATCTAATAAAAGTTTTAAACAAAACTTAAAACCAACCTTTAAAACGAAAGTATGTAAGAGAACTTTTTATCGAAGAATGCTTGGAGAGTATTAGATAATTTCAAACAAAGCATTCAAGCCCTATTTATAGGCAAATGAGGGCCAATAAGATGTTCAAAAAGTTGGGAAAAGGTTTTGGAAAGAAATCAAGTCAAAAGTAGCCGTTTTGAGCTTTTTCAGTTTGTGTGTCAACACACAGCAGCTCTTGGTGGCTATTGTAAGCCTGGGTGTCGACACATACCATCTGTGTGTCGACACTCAGCCTACCCGGGTGCATTTACACATTTTTATCAATTTGCTTGATTGATGGGATACTTTTATCACATTTCTTAAGCTAAAAAATTGATTGATTGATTGCTATATTTGTTCAATTTTTTGAATTTATTTCCCACTTAACTTTGATCATAAAAATGATTTGTTCCATAAATCAAGCTAAATCATCACCCATTAAAAGTTTATCTTTATTTGATTTGATCATACTTTTCAATGTACCAATCTTGAAAAATATTTTAATTGATAAGCCAGATTGGTTTAATTTCGACTTGAATATTTTTCAAATAAAATATTATAAATCAACTTTCTAAAATATTTTTCAAAAACATTTTTGTAAGAGCATCACATATCAATATTGAGACTTGGACTCAATTGATATATCCCGATCCTAAGTCCTAGACAATAAAAATAAATAATTTTAGGATGCTCGGAATCAGATCACGTTCTCTTCAATTTGGATAAATCTTCTCTTAAGCTTTTATCTCTTTCCTCTTGATTTAACATCTTTTGAAAAGCTTCGCATCCGTGATTAATTTTGATATTCCTAACTTTCTTATACGTCACTTAAAAACAAGATTAGAACAATTTAAACCTCGTGACTCACTAAATGATTGTTATCATTAAAATTACTATAACATTGGCTTTATGGCCAACAATAAGGAAAATTGTTGGGATATTTTTTTACCTCAAAATTGACATATGTAAAAAGGTGAAAAAGGAAAAGAAAAATGGGAAGTTTACTTGTATAACTTATGGGGTATAGGTATAGGTTGTGAAATTTACTTTTACAAGTAAATTAGTATGTCTTGTTGTTCTTTTTTGTCTTGGTGTACTTTGTTATAAGATGATGTATTATGGGGAAGTGTAGAGAAAATAAAAAGAGAGAGAATAAAGAGAGAAAGTGTAAAGAGTGTTCGGGCTTGTAAAGGGGTACCCGAGGGGGCTCCCGGGCAGGGAGAAAATATGTGAGAAAGATATTTGTGAGTGTTTGTGTGGTGTCTTGACGTTGGGTGGGTTTACCCAAACATGAAGATAGTCATATTCGGGAGACATGTGAGAATGGCGCACCCCGAGTATGAAGAGAGCCGTACTCGAGTGCCTTGATTGAGAGTGTTGAAGAGAGTTTTTGTAGCTTCCTCTTTTCAAAGCTACGTTGTGCGATGGCTGGTGGCTTGCCGTTCAAAGCTACATTCGGAGAGGTATGGTCTCCTACCCCGCAATAGTCACATGTGTAGATGATGATTATAATAATGGGTTTGGGGGGTTTCAATTGGAGATTGTAATCCATAATTTCATAGTTTGGCACCTTGTTGGGTCCCATGGTTTTTCCCCTCTTTTTGAGAGTGGGTTTCCATGTAAAAATATCGTGTATTCATTTTTGTTGTTTTTGTTGATTTTTTGCTTCTATTGTGCTTGAATGTGTGAATTTTTCCTAACAAAAATGAACATGCATTTGCCACAAATAGGTGGCAACATGGATGTCGCATGTAATTTTATATATATATATATATCCATTGTCAAGATTCGCCCCATTTTATAATGGCCCAAAAAAAAAAAAAAAAAAAAAATCTCTCCAACCTTTCTGTTCTGTCACTCTCACCCCCACCATCCGCTGTTGCCGTCGATTAACACTGTCGCTTGCCTGTCATCGCTGCTCGTCCACTGCCCTCCTTTGTCTCTCTTCCCCATATCACTTCACCCCCACCGCTGCCGCCCATTCGTGCCACCGGTCCCCCGAGGATGAAGGGATATGGGGGAGAGATAAGGGGATATTGGCAGAGAGAGAAAAAGGAGGGGCGGAGGCAACCGAAGATGGGGGTGAAAGGATATGGGGGAGAGAGAAAGAGGTATTAGAAGAGGGTGTGGGTTGAATGAATAAGGGAAAGAGAGAACGCAATATTGAAAGGAAGAGAAAAAGGAGGGGCGACGGCGGTGGGAGGTGAAGGGGTGAAGGGACATAGGGGAGAGAGAAGGGGGTATTGAAAGAGAGAGAAAAAGGAAGGGCGGCGAGCAAGAGATGGTGGATGGCGGCAGTGAGAGAGAGAGAGAGAGAGAAAGGAAGGGTTGGGGAGATAGGTGGGGAATTTTTTTTTTGTTTGGGGTGTCCCCCATAAAGAAAATGGCCAATCTTGGCTGCCTATTGCAATAGACGGCCAGGATTCGTCCTTCTCACCCTCTCGTAAGAATTATTTGTGTGTGTGTGTGTGTATATATATATATGCATACATGTGCTTATGTATTATATGTGTATAAATATGAATTTTAAAAATACAATCAGAGTACTTAAACATTACAATATCGATGCCTGATGTTGGACTAAAAAAAAGAAGTAAAAATATCAAAAGAGACATAAACCCCTAATTCTAAAACAGGAATTCTAAATATATATGTGTAAATATTACTAACTCACTCGTAATTATTTTAATCGAAAAGCTATTTTGCGCCACTGCGGGCTTTTGTTCCACCCTTTTCACATTAGCTTTATCATTTCAACAAGCATGTCAATATTATAAGCTCAATCCAAGTTTTATGCCAATTTTTGTAGAGTACTAGTATTTTACGTGTATTTTATTCCTGTATTTATGTACTTAGGTATATTCCTTGGCATCTTATATTTAATGGAAGGAATAAACTCTTCCTGTCCTCTCCCCCCTTCAATTGGCCATTATGGCCCTAACACCCATCAATTGGGTTGCAAATACTTGGCATTAGATTAAATAGGTAGGTTAGAATTAGTCTCTTTAATTTTCTATAGATTTATTACAAATTGCCTCATTTTTTATGTAAGTATTCATTCAAATAAAATTACTCATCATTTTCTATCATCATTTGCTAGTGTTAATTTAGTTCTTGCAATTGTATTCTTGTTTGTATTTTAATACGGTATCAGCAAGGTTGTCAGAATCAAGATTCTATGTAGGATTGGTGAGGGGTCCTCAGGATCGGGATTGTAGAATCGGATCAAGTATCGTAAAATTCTACTTTTTGTGTAAAACACTAGCTTGTATCCATAAAAATCGCATTATAAGCCTCAAATATACAATAAAGAATATCAAAACGTGCAAAAAATATTAGTTTCATAACACATTAAAAATCTATAAGTACGAAATTAATAGAGGTAAATCAAACAAACATCCATTCAAACTGGCAACACCATCAAACTAAAGTTGAAGAAATACAATAAAAATAATAAAATTGACTACAATCAAGTAATCAACAGTTCAACACAAAAGTTAAAATAGGTATACTTAGATAAACAAGACAAAACTTTTTTGAAAAAATTAGAAATTAAACAAAGCAAAACAAAACCAAGCTTAAAATAAACAAAATGTAAATCAAAACAATTACCCAAGTAACTCAATAATATACTAGAAGAATAAGAAATTAAACAAAAATTAGGAATTTTTACCCAAAAAGAAAATAAGCCATGGTTGTGTGTGGCCCTTAGGTTGGTGTCGTGTCAGAACTTGGCTGGTGGCTGGCAGCCGTTGGTCGGTGTGGTGGCGTCACGTGGCATGGTGGTGATTGGTGGTTGTGGTAAAAGTTGGGGTTAGGGTTAAGGGGAAGGGAAAGGGGATTGGAGGGGGTAAGGGAGGAGAGAGAAACGGGGGGTTGGGTGGGTTTTTGGGGGTATTTTAATTTTTTAATTTTATGTTATTAAACTCTGTAGGATCAGTCAGAATCGTCGATCCTACCTATTCTATACCGATTTGCTTCATTTTTTTTGTGATTCTACTCTTTTATGATTTTTTACATGATTTGGGTCGATTGGGCATCGTAGGATCGTACGATCCTACAATCCGGATCGCGATTTTGATAACCATGGGTATCAGAGAAGATTACGATCTAGAGAAGATCTTTGCTAGAACCTTGTTTGGAGGTTTCCAACCAACCACATGCCCAATTTTCTTGCAACACAATTTTATGCGTTTTGTGAGTTGTTTTCTCCTCTCGCTTCATTTTTGTGATTCGTGTTAATTTCTTGATAGTGGTGGATGTTAACGTTGAGAGTAATAGCAATAGAACTCAATCAAATTCTAATCACGTTATCATGTAGGCTCCCGTGATAGGGGGAGTAATTGATGTTAATTCCCTATTTTACTTGCACCCTTTTGGATCATCCAGGGTTGGTGTTTGTTCAAAACGTCTTAACTGGGCCTAATTTCCAATCATGAAAAATGGTTATTTTTAAAATTTTCAAAGCAAGGAGGAAAATTAGTTTTCATGATGGAAGCATGGAAAAATCGGATCCGGGATCTCCGAATTTTGAAAATTGGAGTGCTTGCGACCTCATGGTTTCTACTTGGCTCTCTAATTCTTTCTCGAATGAGATAAATGATAGCATCACTTACTTAGAGACTGCGCGTGATATATAGTTAGACTTACATCAAAGGTTTTCTTAGAGTAATGTTCCTCATATCTACGAACTAAAATACGAGATCTCGAATTTGAAACAAGAAAATTCACCCGTGTCCACTTATTTCGCTTGATTGAGGTCATTGTGGGATGAGTTATATACAGTTGTGGAGATATCTCCATGTACTTGCGGTTACGCTAAAGCCTTTTCGAGCATCCATGGCGTAAAAATACTCCTGGACTTGTTGATGGGTCTTGACTCGTCTTTTTCCACAGTTAGATTACAGTTAATGAACACGAAATCATTTACCTCTATCAGTAATGCATACTTTATCTTGTTCCAAGAAGAGAAATAACAAAATGTGGTTGCAGGTACCGTTATTCAACCCGAGGCTACCGTCTTAGCCATAAAAGGATCAGTAAGACTTGGTGGTGGTCCGGCCTCTTTGGGAATAACCCTCGTTGCAATAATCATTTCACCTGTTCTCATTGTAAGAAATAGGGACTCACTAAGGAAAGATGCTATGAGTTGATAAGTTACCCTCCGGGATAGAAGAAGCATGGTGCAACGAGAGCGGGACAAGGGATGCCATAGCTGTTCACTACAGCAGCGAGCTGCCAGTGACCAATAGCCCCATTATGGGCCTGTCACCTATCCAGTACCAGTAGCTATTGAATTTACTCGGGCTAGTTTAGACTTCACCTATTGTAAATCTCACAAGTCAGGTCTCTATTTCCAATCACAGTTGGATTATTGATATGGGTGCTACTGACCACATGGTTTCTTCTTTATCTTAAAGGTTTAACATTGTGCCAAACAATTCGATTAGGCCGGTTAGATTGCATAATGGGATGAGTTTGTCAGTTTCCCATGTTTGAAAAATTTGTGTTTTTGATAATTTTATTCTCTAAGTTGTATTGTAAGTGCCTGGTTTTCGTTGTAATTTGTTGTCAGTGAGAAAATTAGCTCGTGATGGAAAATGTACGTTAACATTTCATATTGATTTTTTTTACATTCAGGACCTAAACTCAAGGAAGCTGACTTGAACAGGTAGGCGGAGAGATGGACTATACCTTCTGGAAGCTCGATCGGCTGCTTCCTCGGCTTATTTGGTTCCGAATAATGAAGAAGCGATTTTGTGCCATCGCCATTTAGGTCATGTTCCTTTAGTAAACTTTTGATTTTTCCACATTTGAATATTAGTGGGTAAAATGTTGTTTGTAATTCATGTCATTGTACGAAGCAAGCACGTTTGCCATTTCTTTTGTCTGTTTCAAGAACTCAGTTGTCTTTTGAATTAATACATTGCTACTTTTGAGGGCCTTATAGAACTGTGTCTTTGACTGGAGCATTGTATTTTTAACCATTGTTGACGACTATAGTCGTTGCACTTGGGTTTATCTTATGAGGGAAAATCCCAAGCTCATGGTATTCTTATGGAATTTTGTTGTATGGTGGTCACTCAATTTGGATTACAGGTGAAAAGAATGGGGAGTGACAATGGTCAGGAATTTAAGTATGGGACACCTTTAGATTTCTATGAGAAACATGGGATTCAATTTCAAACATATTTGACCAGGACGTGTTAACAAAATGGAGTTTTTGAACAGAAGCACAAGCACTTGTAAGATGTTAGATGGGCACTACGTTTTGATGCTAGTTACTTAAGAAATTTTGGGGTGAGTGTGTTCTCACAGCGGCTTATTTGATAAATTTGATGCCTAGTAGCTTGCTACAGAATAAGAGTCCCGATGAAGTTTTGTTTGAAAAAACATTGTCATGTGAGCATTTGAAGGTTTTTGGATGTACGTGTTACTATCATGTTAAGAATGTATCTAATGACAAATTTGATAAGCGGGGTTCTCCAGATATTTTTGTAGGGTATCCTCATAGTAAAAAAGGAATATACCCAGTGCCTCAAGGGCTCCCGCCTATGCAGGGTCTTTTGGGGGGGGGGGGGGGGGGGGGGGGGGAGGAGATGTACCCAGCTTTGCCCGTTCAGGGTGTTAACCTGAAGAGAGGCTGTTTCCCTGTGCCCCCAACCTGAGGGTGATGACTTCCCAGGAGGTCACCCATCCTGGTACTACTCTCGCCCAAGCACGCGTAACTTCAGAGTTCTTATGGGATCTGGTGACGGCATGTTGGTGCCCTCTTTGGTTATCCTCATAGTCAAAAGTGTTACAAAATTTTTAGCTTGTATGATAACAAGATTATTGTGTCTAGGGACGTTCGTTTTTATATAGACTCTATCCCGTATTTGAAAAGTGGTGTAGTGAATCCAACTCATGACAAGCAAGCTAACATACAAGATCCCATCTCAGACATTAGAGAACCAGTTCACGCTGAAGCTATCTTCTCAAGGGGTCCGGCCTTTGTTGACAGCAGGTTGGCCAATACAGAGGCTAACAGTCCCAGTAGTGAGGGACGCAAGTCCCAATATTGGGGAGGAGGTCGTAAGGAGACATAGTCATGTTCTTTCCATGCCAGTAAAATATCAAAATTATGTTACGAATAACGCTTTCCATAGCCCATCCTCCCACTACCTCTCCATCACTTGACTGTGGTATAGTTTATCCTATCTCTAATTTTGTGTCTAACGTACGTTTTTATAACACTCACTCGACTGTTTTGAAAGCCATCATTAGATGTGATAAGCCCAAACATTTTAGTCAGGTAGTATAACTCAAATATTGAAGGGAGGCTATGGAGAAGGAAATCAAGGATCTGTAAGAAAACCATACTTGGACTTTAGAATCTCTGTCGGTTGGGAAGAACGAGATAGACTCGAAGTGGGTCTACAAGGTCAAGCACAAGTCTGATGGGTCAATAGAATGATTCAAATCCAGTCTCGTTGCCAAGGGCTACACTCAAGTGGAAGGTATCGATTATCACGACACTTTTGCACCTATTGCTAAACTTGTTACCGTTCGGTGTGTTTTGGCCGTTGCTGTGGCATGTAGTTGGGTTATCCAACGGTTGGATGTTAATAATACTTTCCTTTACAGTGATTTAGATGAGGAAGTTTACATAAAACTTCCACAAGGTTTTGAACAAAAACATGAAGGAAAAGTTTGCCGCCTTCATAAATCACTTTATGGGCTTAAATAAGCATTCCACAACGGGAACTAAAAATTTAACTTAGATGGATTTTCAACAATCTAAATCCGATTACTAGTTCACCTTTATGCGTGGGTCGACTTATACCACTATTCTTATTTATGTGGATGATGTGCTTACTACCAGGAATGACATGAGTCACATAACCGAAATAAAGAATGTTTTAAACAAATATTTTGGGATAAAGGATTTAGGATTGATAAAATATTTCTCAGGCATTGAAGTGGCTTCGTCCCAACAGGGCATCATGTTAAGTCAACGGAAATACATTCTTTACATTGTTAGTGAAGTCGGCCTTTTAGGTGCAAAACCGACTGTCACACCAATTGTTCAAAACCATGGTCTAACAGATGAGGTTGGTGATCGAATAGAAGATGACGGGTGGTATAGGAGACTCGTAGGTCGTTTGTTGTATTTGACTATTATCCATCCAAACATTAGTTATGCTGCTCAAGTTTTAAGTCAATTCATTCATGATCCCTGCGCCGCTCATCTTGATGCGATATTTTGTGTTTTGTGTTTTGTTTTACCTTAAGGGGTCTTTTGGTAGGAGGAAATGAATTTGTTGGAGTGGGAATGACTTTTTGGCAGTGGGAATGGCCTAGTCATTTCCACTCCCCGGTTTGGTATATGTGTAGAATAAAGATGGGAATGAAGTAAAATAATCATTCCCATGTTTGGTATGCATTAGTGAGAATTTGTATAAATAATATAATTTACCAAAATGCCCTTTGATAAATAAATTTTCCAAGTCCATATATAACATGTATTTTTTTATATTATTTATTTAGATAATTATTAGTATTATTTTTTTTATGTTAAAATAATATGTAATTTTTTTAAGAAAATAATAATCATAATTATTTTTTTTAGGGCTTTTCACTAATATTTACATAGAAAAGTAATTCATTTTTATTAAATTACCACAACTTTTGAAAACCATCTTGAAATAAAATTTTCAATAAACCAACAAAAATGACACTGTAAGTTTTTTTGTTAATATATTTTTTGTTTATTAAATAAGTATTATATTTTTTTGTTTACTTATTCTATATTATGAAATATAAACAATACATATTTTTTTCTATTCAATAGTAGTTTTCGTATTATTTATGTACTTTGTTCTAAACAAGCAAACATTTCACTTATACACTATTATAAACCAAACACAATTAACAAAAATACAATTCCATAATCAATATCCAATAAGAATGTCTGCAAAATGTGTAGTAGCTATCATACCATAATCAATATCTAAAAAAATTAGATTTAAATTTTAATACTAATTAATAATTTATTAGCAAGTAAATAATTTCTAAAAAATGCTAGTGTTAGGAATTGAACTTTGGACTTGTAGAAAAGGAGTACAAGCTTTTTATCACTAGACTAAGAAATTCATATTTTCATATTATATGAATTTATTATTTATTACTAATTAAATAAAGTAAAAATTACATAAAAGCTAAACTAGGAAAAAAAATTTGTGAACCCCCCACTATTTCCATTCCTCATGGGAATAGATTTCCTAACCTAGCCCCCCCACCAATATTCCCTTGTATCAAACACCCCTAAGGGCACACTAGGTCGAGGAATTTTACTTCTTCTTATGATTTCAAACTTCGTGGTTACTGTGATGCTGATTGTCCTACAACAAGAAGGTCCACTACAAGTTTTGCCATCTTCTTAGGTAGGCCACCTATCTCGTGGCATTATAAGAAAGAAACAGTTGTTTCCTGATCATTTGCTAAAGAACAATATTTATCCATGGCCATGGCAATGGGTGAGATAGTTTGGTTACAACGCTTATTAACTGATCTAGCAGTTCCTATTAATGATCTTGCTTTGTTGTTTTGTGATAATCAGGCTACTTTACACATCTCTTCTAATCCCGTTTTCATGAAAGGACAAAGCACATCGAAACATTTTGTCCAAGATAAGTTGAGGAGCAAAGAGATTGTAACAGCTTTTGTCCATTCCAGGGATCAAATAGTTGATGTGTTGACCAAGGCTTGAGGGTGCTCTAATTATTTAACACTTCTTCGCAAGTTGGGCATCGTAAATTTACATGCTCCAATTTGGGGGAGAGTGTAGAATACCAGTATATATATATATATATATAATTTTGTTTTTTAGTTCTTGTTTTTATTCTATATTTAAGTACCTAGGTATATTTCTTACCATCTTATATTTAATGAAAGGAATAAACCCTTCCTCTCTTCTCCCTCCTTCAATCGGCCATTATGGCCCCTTCAATTGGGCCGTAAATCCTTGGCGTTAGAATAACTAGGTAGGTTAGAATTAGTCTCTTCAATTTTTCATAGGTTTATTATAAGTTGTCTCATCCTTGATGTAACTATTCATTGAAATAAAATTATTTATTTTTCCATTGAAGTAATGAGGAAGATAGTGTTAATTTTGTTCTTACATGAGGAAGATAGTGTTAATTTTGTTCTTACAATTTTATTCTTGTTACGATTTTAACAATTTTCATCACTCGAAAGAAAACCTTTAGAGACATGCCATCATAAGGTACTGTCTGACAAGATAACCCACCAAGCTCCGCCTAAGTAACTCAAAAGAAAGTCTATATATTTTACGTCGAAGTAATGAGGAAGATAGTTAGATTAAAAAAAATTAAATAAATGAATCCAGTCAAATTTAGGTGTCTTATCCTAAAACGTTGGCCTTCACTCGAAAACGCAAGTTCGGCCAATGAGGGACATTCTGTATACACCTAAATTTTGGCCAAAAAATTATTATTATTATTTTTTAACAAAAGTGACTAGTCGTGACCATCTCAATTAATCATCGAACGGTAAAATAAAAGAAGATGCAAGTCTCATTTCTAACTCAACATATATTTAATTTTAAGTCTACATAAAAAGAAATACATAAAGATAATTATTTAAACCAAGAAAACAAAATATTTAATCCTAATAATTAAAAAAAATTATTATTACCAAATATAAAAAACAATATTCATAATATACACATATACATACATATATATTTATATATGTATACATTTTTAATGAAAAATAATTTAATAATCCCTACAAATTTGCTTTTGAGGTCCTCATGGAGGACAGACAAAAAATAAAGAGAGAGAAATATAAATCACGAGAGAGAAAAAAAAAAGAAAAGAAAAGAGAGAGAGAGTTATATATAGCACAATTCTTATGAGAGGGTAAGAGTGCGAGAGGATTAAATCTTGACTGTCTGTCACAATGGACGGCCAAAATTAAAAGATCTTAATGTGACCCCATTAAAAAATAAAAAATACCAATAATAATCTTCTCCCCTCTCTCCTTCTCCCTCCAACCTTCCTCCCTCCTCCCTCCTCCCTCCTCCTCTCTCTGTCTCTGTCCTCTCCCTGCAGCAGCCATCGATCACCGACCGTCCACCACTGGCCGCCGGCTGCTGACCGTGAACAGCTTACCTCTGGCTGCCAGCCATCCCAGCCCCTAAATACAACCCTTCCTTCCTCTCTCTTCTCCTTTCCAACCCCCTCCCGGGGGGGGGGGGGGGGGGGGTGAGGGGTTGTATTTTGGGGCTAGGGGCGGTTGGTGGCTAGAGGCGGCAATCGGTGGTGGGCGGTCGGCTGCAAGTGGCGACAACAGGGGAGGAGAGGGAGGGAGAGAGAGAGAGAGAGAGAAGGGAGGTGAGAGAGTGGGAAAGAGTATTGTTCGTATTTTTTATTTTTTTTAGGGGGTCACATTAAGATCTTTTAATCTTGGTTGTCCATTGTGATGGACGCGCAAGATTTAATCCTCTCATACTCTCACCCTCTCATAAGAATTATGATATATATAGAAGTCAATCCTGGCCCTACATTGTAATGGACGGCCAAGATTTGTTGAACGCTAAAAAAAATAACAATTTACGACCAAAATTTGTTGAGTATTTAAAAAAAAAAAAAATCAATTTCCTTCATTTTGCCTCATGCAGGGGTTTGGCCCGTGAATTTTTATTTTTTGGTGTCCAACAAATTTTGGCCGTCTATTACAACAGAGGGCCAGAATTGACTCTCACGCTCTCATAAGAACGCCACCTTATATATAAAGTGTATTGAAGTCGATATATCCCCGCATCAATTAGCTCATTTTCTTGACTGGGAATAGTCCCCAGGTACAATAAATATCAATACCAATGGGAGAAAATTTCGTAAATATGAACCCAATAATTTAAAAGATTCACTGGGTACTAATCAGACTATGTGGGTTTTGATCTACTAATAGTGGTAAGTAAGTAATTTATATTTCGCAGGTCCAAGCCCAATTTTAATCTAACCCATATTTCTTTTTATGTATTATTAAGAAAGTATCTTTTTACATATTATCATGCTATTATTATGCTTACAACTATCTAGATTATTAAATTTTACTAACAATTTAATTTGAAATTTTTTTTATCACTGGTGATAATTTTTTTTCTTAATCTTATCATCGTCCTTGCTATTATTATTATTTTATGACTATTATTATAACTGTATCTTTATTTTTATTTATTATTTACTAATTAACATCACCATCATTTCATTACTACCATTATTTTTATTATTAGTTTAATATTATTATCATTATCACTATTACCTTATCCCTAACATTGCTATTCATTATTCTTTTTCTTTGAACACACTTCCATCACCATTGTGAAAGTAATATATTGTAATTGTAATTGTAATTATAATAATAATTATTCTTATTGTTATTATTACCAAAATTATTATTATTATTCTATTATAAAACTAGGTGCATATTATATTTAGAAAGAAGAGAATAAAAACATAAACTCAAATATATTTTTATTTTTTCTCAATTTTATTCTTGAACTCAAGAATCAGAAATTTTTTTCTTCTATTCAAATAAATTTCTCTAACTTTCTCAATTTTCTAACTCAATCTCTCTTTCCTCAATTCCTCACTTTCTTCGGCACACATTCTTGCATGTTTATATACTATTGAGGCGGTGAGGATGCTTACTAGGGAAGGAATTGAGGAGGTGGGTATATATATATATATAAGGGCCTTTTACACAATTTCTAATTTTCTAGGATATTTGATAATGTCGATTATTGGCCGTAAAAATTGTACCCAAAGAATATCAAATATTTACAACACTCTCCCTTTGGATATTCTCCTTAAAGTATTTGTGCGACAAACACTCTTGAAAGAGTACAGTGTCCAAGTTGTATACACTTTCGGAACTACCTCCTTAAAAACCTTGCCAGGAAAAAAAAACTAGTGGGAAAAACCATAGGAAGGAAAAAAAGAGTAAATTGCATATTTAACCCCCCCTCATGGGGCATACATTAACCAGGGATATCTCGGAGTTGGCGAATGCCAATCTTGTGCCAATTTTTGAAAGTTTGTTGCAAATGCTTTCTTAAATAACTCTTCCAGGTTCTTGAGCGAATTTTTACAACATATAGTTTATCATTCTTCGGAAGCTCAAGAATGAAAAGAACTCCGTTGAAATGTACGAGATTCCATCAACATTCTTTAGCTTAAACAATACACTCAAACTTGTCTTCATATGGTGTTATCTAATTCCCCCTGATCATTGGAAGTTTACAAAATATGTGAATCAAGGGCCTTGACAATACCCATTCTCTACTTGCTCATAAAGTACAAGTGTCTTTATAGTAGCTGCAATTATTAGTAGATAGCCAAAACATAGCAGTATAGATATATAACAAAATAGCATTCTTGTCACTTACTTTATCCCAATCAACTAAATAACCAGTACTCGCATACAAAATTAATTGCAAGTTTGACATAATAGATAATGTTATACTAGTTGATCCATTATGATAGACGTTTTAACCACATTCCAATGCTTTCATATTAGTGTCGTACTATATATATCGGTGACAAGTTAACCAAAGAGGATATATCTGGTTGTGGCAACTCTATTAATGCGCCAATTATGCCAAGGTATGGTACTTTATGATCCAGAATTGATTCGTTACCTCATTGAGGACTAAAAGAGGTCTTTATCTTTATCAACGAATTAAACAAAAGTTGAGGCACCAAAAAACATATCAAAACACTTAAGTAACGTACTCGTATAACTTGAGCAATACAGTAATACTCTATCATATTAGTGCTCAATTTATAGGTGGAGACAAACCTTAATGCTTTCTGAAATCATCAATCTAGAATTCTTAGTTTAAGTGTATAACAGCTTTTTTAAACTCTTCGAGAGTCATGATGATATTAACATATCCCTCTTCTAGTAGATATGTACCGCAGTTTTGAAATATATGATTCTAGCACCTTTGGTCATTCTGGGACTTTCATATAAATATTATCATAAGTAATAAATACAAATAAGCTGTTATCATATACATGACGCATATAAAGACCACCATACCAATTGCATCCATTTCTTATATATATGTATGTCTCATCTATTTCCGATCTCTATACTAAAACTTGGGCTACAAACTGCGTTTTGTATCTAACTGCCTCATTCTTTTCGCACAAATATTGACAGGTAGCTTACAATTTTGCTCTTTAGGCATTTGGACTATAGGTCCAAAAATTACACATGACTAATTCGGCCTGAATTGCGTCTTTCGATTTTATCAATCATTTCTTTGTTGAAATTCTTGAACGAACTCCTATTCAAGACTTTTAATATCTTTGATTGGATCAGTAGCAACCATATATACAAAATATTTGATCAATTTTGAATTTGGTTCCATTATATCCCATAATTCATAGAGATCTCTTTATCTTTAGAATTTCAATAGTTTTAATAGTTTTAAGGTACTTGATAATATGAGGAATACTATTATCTTTGCAGAGTTTTTCTCCTCAACAGTTTCACAATAGAGGGGCCAATTTTTTTTTTTTTTTTCCATTACTCCTTTTTCTCTCTCAGATTAAATATTTGGAACGATATGTCTGCTGCACTTATAGCGTTCAATGGATGCATTTTATAAACTTATTATGTCAAATACTAGACCCGAAAGAGGCAAAAGCCTCGAACTAATACTTTCAATGAAAATTCAAAAGCGAACAAGTTTTTAAGGAATAGCCCTTTTTTTTTTTTTAGTATTGTTGAAAATTTTTCCCAAAAAAAAAAAGGAAAATCTAGAAATTTGTTTAAAAGTCTAATTTTTCAATAGGAAAAGTTCAAAAAAAATTCAAAATTATTTTTCAAAAATTTCTAATTTAGTGTTTTCAATGAATTTCATCCTATTTTCTCGTGTTTTTTAGTTTACTTCTCTTTCTCTTTACTCCGCCTTCCTCTAGTTTTCTTTGTCTATCATGTGAAAAAAAAAAGAAAGAGAGAAAAATAGGAGAGAAAAGAGAAGCCTTTTGATTTCACTATTGATTAGCAGTGAAGGGTTAGGATAACTTGTTCCTTTACTTGTTACCTTTATGTCTTATTTAAGTCAGAGGATTTTGAAGTAGGACGAAGGGAAGAGAAGTTCTAAGATTATTCACTAGTAAAAAGACCTTAATGACGAAGATTTAAGTTAGAACTAGTGCAATAATAACGTTATAAAAGGATTCGCTACTCTCAAGTACACACTCAAACATGATTGAACAATAATTTTCACAAGTGACCTTTGTGGTTAAATGCCTAATTAAACTTTCCATCTTGAGCTAGTTTGAGCCGAATCTTGCTTGAGGACAAGCAAGGAGTGGGTTGGGGATGTTGATGTGACTTATATTTACATATTTTATTTTTCATTCCTGCAATATATTTGGCTTTTACATGTGTGTTTTGTTGTAATCTAGGTACATTTTTGCTTAGGGTGCAATGGAGCAAACAAAGGTTGAAAAGTCGCAGAATCAAACGTAATCAAGGCATAATTGGAGACTACTTTAAGAAACTCGACCACATGTGGAAAAGAATAACCAATCGGGTTATAATTCGGTAACCCAAGTAGGCTTCGTTGATATATAATATATATATTTTATAATATTATATATTATATTATATTTAGATATATATATATTTATGTGACGGGAGGAGAGAGGGGCTGCACTACATGCCGCTTGGCCGCGTTTTGTTTAAATATCAAAAACCTAATTGTTTTAGCGAGATCTTTTCGCCATGCCTCCTCTCATCCTTTTCTTCCCGAAGCCGCTACGAGATCCAAAGGGTTCTCAAACGCCGAAGCGCAGGTGGTTGGAGTACTGGGGGAATCAAAGCAAGGATCAACGTCAACATCAATTGGGGGAGTCTTCAAATCCTTAGTTTTACCATTATTATTTTTTTTTTTGGATTTCATGATGTTCAGGACTTCTATGGAAGAATAGACTTTTAGTTTAGGGATGAAGGACGGGTAGCCATCCGTATCCCAGATTTATATTTTATTGTAAACAATGGTTTTGTTATGTTATATACGCACCCCTGTGGGGAATTTATGATCGTTGTTTGGTTTTCTTTATGTGAGCTTGTAGCCATGTTAAGATTTTCAAGTTATTAGCGTTAGTTTACGAGCTTGTAGCCTAGACCATAACAGAACCGGTTTTTATGCCTGGTTAGGGTTGAGGTTGTATCCAACCCTAAACACAATCTTTATACAAATTACTATTTGGTAAGGAGTGATAAAGGAATTAAGTAGTGCTAATGAGATAACTTATGCTACATGTAGGGATGATATGATAGGTTACGCCTTTAGACTAGTTCATTACCCTAAGCTCTAATTTAAATACTTACCCAGGCTTAGTGCTTGTAGCCTAAGCCTCCTAAACCATTGTCATAATAGAATATAATGATGGGATACGAGTAATATTGCCTTGAATTCATTCCCTAAACTAACCTCAATTGAATTGATACTTTTGGTTTATTGTTAGTTTTGCTATTTTAGATAACAAATTATTTAAACCAACAAAACTCGATTTCAACCGCTTGTTAATAACAAAATCCAACTTAACTCCGATTCTTTGAGGATACAACCCGTATACCCGATTTAACTACGACGATCTCATACGCTTGTGAGTAGACGGTTTTAAAACACACATTTAAAACACATCATTAATGTATAAACATTTATCTATGTTTCGGTTTTAAGTAATTCTAATTTAAGTTTAGTGTAAATAATCAATTACAATGCCAAGAATGGATCCAATTATTAATTATTGATCTGAATGATAATATATTAGGATTGTTCTATTTTAGATATCCACATGTGTGTATATACATATAATCATTTAGGTACCCTAAGATTTTAATATTATTATCTAGGTATCCTATTTCAATTATATACAATTTAAGTCGCCTAAGTTTAAATATTTTATCACTTAGATACCCTATTTTGGAATTTGATAATTTTTTTTTTAGAAATCTAATCAATTTTATGCAAATATTATATATAAAATTCATATCAATATTTTTGACAAAAATTTAACAAATTGTGATAAATTATTCATCAAATTTCATGTAAACTATTTACATATATTGTTGAAATCATATGTCGTGTCAACATCTTTTACCAAAATAACCAAATTGTAATGAAAATACTTATATATTTTGGAGTCATATTTTAATTTGACATTTCTCAATAAAAATCTATGGAATTTCAAAAAAAGGATACTAGATTGATAAAATTTTAAAATATCCAGCTACTTAATTGATAGAAGTTTTAAATCTCATGGTATCCCACTTATATACTGAAATCTCAAGTGATAAATAGTCAAATCTCAGGCATCCCGCTTATTTATTGAAACATAAGGTACTTAAGAAATAAATAGTATAACCTCAAGGTATCTTATTAATATATTGAAATATTAGGATACATAACAGTCAAACGTCAAGGTATCCCACTTATATATTGCAATGTCTAAGTACTTAAATAATAAATAGTTAAACTTTAAAGTATCCAAGATATGTTCGCCTCATTTGGGCTCATTTAATCTTGATTTAAACTCATTTGGAAATGTTCCAAGGTAACAAACGCCGACCCATGGGTGAACCGGAACCATACTCGATACCCATGGCTACAAAGCACATTAGACCCACTAGTCCCAATGTTGAAAATATAACTCACCCAATTGATGTGGGTTGGGTAGGTCTTGGGTATTATCCAACCCGTGAACACCTTGCAGGACTATTTTTGTTTTTACATATTTTTGGTTCTATGCCGAATATCCTTATACTTTATTTATTGTGTCATTTGAGTCCTCATACTTTTAATTATGTCAATTTAGACCTTATACAAGTTATATTATGTTAATTTGGTCCTTAAGCTTAATAATTGGAATTACGGTCCCGACAGGCACTGGGTGTAGGGAACCAAAAAACAATAAAAGCTCGCAAAAAAGGCACAGAAATTGAAATAAGGCAACAAAAATATAATAATGAATAAAAGCCTCCATTGTACAAAAATCCACTTTCAAATATATATTGGACTCTATCTTCATTGTCTTCTAGGCTGGTTGCCCACATGATCGAACTGGTTCAATGAACCTTGCAATCTCTTCCTCTCTGTATGGTAATCGGCCACACCATGCCCCTATCCAATATGCCACTCGCGTCCGACTGCTCCAACTCATGTCTTCAATGCTAAAGTTTTCTTCATTGAACACCATTTTATTCTTTTCACTCCAGATAGCCCACAGCGAAGCAAAGAAAACCGAGACCCATACCTTTTGAAGCCTACCTTCCACATCAAGAGCAATCCATTGCTCGAAGTGTTCTCTAACCAAAGATGGTGAGACCAATTGTACTCTCCACAAGTAACAAAGAAGAGACCATCATGTTCGGGGGCACGCTTGCCAAAAGCACAAGTGAGATTGTCTTCTCCTAGGATTCCCATATAACGAAACTTCAACTTTGTATTTGTTGGAAAAATGATACAAGCTAATCTTTATTATTAGGGAAGTTGTATCCCACATTAGAAAAATAGTGTGGAAGATCCTTTTTTTAAACAGGTACATTTATTTTTTGGAAAATATTTTACAAGACCCGTTACTAGCCGTTTACCTATAACGGTTTAACGTCATTAAAATTGTGACCGTTGAAAATTTATTAACAACATAGCCGTTGTAATTTCTTACGTCCGTTATTTTAATGTTGGAAATTAAAATTCCATTCAATCCCCGTCCCACTATTTAAGTCCCTAGCTTTCTATCTCCTCATCGTTATTTTTTCTAATTTTTGATCTCCCTCATTCTCATTTCTTAACTGGTTACTTTTGGAACTAGTGGCGAGATCTCCCCTGCTACTCTCTCTTTGCTCTGCTTTTATCACTTATTCTTCTCAGATTGTTGATTTGATCGTTGGTACCGAAATGGTGAATTCTGGGCCGTTAATGCCCGGATATATCTAAGTTCCAATTTTAAATTCAGATTTTGGGCAAATTTCTTAGCCACTCCTAGCCGGCAATTAATGAGTGCACGTTAAGAGTCGGATTGTATTAATCCTAGAGGACGACCGCCGGTTATAGTGTGTGCACCGGAGCAACGGCGAAATCGTCTTTTAGAACAGTGGCATTTACCACGGCACGGTATTATCCTTTTGTCAGATCTTTCGAATTTCTCTCTTTTTCATTGCTATGCTGGAATATTCGTCAATATTTTTAGCAATCTAAAAGACGATTTTATCGATCAATCATGGTAACAAGATTGTATCTTCTTTATAATCTAAAGAATTTATGATAAGTATTTAGAATTTTAATATGTGCTTAGACCTAAAAACGGTTTAACGGATCTAAAGGAAAAAAAAAATAATAATTTCAGGAAAAATCAAGAAAAAAGTGAGATCTTTGGGGTGATTGATGAGATTAGTTTTGGGGAGAATTTTTTGCCTGATAGAGCAAAAGGGTTTTTGATTGGGTCAATTGGGGTATTTTCTTGAGCAAATAAAATTGGATGATGCTGATCAGAAGATGGAGATTGAATAGCAGAAGGTTAGGATTTTTAATTGAAAGTAGTATTAAATTGTTGTGGGGAGTGTTGTGCAAATATTGTGATTTTGTGAATTAATTTGGTGGCAAAAATGTGGTTCCTATATAGTACAAACTATGTCCGAAAACAAGGCTAGAGTAACCTAAGTTATTAGTTACTATGTTTTGGTAAATGAAATATTTAAAACAAGTGTTTTGAAATTAGTTAAAATTTTAGATTTTAACTATGGTATTTTTTGGGAATTATCATGTAAAAATTTGAACTCGCATTCATATGACTTATGCTACAAACTAATGAATTGGGGGGGGGGGGGGGGGGGGGGGGGGGGGGCGCGTTATTGTCTGATAGAACAATAATGAGAACTTGACATGTGGAATGCATTACGTTGGACATTGAAAATGACAATGTACATTATATTAGTTCTTATCCCAGTAGGTTGAAGTAATAATACTCCACCTTATTACTAGGGTATGTAAGACAATAACTTGATGTGTGTGCCAACCAAGTGTCTAATTGATTAGGGCCTTCTTGAAGTCCTTGGTTGTCATTAGTCGGGTTGGACTAGTTTCGGAAATGGATCATTACTGTTTGAGTGTCAGACTGCGTCAAAAACACTGGTTTGTCTCCTACATGGTGGTTGAGACGAGTTTAAGTGTCCTGATTTTTGGGCACTTGATTAAGTGACCTAGGTAGCATTGGATTTCTCACTATTTTTGAACATCCTTCGGTTTCCTTTTTTGTGGAAAAGATGTTTATGCTTGAGACTAGCCATTTGTCTTGAAGTGAGAAAGCTCTAGGTACATTTGATTGGTGGAGTGGTTTGGTAGTAATCGCTTGTTCGGCCTCGTGTATGGTCGGTTGAGAATCTGGTGTAGATTCTTGTTTTGGTGGAATGATTTCGGTGTTAAATTGCTAGAGCCCGACCCTATTAGCGATCGGATGGGAATCCTTGGTTTGGATTCTGTTTTGGTGTTGGTTTGAACGCCCTGGCATGGTCCTATGCTACTGTTGTGTGGCTGATTGTACTGTACAGAAATTTGATTATTTACGTTTTCAATGTTCCATGTGATTGATGTGGTAAAAAAAAAAAAAAAGGTTTAATGCTTGAGGTTCATTGTGAACTTGTTAGAATGAAATCTTGAGCCTAGAGTTGGCAACTCTTAGTTTAGGCATGTCTAGTTGCACAATCACGGACCCGGTGTATGAATAGAGCATTACATGTTTTGAGTTTAACCTTGGATTAGATTATGTATGTAAGAATTGGAGTTTCTTGCATATGTTTGAGTGACCTAAGTGAAATAGTTGATCATTGTAAAGGGATTAAAGAACTTGTGAATTCTTGTGAAAAATCTATGTATGATTTAGTGTCTTAGTCTCCATGTTGATATGTCTCATATGTTTCCCATGGCCATGATTGAAGCAAGTTGCATATGTTGGTACATGTTGCTTGAAATGATGAAAAACATATTGTTTTAAGTGTTGAAACATGTCTTTTTCAAGCTGTGAATGTGTTGCTGCAACTTGTTATGGATTGTCAGCTGCTGTGTGTTGTTGTTCATTGGAAGTTTATGACATTTACCTGTTGAACGGTGATGCTCATAATGAATTTGGTGCTGTCCGTATTGTATTTAGGCTATATGTTGTATACATACTGTAGATTATGACCACATGATGTTGAATTTTTGAATTGCTGAATTTGTTCTTGTGTAATGTTGTGCAACTGCTATTTCTTGGTCTGTCTATGCTAAACTTGTTATGCTTTGCCAAATTTTAGCTTGTGGTTGGGAATAACATTGATATGTTTGAGTCGTATGTGGACTTGTGTTGTCCTGGGAGACTATTATGCACCTAGGATCATTGTTTATGCCTTCTTTTCTTGTTTTGAGAAAAGGATAAGATGCAGGCCGTATGAGAACCTTGTTTGGTCATGGGCTTGGTATTCAGCTTATGTCTAGATACCTTATATGGGTTATTGCCATATGTTGTATACTCATGTTGGTCATTTGGATGACATACTATATGGCTCTAGTGTTCACCTGTTGAGGAGAAAAACATGGCATCGCATCACAAACTAAATATGTTAAGGTGATTGATAGCATTATGTTTTGATGAATAAGACAACATTCATCATATTATATTATATGTTACTAGTAGATCTAGTCTTACATACATGGATCCAAATAATGAATATTAAAGTACTCTAATTAAATTGTTGAGGTACTAGTGAAGTTACTATTAATGGGGTCTACATTGTAATAGCCTTTTTCTTGCGTTGGGTGTCTAATATCAATGAAAGATATTCTACTAATTACAACATATTTAGGCTAATTAGCAAGCTATGTTTTGTGACACCCCTTTGAAACCTGCGTATTTTAGTTGCCCTTAAACATTGAGTTGGCATGTAGAAAAATAGAATGGCTTAGGAATGTATTGTGAGACATTCCATTATGGGGGGTTGTAAGAGCACCCGAGAGCCTATGAGGTATGTTGTCTGATTATAATCTTTTCTGATTATTGCGTTTTTTCCAATGTTTGCTAGTTATAGCTAGCTTATAGAAATTGATTATGGTAGAAATATTATTATGGCGATTATCCAAAGTCAGTGTAAATAGCTTGATGATGCTCAGCACTTGGGCTCAAGAGCCTTGCAGAGGCTTGGGTTGCCTTAAGTTGAATTGTAAAAGACATTTTATGAATTATGGTCTTCTGTACCTCTTTCTCTTGATATCACCAAAATTTGATACAATATTGATAAGACATGAACTGCCCTTATTAGTAATAATGCATGTACGCAAAGTACGATGGAAATGAGTCTATGGTCTTTTGGGACCTAAACTGGTGACAATGTTTCACAATTGTGAGGAGATGTGAAAGTGACAATTTGCGGTGTATGGTTTCGTGCCAACTGTATGTACGATATACGTACGATGTGTACTATTTGAGTACTTAGGATGGAGATATAATTTTATTGATATAATATTTGCTCCACCATTGTGTTATACTGACTTTTTTTTTGAAGTTAGCAAGCGATGGAGCTAGTTGTTTAACAGCTCATTGTAGATATCTCAAAGTGGGGGTGAGAACAACTTGTGATTGACGCTGGCAATGGTCAACTCTCAAGTACCGCTTTGTTGCAATACAGCGTGAAAATCCATGTATGATGGTTGAGCATAACCATAGCCCGCGACGGGTGATGTGGACACTGCACATTTGATGGGCTTGGCAAGAGGAGACCTATTCATCTCAGGCATAAGATTGCAAATGGTCTACTTGAAAGAAAGTGATATCAGTAAATTGTATAAGGTCTGAAAAGAACCCCATGGATCAATTGATAAAGACGCTATGTCAAAAAATGATTGTGGAAACATCAAGGGGGACGGGACTAAAGTCTATACATGAATAGACTATGATGTATCCAACCTGGTCTTAACAGGTTTAATGTGAAAAGTCATAGTTTCATTCATGGAATGCACTGTGTTTTATGTTATCCCTCCCTATGGTGTGATAGTGAGGAGACGGGTCCATAACAATATGTTTGGTGGTGTAAGCAAGACTTGCACTTAATGGATATTGTCTGTATTTTACTAGGGGTGAGGTTGAGCTTTCGCTCTTAATGGACCCATATCCATATATTTGGTGGTGTGCGGTAACACACACTTGATGGAATCCACCTATGTAGGTGTGGGAGTCTGGCCGCTCCCTATGAAGGTTTAAGACTTGCCTTCTAGAGCACCTATGAATATACAGAATGAGTGCATGGCCGATAAAATGAGCCGAACCGCATGAGTTGTCATTATGTTTACAAGGAGTAAGGTTGAGCTCTAGCTCTTAATGGATCCATAGCCATACGTTTGGTGGTGTGCGGTAATACACACTTGATGGGATCTACCTATATAGGTGTGGGAGTGTGGCCACTCCCTATGAATTTTAAAACTTGGCTTCTAGAGTGCCTATGAACATCCAGGATGAGCGCATGGCGATAAAACGTGCCAACTGCAGAGTTGCCAAGATATGGAGTTTGGTATGTGTCTGAGTGGCAGACCATACAAACCTTGGGGAGGATCAAGACGAAAGTCACCTCGCAAAATGTTGGTCCTAAACTTGAGATACACTAGGTGATGATTCAGGTCGCGAGACATCAGCATTGAAAAATTGAACTCCCTTTGCCCGATCTATTCTTATTTGTTCTCTTCCGCTTGTATCCTTTGTGGGGGATTGTTGGAAAAATGGTACAAGCTAATCTTTATTACTAGAAAAGTTGTATCCCATATTAGAAAAATAGTGTGGTTGATCCTTTTTTTAAATGAGCACATTTATTTTTCGGAAAATATTTTTCAAGACCCGTTACTAGCCATTTACCCGTAACGGTTTAACGTCATTAAAATTGTGACCGTTGAAAATTTATTAACAACATAGCCATTGCAATTTATTACGTCCATTATTTTATTTTTGGAAATTAAAATTCCATTCAATCCCCGTCCCACTATTTAAGCCCCTAGCTCTCTATCTTCTCATCGTTATTTTTTCTCATTTTTTATCTCCCTCATTCTCATTTCTTAACTGGTTACCTTTGGAACTCAGTGGCGAGATCTCCCCTGCTCCTCTCTCTTTGCTCTGCTTTTATCACATATTCTTCTCAGATTGTTGATTTGGTCATTGGTACCGAAATGGTGAATTCTGGGCCGTTAATGCCCAGAGAGATTTAAGTTCCAATTTTAAATTCAGATTTTGGGAAACGTTCTTAGGCACTCCTATCCGGCAATTAATGAGGGCATGTTAAGAGTCGGATCGCGTTAATCCTGGAGGATGGCCGCTGATTACACTGTGTGCACTGGAGCAGCCGCGAAGTCGTCTTTTAGGACAGTGGCATTTACCACGGCACGATATTATCCTTTTGTAAGATCTTTCTAATTGCTCTCTCTTTCGTTGCTATGCTGGAATATCAGTTAATATTTCTAACAGAATTGATTTTCCTTAGTAGTACCATTCAAAGTATAAGCTCAAATTTCCGCAATGGTAGTTATTTCTAAACACTTCCCGTCAAACTATTGGGTGTCTCATGTAGGAAAATATGAGGTTAGTGAGTAATTAAAATATAGAACTCAAGATATGCAAAGGAACTCAAAATGCTTAAACTGAGTTTAGGTGAAGAATATACTAACTATTAAATATATCCATCTCTGTTAGGAGTGACTTTCACCTCCGTAGGAGCCAATCTCAAACTTTTACAAAATAATGCCTATATTGAACATAAATGATCCCAAGCTCGAGCAACACAAGTCTCAACGTTTACTGGCCAAATGAATGAAGCGAAGGTATGATTGAACAAATAAGATTGAAGGATAGAGAAAGGAATAAATTTAGGAATTATGGCGTCTAGGAGTTCACCTGGCCCTAAGTCGTCTACCCCCCACCTCCATCCTCTACTTCAGCCCCCATCCCCCCCCCCCCCCCCCCAAACCAATGGTACAGATGGGATCTCTAGAACTCTAACTCCCATGGTGAACATGGCACCCAACACATGAGTATGCTCCAACTTGCTCAGTAACGAAAGAACAACAAAAAGAACCAAGGTGATGAACCAAAATCATGGAGAGAGTGGATGGTTAAAGAAGGTGTGGGCGGACACTACTAGGCAAAAAAAAAACTGGCCTTCATTTGAGGGAAGAACATGTGTGGACCCAGAAACTGGTCAAGCTCTACGAGCTCGAGCTCAACAGCCCAAACCTCGAGCTCCTCTATGGCGAGCTCGAGATCTACCTAGACAAGAGACAACTGTTGAAATCAAAGGTTTCTAATATTTTTGTATTTATTTTGTATTTTACATGTATTTTATTTTAATATTAGGTCTAGGCTTTATTTCCCTAGTTATTATAGCGTTTAGTATTTCTCGATCTAGCATTCATGGAGAACATTCAAGATTGTCTTTAGGGTGGTTCTTCCTCTCCTATAACCGACCAGCCTTAATGCCAATGGAGAAAGACTTGGGTAAGTTTTGATTGCTCATGCAATTACTCCTAGTTTTGATTGTTCATGTAATAATTCTTAAGCATAGGATTCTTTGTTTTGCAAGGGTTTTCTAGACCCTTGGTTTCCTTCTTTGTATCATAAATTGAGGCTTCTATATGAATAATAATCATCCAATTTTCCCAACTCTTGTGTTCTTCTTTTGTGTTTCATTTTGGTGTTTTAATTTTGACATGGTATTAGAGTAGGTTGTGGATCAATAGTCTCAATTTCCCTTGGTTGTTTGGCCACCTTTGTAAGTCGAGTCTCGTCTCTTATCCTTGTTTGTTGTTTTGTTTGTGAATTGTTCACGTTTGTTTTTACAATGTGGATGAAAATGTCATTCCAAATGATACACCAGTTGTTGTTTCAGGGGGATTTCTTGATGCTAATTTCCTTGGTATCTTCACCCCCGGAATCATCTAGGGTTAGTTTTTATTGAAGACATTTAAATTGGACCTAATTTTCTGGCATGGAGGCATTCAATTTTCAAAGTGTTTAAAGCTAAATGTCAAATTGGTTCTCTTGATTGGTCTATTACAAAGCCAGATGAGGATTCTCTAGATTTTGAGCATTGAAGTGCTTGTGATTCTAGAGTTTCTTTGCAGCTTTTTAATTCTGTTTCTAAAGAAAACAATGCTAGCATTGCCTATTTTCAGACTTTACATGATATTTGGTTAGATTTGAATGAATAGTTCTCTCACAAGAATGTTCCTCGCATTTATGAAATTAAGCACGAAATTTCACATTTAAAAAAAGAAACACGCCCATATTTGACTATTTCATGAAATTGAGGTCGTTATGGGATGAGCTTTATACCTTTGTTGCTATTCCTCCATGTACTTGTGGATCTACCCAATCCTTTTGGAAATTTGAGGTATGGAAAGGCTTCTTGATTTGTTATGGGTTTAGATCCATCCATATCGACTGTGTGCTCACAGCTTACAAATACCATACCTCTTCCCTCCATGGCTAGTGCGTATTCCACACTTTATCAGGAAGAGAAGCAACAAAGTGTTGCTTCCGATAGTATTGTTGTCCCTGAAGCAGCGACTTTAGTTGCTAAAGGAAATAATGTGGCGATAGGAAGTAATTTGTCCATATCTAATGTACAATCCCCTAGGCACAACAATTGTTTGTTTTGTTCTCATTGTAGACGATAGGGTAACACAAGGGAATGTCGCTATGAACTTATTGGATATCCCATTGGGTGGAAACAACGTGCTTCAAGTGGAACGCAATGAGTAGCAATAGTTGGTGTGCAGCTGCATGTTCACGTGCAGCAGTAGCAACATGTGCCATTGCTACTGCTTGCACTAGTTACCCTGGTGGGTGCCGGTATTGGTACGAATGATAGCCCAATCACGGGACTATACGGGGTCCCAGTATCCGCAATTGTTAGCCCTCCTCAATCTTGAGAGTAGTTATCCTTGTGTAAATTTAACAGGTTAGGTATTTTTTAGAAGTAATGTTTGGATTATTAACACTGGTGCTTCCAGGTGCTTCCAGTTATATGGTTTCTTTTGATTATGTTATAGATGACATTTGTGTCAACAAATTAGTTAAAATGATTAAGCTTCCGAATGAGTCCTCTTTACCTATTTCTCATACTAGGTGAGCCATTAGTCTAACAATATCAACCTTGAGCATGTTTTGTAAATTTCTAGATTTCATTGCAATTTATTTTCCATGAGTAAGTTGGCCAGAGATAGAAATTGTGCATTATTGTTTCTTCCAAAATTTTGTACGATATAGGGCCTACCATCGAGGAAGCTGATTGGAGTAGGTAGAGATCGGGATGCACTATACTTCTTGGAGTCACATTCGGTTCCTAGGGTTGTACATGCTCGTAATACTACTAAGGTGGTTGTTTTATGGCATTGTAGGTTGGTCCATGTTCCTTTTACTAAGTTATCTAGTTTTCTGCATTTAAGTTTTGGGATTGATGTTGGTGTCGTTTGTGACTCCTGTTACCTAACCAACCAAACTCTTTTAACATTTCTTTTATTTGTTAGCAAGACTATTAGCTATTTTGATTTTTTACACTCTGATATTTGGGGATCATATCGGACTATATATAGGATAGGAGTGCATTTCTTTCTTTCCATTGTTGAATATTTTAGTAGATGTACTTGGGTGTATTTGATGCGAGACAAATCTCAATATCAAAAGATTCTTATGGATTTTTGTCAACTTGTACAAACTCAATATAGCTTATAAATTAAGCAAGTTAGGAGTGACAATGGTGGAGAGTTTCTTTTTTTATCATTACTTGAATTTTAAGCAAGAAAGGGATTCAGATTTAAAACTCATGTAATGACACACCACCAGCAAAATGGTATTGTAGAGAGGAAACATTATCACTTGTTGGAGGTTCGTGCTCTTTGCTTTGAAGCTGGTCTACCTAAACAATTTTGGGGCAAATGTATATTGGCTGCAGTGTACTTGATCAATCTCATTCCTGCTCCCGGTAGCAAAATAGTTGCCCATATGAGGTATTATTTTGGAAAGTCCCTTCCTTTGGTCATTTACGAGTTTTTGGATCTTTATGTTGCGTGCATTCAAATGATTGAGTGAAAGATAAGTTTGGGGATCATGCTAATCATTGTGTGTTTACTGGTTACCTTCATGGGAAGAAGGGTTACAAGTGTATGATTTAGACAATAAGAGAATTGTGGTTTCTCATGATGTTGTTTTCCATGAAGATAGGTTTCCTTTTCTTAAAAATAGGGAAAAAATGTCACTTTAGATGAACCGATGAATTTAACAGGATATTTGGATGACGTTATTCCAGAAATTATTCCTTTGGCCAACACCGTAGCATCACCGCAACACGGTGGTGCTGCGGTTAATCGACATTGGGCTCTTGGTGTTGGTCATACCGTGGTTGACCGAGAGGGGGAGTAAGGGAAGGGTGTGGGTAGGCCCACACATGTTTGTTTGATGCCAGTTAAGTATCGGGATTATGTTTGCAATGTTCCATCTTCGTTAGCCTATCCTCGTCCTGCCAGTCCTTCAGCCACATTAAGTATAAACTATGCTTTGTCAAATTTTTTTTCTAATGAATGAATTTCTAACTCTCATTCGACTTTTCTTGGGGTCATCATGTCTCATGATGAGCCAAAGTATTTTGCACAGTCTGTTGGGTCTCCACATCGGAGAGAAAGTATTGAAAAGTAAATATACTTAAACACTATTTAGAACTTATGGACCAAAGAGTCCAAAACACAATGAGAGAAGCCCTTGAGAGACAATGTGTTAAAACAAAGTGCAATCAAGTGGCTTAGCGTGAAAGCACTGCCACCATGAGAGCTGTAACAAACAACGTTGGAACCTTGATGCATGAGAGGCTTCACAAGGAGACTAACGGAGTCGTAGTTGAAATGAACTCAACCTTGTCTTTTTCTGTTGCCCTTATTGCTAAGGCCATGGCAAGACATACAGTAGTTGAGGTCAAGCCTATCTTTGCTAGATAGATTGAGGCTCATAATGGATTGGTTCAAGCCATTAGAAAGGATATCAGGCAACTTAGGCCTATACCTCCTCCGTCAATGCCAACTGGATACCCTAGTGAGGCTCCCTTGAGCTTAGGATTAACAGTGACTCACGTTGACTATAATGTCCCTGAAAGAATGGAAAACCTATTTACGGCTAACCTGAGTGTCTCCCACTTGGAGTCTAGCCGTAAAAACAATGTGCCTCTTGGGGTTGTTGACTGTTTGAATCAAAGTTTTTCTTCGGCCTTTGAGGGATCTCAACACCAATGTGCCAGTGTTACCTATCCCCAAGACAGGGGGCAAAACTGTTCATATCCTCCTCAGGTAACAGATGTAACCTCAAGGCCCACTCAAGGTCTTGAAGTTGGAATGCAGGGCTAGGTACGCGCTCTTGGGAACCGACCTATCCTTCCCAGACCTCTCCATGCTTATCACATTGGGAGGCAAGTTAACCACCTACTTTCTCAAGACCCTGACTTGGGGACTGATCAAGCGAGGGTGAACCGACAGCTTGCTAATATCGGCGTGCTCCCAAGCATGCCGTAAAACTAAGGTCTCGCTCGGATATACTTCATGCACAACTAGGGATGGCAATGGATCGGGTTTGGGTTGGGATGCCTTCATCCAAATCCAACTCAGAAAAAACCCGACCAATCCAAATATAAAAAAAAAAAAAAAAAAACGTTTACTCCATAAAAATTCAATCCAAATCTAGATTCATCGAGTGGAATGGATATCCGACCAAAATTTATAGCCCCTTTAAATTATAAATAAATTGTAATATTACAATCTATTAATATAGTAATTGTAGTAATGTAATAATAATACCTCCAAAGCTAATATTTGGACAAATCGCTATAACTTTTTCTTTTTTATTTAATATGTATAAATATAATATAGGCAATTATTCACATATCTCTTAACAAGTAATCTTTATACAAAAATTTGTTAATATCATGGTTCTTTAAAAAATATTATAGTGCTAAAACAAATTTCAAAATGTTGGCACAATAAAAGGGATTTTGGGATATGATTTGGTATGTTGAAGACTTAAAATTCAGTAATTTTAAAATTTTGGCAACATTAAACATAATTTTGGGTCGGATTTGGATCGGGTCTGGGTTGGGTTTGATATCATCCAAATCTGACCTGACCTAAAACCCAAATCATCATCCAAATCCAAATCCATTTAAAACTCATTTTTTGCATCCAAATCAATCATAAATGGATCGGTTTGGACGGGTATCCGATGGATTAGGGTGCAATTGCCATCCTTTGGCCAACCAAGCACATGGCCATATTAATCAAGGGGTTACCTCAAGTTTGGGCAAAAGCATCCATTCCTACACCTGATTGTGAAGGGTGCTCAGTGGTATCTTGTAGATCCCCCTCGAGATCCTTACCTACTTTGGAGGCAATGGCAAGCGCATAACCATGTGCCTCACCTACCTCTCTAGGACCAACTGCGTGCCCTCATCGAGCAAATGTATAGGCCAAGCCTCTTCTATCACAAACCTTACCTTAACTATATAGACATGGACTACTCTTGACCTCGAGCATATAAAATCTTGGAGTGTACCCTCTTCTCAGGGGAAGGAACTGTGTCTACCCTCGATCATTTGGCAAGATTTATTTGCCAGTGTAGGGAAGCGGCTGAAAATCAGTATCTCATTCTTAGGTTGTTCCCCAGCTCCTAAACTGAGACCGCTTTTCAATGGTACATTAGCCTGCCACCTAATTCAATTTATTTTTGGGACGACATGGCAAGGCAATTTTAGAACCAGTTTTCAAGAATGAAATTGGGAACTTTCATGTCTGACTTTGCCCGAATGAGACAAAAGCCAGGTGAATCAATGGAAGATTACATTAACCGGTTCAAGACAGCTAGGTTATAGTGCACAATAACCCTTCCTGAAGTTGAATATGCCAAGCTAGCCTTAAATGGCTTGGATATTGAATTTAGGAAGAAATTTAATGGCTCTAACTTCATGACACTCCTATAGCTAGATACAAGGTTGTCTTGAAAGAAGAAAGCTTAAAGAAAAATAGCATCTATGGGACTTATGTACACAATCTAATCAAAGAGAATGAAGATACTCCTTATGAGACTGACGTTGCTGAATAAATCAAGGGGCCTCCTATGGTTTGCAATCCTTTGGTTACAAAGGATGTCAAAGCTAGGAAGCCTTATCAATCCTAAGACTTGAGAAAGTACTCATTTGACCTCTCAAGAGCCAATGTAATATTTGATTGGCTTGAGGCAAAAAACAAACTCAAGATTAGAGGTAAACATAGAAAACCTGACCCCAATTCTAATAAAGGAAAGGTATACTGTAAATGGCATGATTAATTGACCTATTTAATGAGGAACTGCATCATCTTTAGGAACATGGTTTAGGATTCGATAGAAGCAAGGGAATTTATCTTCCCGTGAAAAGGACAAATGGGTGTTCACAAAGACCCCTTAATCATGTCCAAGTTAATATAATGGAGGTAGCAAAGCCTCATGATTCCCATAATGGCCAAACTTACGGCAGTTTTTTATGTGGGTGGATATGGACAACGACAGGCTAGTCATGGCCAGTGTTTTTTTTGACAGATTGCCGAAATCTGGAGCACTTGGGTTCCCTAGAATCGCGTTGAGACTACCAAAGGATTACTACAAGTGGTACATCACTGCTGAACCTTCAACATACAGCTGTGTTACGTTTAGTAGGTTCGTAAAGAAGCAATTAGAAGAAGGCATTATTCTTCTCTCTAAGGAAGAAGAGTTAGCCATGGGTATCCTCACTGATGACCACTGTTAGACATTCTTCACTTCCAAGAAACAGGCATCGAGGAAACTCCTGCACCTCACACATGATTTCTGCGGTGGTTGTGCTCACAAGTTGGTGTTAGAAATGAAGAAGTTGAGTCTTTATCCAGCAAAGAAACTAGCTCTCTCAACAAAAACAGGACGTCCTCGTAGTGTTACTTCAAAGACCTAAATCACTCATAAGAACTAGGCATCCACAGAAAAACCCAAATTACCACCTACTAGACGTGGACACATGTCAGGCACTGCAACATTCAGGACACAAGTCTTCTGGGCTCCAATTTGGTAATGACCGAAGAAGAAATCACCTGGACATGGGAAGGTTAGTCCCTCTAGCCTTATCAGAACTCAAAATTGAAGGCAGCTCAGTGAAAGAATTTTCTTGATATTTGATTAACTAGGCTCTCTGAAGAGGAAGTCAGTGTCAGCAAGGGCAAGCAAACTAAGCAGATGGATCTCGAGGGTCGGACAACTGAGTCCCGGCCTTTTACTACTATTGGTAAAGGGAAGACACATAAGAAGATTGAGAGATGCGCAAGCCTCTTATCCTCTCAAGGGCGAGAGTCTTAGTGAGATCAGCTTACTATGAATTCCCCAGTTCAGGGAGTAGTTGAGGATGAGGAGGAGTACTGCCCTCTCAGCATCAACTTAGTGGAACCTCTTGGTCATGTTAACCTAACATGGTTTGATATAGAGAACGACTTCAACGAGGAGGGTTGGGGCAATCTCAAACCCCGAGGTTTGATCAAGAGAATCAGCTTGCAGAGCAGGATATGCCAACAAATGGCACTCCTTAACATCAATATTAAGACACGCCCATAGTTGTTAGCCTGAAAACGGTAACATACCAAGGGATCAATATTCAATTTGGGATGCTCCAAGAAAAGGTTGATGTCGGAATTGCATTACTTCTTCCTTTGGAGTTCATGGCAACTAACACTGAAGAAGGCCTCGAGGGACCCGTTATAGCATCAGACAAGGATCCTTAGGTGGAGCTTGTGTCTAAAGTAGCAGCCACCAAAGGTAACCTCGGCCCCTTGTCTTTTAAAGTTAATGCCCCAATCGTCTCATTAATCACCTGACATAATGAAGATGATGTTTAACGTGTTTAATACCGAAAATAAACACATCAAGCCCTTATATATCATGGAACCATTTGATGGCATTTTGGTGAATAAAGTCGTGGTGAACAATAGTGCAGCCATTAATGTTCTGCCTACATGTATGTTAGGGGTCATTGGTAAATCTCGAGATGTTGCAATCTGTTGCCTTTCTGGAGCTACAACTAAATTCGAAGGGGTTATTTTGATTGACTTACAACTAGTAGCCTAAGAAAGCTAATAGCTCTCTTTGCAGTAGATACTACCTCAATCTACAATGCTTTGCTTAGGAGATATTGATTATGTGCCAATTATTGTATCCCTTCTTCACTTCAGTTGTTAATCTTTTGCAAACATGTCAAGTATGAGGTTGTCATGGCAGATAATAGGCCATTCATGGCTTTCTCTAACTACATGGATCTAAAATTCTACGAAGATGGCATGGGACCACTTGATGTAAAAAGGACCACTTCACAATACGCCCAACGACAGGACACAATTGCCATCCTTAACAGTGCATTGACTGAGGCCGAGGTTGGTCAATTAGAGGTAGAGTCTGAAGATTCTGACTTCTGGGGATGCATGAGGGCCCTTCTTGAAGAAGGATACTGCCAAGGCACGCTAGAACCCCAATGTAGAGGGGCCAAGACCTCCCATTAATGGCTTAAGAGGCCATTTCCTTAGAACTAGCTAGGCTTGTGGCTTGGCATGCTTAGGATTAGCTTTGGACCGAGCAACCTTTCAATGGTTTCCAGGTCTATACCACACAAAAATGGGAGTTGGAGCTCTCTGACTTAAGAGCAGCACCAACCAAAATGGAAGATTTGAGGGCTGAAGTCCAATATCTCCTCCTTGAGGTTAATTTGGGCTCCAAAGAATACAAATGACCTACTTATTTGAGTGCTCTACATTATCAAGAGCAGATAGAGCAGTACCTGACTTTGATTCCGGAATTCAAGGACTTTGGCATCATCATGGGATGCCTTGCCTAGACCAAAAGTTGGTTGAGCATAAGCTTCTTATCAAGCTTGGTTCAAGACCCAACATTCAAGCCTAGAGAAGAATGTCCTAACAAGTTATCGATTTGGTTAAGGAAGAGATCGAAAGGCTCTTAAAGGCCAAGTTTATCAGGATTGCCAGGTATGTCAACTGGCTAAAAATAATTGTTCCTGTCATTAAAAGAATGGAAAAATTAGGGTCTATATTGACTTCAGAGATCTGAATGCAGCCACCACGAAGGACGAATACCCAATGCCTATTACTGATGTGCTCATTGACTTAGCTTGGAAGCATGAAGTCTTGTCTTTCATAGTTGGCTACTGTGCTACCATGTTATGATTGGTTTCATGGATACCTATAAGATGGCATTCATGTGTCCCCGATGAATGGGGAGGTTTGAGTGGGTGGCTATGCCATTTGGTTGGAAGAACGCTGGCGCCACCTACCAAAGAGCCATGAACATGATCTTTCATGATCTCATTAGCAAGACCATGGAAGTTTATATAGATAAGATCTTGGTTAAATCAAAATCCCAAGTCAAACACTTGGAAGACTTGAGGGGTGCATTCATTAGAATGAGGGGCCATAACCTTAAGATGAATCCACTACAATGTGCCTTTAGCATGCGTGCTAGAAACTTTCTGTTAGGAGCAGTGTCCTAAAATCCAGATTTATTCTAAATATATTATTTTAATTAATAAATAAAATTAAAGTCCTAGTAATTTCCTCGTTAAATTTGTGTAAGCGGACATTTATACTGCATGTGATTTTCTTTTGGGAGACATCCATGAGATGAGTGTAGTCCTCAAACTACAATTTACATATTTGTTCTAAGTGGTTTATGAGACTAAGCCACAGGTAGACTTAGAACAAATAGTATGTATTGTTGTTTGAAATGCTCGTGGTCGAAGACAAGTTTAGACCACTTGTATGCTAAGATTATAATGTGACACTTTAGATGACTTGTCTTGGTTATAAGGATGGAGATCCAAAAGTGTTGGATTGGTGTGTTTAATAAGATTGATGCACTGAGTTGGACCATATGGGTTACTTATTTCTAGACCACTATCGGAGATGAGTGATTCATGTTGTACTGCTTGAACGACGACTCTAAATCCTAAGGGTATTCTGGACTTGTGTATGGAGTGTTAGTTACTTTAGTGTACTATAAGTAAGGTCTAAACATATGACTGAATTCCCACAAACACTGGGTAGCAGCGTGAAGTGTGACAAGAGTCAGGTATTTTATAGGGAGTCTACAGTCTCTTATGAGATACAAATGTCCCCTTAGTTGATTTGCAAATATTTGAATAGTTCGGAAACCTTGGCCAAAGTATTCCAAGTGTTTCACATTTGGAATTTATATTATGAATATGTTCAAGTATATACGAATTATTCAGTAAAGGGCGAGTCGGTAATTAAGGGAGAAGCTGCGAGAAAGATAATGGCAGAGTTATGCTTATTCTTCATCGTGGACATCTAGTGGAGGGGTTGTTGTCATCAATACAGTCTATTAGGGAATATCTAATAAAAGGTTTAAGTCTAGAGTGTAATGAGATTTATTTAGTGGAATTAAGTCTCATTAAATGGTAATTAAATTATTTCATGAGATGATTAATTTAACCAATTTGGAATTATATTTAAATTATTTTTGAGGTCCCTGCGCAAGCCTCTTTATTTATTGCCATCAGAAAAATATTAAAGAATTCATGAGATGAATTATTTATCCATGAGATGGGTAAATTTAACTTTGCTAAATATTATTCATGAGATGAATAAAAGATGAAAATTATAAAATAAAATAATTTAAAAAAATTAAAATTCATAAGATGAATTTTTACATGTGGAAAACAAAGCAAAAAAAAAAAAAAAAAGCAAAAAATCGCACAGGACCGCGATACGTGTAAAAATGCAGCAGCCAATTGCTCGCTGAGATCTGCGCAAGGCAGGCATCCGCTCCTTTGGGCTCGGACGAATCATCGCATGCCACGTGGCACTCGGTGACAGGTTAGAGCACGCGTGAGCTGGGCAATTAAACGCAACGTTTTAATTGAATTTTAAATGAAACAACCCGTTTTGTTTCAAACTAGGCAATTTCCACATCAAAAAATCAAGAGGTTTTTTTGCTCCGGTAGCCTACTATAAATAGAGCTACCTATTCTAGAGGTTTGGCATTCAATCAAACAAATTATTTTGGGTTTCTGAAAATTGATTGGAAGACCTAATTGGAGAGAAAATTTTCCGTTGAAATTTTTCTTTCTTTAGTTTAATATTTTTCGGAGCCCACACTCTGAGTAGTTCGAGGTCATTGCGTAAAAGATCGCGGGGCCTCGATTTTTGTTATTCTTTTGGAGATTATTATTTCTTTATGGTTTTTCTTATATTAGAGCAATTCCAGGTATGTCTTCTTTTTTTCACTTTTATTTTTCATTTTTTTATTTATTTACGGTATTCGTTATTATTCCTATTTAAGCTTATTTATTGTTATGAATGTATTAGAGTAAAAGGCATGTAGATCTAAATTAAGAATTTACATCTATAGATTTAAATTACGAATTTAAATCTGTAGATTTAAAATTATAAGTTATAAATTAACTCTAGGTTTGGAATTATGAATTCTGAACTTCTTCCACTGCGTAAACTTTATAAAACTAGGGAGAATTTTTTGAAATTTGTCCCAACAACCGGTATTAGGGCAAAGAATTTATAGAGATAAACCTATTCCCGGGAACTCTCGCACGTGAAGTGTCATGAAACGTGACTCTCCGGCCGCAGGCTCAGTTGGAGAGAAGAATCTCCTATTTTAAGTGCTCTAATAGGTACCCTTTGTTGTGACCACAGTTGAAAATTGTGAATCCAACAATGGGTATCAGAGCTTATTTTCAAACAAAAAATTTTTTTTCCCCCCAACAATTGGTATCAGAGCCAGCCTCTGATTACATTCATAATATATATGAATAGACATAATAAAATCAAAATAAATAGATTTGCGATTTAATAAAATAGAGATTTTAGATTTTATTAAGAAGGAAAAATTATTTAAAGTGACGATTTAAAATTTTCAAATTGTTAATGAATTAATAGTTAATCAGATTGCTTAAAGTAACGATTTAAATTGTTTAAATCGTTAATGAATTAATTGTTTATTAAGATTATAAAAGATAACGATTTGAGTTGTTTAAATCATTAATTAATTAAAAGTTAATTTGATCATTTGAAGGTAACAATTTAAATTGTTTAAATCATTAATTGATTAATCGTTATTTCGGAACAACCTATAAATTTACGATTATGTTGTATGTATAATGAAGTTGTACGTTCTCAATTATGATTTACCAAATCGGATAAAATTGACCAAATGAGATTAGATTCAATTACTTTTTACGAAATCGGATAAAATTGATCTACTAAGATTAGATCCAAAATTTTAATGAATTTGGATAAAGTTGAACTAATTAGATTAGTTTTACGAAATTGGACAAAATAGATCAAATGAGATTCGATTCAATTATTTTTAAAAATATTTAATTTAAAAAAGGGGGTTGACGTCAGACTGATGTTAGGGCTGGCGTCAGATTTAAAAAGAAGTTTTTTTATTATTTAGAAGTGTAGAGGTCAATACTGGTTTACATAATAATTAAATTGATTATTTTATTAATTAATCTCCTTTTTAGAATCTGACGTATGATTCTAAATCAGATTATGAGATAATCTAAGTTGTGAATCATCGTATTTTAAATGAAAGTCATTTGAAATTTTTTTAAAATAAGATTCTGAAATAGACTATATAATAGTGTAAGTTATCTTTATTTTTAAAATAAAATTTGAATTTTATTCATTAAGTTTTAGAATAAGATTCTAAACTAGAGTGTTAGATAGTCTAAGCTTATTTAATTTTAAAATGAGATTCGAATAAGACTATGGGATAGTTTAAGTTCTAAATCACCACTGTTTTTAAATGAAATTTATTTTTATTAATTAATTAGTTTTAGAATTAGATTCTAAAAATAGATTATAAGATAGTCTATATTACAGAATTATTTCTTATTAAAAATTAATTTCTATTAATTGATTAAGTTTTAGAATGGGATTCTAAAAGTAGATTATTAGATAATCTAAATAATATTACAGTACTTTTTTAATTAAAATTAATTAATTAATTTTATTGGTTAAATTTAGAATGAGATTCTAAAGTTAGATTATGAGATAATGTATATTGTAAACCGATGATGTTTTAAAAAAATTAACTAGTTAATTATGGTTAAATTTTAGAATGAGATTCTAAATTGTGTTATGAGATAATCCAGGTTGTAAATGCAATTTAATTAAAATAATCCACTAGTTTTAAAAATCATGTGGGAGCGAGGTTTAAATTGTTGTAATCTCACGGTCTCCATTGCTGGTGTAGCAGTATAGTAGATCGATGGACCTCCCTGCGAACAATGTCGACTTGCAGATTATAGGGTTAGACTTCTATTAGGATGAACCGAAGTGCAAAGAAACGATGAGACCACGCTGCCGTGGAGTATTACATGTATTTGTATGGAGGTTTTGGTAATGGTTTACACTTGACTAGCGTGATGCATTAGCCTCCCCAAGGAGCTCTGTTGTGTCATGTTGGAGACTAAGGTAAAGTGGTGAGTTAATCATGTTTAGTCAGAGTTACATGAAAACAGGTTAATTGAGAATAGTTCTCACCTGAACTAGCTTCGTGCGACCCCGCTACCGGGGAGTAAGAGGTGGTGTGTTTGGGTCATTATTGTATGCATGATAGTACAGTTTGGTGGATATCTGACTTATTGTGTATGCTAAATTAAAAGAATATCTATCACTATATTATACATGACTCTTGTTATACAGTTACACAAATGTTTGCATTTACCATATTTTTGACATGGATATGGCTGGAAAAATTCACTTGATTTCGAATACATAATGTTCTTACTGGACCAAATCACTGTGCCTTGAAAAATAAGTTAGACTTACTCATGACTCACAAGGGACCTATTAGAAAGAAAGGAAAGGGCAAGGCTGCTATTGTAGCAACCAAGTCCATAAGAAAGTCAGCAAAAGAAAAGTGTTTCTTTTGCAAGAAAACTAGGCCACTGGAGGACAAACTATACTAAGTACATAGCTACTCTTCCTGCAAAGACTGCTAAGCCATCTGATGGAGATATATTGATATCTCACTTAGTTGAGTTATGCACAATTGAGACTCCACCAGGTTCCTAGTGGGTGGACTCAGGTTCAGCTGACCATATCTGTAATATGTTACAGGAGCTCAGGCTAGGCTAAAGGCCACACGATAGTTGTTGTACCTGATGGTCAGGGATAGTACAATAATAGTGGTCTTAAGTGTAGGAGATGTTAGCTTAGACTTTAGTAATAGAGTTTTGTTTTAAAGGATTGATTATTTAAACCTTCGATGTACAGGAATTTGATTTCGGTATTTTGGTTAATGAATAATTGTTATTCAGTCGATTTTGATTATGAACCTTTTAATATAAGAAATAAATTTGTAAAATATACATGTATAAGGGGTTTATTCATGTTATTTATTGATCAAAACTCTTATATTTGTTTAAAAGAAGCTGATACGAGCTTACTTGTTTAATCTCCTAAAAGAAAACACCTTGAAAGGGATAATGCCTACATAAGGCACCAACATTCAGGTCACATTAATTCGAATAGGATTCAAAGACTGGTAAAAGATGAACTGATAGAGGCTTTAGAATTGAGGTCATTACCAGTTTGCGAATCCTTCATAGAAAGAAAGATGACCAAGTCTGTCTTTAAGAGTAAAGGCAACAGGGTTGGTACTTGCTTGGGCTGGTTCACATAGATGTATGTGGACCAATACATGTTCAGTCAAGATGTGGGCATGAGTACTTAATCACATTTAGTGATGATTACTCAAGTTGTGGACATGCTTGCCCAATGAGACATAAGTTGGATGTTTTGAAAAATTCAAAGAGTAGAAAGTTGAAGTTTAAAAGATATTAGGTAAACAAGTTAAGTTACTTCGGTCAGATCGAGATGGTGAATATTTTTAGGGTGAATTTCTGGATTTCCTAACTGCAACTGAGGTAAGATCTCAGCTTTTTGCTCTGGGTACACAGCAACATAATGGTGTTGCAAATAAAAGGAATAAGGACGATCTTTTCTTTGGTTTTTGATTAAAAAGGTTTTTATAAATACAATGCAAAGTACTTAGAGAAGGATTTTGTAAGTAAACTACAAAAACAAAAATAAAATAGTATTATAAGAATTAAAAGAAAATGACATTAATTTTGAACAGCTAGACATAACTTAAGACATAGTGGATGCATTAAATGCACCTACTGATAGGAACGAGAATGTTTTAAGTACACGAGAGCTTAGGTGTGGTGGGAGGATTGTTAGGACACCTGACAGGTTCATAACGGGAACTTTTAGTGGTTGACCGTAACATTGAACACTACTACATAATTGCACATAAGCAGCGGTTCTGAAACCGTTGCATAAAGTTATTTTATGCAGCGGTTTTGCAACGTTTATAAAACCGTTGCATTACATGATATATATGCAGCGGTTTATAAACCATTGCATTAGACCCCTATTATGCAGCGGTTTTTACCATTTTATACAGCGATTTTAAACCGTTGCATTAGGACCCTATTATGCAGCGGTTTTTATAATTTTATGCAGCGGTTCTAAACCGTTGCATTAGGTTCCCTTTTATGCAGCGGTTTTAAAACTGTTGCATTAGGTCTCCATTATGCAACGGTTTTAACATTTTATGCAGCGGTTTTTAAATCGTTGCATAAGCTTAATCATAATTACATTGCAAAGGTGAAAAGTTGGAGGAAAGATGATAATGTTTACAAAATTTGGGTAAATCAATAATTTTAAGTGAATTTTTTCTACCAAAAAATTTAGTCTCAAAATTCTTAATTAAAAAAAGGATTTTTGCATTTTATCACCTAGGTTTTATGTCATCTAGCTTTTAACTACCTAATATATATATATTTTTTTTTTTGCTCTTAACCACCTAAAACATTTTCTTGGTTGCAAATGACCACCGGATAGAATATAACATTAGAAAAAAATGTAACATTCCATGCAATTTTGAAATATTTTATGATATATGGCTTTTAACTCACTTCTTTGAGTGATATTGAAGAGTTAATATGTAAAAAAATATACTAAGTGTTTCTCCTAATTTTACTATTGTTTGCAAATAACCACCTATATTTTATGGTATATAACTTTTAATCACCTGTATTTTTTAATATATAGCTTTTGATTACTAAAATTGATAATGAACATGGAGTATTTAAAAATTGGATGGAATATTCTGTTTTTTCTGACGAATATTCCATATGGTGGTCATTTGTAAATAAAAAAATATATATTTTACGTGGTTAAAAGTAAAAAAAATTTAGGCGATTACAAATTAGATGACATAAAATCTAGGTAATAAAATACAAAAAAACTCTTAAAAAAAAAACTTCAATACAACGAAAGCAATTTGAACCCTAAATTAGAATAATAATTTTTATAAATATAAAAAATCCCTTTTTTTCTATAAATATGAAAAAAAAATTCTTACTTTTTCTCAAAACATAAAATCTTAATATGAAAAAAAAATTCTTACTTTTCCTCGAAACGTAAAATCTTACCTAAAAATAAAATTAAATACTTAATTATTTTATTTTGAGAGGCAAATTGGCCAAAAAAAGGTTGTTTGGGGGCAAAGTGATAATTTTTTAAGAATGAGGGATTTAATGAGTGATTTTATTTGTGAAAGGGGTTTTCCGTTTTTGAAGCAAAAGTCAGGGATTTTTTGTAATTTGCCGCTTTCTTTTTGCAACTTTTGGGTTTGAGAGAAAATGCGGTTATAGTAAACCGCGTCAAAGCAACTCATTTAAACAAAAACAAAACCGCGTTGTGTTTTTTAAGTAAACCGCGTCTTTAAGACGCGGTCATTCCCAATAAACCGCGTGACAAAGATGCGGTTTATATTTAGGTAAACCGCGTCTCCAGGACATGGTTTATTGAGAATATATAAACCTCCCGTCACTTCCCCGCCCATTCACTCACGCTTACGGCTCTCCCCGGCTCTCACTGTCTCTCCGCGTCTTTCTCGTTAACCAACTGCCGGTCACGTCGTCCGCCGCCACCCTTCTTCTGCTTTATACGTAGGACATCTTTCAAGTACCATTGTCGGAGCAATTTGCCCACTACTGAATTAATAGCATTTTTTGATAACTTTGCCTGATTTCTTACCACCTCCTCTTATAATGTTGGAGCTTCATCGAAAGGAACATGGGATCAATGTGACGATCATCAATGGTAACTGTAAGCGATGAAAATGCTGTAAACCTCTCAGCTCATCCTCCACTCAACCACTGAAAGTTTGCATTTTGAACATATTGTAGCCGAGCAACAACCGGGTACAAACACTCTGCTAATCTTCTCTCTCTACTTGTTCTAGGTTTACAGCTTGATTGTCTCTATAATTGGTGTTAATTGTCGTATGGATCCGCCTTCGAGCTGACAATCTAGTGTTTAAACTTGCGGAGGAGTAAATCGTAAGTGAAATTTGTGCAATTTCTAAATAAATTTTAGAAGAAATTGTTGTAAGTTAGGGTTTTTGAGGTTGTCGGTAAGTGTTATGATTGCTGAAGTTTAGGTGCAGTTTTGATATATTGAAGGTGTTGAAATATAGACATGCACAACGCCAATACCGTATATACCAACGTGGGAAATACTATTATTAATTACTGAAAAAATAACTGAGAATTACAGTATAAATATCAGAAAAATACTGCTGAAAGAAGCAGTAAAATAGGCGAATAAGTGTAGTAAAATGACCGAAAAAATACTTGTAAACTAAACAGTGAAGAAGCAGTAAAATAGTCGATACAATGCAGTAAAAAATTCCAGTAAATTTGTATTGAAGAAACCGCAGCCGAACAATAATTAAGTAATACCTGAAAGAGGGAGAGTAGATTAGAAAATACTGAAGATACCGTGCCGTGGGAAATACCATTGTCCTAAAAGACGATTTCGCCTCTGCTCCGGCGCAAACAGATATGCGGCGGCCGGCCTCCAGGATTTACACGGTCCGACCCTTAACGTGCACTCGTTAATTGCCGGTTTGGAGTGCCTCGAACTTTGCCCAAATCGAGAAGAAAATAACAACGAACGATGAGAGAGATTTAGGAGGAAGAGATTTCGGTTCAACCTATAGTACCTATTTATACTAATGAAAAATACAACCGGTATAAATGCAGCCAATAAATTAATAGTCCAACAGCTAGAAACACTCACTGTAGCAATGAATAGCAGGCCCAAAACGCTCACTGCAGCAATGAATAGCAGGCCCAACGTTTAAGAGCATTGATGTTAAGCCCAAACGGCTATATGGGCATTTGAAACGAAGCCCAACAGCTATGTGTCGTAAAAGAAATATACCTGGTGCAAAAAACTCACCCTCACCCACACCCACGACCGAGCATGGCACGGCGGGAGGGCGGCGCGCGTGCCTGTGGTTCCCACCATTCCTTTACCCACGGCTTAATTCAAGTGGACTAAAAACACTCACCCTTATAAACTCAACTACCACCCTCTAAATTATCAATGTGGAATTGGGAAACTTTGTTTTGTAATCACAATGGGGTTTTTACCAAATGGGATACAACTTTTCTACTAATTTGGATTTGGCTTGTATCATTTTTCTAACAATCCCCCACAAAGGATACAAACGAAGGAGAAAGAAAGGAATAGACTGGCAAAGGGAGTTCGGTTTTTCAGTGCCGATGTCTTACGACTTGAGCCGTCACCTAGTGTAACCCAAGTTTAGGACCAACATCTTGCAAGGTGACTTTCATCTTGAACCTCACAAGGGGTTGTATAGTCTTCCACTTGGACACGTACCGAACTCCAGATCTCGGCAACTCCTGCGGTTTGGCGCGTTTAATCGGCCATGCGCTCGTCCTGGATGTTCATAGGCGCTCTAGAAGGCAAGTCTTAATCCTTCATAAGGAGCGGCCAGACTCCCACACCTATATAGGTGGATCCCATCAAGTGTGTGTTACCGCACACCATCAAACGTATGGATTTGGGTCCATCAAGAGCTAAAGCTCAACCTTACCCCTAGTAACATACAGACAGTGTCCGTCATGTGTAAGTCGTGCTTACACCGCCAACATACGGCATTGGACCCCTCTCCGCACTGTCACACCACAGGGAGGGACAACATAAAACATAGTGCATTTCTTGAATGAAACTATGACTTTTCACATTGAACCTGATAAGCCCAGGTTGGATACATCATAGTTTATTCGTGTAAAGACTTCAGTCCCATCCCTCTCAATGTTTCTACAATCATTTTACGACAAAGGCCTTTTGTCAATGGATCCGCGAGATTATTTTCAGACTTTACATAGTTTAGTGATATCACTCCACTTTCTAGTAGATCTTTCACGATCTAATGCCTGAGACGAATGTGTCTCCTCGTGCCATTATAAACCTTGTTCTTTGCCACAGCAATTGCAGCTTGACTGTCACCCTGAAGTGACACTAATGGAGCTGGAAGCCCCCATAATGGCATTTTAACACTGTATTACAACAAAGCGGTACTTCAGAGTTGACTACTGTCAACGTCAATCACGAATTGCTCTTACCCCCACATTGAGGTACCTGCAATGAGCTGTTAAACAACTAGCTCCATCGCCTGCCAACTTTAATAAGAGTCAGTATAACACATTAGTGGGGCACACATTATATTAGTAAAATTACATCTCCACCCCAAGTACTCAAATAGTACGTATATCATATACAGTTGGCACGAAAACCATATACCGCAAATTGTCACTTTCACATCTCATCACAATTGTGAAACCTTATCACTAGTTTAGGTCACAAAGGACCATATATCGATTCTTATCGTACTTAGCATACATGCGACATTACTATTAAGGGTAGTTCATGTCTTACCAATGTTGTACCAAATTTTGGTGATATCAAGAGAAAGAGGTTCATAAGACCATAATTCACAAGATGCCTTTAACAACTCAACTTAAGGCAACCCAAGCCTCTGCAAGGCTCTCAAGCCCAAGTGCCTATCATCATTAAGCTATATATATTGACTTTGGATAATCGACAAATAATATTTCCACCATAACGAATTTCCATGAGCTAGCTATAACTAGCAAACAGCGGTAGAAACACAACAGCCAGAAAAGATTATCACCTGACAACATACCTTATAGGCTCTCAGGTGCTTTTACAGCCCCCCCACAATGGAATGTATCACACTGCACTCTTAGGCCGTTAGATTTTTCTACCTGCCAACTCAGTGTTAAGAGGATAACTAAAACATGCAGGTTTCAGTGGGGTGTCAGAAACATATTGTAATTAGTAGAATGTCTCTCAAGATATCAAACACCTAGCACAACACGGAGTCAACTACAACATGAATCCCATTCATAGTACTTCACTAGTGCTTCAACAATTTAATTAGAACACTTTAATATTCATTATTTGGATCAATGTTTGCAGACAAGGTCCACCACTAACATATGATATAAAGGGACGAGTGTTGTATTATTCACCAAAAACATAATACTATCAATTACCTTAGTATATTTGGCTTGTGATGTGATGCCACATTTTTATTCTCATCAAATGAACACTAGGGTCATATAGTACGTCATTCAAACGGCCAACGTGAGCACACAACATATGACAATAACCAAACAAGGCATCTAGGCACAAGCTAAATACCAAGCCTATGACCAATCAAGGTTATCATGTGGCCTGCACCTTACTCCTTTTCCAAAAACTAGAAAGAAATACATGAAACAATGATCTTAAGGGCATAATAAGTCTCTAAAGACAACATACAGTCCTCATATACTCAAACATATCATGTTTTTCCGAACCACAAGTTGGAATTCAAGAGAACAACTTAAAATGACAGTATATTGTCCAAAAGACAGCAGTTGCAATATCAAGAACCAATTCAGCAGTTAACAGTCATAATCTATAGTATGTACATAACATACCGTGCTTGCACAACTGAAACATGTGTCCATAATAGCATGCACATCAATCTCTTACAGCCCAGAACAATATGCAGCATTGCATTCGGCAACATACAACATGCTTTTCATCATTTCAAGTAACATGTGACAACATATTCACAATACTTCAAACATAGCCATGGAAAATACATGAGACACATCATCATAGAGACTAACACACCAAATTACTCATGAAGTTTCACAAATTATCACAAGTCCTATTATCCCTTTATAATGGTCAAGGTCTCTAAGAATTTTATCCACATAATCAAGAGTTAAATCCTTTTTTTTTTCATTCTATTCCTTTTCACAGCGGTGTCGCATCTGCCTCATATAAGTTTCTTATATTAACTCGAGAAAAGCTTTATGGTATTTGTAGCATTCATACTCTTCCAAAGAGGGGCATCTCATCAACTTGACTTTTCATACACACAAACCGCCACCATAAACAGGCTTATATGACCAGGAACAATCAATTATGATGCTACTATCTAAGGATTTGATACATATCACATGAGGAGTTTCAAACACATAAACTTTATTTTATTTAGGAATCCCAAAACACCTCTAATTTTCCCATAAAAATTTCTCTCTTAATATCATAATTCAAGATTTTTGGCTATCAACAAACCTTCTTGAAAAAGGTGCACTTATGGCTTCATAACGTCATCAAGGATTTTAGGACCTTCCTCAAGTGCAAATGCACTAGCTACACGATTGTCAAAATTAATGCATTTGAACTAGAAGGGCAATAATATATTCAAGAGGACCTACATAGGCTAGATGCCCCCACAATTCAAGGTAGTGAAAATCAGAATCATGATATTTTACAGTATTTTATCTAACCATTAAATAAGGAGCCCTTTAAAGTCAACAGGTACATTCTCTAGGATAACCTAGAGCTTTATTACTTCAACATAAATCACTAATCTCAAGCATGAACACCTCTTTCCACAAAAAGAAAATCAAAGGTTGTGTTAAAAAATGGTGAGAAATCCATGCTACTTACTGGTAAAAATAGTTCTTATTTAACACAAGAATTATGCATCATACAATAGCACTGCCCTCGCATTTCACTAGCTTATATTAGGGTTTATGTGGATCTAACTTCCATTGATAAAATGTAAGTAATACATGCATGCAAACAATATGTTGTTTCCATCTAACCTTTTTCATATCAACCTTGAAAATTAGGTCATTTGAATTACAACATGAATAGTAGGAAAAGTGTATGGAATCCAAATCATCAAACATACACATACTTAAAGTTCATGTATAATTTTTGGTTTATTATTAAGAATGGCTCATTTCCAGTTTTTCCTTTTCTTCTACACTTAAAAGCCCAATCGTATTTAAATCCTTAGATCCATATGGGCTTTCATTTTCTTTTTCTCATAAGGCCTAATGACCTAATTCCTCATAATCATTTCGTCGAACATCTTTGCTACGCCCCATTTAACTATCACTTTTTATCTCAGGAGCTGAGCAATCCAAAAAACTCAAAAATAACCACTTTTTCCAGCCCATATCCTTTTTGGTATGTCACATCTATTTTTTAATGAAAATTTAATCTAATTTCAGGTATACCGCAATGAACTTTCCAACTTTGGGTAAAATATGAAATTCCCAGACCACCAGAACTTTTGAGTCGAAGACTGCCTATGATTCTTATTCTCCTCTAGCTGGTTACAATTGGTACATATAGAGATTCATCTGTGACATATATATTTTTCAATTTTACTAGCAGACTATATATGCACTGCATAACACATATCCTTTTTCAGATCTAGCTATTAGTCATTCCAATGAATCGTCTGTTACGAATTAATAAATTTTACTTGTAATGCAATTTTATTTTTAGTATTACTTTTGATTAGATTTTATATAATGTAACAACAATTAAAATTACACTAGTTAAAATGGCTTAAGGCTCCCCCCGCATCACGTGAGCAGCACGTGACAGCATCTGTGCAGAATTGTGCAGATTTCAGCTATCGGTTGTTACAATGCAGGGGATGTTTGCGGCTGTGCATTCAGCTAGGGTTTTGGATATGAATCCTTGTATAAAAGGATAGCTATGAGTGTAATTTTGATTTATCCAATTAAATGAAAACCTATTCCTAAGGGAATTCTCTATTTCTCATCTCCTTTCTCTATTTTTTCATCCCCTTCCCTTCTTTTCTCATCTCAAACTCTCTTCTATAAGGTTAGTTTTCCAAATTAATCTTGGGAAGCTAACAAATGGTATTAGAGCTGGTTTTATCAATCATCAACATTGATTGAGCTGTTAAAAAAAAATAATAATTTCGAAGCAAAAAAGGGCCGAAAGAGTTCGGACAAGAACAGGGGCTGGAGGTACCGGTTCGATTCTGGATACTTCAAATGAGCTACATGATCAAGTAAACAACATGGAAGCCAAGTTTGATCAACAATTTGCTAAAAATCGAAGCCAAACCAATGGGATTCAGCAAATCCTGAAGATGTTGGTGGAAAAAGATGAAAAAAGAGATGATCGGCTGCAGAAATTGGAAGAACGACTTGAGGTTTTGCAAGATCAGATGAACAAGCAAAGAGAATCAAGTGTTGAAGCCATTCTTAAACCGGCAAGTCAGATTCATCAAGCTGTTGAGGTTGATCAGCAGCACGCGAGTGCTGAATCGCAGCAAGTCAGCCCGGATTGATCACAAGATGGAATGCACACCCGAGGTAAATCCCCTATGTTACAACCTGGTGTAGGACCATCCATTAACATTAGATCAGCTGCAAATCAACCTATTCGACCTGAAATTAATATAGAAAATCAAGACCGAATGTCTGGACCTGTTAATTACCGAACAAATGTAGAAAATTCAGATCAGGACAATCGGCCATATATTTTTGTTATGCACCAAAATGCTGCACCTAATGTGTTTGAACATATGGATAGACCACCAGATCAATTATATCAGCATAGAAACGTGTCAAATGACAACACATCTGGGGGTAGGAATGGCTCTTACAGGTAGCCAAGGGTCGAAATCGATCCATTTGATGGAAAATAACCGGAATCTTGGCTTAGGAGGTGTGATCGATACTTTTTATATTATAATATACCTGAGGAGGAGAAGCTCCAGCTAGCCGCAGTCCATCTTCATGGTGATCATGAGGTTTTGTACTATAGTTTGTTGAAAAGCAAACCACATCTTTCTTGGGGCCTTTTCGTAGAAGAGATGTGTGAACGGTATGGTGAAGGAGAATCAACGGATGTTGTGGATAACTTCAACAAGTTGGTCCAAACATCAAGTGTGAGAGAATACATGCTTAGATTTGAGAATTTGAGAGCAAATTTGATGTCAGTTTTGGCCATTGCTCCCGAGGATGCCGAATCATACTACGTTTCTTGCTTTGTGAGTGGCCTTAAGGCTAGGATCAAAAACATGGTGAAAGCCATTGGCCCAAAGACTTTGTCAAGCACTTACAACAAAGAAAAATTGATTGAAGCAACTTAAGTCCCTTCATACGACAAAGGAAAGCATCTTACCGGCAGTAAACCGAGACCAGTGCAGCAGAACATGAGTCACGGCAGTAAAAACAGTGACAGATTTTCAGCCAGACTTTGTTTTCGATGCAACCAACCGTATCAACCCGGCCATAGGTGCAAAACACAAGCACTTATGTATGTAAAAGGGAGCCGAGTCCCTGCTGAAAATGAGGCTGACAGTACCGAGTCGGATGTTGAATTAGAGGAGACCGAACGCAACTTACAAGGCAACTCAAGTGATGATGAGGTCGAGATCTCCATGAAGGCTCTAACCAGAAGTGGGGCTCATAACACAATCAAAATCAAGGGACGGGCTGGAAAACACTCCATTGTTATCCTCATTGATAGTGGGAGCACTCACAGTTTCGTTGACCCGAAGTTGATTAAGAATGTCAAACACGACGTGACGAAAACTCATCCTTTGGCAGTTATGGTAGCTGATGGGAACTCCTTGACAACACAAAACAAGTGCATAGCCTTCCCTTGGACTATGCAAGGCCATCATTTCTCCTTTGATTTTTGAGTGATTCCTTTGGGTGGTTGCGACATGGTGCTCGGAGTAGATTGGATGAGGTCCTTCAACCCGGTTGTATTTGATTTCGATAAAATGATCATGGCTTTTGAAGTTCAAGGCACAAAGGTATCCTTGCAAGGCATGTCCGAGGAAGCTCAGCTCAAATTAATCGAGGCAAAGGATGTGCAAGGTGGAATTAAGAAGAAGGCGATACAATGGATCGGTCACTTATTCATGATGAGCCCGGTTATGCAGCAACCGATTCATCCTCCTGCTATTCAGACCTTAACTAACGAGTTTGGGGACATCTTTGAAGAGCCTAAGAGTCTCCCTCCTCAAAGGAGTGTGGACCACGCCATACCTTTACGAGGAAATTCCGACCCGTTCAAAATTAGGCCATACCGGTATCCCCATGGCCAAAAAACCGAGATAGAGAGGCAAGTGGAGGAGTTGCTTCGGTCGAGCTTCATTAGACCAAGCTGAAGTCCTTTTGCTTCACCCGTGATCCTTGTAAAGAAGAAGGATGGGACAGCCCGTATGTGCATCGATTACCGCCGTTTGAATACACTAACTGTGAGAGACAAATTACTGATACCGGTCATAGATGACTTGCTTGATGAGCTTCATGGGGAATGCTTCTTTTCCAAGCTGGACTTAAGGCAAGGATATCATCAGATCCGAGTTCTCGAATAGGATATTTACAAGACCGCTTTTCAAACTCATCATGGCCATTTCGAGTTCGTTGTTATGCCTTTCGGTCTAACAAATGCTTCAGCCACTTTCCAAGCGGCTATGAATGACGTCTTCAAGCCTTATTTGTGGAAGTCGGTACTGGTATTCTTCGACGACATACTGATCTACAGTCCCACATATGAAGCTCACCTCACACACCTTCGACAAGTATTCATCTTGATGCGACAACACCGACTTTTTGCAAAATTGTCCAAGTGCTCGTTTGCTCAAAAGAAGCTTGAATATCTGGGTCATATCATCTCATCAGAGGGCATAGCTACTGGTCCTAAAAATATCCGAGCAATGCAAGAATGCCCAACCTCGATCACCATGAAGCAATTGCGAGGATTCTTGGAATTGACCGGATATTATCGAAAATTCATTAAAGGTTATGGTTCCATTGCCAAACCTTTAATGGAGCTCTTGAAGAAGGATGCTTTTGGGTGGAACGAGAAGTCTTAGGCCTCTTTTGAAGCTCTCAAAGTCTCTATGTGTGCAGCACCGGTTTTGACAATGCCGAATTTCACCGAAGGCTTCGTTTTGGAGACCAATGCAAGTGGTACTGGTATTGGGGCTGTTCTCTCTCAAAGAGGAAGGCCCATTGCATATCTAAGTCAAGCTCTAAGCCCCAAACATCAGGCGATGTCGACTTATGAAAAGGAGTACCTCGCAATTCTCTTAGCCGTGGAGAAATGGAGGCATTATTTGGAGGGTCATAAATTCATCATTCGGACGGATCACCAAAGCCTCAAATATCTCCTTGAATAGAAGATCGTGTCAAGAATTCAAAAGAAAGGCTTGATGAAAATGTTAGGCCTTGATTACGACATCGAGTATAGAAGTGGCAAAGAAAACGCAGCTGCAGGTGCATTGTCAAGGTGTTTCGAGGACACTGTTTCGGGCTCGTGCTCAGCCGTTTCAATGGTAATTCCTTCTTGGGTTGAAGAGCTACACAAGTCCTACGAGGGAGACCCATTTGGTCGAGAAAACATAACTGCTGCAGCCCTCCAGACAGACGCGAAATCGATTGCAGATAACAACAACCTGACAGTTTACCGTGGGCTGTTACGTTTTCAAGGCAAGTTATATGTGGGTGTTGCTACCGACTTGAGAAAATAGATCATCCACGCCTCACACGACACTGCTTGGGGAGGTCACGAGGGTGTGGAAGGCACCTATCAACGAATTAAAGCTTATTTCACGTGGCCGAGCAAGAAAAAGGATGTAAGCGACTGTAAAATCTTGTGATGTTTGCCAACAAACAAAATTGGGAGATCCCCGATACAAAGGACTTCTTCAACCTCTTCCCATTCCGGACGGTGCTTGGGTTCACATTAGTATGGATTTCATTGAGGGGCTACCGAAATCCGAAGGCAAGGAAGTCATATGGGTCGTAGTGGATTGCTTCACCAAATATAGTCATTTTCTTGCTCTTACCCGACCTGTTACTACGGAGAAGTTGGATAAGCTCTTCCTCGACAACATCTACAAGCTACATGGATTGCCCCAATCCATCGTGTCGGACCGGGACAAAATCTTCACAAGCAACTTTTGGAGGGAATTGTTCAAGCTGATGGGAACCACGTTGGCTCTTAGTTCTTCCTACCATCCTCAAACGGATGGGCAAACCGAAAGAGTCAACCAATGTGTGGAGCAATATCTCTGGAGCATGGTCTTCTCGAAGCCCAAGGAGTGGAACCGTTGGCTTTCCTTAGCCGAATTTTGGCTGAACACACATTTTCACACAACCATTGGCATGACACCCTTCCGAGCATTGTATGGATACTCTCCACCTTCTCCTATGCTGATCCAACAGCCCAAACTCACCGATTCAGTAGCAACCCAGTTTGTGCAGCAGAGGAGACAGATCTTGCAATCGCTTAAGGACAATCTCCAACAAGCTCGGGCCCGTATGAAGCATTATGCGGATAAGAAGTGGGTAGACAAGAACTATGAAGTCCGGGACATGGTCTACCTCAAACTACAACCCTATAGACAATCAATTGTGGCTGTTCGACGCAACGTCAAGTTGTGTGCTCGTTACTTTGGTCCTTACAAAATTCTGGAAAAAATTGGCAATGTGGTGTACAAACTCGACTTACCCTCATATTCTTACATTCACCCCATGTTTCATGTGCCCCTTCTTAAAAAATAGGTTAAGAAAAATGCCGATACAAGCCAAAACCTGCCCATAGCTGAAGCAAATGGCGTTTTACTGCAGAAACCAAGATCTGTCAAATCTGAACGAGTGATGCAGCTGAACAACCGGAAGATTTACCAAGTCCAAGTCAATTGGAGCAACTTAAATGAGCACTTTGCAACATGGGAGGACTACAACATCTTGAAGAGCCTATTTCCGAGCTTCACTTCTTGAGGACAAGAAGCTTTTCAAGACAGAGGGATTGTTACGAATTAATAAATTTTACTTGTAATGCAATTTTATTTTTAGTATTACTTTTGATTATAGTTTATATGATGTAACAACAATTAAAATTACACTATTTAAAATGGCTTAAGGCACCCCCCGCATTACGTGAGCAGCACGTGACAGCATCTGTGCAGAATTGTGCAGATTTCAGTTATCGGTTGTTACAATGCAGGGGATGTTTGCGGCTGTGCATTCAGCTAGGGTTTTGGATATGAATCCTTGTATAAATGGATAGCTATTAGTGTAATTTTGATTTATCCAATTAAATAAAAACCTATTCCTAAGGGAATTCTCTATTTCTCATCTCCTTTCTCTATTTTCTCATCCCCTTCCCTTCTTTTCTCATCTCAAACTCTCTTCTACAAGGTTAGTTTTCCAAATTAATTTTGGAAAGTTGACATCGTCTTTTAGAATGTTAAAATATAGACATGCACAACGCCAATACCGTATATACCAACATGTGAAATACTATTATTAATTACCGAAAAAATAACCGAGAATTACAGTATAAATGTCAGAAAAATACAGTTGAAAGAAGCAGTAAAATAGCCGAATAAGTGTAGTAAACTGACCTAAAAAATACTTGTAAACTAAACAGTGAAATTATACGAAAATTAGCGTTAAAACTCGATACAACACAGTAAAAATTCCAGTAAACTTGTATCAAAGAAACTGCATCCGAACGATAAGTAAGTAATACCTAAAAGGGGAAGAGTAGATTAGAAATTATCGAAGATACCGTGCCGTGGGAAATACCACTGTCCTAAAAGACGATTTTGCCTCTGCTCCAGTGCAAACAGATATGCGGCGGCCGTCCTCCAGGATTTACACAGTCCGACCCTTAACGTGCACTCGTTAATTGCCGGTTAGGAGCGCCTCGAACTTTGCCCTAATCGAGAAGAAAATAACAACGAACGATGAGAGAGATTTAGGAGGAAGAGATTTCGGTTCAACCTATAGTACCTAAGGTGGGATACCCTATTTATACTAATAAAAAATACAACCGGTATAAACGCAGCCAATAAATTAATAGTCTAACAGCTAGAAATGCTCACTGTAGCAATGAATAGCAGGCCCAAAATGCTCACTGCAGCAATGAATAGCAGGCCCAACATTTAAGAGCATTAATGTTTAGCCCAAACGGCTATATGGGCATTTAAAACGAAGCCCAACAGCTATTTATCGTAAAATAAATATACCCGGTGTAAAAAAGTCACCCACACCCACACCCACCCCCGAGCACGGCACGGCGGGCTGGCGGCGCGTGTGGCTCCCACGATTCCTATACCCAAGGCTTAATTCAAGTGGACTAAAAGCACTCACCCTTATATACTCAACCCACCCTCTAAATTATCAATGTAGGATTGAAAAACTTTGTTTTGTATTCACAATGGGGTTTTTACCAAATGGGATACAACTTTTCTACTAATTTGGATTTAGCATGTATTATTTTTCTAACAGAAGGTTAAATTGCTGTTGTTTGAACAATGCATTTGCTCTTGTTTTAGCGATTGGATGATCTAGAAGCAAGTGAATTGTGTTTGCAGGTCTCCCTCCTCTGCTACTGGCCTCTCTTTCACACGCTTCTCCGTCTCTGGCCGTAGCTTAGCTGTACTGTCTCGTCTGCTTCCGTCATCTCTGGTCTGTCCAGTTGTCACACCGCGTCGTTTGCTCCTCTCCAGTCGTCCCACCGCCTCGTTCCTCTCCGGTTATTGACAGTAAATTTTTGTTCTCTCTCTTCTTTTTGTTTAGTTCATGATGTTCTTGTTCACTTTCTCTTATATTGTGTATAACTTTGTGTTTTTTTAGTGTTTTAGAGCTCTAGATATGCTTGATTGAAGTTCGAATTTAGAGCCCTAGGTTATTGTGCATGGTCATGTACTTGATTTTGAGTAAACTTCTCTTGTTGGTTGCTTTTTCATTATCTTTCATCATTCTTTCGAGTAATCCAACTTTTTATGGAATTTTCATTTGAAAGTTAAGGCTACGTCTGTGAAAGAGCTTGGCTTAAACCCTACACTTTCATACATCGATTGTGTTAGGAGATCTTGACATATTAAGTTTCTTCTTGGATGGTGATGCTATTGATTGTGATGTTTTTAGGGCGTTAATTAGCAAATTTTGATGATTTTAACATATTCATGATTTCTAGATTGTGCCTATAAGGTGGTTGTTGATTTGCCAATGAATTTTATTATAGAGTGCATCTTGTATTTGATTCCACTTGGTTTTTTTTAATCACATTTTACTTCTTTTGGGTGTTTGGAATTCTTCTTTTTTTTTTTCATTAAATGACATAAGATGTTTTTACCAATTGATTATCTAGTTATTTGATTCATAAAGTGTTTTCCATTAAATGAGTTTATATCATAACATTAGATACATAAATTGCATATCTAATTTAGGTACATTTAATCTTTTTTTTTTAATTGTTTGGAGAGTGTATTTGATGAAATAAAAGGTTGGAGGGTCATATTGATTCTTACCAATTTGGAGGTGTCTTTGATTAACTTAAAAGTCGAGGGGATCACATTGTTTTTAATTCATAGTTTAGGGGAGGTCACGTTTGTTTTGAACAATAGTTTTGGGATGTCTTTGTGAAATTAAAAGTTTGTGGGGTCACTTTTATTTTGATCAATAGTTTAGGGTTGTCTTTGGTATTTATCCTATTAACAATATAGCTCTAAAAACACACATGACTACTAGAAATTTTATCCAAAATCAGCAGAGACTATTGTGTAGCGTTTTGACATAGGGCTTATATGGGTTTTGTTTTTCCCCATTTCTTATATGAAAATTGTTATTCATTCTTTTTATAGGATTTGGGAATTTCTTTTATGTTGAATTGTGCTTGTGGGGTTAGTACTTGAGGTTGGCTCCCCCCCCCCCCCCCCCCCCCCCCCCCCTCCCCTCTTGAATCTTGAAGTTCGATTGTAATGTTACCAGGCAATGCAGTGGGCAGTTGGTTACCCGCTACTGAAGTTGTATGTAAATTGAGTTTGGGAAGTTGTTTAATGATCTTATCACTTTAACCTAGTTGCTTCTGTGATGTTCTCTGTCTCTAATCTTCCTGTTGAAGCTGCTATTGAGTATGAAGTGTTTCTTTTAGAGTGATCTCTCTATCTTCGTGTTGTTGGTTTCTTTAAGTTTCTTGCATCTGGTTTGTGATGTGTTGATTTGACTGTGCGAAATGTTTCGAAGCTTATTTAGTCTTTTTTTTGAGTTATTTACACTGTCAGTTCAAGTTGTTTGTAAATTTGTTCCTCTTGTTTTCTTTTGTTTAAAATAGTTTTTAATGCTTAATTTAATGATAAAATTAGTTCCTTAGTTGTACACCAAAATAAGATAAAAGTTGATGTTCTCCCGTTTATTAACACAATTCAATTGGTGAACATTAGCCTATTGCTTCCTTTTTTTTTTTTTTTTTGATAAATAAAGAGCGTAGCTCAATACAAAGCGGCGTCCCAACAATCGGGGACCTGAGAGCAAACTAAATAGCCCTGTTACTACTAATACTTATGGTGGGTATATTGATGGGTGCCTTTGGTACCAACTACAATAGGCTAAGCTCTAATAGCTTCAATCATTATGATGTTGTAATGGCTAGGGTTTGTCTTTGTTTGTTGTATCTTATGTACTTGTTACTGTATTTTATGTACTTGTTACGGTCGTGATTGAAACACAAACGTAAGCTAAGTAAATTTGGATAGATTGAGAGTATGAGATGAGAAAGGAGGGAATTGAGATGAGAAATTAGAGAATTAGGGTTGAGAAATAGAGAGAGTTAGATGAGAGAGAGAAGTTTAATCTCAAAAGAGATATTTGTTGTCAATTTCATTGAATGATTTATGAATTATTACACCACTACTACTTATAGGCAAACTAAGCAAGCAAATACATTGAATCAAGACAAACACTACTAACCGACTTAGGAACTATCTAGAAGATTTAGAAAATATCTTCTAACTAACTACATCTAAAATATCTTGGAGCCAAGACAACTAACATTTGAACAACTAGGCGCCAACACCCCCACCCGAACACAAGCTTACTGCAGGTTATTTACAACGCAAAAGATAAATGCAGCTTATTACAATACACGCAGCAAACCACTAACTAAAACTAATGCATACTAACGCAGCTTATGGAAATACTCCTAATATGCTACATATACTTGACTAATGACATATACTAAACTAATGATTAATTCTAATTATATTTGTCATAAGCCCCACCTATTGGAATCATAACAGTACTGTTTTTGTTTTTCTTTCACTTCTTTTCTTACGTTCTCTTTTCTTATGTTTGGAGCCTTAGTCACTGCTACTTCCATAGCTACTCAATTTAATGTATGCAATTCCACGCTTTAGTGACTATGAGAAGTTTACCTAAAGGTCCATATACTTTGCATATTTTAATAACACTGCCTATTTCAGGTTAGATTTTAAGGTCCAAAGTGGTGGAACGATGAAAAGAGTTACAAAATTTAGGTAAAATCAGATTTTTAGTAATTCATGTTGGAAATTAGAGCCCTAGGTTAATATTTATAGCCAAGCTGATTTTGCGTAAAATTCTCTAGTAAATTGCCTTTTCACTAACTTTTACCATTATTTGAAGTAAAAAGAACTGATTATGGAATTTTTATGTGAACGTTATTACCAACATTTGTGAATGAGCTTGGCTTAAATCATACACGTGCATATATCAATTGTCTAAGTAGATCTCGACATATTAAGTTTCTTCTTGGCTGGTGATGCTATTGATTTTTATGTTTATAGGGTTTAATTGGCATATCTTGATGTCTTTACCTATACAAGTTTTGATGTTACACCATTAAAACAATTCATACACTGTGTATGATTGATCGTACACCACTAATTACTTAAAACACACCTATATAAGTTGATTTCACAGCATTAAAACCTATCATACACGATGTATGATTGATCTTACACCACTAATTACTTGAAACACACATATACAAGTTGATTTCACACCATTAAAACCTATCATACACGGTGTATGATTGATCATACACCACTAATTACTTGAAACGCACCTATACAAGTTGATTTTAAACCATTAAAACCTAACATACACGGTGTATGATTAATCATACACCACTAATTACTTAAAACACACCTATACAAGTTGATTTCACAGCATTAAAACCTATCATACATGATGTATGATTGATCATACACCACTAATTACTTGAAACACACCTATACAAGTTGATTTTGCACCATTAAAACCTATCATGCACGGTGTATGATTGATCATACACCACAAATTACTTGAAACACACCTATACAAGTTGATTTTAGACCATTAATACCTATCATATATGGTGTATGATTAATCATATACCACTAGTTACTTGAAACACACCTATTCAAGTTGATTTTACACCATCAAAATCCATCATACACGGTGTATGATTAATCATTCACCCCTAATTACTTGAAACACACCTATACAAGTTGATTTTACACTATTAAAACCTATCATACACGGTGTATGATTAATCATACACCACTAATATCTAACAGAACACTTCACCTAGACACTTCAACAACTCCAACTAACCATCCCTCCGGTACTAACCGAAACCCTCTCCACCTATTCATTAATGGCTAATGAACTTATTGGACTATTCTAATGAATTAAACTTCTCTTTTACAACTTTTTACAAACCTATTTACAATCTTCACTTATTAGTACTAAATTCCATGTGTTCCATCTTCTCGAATCATGACATATTACTACTAATGGATATGAAAGAGGGAGACAGAAGTTGGATGTAATTTGTATGTGGATTGAATGCTAACCCATTTTCAAATTAAGCTTAATTATTTTGTCCCTTCTTTTTTTTTGTCTTAAGCTGTGACTATGGAAGAGGGAGATACAAGTTGGATGTATATACCTCGGTGGACTGAGGAATTTGACTTGCGGTTCAGTGACTTTCTTACTGAACAATTTGCAACGAAGGCTAAAGGAAAAGGCAATAGAAAACAATTACAATGCCCTTGTAATCGTTGTGTGTTTAGATTTTGGGAAACTAGAGAAGAATTGTATGATCATTTAATTGCTGATGGATTTGTCCCTCATTATGATAATTATTATCATGGAGAGAGTAAGAGGATTGAAGTGTTGATATTATCATTGAATGATCTCCAAAGTATAATTACAACTCTTTATATGAAGTAAAACACATAACTATCAATGTAACAACTCAACTAAACAAGAATATCTATCTCAACAACCGTAACATCCTCATGCATCTAATTACAACTACTTCCACCTAAATCTTATCACTTCAATTCATGACATGCTACTTATGCTCATTTTACATGTTTTTGGTGTCAGGGTGCTGAGGATCTCGATAATGTTGATGGATATGCGGCCAATAAAGGAACATAGTGTGGAGTTTATGGTTATGAACAATGTACTTGATGTGGTTGAACGTAAATCGTGTTATCTGATATTGACTTAGTGGTTATAGACTTTTGTGGGTGTCAGATATTTTTGGCTTTAATAGGTAAAGCTTGATATATTTTGAGGTCTAGACTATTGTGATTAGCAGCTATGTATTTGATTCGCTAGTGTCTTTTGATTATCAACTATGCAATTTGTATTTGGATTATTATTAGTTTTGATATCAAGCAAGATCTTTTGAATGTATGGATGTTTTAAGATATGCTTATGGATTAAGAGGTGTTGGTTTAAAGAATTCTTGTAATATATGCCAAAACTGAATTAATAACTACACTAGTTTTTGTACAAGCCGTTGTATTAGCAATTTTAAACAGTTGCATTAGTTCATCAATAAACCGCTGCATTAGGTGAACATAACCGCTGCATTAGCTCAGGACAAAACCACTGCATTAGGTTAGAATAACCGTTGCATTATCTAAGTCCAAAACCGCTACATTAGGTTAGAATAACCATTGCATTAGCTAAGTCCAAAACCGCTGCATTAGCTTCATATAACCGTTGCATTAGCCAAGTCCAAAACCGCTGCATTAGGTTAATATAACGGTTGCATTAGCTAAGTCCAGAACCACTGCATTAGGCTTATATAACTATTGCATTAGCTAAGTCTAGAACTGCTGCATTAGGTTAATATAACCATTGCATTAGGTCTATACAAACCGCTGCATTAGATTAATATAACCGCTGCATTTGATCAACATAAACCGTTGCATTAGGTAAAAATAACTGTTGCATTAGTTACCCAAATGCAACGGTTATTATTCGCAACTATAGTAAAAAAAAAAACTGCTGCAAAAAGTGAATGCCACGGACGCTTATGCAACGGTTTATGAACCGCTGCATTAGATGTAATGCAGCGGTTTTGTCTAATTTGCTGCGATTTTAAACCGTTGCATATGACCCAATATGTAGTAGTGGAATCTGATCCTTTTAGTCACAATGAAGCAATTAAATCTTATAGTTTTGAGCAATTGGTTGAGCAAACTATGCGCGTACAAACGATATTAAGAGAGAGTACTGACTTTCTTGGTATTGTGTGTCAACAATATACTACTCATTAGGAATGATTTTTGGGGGGGAAGGGGGGGGGGGGGGGGGGTGTCATTAGCTATAAAGACTTGGTTGTCATGGTAGCTCAATATGAAGGACATAAGAGAAGCCAGCTCTACTCTTACGATAAAGCTTCTGTGAGGTTGTAAGAGTAGGATGTTGGGTCTTTCTCTAGCCATGTATTTGACAAAATGTTGTCAAGGTATTGCATGGAGGACTCTAAGAAATGTTTTTTTACCTTTCAGACGTGGAGTCCCTTTTTCTCTTTAGAGCAGTGTTCTATGGCACCTCAAGAGGAGGAACAGTTAAGGAATACTCCATATGCTTTGGCAGTGCGAGCCTCATGTACGCCATGTTGTGCACGAGACCAGATATTTGCTATGCTATGGTATAGTAAGCAGGTGTCAGTCTAACTTGGGTTCAAGGCACTAGGTGGCAATGATGCATTTTCTCTAGTACTTAAGAAGAACTAGAGATTATATGCTGATCTTTCAAAGTGACGAGCTGGTTCCAGTTGGCAATACTGATTTAAGACTTCTAGTCAAATTAAAATGATAGGTGTTCAACGTCTAAGCATATCTTTACCCTTGGAATGGGAGCTATTAGTGAGAGGAATGTTAAGCAGTATTGTATTGCTGACTTCACAATAGAGTAATTGAGCTCAATAAGGGCTAGGCTCAGTAGACCTTTGACTCAAACTTAAAAGGGGTAAGTATGGACTTTATCATAAATTGGATTTAGAACAAGTGGGAGATTATAGGGAACCATGTCCTGAAGTCCAGATTTATTCTAGATATATTATTTGAATTAATAAATAAAATTAAAGTCACAGTCGTTTCCTTGGTAAATTTGTGTAAGCAAGCATTTGTACCGCATGTGATTTTCCTTTGGGAGACATCCATAAGATGGGTGTAGTCCTCAGACGACAATTTACATATTTGATCTAAGCGGTTTATGAGACTAAGCCACAGATAGACTTCGAACAAATGGGATGGATTGTTGTTTGAAAGGCTCATAGTCGAAGACAAGTTTGGACCACTTGTATGCTAAGACTATAACGTGACACTTTAGATGACTTATCTTGATCATGTGGATGGATATCCAAAAGTGTTGGGTTGGTGTGTTTAATAAGATTGACACAATGAGTTGGACCATGTGGGTTACTTATTTCAAGACTACTATTGGAGATTAATGATTCATGCGCTACTGTTTGAACAAAGGCTCTAAATTCCGAGGGTATTTTGGACTTGTGCATGGAGCGTTAGTTACTTTTGTATACTATAAGTAAGGTCTAAACACATGACTGAATTTCCATGTAGACTGGGTAGCGGCGTGAAATGTGACAAGGATCAAGTATTCAATAGGGAATCTGCAATCTCTTATGAGACACAGATGTCCCCTTAGTTGATTCTCAAATATTTGGATAGTTCGAAAACTTTAGCCAAAGTATTACAAGTGTTTGACATTTGGAATTTATACTATGAATATGTTTAAGTATAAATGAATTATTCAGTGAAGGCCGAGTCGGTAATTAATAGAGAAGCTGTGAGAAGGATAATGGTAGTAGTTATACTTATTTTTCATCATGGACATCTTGTGGAGGGGTTGTTGTCATTAATACAGTCTATTAGGAAAATATCGAATAAAATGTTTAAGTCTACAGTGCAGTGAGATTTATTTAGTGGAATTAAGTCTCATTAAATGGTAATTAAGTTATTTAATGACATGATTAATTTAACCCATTTGGAGCTAGATTTAAATTATCCCTGAGGTCCCTGCGCAAGCCTCTATATTTATTGCCAACAAAAAAATGTTAAACAATTCATGAGATGAATTATTTATCCATGAGATAGGTAAATTTAATTTTGCCAAACATTATTCGTAACATGAATAAAAGTTGAAAATTATAAAATAAAATAATTTTGAAAAATTAATATTCATAAGATGAATTTTTACATGTGGGAAAGAAAGCAAAAAAAAAGGCAAAAAATCGCACAGGACCGCGATTTGTATGTAAACGCAGTCGCCAATCAGCGCACGACACGTGAGGCTGCCCCAAGGAATGCATCTGCACCTTTGGGCATGGATGAATAATCGCGTGCCACGTGCACGCGGTGACAGGTGAGAGCACCCATGAGCTAGGCAATGAAATGCAGCGTTTTAGTTGTTTTTTAAAATGAAACAACGCCTTTTATTTTAAACTAGGCGATTCTCACTTTGAAAAATTGAGAGTTTTTTGCTCCAGTAGCCTACTATAAATAGAGGTACCTATTCCAGAGGTTTGGCATTCAATCAAACAAATTATTTTGGGTTTCTTAAAATTTTTCAGAGACCTAATTGGAGAGAAAATTTTCCATTGAAAATTTTCTTTTCTTAGTTTAATATTTTTCGGAGCCCACGCTCCGGGCAGTTCGAGGTCATTGCCTAGAAGATCGTGGGGTCTTGATTTTTGGTATTCTTTTGACGATTATTATTTCTTTCTCGTTTCTCTTATATTGGAGCAATTTTAGGTATGTCTTCTTTCCTTCACTTTTAGTTTTCGCATTTCTATTTATTTACTGTATTCGTTATTATGCCTGTTTAAGTTTATGTGTTGTTATGAATTTGTTAGAGTAAAAGGCCTGTAGATCTAAATTATGAATTTAGATATGTAGATTTAAATTATGAATTTAAATGTGTTGATTTAAAATTATGAATTTTAAATCAACTCTAGGTTTAGAATTATGAATTCTAAACCCCTTCCGTTGCATAAACTTTATAAAACCTGGGAGAATTTTTTAAAATTCATCCCAACAACCGGTATTAGGGCAAAGAGTTGTAAAGATAAACCTATTCCTGGGAACTCTCACATGTGAGGTGTCACGAAGCGTGACTCTCCAACCGGGGGCTTAGGTAGAGAGAAGAGTCTCCTACTTTAAGTATTCTAATAGGTACCCTTTGTTGTAACCACAGTTGAAAAATTGTGAACCCAACGATGGGTATCAGAGTTTATTTTCTAGTGAAATTTTTTTTTTCCCAACACCTTCTAGGTTTTCTGGTGCACCAAAGGGGCATCAAGGTGGATATTAATGAGGCTAAGGCCATCCAACAGGCCAAACTACCTTCAAACAAAAAGGAGCTTCAACGCTTCCTAGGGCAGGTCAATTTCCGAAGACCGTTTATCTTGAATATCGCAAGAAAAATTATGGTTTTTATTCTTAGAAGGACTTCAAGTGGGTGAGCCACATCGAACGGCCTTCGAAGCCGTCAAGGAGTACTTGATCAGGCCCCAAGTCTTTATTCCACCAAAGTAGGGCAAACCTCTGAAGATCTTGGTCTTTGCTTCTAAGGAGTCGGTTGGTTATTTGCTTATATAAGACAATGAGCAAGGGTTTGAACATGTTGTGTTCTACCTTAGCCATTGTTTAAATGAATGTTAAATAACATACTCCTGGATTGAAAAATTGTGTCTATCGTTATTCTATGCATCAATAAAATTGAGACATTATTTCTTAGAATTTACTATATATGTAATACATGCTAGATAGACCATTTATAAGGAGAAGTTGGAACAAGTGGAGTATAGCTTTGCTTCAGTTTGAGTTGGTTTACATATCAAAAAATTTAGCAAAGGGCCAAGCCTTAGTAGACTTTTAGCTGACCACCCAAACATTAATACTGGCTTGGACTATGAGCCAGACTAACTCTTAATAGTGTAAATGATCCCTTGAGAGTTATTCTTCGATGGATCAAGGACCAATTCAAGTTCTGGATTTGGAACTGCCATAGAGTCTCCTGCTGATCACAAAATTATTATTATTATTATGTTTTTTTTTTTTTTTGGTAAGATAGTATGATATACTAACTAACTAACTATATATATATATATATATATATATATATATATATATATATATATATATATATATATATATATAGTGCAATTCTATAAGGAGCACCCCAAGTCATGGCCAAGAGGCCTACATTAATGAATCAAAGTCAAAGACAAAGAATTAGCAAGCTAAAAAATAAAAAAGGTCAGCATGACCAACAAAGAAAGATCAAAGGCCAAGAGGCCAAACCAAACAAATGCTCAATCCCTCACTCGTGCAGAAGCTGTGAATGGCGGTTAGCATCATGAAGCATCGGAGCAGCAATGAGACGATTGCGAAAAAATCCTCTGATCTCCTCAATAACAACTGAAGAAGGTCTAACCTGAGAGTGTTTTGTCCTTAGCTTACACTCATACTAGAGGATGTAGACCATCGCAGAGAGGCAAAGGCAGGCTAGAACACTATCTATCCCTTGACCACGGAGCCAAGAAGTGGCCCAAGAGACAAGCTCATGCCAAGGAAGCTTGGGCCAAGAAAAGGATGTATGTGATGACACCATAGTCCAAATAGAAGTCGAGAAGCTGTAGGCAGAGAGATGGCTATGCGACTCATCATTTGAACCACACAGCACACGTGTAGCATGAGTACCCTGAACCTAATGTCTTAGCAACCTGTCACAAGTCCAAAGTCGCTCACAGGAGGCAAGCCAGAGAAGGAAGTGTTATACTCACACCCCCCAACCGGCGAGCTAGACAGAGGCGAGGTAGACATAGGTGAGCTAGGTAGAGGCGAGCTAGACACCGAGGTTTGAGTGCATTGTATTGGCTTCCAATGATGCACTTAGAGTAAGAAACACTCAATTTGAAGGTCCCTTGCACGGATCAGTTCCAACTGGCAACAAACCATTGAGCATTGAGGAGAAGAAGCTGCGGAAACTTTGTTCCAAATGCAACCAAAGATATTTCTTTGGTCACAAGTGTGATCCTAAGTACCTTATGTCTGTTTCTGGATGTGATGCTGAAGACGAAATTCAGGAAGAGGATGAGGTTGTAGATTTTGAAGTGCAAGAAGCAGATAAGATCGAAGAGATAGAGGATGATGACATTGAGATATCTGTACAAGCCTTGACTGGAACTGGCTCCCATAACACTATCAGGATTAAGGGGAAAGCTAGAAGTAAATCCTTGCTGATTTTAATCAACAGTGGTAGTATGCATAGTTTCATTGATCCTAAGATAGTAAGGAATGTGGGGCATGAAATGATCAAAACCTCTCCCTTAGCAGTTACTGTGGCAGATGGTAATTCAATCTTGACTCATACCAAGTGCAGGAACTTCAAGTGGTTGATGCAAGGGCAGGACTTTGAATATGACTTCAGGGTGTTAAGATTGGGAGGTTGCAATATGGTCTTAGGGGTTGATTGGATGAAGACCATTAGTCCCTTGCTTTATGATTTTGTTAAATTGATAATATCATTTGAAAGAGAAGGGCAGCCTGTTCAGTTGCAAGGCATTCAAGCAAGGACAATTGCAAATGATAATTGGGAAGCAATTGCATGGAGTGTTCAGGAAGAATAATTACCAATGGGTTGGACAACTCCATTCCATCAGTGCCATTGATGGGGAGGAACAGGTGAATTCAATCCTTCAATTGATTTTCTGTTGCTGAAGTATCATGACTGGTTTGAGCAACTAAGTTCCTTGCCTCCTAAGAGAGCAATTGATCAGTCCATTCCATTGAAAGCTGGTATAGATCCTGTAAATCTTCTACCATATAAGTATCCTCACTCACAAAAGAGTGCGCTTGAACGACAAGTAAATGAACTGTTGGAGACAAGTTTTATTACACATAGCCATAGGCCTTTTGCTTCTCCAGTCATATTGGTTAAGAAAAAGGATGGAGCTTCAAGAATGTGCATAGACTGTCATTAACTGAATTCACTTACAATCAAGGATAAGCTTCCTATTCCAATCATCGATGACTTGTTGGATGAGCTGTATGGATCTAAGTTCTTCGCCAAACTCGATCTGCGGCAAGGCTACTAGTAGATTGGAGTTCAAGGAGATGAAATTTACAAGACAACTTTTCCAACACATCATGGGCATTATGAGTTCCTGGTGATGCCTTTTGGGCTATCCAACGCCCCGGCTACATTCTAAGTATTGATGAACTCAGTGCTCAAGTTGTCTTCAGGAAGTTTGTTCTTGTGTTTGTTGACGATGTTTTTGGTCTACAGTTCTTCTTGAGAGACTCATTTGAGCCATCTTGAACTGGTGTTCCAGATAATGAGGCAGCACAAGCTTTATGCTAAGCTTTCCAAATGTTCATTTGCTAAAACACAAGTAGAGTATCTTGGCCATCTCATTTTAGAAAAGGGAGTGACTACTGATGTTAGCAATGTGCAAGCCATGAAAGATTAGCTTGTTCCTAAGACTCTTAAGCAGCGTCGAGGATTCTTTGGATTGACAGGATATTATTGAAAATTCATTGCTGACTATGGAATAATTGTAAAGCCTCTTACTGAATTGTTGAAGAAGGATGCCTTCCACTGGAATGATTTAGCTGAAGATGCTTTTGAACAATTAAAGGATGCAATGTCTTCTGCTCCTGTCTTAGCCATGCCGGATTTCACTCTATCCTTTGTCCTAGAAACAGATGCGTGCAGCAAGGGAATTGGAGTAGTGTTATCACAAAATGATAGGTCCCTAGCATACTTGTGTCGAGCTTTAAGTCCCAAGAATCATGAGCTGTCCATATACGAAAAAGAGTACTTAGCAATCTTGTTGATAGTACAAAAATGGAGGCACTACTTGGAGGGTCATCATTTTGTAATCAAAACTAATAATCAAAGCTTGAAATATTTGTTGGAACAGAAGATCAATACGGGAGTGCAAAGAAAGGGCCGTATGAAGATGCTAGGATTAGATTATACCATTGAGTATAGGATGGGAAAAGATAATGGTGCTGTAAATGCCCTTTCGAGGAAGTTGGAAGATCAGGAGGAGTCTAATTGTGCAGCTATGTCCATGGTGGTACCTTTTTGGATGGAAGAGGTGGTGAAATCATATGATGGAGATCTCTTTGCACAAGGATATGTCATAGCTCAATTTGTTCAAGGGACAGTGGGTATTGATTCTGAAGTATCCGTCAGCCATGGAGTAATCAAAGTTAAAGGAAAGGTTTATGTTGGCACAAGTTCTGATTTAAGTAGGTCTTATTGGTTGCCTATAGCTCTGCTTGGGGTGGTTATTCTGGCATTGAAGGGACCCACCAAAGATTGAAGCAATACTTTCATTGGCCTGGTCTGAAAAAGGAAATTCAAGAGTTAATCCAACATTGTGAGATTCGTCAAAGGACCAAGAGTGAGCGTCAGCCTTATCAAGGATTGCTTCAACCTTTACCCATACCTGACAAAGCTTGGGAACACATTAGTATGGACTTTATTGAGGGGTTGCCCATGTCAAAGGGTTTGCCCAAGTCAAAGGGAAAGGAAGTCATTTGGGTGGTTGTTGATCTTTTCACAAAGTTCAACCACTTTGTGGCCTTTAACCATCCTATTACTGCTGAAAGGTTGGCAAGACTCTTCTTAGATCACATTTACAAACTCCATAGGCTACCTCAGACCATAGTTTTAGACAGGGACAAGTTATCCACAAGTAATTTTTGGCACGAGCTCTTTCTGTTACTAGGGACTACATTGGCAATGAGTTCAACTTATCACCCCTAGTCGAATGGACAGACTGAGAGGGTCAATTAATGTGTGGAACAATTTCTGAGGAGCATGACATTCACTCATCCTAAGAACTAGAATAAATGGCTCTCTCTTGTGGAATTTTGGAATAACACACACTTTCATTCAGCTCTCGTGTCTTCCCCATTCAAAGCTTTGTATGGTGTGATCCACCCGCTCTAATGATGCTTCAAGGGGCAATTTCGAATGTGGCATAAGTAAATGACCTACTGGATTAGAGGAAACAACTTGTGCAGTAACTCAAGGATAATTTACAAGTTGCACATTCACGGATGAAGTACTTTGCTGATAAAAAAAGAACTGATAAAACCTTTGCAATTGGTGATTATGTTCTCTTTAAATTACAGCTTATTGGCAGTCTTCTTTAACTGTACGCAGGAATGTCAAGCTGAGTGCAACGTTCTTTGGGCCGTACAAGGTGTTGGAGAGGATAGGGAAGGTTGCTTACAAGCTGGAGTTGCCACCAGATTCATTGGTGCATCCTGTGTTTCATGTATCATTGCTTAAGATGTTCATTACAGCAGCTGCTGAGGCTCCTACAAGTCAACCCTAAGCCACGCTACAAGGGTTTTTGGTTCAACAACCTCAAGCAATTTTGAGTTTAAGGCTAATTCAGCAGCAATGGAAGCAAAGGAAAGAAGTTTTGGTGCAGTGGAGTAATTTGAGCCCTGAGGTTTTTACTTGGGAAGATTGGACCTTCCTTCAATCTTAATTTCCTTCTTTACATCAGCAGCAGGGGAAGCAGAGGAAAGAAGTTTTGGTGTAGTGGAGTAATTTGAGCCCCGAGATTGTTACTTGGGAAGATTGGACCTTCCTTCAATCTCAATTTCATTCTTTGCATTCTTGAGGCAAGGATGTTCTCGAGAGGGGGGGGAGGGATGTTATAATTGGAGTTGATTGGAGCTGAATTCAAGGTTATAAGTCAAGAGTGATCAAGTTCTTGCAGCGAGAAAGTTATTTAAATCAGTTTGATTCCTTCGGTTATGGTCCTTAGTGGTTTAAGTCAATATGTGAGTCCATTTTGGCAGATGAGCTTAGAAAGTCGGTTTGTTAGTTAGTCTTGATGCAATGTATCTTTTTTAATCCTAGTTTGCATAAATAGCTTAGGCTCTTGTAAGTTTGATTCATGAATGATAAGAATTGATCCTTTTCTCTCTCTCATCTCTTATTCTCTCCCTATTTCTCATCTCCTTCACTTATCTTCTCATCTAAACTCTATTCTATCCTAGGTTATGAATCAAGATTGTTCTTGATTCATAATAGTATAACCTTCTGTCTAAGATGGGCTCGACTCGTCAAGAAATGTATAACCTCTCTATTCTTATCAAAGTATTCAATAAGGGTCCAATCTTCATCAGTAAAGCTGTCAATAAGTGGCCTACGAGGCCCGGTCAAGTCACTTCAAACTATAGGGTATTCAGGAAGGGTGAGGGGACGAATCCATACAAATCTTGGCATCCAATCTTTTACATGTTACGGGTTGCCGCATACAAAGGAAAAACCTACTTTACTCTCAAAAACCGTATATGACGCTCAGTTTGTTTAGCTCTGAACAAATAATCAAAAGCAAGATTAGTCAACCATTTACAAAGCGTGACAATAAAAGCTCGTGGATCATCCCTAAGCTATTTGGAGTCACCTGACCCGGACATAAGGAGTATCGTGACATAAAGCGGGCCACGAAAGGGGAAAGAGGAAGCCGAAGGCTAGCTTTAAGGGCCTCTATAGGGATTACAAAACAATCATGTCGAGGGGCGATTAAAGGAGAATCATCTTCACTAGGCACCCATATGGTATAATCATGGGGAAAATAGTATTGCTTTCGAAGGGCTAAAATTCTGGATTCCCCGCGATATTTGTGAATAAAACTTGGGGACGGCCTAACCCTTGCTACCATAGGGAAACGAGTTTCTAAATTGCCAACATTGAAAATAGCTACATCTGCCCGAAGGTCAGGAGAAAGAGTCGAGGGAGCACTACTCTCCTCACGAGTACGTCATGTCAAATTCTCGTTCGACCCCTACCACGCACCATGTTAATCTATATTACACCTTTTCTAAATAAGTATGATAAAACGAGTCAGGACAAAGAAGATATATGTGTGTATAAGTGCGAGACATTAATAGAAGACGAGCTCGATACAGGCGCCGAAGCAGAGACCGGAGCATTTTGATTACGGGGTAATAAAAAGTCATCTAGAATAGGATTTTCCAAAGGATGTTTAAAGCAAGAATTATAACTAGGACCCGAACTTTCTAGATTCATCCTGGTTAAATTTTCCTTTCTCAAGAAAACAAAGCCAAATAACAAAATTACACAAAAATTCGATCACAAGACTTATAGACAAAAATACGTATCCCCAAAAAACCCTATTTTATGATCCAAAACTTAGCATCGTGAAAATTAGGACCCCAATTTGAGCACATAGCAGTCAAAAACCCAAAATTTACAAACTTAAAGCTCAAAGGATTTCGTTTTTAGGGCTAGAAAAATCTTTTAGGTCCACAATAACAGGTTAAAACAATCGTTTAAACATATAAACCATCAAAGTTAGAAGCCCTAATTCACGATGACTAAACTTTCAGAGGAAATTTTGAACATCCACAACTCAAAGCACAACAAAAATGACCCTGAATCAGGGATCACAACACAAATGCAAACACAAAAAATCTAAGTATGACATACCTGAACCTCATCCTCAACCAGAATCACTTTCACAAAATCCGAACCAAAAAAAACCAAAAAAATTGCATAGGAAACGAAGAAATACCTTAGAAAAAGAGAAGCCCGAGAGTTTTGAGAGAGAGAACAAGCGAAGGACAGATAGAAAAGGCAAGAGAATGCGTGGAGAAGGAAGGATTTGGAAATGGGGTCCTAGTTATGACGTTTAAGTAAGACACAAAGTACAAAAGTAATGGTGAAAAATGAAAGAAACAGACAACTGGTAAAAGAAAGGAAGGAAGGTGAATATATAACTAGCTGGGAAGGGGTAAAGCAAAGCCAAGAAATTTAGTACTGGGTAGGAGTCGAAGAAATTATTACTGGGCAGGAGCCGAAGAAATTACTACTAGGTAGGAGGTGATAATTGAAAATTTTAGAACTGGGTAGTAATAGATTGTTAAAGAAAATTTAGTATTGGGCAGGAGTCAATAATTGAAAATTTTAGTACTGGGCAGGAATCGATTGTTAAAGAAAATTAAGTACTAGGCAGGAGTCCATAATTCAAAATTTTAGTACAAGCCAGGAGTCGAAGAAATTATTACTGGACAGGAGTCGATATTGGGAAATTCAGTACTAAGCAGGAGTTGATAATTGAAAATTTTAGTATTGGGCAAGAATCGATTGTTAAAGAAAATTTAGTACTAGGCAGCAGTCGATAATTGAAAATTTTAGTACTAGGCAGGAATCGATTGTTAAAGAAATTTTAGTACTAGGCAAGGGTTGATAATTGAAATTTTAGTACTGGCCAAGAAACGATAATTGAAGAAGTTATTACTGGGCAGGGTTCGATCATTAAAGAAAAGTCACTACTAGGCAGGATTTGATGAAGAAGTTATTACTGAGCAGGAGTCGGTAATTAAAGAAAATTTATTACTAGGTAGGGGGCTGTAATCGCAAAAGCCATTACAAAAAGGGGGTTGTAATCGAAAAAGCCATTACAAAAAAGGGGGTTGTAATAAAAAAAGCCATTACAAAACAGGGGGCTATAATCGAAAAAGCCAAACAAGGGGTTGTAATCGAAAAAGCCATTACCAAACAGGGGATTGTAATCGAAAAAGCCATTACCAAACAAGGGGCTACTGTAATCGAAAAAGCCATTACAAAATAGGGGGATATAATCGAAAAAGCCATTACAAAACAGGGGGCCATAATCAAAAAAGCCATTACAAAACAGAGGACCGTAACCAAAAAAAGCCATTACCAAGCAGGGGGTTGTAATGGAAAAATAACAAGAAAGCTGTAAAATTTTACCAAAGCAAGAAAAAATACCCAAATAAATCGTCACCAAATAAAAAGACCACTACAAGATAAAAGTTCTGAAACAAAGATCTAACAAGATTGTCACAAAACAATAACTTACATTACAACACTAGTGAAACTCACAATACCAACCATGACACACACCCAACTTTACATTAGCTTCAGAACATATTACTCAAAAAAGTACACAAAAAACATAACTTTGCGTCTAAAAGCAACATAAAACTCCCAATTTTGGAAATACGAGAGCAAATGGTCGTAAAGCAACCCGAGAGGAACCATAGGGGCACCACAAGGATGAAAAGAACCCCAATAAGCCCGAAGTTGAGCCCATTCACCATAACCGTGTTGGCATATCACGCTCAAAATTCGGTGTTCCTAGAAATGATAACAATAAATCTTGAATTCCGTAGAGAACACCAAACGATGACCAATCACCAACAACCCTGTAATTCTGATACTCCGATGTTCATCCGGGTTCCATATGTTGAAATATAGGTTATGGAGCACAAACCAAGAGTTGGGATCTTCCTTATCCTCTAAAACCCATAATGTTAGAGCTGTACCATGCAGCCCGGCTAAACAAAGACAACCCTCATAACAAAAAAATACCTAAATGATGGCAACATACAGCTTCACTTTGGACACGGGAAGGAAGGAACACGAGATAGTTAGAGTCTTCCGTCATATCCCACGCTACCAAGTAAGGGTAAAAATAAGGACTGTCGAGACAAAACGCTTCGCTACGCTTCAAGATGAAATACAAAAACGTTACCACAAGGCACCCACTTCGTAAAATCTACCACACTACCTCTAGTACATATGAGAGTTCGAAACCTCCACCCACCTCTATCAAAATGGTACACCAAATACCAATCCAATTGAGGCCGCTCTTTCGCTCTAAAAACAACATCCATATTAAAAATAAAAAGAAGGATGGGGTAGTTAAGCGGGTATAGCTGGGCATCGTCAACACAAGCAAAAATTAATTTCAAAGACGAGACTACGAAACAAAACTCGTCAGGAAGGAAAATGGTAAGAAGGTTCGGGTAATTGGGTTACACACCTCTAAGACTGAAGACCGAAGACCCAAAAAAAGGAGTGCCCAAGCATAAAACCAAACCCTTACATTTTTTTTTTTTTGGTAAGTCAACGAAATATATAGATGAAAGAAAAAAAAACAATCTACAAGGGGCATACCCCAGGACACAGCCGAAGCCTACAAGTATGAGGCAACGTCAAAAAAACAGACAGAGTCCATACAACATACAACCAAAGTACAAACTAAGGGAACAAAAAGAAACTAAGTCTCAAAACCCCAGTGCCGGAGCAACGAGGGGTGATGGTGAGCTCCTCTGAACGAAGAAGCAACAAGTAAGCGGCTCCTGACCAAACTCGTAATCTCCTCTCGAACGGCCGCAACCGATCTGGACTGAGAACACTAAAACCGAAGGTTGCGCTCATACCAGATAGTATACAGAGCCGCAGAGAGGCAGAGTCGAGCTATGATACTGCCAATCTCCCGCCCCCTGAGATGCTGAGCAGCCCAAGCGACAAGAGCGTCCCAAGGAAGGGTAGGCCAAGCGATAGATGTACTCGGAGTAACAGAGTTCCAGACCGAGGCAGAAAAGGAACAGGTGAATAAGAGGTGCTCATGAATCTCGTCAGCTGAACCACAGAGAACACAAGCACTCTGAACCTCTCGTGCTCCGAAATGCCAAAGTCGGTTCCGGGTCCAAAGTCGCTGCCGAGGAGCGAGCTAGAGAATCAAGGAGTGTCGCAGTACATGCATCTGAAACCACAGAAGGTGATGGACAGTGTCCTCCGTTCTCCTACTCCGCAGCATCTTCCAAGCGGACTTGGTGGTGAAGTTACCCGAGGGTTCCCCTAACCACCGGATGGAGTCCGCTACACCAGCCCGAGGGCTAAAATCAATCATGTCCCAGATGGGTCGGACCTCCGGGCAACCCTGTGGAAATCTCTACTGACCACCCTCAATAATGGATGAGACTCGAGCATCCCAATGAAGTCCAGAAGAGGTGAGCAGTCGAGCAGGGAAAAGCTCCGAAAGACGACCACATGGAAGCCAGTAATCTGTCCAAAGAGCAGTGTCAAGGCCGTCACCTATGACATGATAAATCGCTCCAGAGCAAAGGCGGCGAACCGATAGAATCTGATGCCAGCACCAAGAACCAGAGCTCATCGCCCGGATAGTCCAGAAGCTCCTCCCTTGAAGTCGGTTCAGATGAACCCAACGCGGCCAAATCGAAGAGGAGTCCAATAGAAGGAACCAGATATGCTTCATAATCGAAGCCTGATTCCACTAAGCAAGATGGCGAAGTCCAAGGCCACCCTCCCGCCGAGGGTAGCACAAATGCCTCCAAGTTACCTTCGCCCCTCCCGGGGCCAACGAAGATCCTCTCCAAAGGAATGCCACAAGAGTCGACTCAATCTTCCTTATCATCATCTTCAAGAGCATGAAGATCGACGACCAGTAGACCTGAGTGGCAAAAAGAGCAGACCAAATAAGCTGCAGGCGACCAGCATATGAAAGTGAGCGGGAGGTTCAAAGCCGCATACGAGAGAGGATGCGATCCAGCAGTGGCTTGTAGTCGACATACCACAGCCGAAAAGTGATAAGAGGTACTCCCAGATAGTGAACTGGGCAATGCCCAAGGCTAAAACCTAGAACACCCAAAATGTCCCGCTGAGTCGCAGAGTCCACCCCTGTGAGAAAAACTGAGCTCTTTGCTACATTCGAGGAGAGCCCCGAGAGTACAGCAAAGCGGTCCAAAACCTCATGAATAATAGAGACACTACCCATATCACCTCGACAGAAGATCATCAAGTCATCAGCAAAACACAGGTGTGTCAACCTAGCACGACGGCAGCACGGATGATAATGAAAGCACGAGTCATCAATGGAACGGCGGAGCAGCCCTCGAAGACCCTCCATAGAGATAACAAATAGGTAAGGAGAGAGAGGGTCACCCTGATGGACACCCCGACTGGAGCGCAAGAACCCCTAAAGTTCGCCATTGATGGCGACAGAAAAGCGGGCGGTAGAGAGGCACTCATGGATCCAACCAATCATGACCTCGGGTATCCCCATACTCCTCATCCTAGCTAGAATGAAATCCCACCGAACAGTATCAAAAGCCTTACAGATATCGACCTTCAGTGCACAACCGCGCATCAACTCCTGTGTCAAAAGGATGCTGTCAAAGATCCGATGACCCTGAACAAACGTTGTCTGAGCATCACCAATCAACCCGGGAAGGACACCCTTCAACTTGTTTGCAATGATCTTAGTGATACACTTGTAGATCACATTGCAACAAGAGATAGGGCGGAAGTTGCCAAAGGTGGAAGGAGACTCCACTTTAGGCACTAGACATATCCTGGTGCCGTTCAGGGCACCCAGCATGCTCCCTGAGACGAAGAAAGACTGCACGGCCCTAATCACTGCTCTCCTGACCACCGCCCAGGCCCTCTTAAAAAAGAGGGAGGTGTAACCATCAGGCCCCGGGGCCCTGTCATCACCTATGGAAAAAAGAGCATCCCGGACCTCGGCAGCAGTGACTATGGAGATAAGCGAGAGAGCCTGATCCTCCGAAATGCGAGCCTCAAAAATGTCAGAAACATCCTCAGATAACGGACCACCTGGCTCAGTCAACAAATCCTGGAAGAAGGCAACCCCGGCATGGGAGATCAACTGCGGATCGTGAGTCCTCACACCATCAGAACCAATAATCGACGAGATCCGGTTCCGGGCCTGCCGATGGAGAACAGACCAATGAAAGAACCGAGTGCTCTGATCCCTAAGAGAAAGCCAGTGAATACGCGACTTCTGATGGTAGAATGCCTCCTCATCCCGACACAAATCTGAATACTCATGAAAAAGACGGTGCTCCTCAAGATGTAGAGAAGGACTCTTGAGGTCCTCATCCAAGGCCCTCTGGCTCATGGCCTAAGCATCATGGGCCACCTCGACTCTGGCCGAGATGTGACTATAATGGGGGGCGTTGAGGGCCTTCAACTCACACTTCAGCAGCTTTAGTTTCTGAGCAAGTTGATACATCGGAGTACCCTCAACACAGGTGTCCTAGACTCGTCTGACCGTGGGAAGGAAGTCCTCGTGATCGGCCCAAAAGTTGAAGAACTGGAATGGAAGTCGTAGGGCACAACGTTCCCCAAGCCCTCGAACAATAATGGCGCTGTGGTCCGATACAACATGACGGGCAAGGAACTCCGCGGATGCGATAGGGAAGAAACCAAACCTTGACTCTCACTCACTATTTCCTTATCATATGACAGAAACTCCAAAGGCTCAATGGGGGTACAGGGAGAAGAATAGGGACCATCCAAACCATAGGCCTCCACAAAACGCCCATAAGAAGGCGAGTGCCCATTTTGTATAAAAACACCATTGATAGGATGTTTAAAACAAGCCAAGGCCTGCTCCTTCACGAAGTCCTCATGAAGGAAAATCCTGTGCAAGCATTGGTATACAAGATGAAACTGACACAAAATCTTGGAGGAGAAAGCACAAGCAAAAGAAGATCTTTGGGAAAAATCTCCATCCAGATAAAGCAAAATACCAAGTAGAAGGATAAAGAGTAAAAACATATAAGTAGAATAGCAAGAATGAAGTGAGGTAAGCTATTTATACGAATACACTTTCTAAACAAACTAACATTTGTTTAAAAAGTGGGGGCCTATTATGTTACACTCAGACCCCACAACCGGCGAGCTAGACACTGGCGAGCTAGACTGAGGCGAGCTAGGCAGCGGTGAGCTAGACACCAGCGAGCTAGATAGAGGCAAGCCAGACACAAGCGAGCCAGATACAGGCAAGCCAGACACCGGCGAGCTAGGCAGTGGTGAGCTAGACACAGGCAAGCTAGGCAGCAGCGTGCTAGACACCGGTGAGCTAGATAGAGGCGAGCTGGGCAGTAGCGAGCTAGGTAGCGGTGAGCTAGACACCGGCGAGCTAGAAAAAGGTGCCCAAAAGTAGACAGCCAAGAGCCTCTAAATACCCAAGGCAATGAGAAGGAAAGGGAAGGAAGTAGCACCCAACGGAGAGAGGAAGCTTGGTGGTTTCTTTACGTCTGACAGCTTGGGTTCAGCTTATCCTTACAACTCCCACCCTACAACGAACTCCACTGCGACACGTAAACACACTGGTCAAATTTGTCGTAAACAGGAAGGAATGCTTCAGAATGTGCAACGTGAACTGAGGAATATGATGGATAGAGTCATCCTCCCTCCTACTACGGATCATCTCCCATGCGATCTAGTGGTGAATATCCCTCAATGGTAACTCATTCACCTAACATGGTTAGCTACGCCCGGACTAGGCCTAAAATGAACGATGTCCCAAATAAGCATCAGCTCAACCCTCTCCTACGAAAACCTCCCCTAATCACTGTCAATAATATCAGAAACACGAGAACTCTAGAGCTGGCTTGTAGAGGTTAAAAGATGTGTTGGAAACCGACCCTGCAAGCGTTCACAAGGCAGCCAGTAGCTAGCCCAAAGTGTAGTGTCACGCCCATCTCCAATAATGTGCTAAAACGTGCCATACATAGAGGTCAAATGCTAAGGATGCTCCTCCAAGGAAAGCTTCCACAAGGTAGCAAGTAGCAAGCCCACAAGGTGCTCTCATTCTGAAGCGTCTTGATTAGTGTTTGGTGAGTGAGGGATGGTTGTGCTCATTCTCTACTTTATCTGTTGAGTACCTTCCGCGGGAGTTATGTTCTGACCATTGTCCCTTTAGAGTTAGGGGACTTGGAGAGCGCCGCACCCCGCTACTCCCTTTTAAGTTCTTTAACTTCTGGGCCAACCATGAGGAGTTCATTCCTACAATGCGGAGAGTTTGGGAGACTAGTATTAATGGCACACCCATGTATCAGCTCACTCAGAAGCTAAAGTTGCTAAAGAGTGAGCTGAAGGCCCTCAATACTAGACATTTCATCCACATCTTGGCCAGAGTAGTAGCGGCAAGGGATGCCTAGACTGCAAGCCAAAGAGCTTTAGATGATGATCATTAGAGCACGGACCTTCGAGCAGAGGAGTATCAATTATCTCGGTAGTATTTAAGACTTTGTCGGAATGAGGAGCCTTTCAGTAGTGAAAAGTCTCGAGTCTAGATGCTTTCTTTGGGGGATCAGGGTACCCAGTTCTTCCAGAAGTCTATCACTCATTGGCAGGCTAGGAAACAGATTTCTTCTATCGTTCGTCCAGACGGCAAGAGGACTTATGATGAGGGGGAGATTTCGAAGGCCATGGTGACAAGTTTAATTTAGTATATAATTATTTTTATTATTATTATTCATTTTTAAGCATTTTTTTATCAAATTTTAATCACTTTTGCTCGGTTTTGGTCGTTTCCATCTGTATTGTTATTTTCTTGAAAAAAACACTCATTTTATACAAAATCTTGCTAGGTTTTATCTTTAACATCAACGCATAAAAGAAAGATACATCAAATAAAAGTAAAAAAATAACAAAACTACCCAATTCTCATGGTTTACATAAAATAACAATTTTTGCACACAATTTGCATTTTGGGCGGTGGATATTTCAGTATTTTACGTTCAAATTCATTGTATGAGTATTTTATAACATCAACCTGATCTTCTTTTGCAGTTTTTGGGCGGTGGAAATCAGAAAAAATAAAAAAAAAAATGATGAACAAATGCAACTTGTGAAGGCTGCCGCAAGCAAGCTCAAATGAGGATCAAATTGATACAATTTTTCTTCATATTTTTTTTCAAGCCTCAAATACTATAAATAGGGGGTGTTGGTGTGTGTTTTATCCTTTTGTAATTTTGTTATTTTAAGTTCTTTCTATCCTTTTCTTCTTTAAGTTCATGAATTTTTTCTTAATAATGCTTTATATTAAGTTTATCATAAACTAATTTTGTTATTCCAAGGCTACAATATAGCCTAAGTTGTAATATAAGCTTATTTCTGATTCAACGTATTCAATATTTTGTTATTGCGTTGTTGAAGTGTTTATCATTTTTCTTCATGAGTTTTAAATGCTTGATCACCATTTAAGGCTTATAATGATGCATAATGAGTCCAAGAGGAGATTTATGATGATTTCTAGGGTGATAAGCACCACGAATTGGGCAAATACTCGAGAGAGATTAACGCGATTTGTGTGATTTTTAAGTGAAAATCATAGAACTTTAAAAACTCTTTTCTTATTTAAATTCATGCATGAGAGTGATGGGTTAATATGTAAAAGAGCATTTTAAATGTTGCTCGGGAGAGAATGTTTAGTAAATTAGGGTTTTCAACCATCAACACGTAATAACAACTTGAATACTGACAATAGAAATGCGTATTAATTCAACTAGGTGAAATCGGATGCCTTGGATCTTATTAAATTATAAAAACCAACTAAAACTCAGTAAACTTTTCATAAGAATTTGTAAACAATTTTTGTTCCTTTTTATTTTGTGTTATTTCACTTTAAAAATCATAATTTTCGGTCTTTTAAATAGCACTAGAACTACTAGTATTAGCACCCACTCAAAAACAATCCTCGTGGAAACGATACTCTACTCACTCTATATTACTTGATACAACTTAGTGCACTTTCTAAGCAATACACAAGTAAAGCTTCAAGTTTTTGGCGCCGTTGCCAGGTATTGTCTCTATTTGAGTGATATCGATACCAACTAGTTTTGATGCTAATTTAAAATTGTTAATAATTTGTAAATTTTATTTCAATTTGATGCATAAATCTCTTTTCATTCATTTGTTTTATTTGTAAAGATAACTATAAAAAATAAATAAATAAATAAATTCGTATATAGCCCCCTAAAAAAATTTATTAGTTTTGTGTTATTTTGTTATTTTTCTTATATTTTGTCTTTATTTTTATTTTGATTATAAGTTTATTTTTTTAGAATTTTAAAAGTTAAATTTGATAATTTTAAGTTTTAAAAAACATTAGGGTTACTACCCCTTTTTTTAAATTTGTGTTTTCTTAACTTTTGTTTTAGATTGTTGTATTTTTAAGTTTTCTGATTAATGTTAACCATATTTTGACTTTTAATCCATCTAGATAAATTTTTAAAGTTAAGTTTGTTATCTTTAAGGTTTTCAAAACCTTTAGTATTAACCCTCCCCCTTTAAAAAAAACAAGAAGAAAAAACACTTTTAAGTTTAATTATTTATTTATTTATTCATTTTTTTCATATTAACAAGAGAGAGAGACAGAGAGAGAGAGAGAGAGAGAGAGAGCTAAAAGTGATGGCTTGCTACAACTTTATGAGACCTCAATACCAAGCTGTATTTAATGCATTATCTGCTCAACTTTCACTAATTCAAGACATGAAAGCTGCTAATACTCTTAGATGTGAATTTTGTGCAGGTAACCATGCTAGTATGGAATGTCGAATGGGTAATAGTTTTTCTTCATCAGGTTTGGAGCAATATAACTTTATGAAACCTCAATATTAAGCTGTACCAAGAAGAAAACTAAGCATTCGTGACATTTGTGCATTATCTGCTCAACTTTCACAAATTCAAGAACAATTAAATGGCATAACTGCTGCTAGTACTCCTAGATGTGAATTTTGGGTAGATAACCATGCTAGTATAGAATGTCAATTAGGTAACAACTTTTCCTCATGGGGTTTTGAACAAGGTAATTACATGTTAAATTTTAACCAACCCCAGTACAGTTCCTACTCTAGCACTTATAGTCAAGAATGGATGGTCCCTTCTTGGAATCATTACGAAGCATCTTGGTCACCCACTTATCAGTCTCAAGAAAAAAACAATGACTTAGAAGAGACATTTAGGGAATTCGTGAAAACTGTGAGTGACCTAAAAAGCTAAAGAACCTCCATCCTAAACGTCAAGTAGGGACTATAATAGAGGAACAGTCGAAGAGGTGTGAAGATTCCTTGCCCAGGAATACCATCACCGACCTTGGGGAGCAAACTAACGCCATAGCATTGAGGGATGAAGACACACCAGCAAAACCACCTCAATGTGACAATCCCCTTAGTCAACTCAGAGCCACCAATGACCAAACATATCTTTACCGACCCACCACCACCACCAGTCATTGAGATAGAATCTCAAGCTTATTTGACATAGTCAGAGATTTTCGAAACTATGAATGCCTCGGAGAGAAATTGTAGAAAAGATCTGCAAAGAAAATCCAGTTTGTGGCAAATCAGGCTCAAGGATCTCAAGATTAGAGAAGGCAGAAGTGGTCGTGTAAAGAAGGGAATAAGGAAGATCCATGGAAGAAAATGGTCATTGTGGATAGAAGGTGGAAACTCTATTCTCCTTCAAGATACGGGATAGATCCACTCAAAGAGTCGAGCTAACGACTGTAACCAAAAGTGCTTCTTGGGAGGCAACCCAAGTGTTTCTATCCTTACTTATCTATTTTTTCCTATCATTTTTTTTATTTGTCTCATATTTATGTATATTTTATTTAAACAGGTATTTTACAACAAGTTTAGAGGTAGCTAGATGTCAATATACATCATCAACAAGCAATTCTCAAACCTGGGAAGTATCTCTTGCCTCACTTAATCGTTGTAGTTCTTTTAACATTAAGAACAATATTAACTCTAAGTTTGGGGTAGGAAAAGCAATTTCTAAAGTTTGGAAACAAAATTTTTTTAAATTTTTTCCTATTTTATGCTTGAGAGTCGGCTTTAGCCCCTCCCAAAGTTTGGAGCCTTTATATGGGGACGTTAATAGTGTCGGCCAACAAAAAGATTGTCTATTTTTTTTTACAGTTTTAATCATTAGTCTTTCAAATATATATATATATATATATATATATATATATATATATATATATATATATATATAACTTATCAGCATGCTTTTTAGGCAATCTTTCTACTCTTTTTAGCTCGTCTACCTTAATTGGATTTGAATGACCTGATAATCAATTTTTTTGTGTTCTAATTGAAAAACATGATCTAATCTAAGGCATTATCTTGATAAAACCATGGTATTTGACTTCACTAGTTAGCATGACTGTTTTACTTTTCTTTCTGATTAAAAGATACTAAAATTTGAATAGATTGCATTAAGATTATCATTTACATCATAGATTTTGAAGAGTTATGCCTAAGTCTAAATAAAAGAAAAATATAATACAAATAAGGGAAGAGAATTACTAAGCACCGCTATCCTATTAAAAATGTCTATCATTTGGATATGTGCTACAGTGTGATGTTTTCGTGCCTTCGTACCTCGAGGAAGTAGATCCGTAGGGGTGTTTCAACACCTGATACCCTGGGCCAACTGGAATAGGAGTGGCTGCATTGAAAGCTCGCTACAAGGGGTACTTAGAAAGCTGACAGGGAACTAAGCACCCCAAAAAAAAAAAAAAAAAAGGAACGAGAAAAAAAAGGGAGAGGAAATCATCTCTAGCACCGCTATCCCATTTACAAACATTTTAAGATATGTGCAACCCATTATAAGAATGTCTCAGCGGTGGCTTCTCTTACTTATGGGTTATCGCCCGGGAGTCGGAGCTTGATTCTCACTGAAGATATACTCATGAGCCAAAATTGACTTGAGCAAATAAATTCCTCAGAAAAAAAAAAAAGAAAAAAAATTAGTTTTGGGCATACTTGATAAGTCTTGTCATGAGTGACAAGATTTTTGTCCTCCATTCAGTTTGAATATCTTGAGATTAGAAAAAAAGGATAAACTTAATTTACTTAGCTAAACTATTGAATTCGATTCCCTTGGTAATTGACATATTTTTCCTTGAAAAAGATAGTTTTGCCTTTAAAATCTTGAACTTTGAGCGTCAGTTATTCTTCTCTAATTTTGAGTATATCTGCTTTGAATTGTGAAAAAATTCTTAAAAAGCATGAGATCCTGTGCTTCAAAATTTAGCCTTGCTCAAGGACGAGCAAGATTTAAGTTTGGGGGTATTTTGATAAGTTTAATTTAGTATATATTTATTTATATCAATTTTATTTATTTTTAACCATTTTTTATCAAACTTTAATCACTTTTGCTCTGTTCTGCTTGTTTTCATCTATATTGTTATTTTCTTGAAAAAGCACTAATTTTATACTAAATCTTGCTAGGTTTTATCATCAACATCAACAAGTAAAAGCAAGATATATCAAATAAAAGCTAAAAAATAACAAAACTACCCAATTCTCACGGTTTACATAAAATAACACATAAAATAAAATTTTCTGCGCCCAATTTGCATTTTGGGCGGTGGATATTTCAATATTTTATGTTCAAATTCATTGTATAAGTATTACATAACATCACCCTGATCTCCTTTTGCAGTTTTTGGGTGGTGGAATTCAAAAAAAATAAAAAATAATGATGAACAAATGCAACTTGTGAAGGCTGCCACAAGCAAGCTCAAATGAGGATCAAGTTGATACAATTTTTCTTCATATTTTTTCAAGCCTCAAATACTATAAATAGGGGGTGTTGGTACGTGTTTTATCTCATCCTTCACCAGCAAAAAATTCTCATACAAAGTAAGAAAGGAGAGAAAAATGTGAGGGAGAAAGAAGGAAAAGGAAGGAGGGAAGTTTAGTTTGTAATTTTGTAATTTTAAGTTCTTTCTATCCTTTTCTTCTTTAAGTTCATGAATTTTGTGTTCATTAATGCTTTATATTAAGTTTATCATAAACTAATTTCGTTATTCCAAGGCTATGATATAGCCTAAGTTGTAATATACGCTTATTTTTAATTTAACGTATTCAATGTTTTGTTATTGCGTTGTTGAAGTGTTTATCATTGTTTTTCATGAGTTTTAAATGCTTGATCACCATTTAAGGCCTCTAATGATTCATAATGAGTCCAAGAGGAGATTTATGATGATTGCTAAGGTGATATGCACCCCAAATTAAGCGAATGCTCGAGAGAGATTAGCGCGATTTGTGTGGTTTTTAAGTGAAAATCGTAAAACTTTAAAAACTCTTTTCTTATTTAAGTTCATGCATAAGAGTGATGGGTTAATATGTAAAACAGCATGTTAAGTGTTGCTCGACCGAGAATGTTTAGTAAATTAGGGTTTTCAACCATTAATACGTAATAACAACTTGAATACCGAGAATAAAAAGGCGTATTAATTCAACTAGGTGAAATCAGATGTCTTGGATCTTATTAAATTATAAAAACCAACCAAAATTCAGTAAACTTTTTATAAGAATTTGTAAACAATTTTTGTTCCTTTTTATTTTGTGTTATTTCATTTCAAAAACCATAATTTTTGGTCTTTTAAATTGCACTAGAACTACTAATTTCAGTATTCACTCCAAAACAATCCTCGTGGAAATGATACTCTACTCATTCTATATTACTTGATATGACTTAGTGCACTTGCTAAGCAATACACAAGTAAAGCATCATAGGGTCTCTTACTTTCAGGAGTTATTGGCAGAGCCGAGTGGGCTGCTTCGTGAGGATATTTTGGGGCTATTCCAGTCTTGTCTTTCTAAGTATTAGGCTAGGCCGTTGACTCTTTCGATTTCTGATGCAAAGGTCAAAGACGCACTTTTCTCTACTAGTGATGACAGGGCATCTAGTCCTGATGGTAATACCTCCCTCTTCTTTAAGAGGGCATAGGATGTGGTGGGTTGTGATGTAGTTGGGGCTGTCTATTCGTTCTTTCAGTCAGAGGGCATGCTTGGTGCCCTGAACACTACCCGTGTCAGCTCGATCCTGAACGTGGAGAATCCCTCCACCTTTGCCGACTACTGCCCGATGTCTTGTTGCAATGTGATCTATAAGTTCATCACTAAGATCATTGCAAACAAGCTGAAGAGGTTGCTGCCTCACCTGATCGACAATTCTCAGTCTGCTTTCATGCCCGAAAGGAGAATTTCAGACAGTGTACTTTTGGTTCAGGAGCTTATGCGCGACTATCACTTTCAGACATGGGCGCCTAGGTGCATTATGAAGGTTGATATTCACGAGGCGTTTGACACGGTGCGGTGGGACTTCATCCTCTCTGCTATACGCTGTATGGGTGTACCCGAGGTTATGATTCGATGGGTGCAGGAGTGTCTTTCTTTAGCATGAGCTGGGGTAACAAACAGGGGGATCCTCTCTCTCCCTATCTCTTCATTATCGCCATGAAGGGTTTGCGGGGTTCGATTCATAGTGCCACAACTAATCCGTGGTTTCGATTTCACCATCACTGTGCTAGTACTTGCCTCACACACCTCTGCTTCATTGACGACCTAGTGATCATTAGTGAGGCAGATGAGGGTGGTGTCTCAGTTATCCGTGAGATATTAGATCGCTTTGCCGTCCTTTCGGGGTTGTCCTCGAATGCGACAAAGAGTACCATCTTCGTATCTGGGGTTGATCCTGAGTTTCAGTAGTCTATCGCTGACGTTCTGAGGTTCAGATTGGTGTAGTGTCCGATCAGATGTTTGGGGGTGCCGCTTATCACGCCGAGGTTGCACCTTATCCACTATAAGCCTCTTTTAGACCGCATCCTATCTCGCATCCAGCTCTGGACTTTAAGAGCTCTTTCTTATGCTGGGCTTTGTAGCTTATTAAATCGGTGCTTTTCTCTATTTAGGTCTTTGGACATCTGTCTTCATTCTTTCGAAGGTGGTTGTCAAGAAGATTGAGTGGACACTTGTTGCCTTGCTTTGGAGAGGAGCCTTGTTGGTCCCGGGGGGAGCGAAGGTGGCCTGGAGGCACTTATGTTATCTTCATAGAGTGGGCAGTCTTAGGATCTGCCGCTTGATTGAGTAGAACCAGGCTTCACTTATGAAGCACATCTGGATTCTGCTCACTTATCAGGATTCCCTCTGGTTTTGGTGGGTTCATGCCAACCGTCTTCAGGGGAGAAGCTTCTGGGTGATTGAGGCTAAGGGGTCGATTCCTTGGTCTTGGAGGTGTCTCCTTGGTGTTCGGCCTCTATGTGACAGGGCTTTCAGGCAGATCACTGGGGATGGCCAAGATACTGCTCATTAGGAGGATTATTGGCAACCTTATGGACGGCTAGGGGGGCGGTTCACTCACTGCCTCCTGCACTCCACTGGTCGTCTCTGGGGCTTTTGTGTGTTAGATGTTATCGAGCATGATTAGTGGGGGTTTCCTCAGGACAAGATTGAGCTGCTGCCTATTTGAGCGTCTGTTGATTTCAAGCCTCAGCTGGGTGTTGCAGAATGTGTCAGGTCGTTGGATGACCGCTCATGGGTATTCACCACTAGATTGGCGTGGGAGATGATCCATAGTAGGAGGGAGGAGGACTCCATCCACCGTCTCCTCTGGTTTCAGTTTCACATTCCACAACATTCCTTCATTATGGGGCTTGCCTCTTATGAGTGACTTTGGACCCGTGAAAGATTGCAGAGACATCGAGTGCTCGGTATCCAGTCTTCATGTGTGCTGTGTGGTTTAGATGATGAGTCACATAGCCCTCTCTTCTTCGCTTGCAGCTTCTCTACTACTGTTTGGTCCTGGGTGTCATCACACACCTCTTTCGCCTGGCGTGAGCTTCCGTGGCATGAGCTTGTTCAATGGGCTTCTACTCAACTCCGTGGCCGTGGGGTGGATCATATCCTCGCCGGCCTTTGCTTCTCTGTGTTAGTCAACATCCTCTGGTGTGAGCGTAACTTAAGGATCCAGCATTCACAGTCCAGACCTTCTTCTGCTATCATCAAGGAGATCACAAAACTAGTCCGCAGCCATCTCATTAGTGCTCCTATGCTCTGTGGTGCCTATCGTCTCACTCAGCTTCTGTAAGAGTGAGAATTGAGCACTAGGCTATGTTTGGCTCTTTGCTTTGTTTAGTTTTGCTTTGTTTGGTCATGTTGACCTTGTTTTTTTGTTGTTTGATTCTTTGTCTTTGACATTAATTCTTTGATGTAGGCCTCATTGGCCATGACTTTGGGTAAGCCCCTGGTAGTCTTGTACATATATATTTTCTCATATATGGTATTTAATACTGACTTACCAAAAAAAAATATAATAATAATTGACCTAGTCGGCCAAATCTCCCATAAGCTCTTCCCTTGGAGTCGGTTGGCATGAATCCATCAAGGCCAGAGAGAATCACGATCCATTAGAGAGTCCATATATGTTTCATGATGGAAGCCTGTTTCCACTCAATCAAGTAGTGAATCTTGAGACCACCCTCTCTACGAGGGTAACAAAGATGCCTCCAGGCAACCTTCACTCCCCTAGGGCTAGCGAGGTGCCTCTCCACAGAAAGGCAGCAAGTGTCGACTAGATCTTCTTGACTATTGCCTTCGGAAGAATGAAGACAGATGAACAATAGTCTTAAATAGAGAACTTCACCAAATAGATCAGCTGCAAGCGACTACCATAAGGTAATTCATTCAAAGTCGAAAGCTAGATGCAAGCCAAGATGCAATCTAAGAGAGGCTTACAGTCAATGAACCGAAGCCTCGAAGTGATGAGTGGCACCCCCGTATATCTGATCGGGCACTACCCCAATCTGAACCTCTGAATTTCCTAGATAGACTACTAACCCTCAAAATCAACCCCAGTGATGAAAACAGTACTCTTCACCACATTTTAGGAAAGCCTCAAAAGTGCAGCAAAGGGATCTAATGTCTCCCGGATCACTAAAACACTTCCCGCATTAACCTGACTAAAAATCATCTGATAATCAGCGAAGCAAAGATGTTTAAGCCGTGTACTATAACACTACAGGTGAAATCAAAACCGTGGATCAGAAGTGGCATGATGAAGTAAACCCTATAAGCCCTCCATAGCAATGATGAACAAGTGGGGGGAAAGAGGATTCCCCTGATGAATGCCCTTGCTAGTGTCAAAAAACCTTGAAGCTCGCCATTAATGGCGATAGAGAATTGTGCAGTGGAGAGGCACTCCCGCACCCAGCCAACCATAGCCTCCAAGATACCCATACAACGCATAGCAGACAGAATGAAGTCCCATAGCACTATGTCAAAGGCCATATGAATATCAACCTTCTGGGCACACCGAGGTGACAACTGATGATGATAGTCGCTGATGAGCACTTGAGGTAGCGAAATACTATCTAAAATCCTGCTCCCAGGAACGAAGGCAAACTGCGAGTTATCAATCAGAAAGAGGAGAACTCCTTTCGGCCTATTTGTAATTATCTTAATCATACACTTATAGATCACATTGCAACAGGATATCGGGCATAGTCAACAAAGATGGAGGGATTCTCCAACTTCAGAATCAGACTGATGCAGGTAGTGTTCAGGGCACCAAGCTTACGCCCTGATCGGAAACAAGAGAGCAGGCCGCACTACCTCACGCCTCATAACATCCCACACCCTCTTAAAGAAGAGCAAAGTTTAACCTTCAGGACCTGGAGCCCGGTCATCACTTATGAAGAAAAGAGCATCTTCACCCCAGCATAAAAAATCGGAAGACTCAACGGTCTAGTCTGATCCTCAGAAAGGTGGGCTTGAAAGAGACCTGAGATATCCTTAAAAAGTGGCCCACTCAACTCATTCAATAGCTCATAGAAGTAAGAAACTCCAGCCGCCGAGATCTATCCCTCATCATAGATCCTTACGCTATCAAAACGAATACTAGAGGAAAGTCGGCTCCTTGCCTGTCTATGAACAACAGACTTATGGAAGAACCGGGTGCCCTAATCCATTAGGGAAAGCCACGAAATGTGAGACTTCTGACGGTAGAAAGCCTCCTCATCCCTACACAGCTGCGAATACTCCCAAGATAAACGTCGCTTCTCCACTCAAAGAGCCATACACATAGGATCAACATCCAAAGTCCTCTGGCCTGCAGCCCAGACGTCTCTCGCCGCCACCACTAGCAAAGATATGACTATAATGCTTAGTTTTTAGAACCTTCAACTCACCATTCAGCCGCTTCAGCTTCTGGGTGAGCTGAAACATTGGGAAACCCTCAAAGCAAAACCCAGAAATTAAAGAACTTGAAAGGGAACCGCGACGTGTGACACTCTCCAAGCCCTCTAACTACAAATGAACAATGGTCAGAAGACAACTTATAAGGGAGAAACTCGACTGATGAGGCTGGAAAAGATGCAGCCAGCCCTAAGTCAACAAACACCATTCCAGACGCATAAGAATAAGAGCATCCCCATCCAACCTATTCGACCACGTATAATGCAATCCTGTATATGGAAGAACAATGAGCTTAACCTCATAAATGTAGTCCCAGTAATCATCCATGTGGCCAAGCCAATTTTCCAGACCACCACACCTATCACTAGGATTGAGGATAGCGTTAAAGTCTCTAAGGAGTATCCAAGGCTCCTCTTGAAGACCCACACTAGCTCCTCGAATATACCTCCAAAGATCCTTACACGCCGCGGCTCCTTAAAGCCATAGATGAATCTAACACAAAGCTCACATCCCCTCGAAGGTCAGAAACCTTGCAAGTCAAATACTTGTCTCCATACTACACTCTCATAACAGGATAGACACCACGATCCAAAATCACAAAGATGCAGCACCAAGAGCTCCACACCCCACTGCCACCCATCTAGATAATGAGCAACAGCTGACTCAACATCAACAAGGTTGGTCTTGGTCTCAACCGAACCAACAAAACTAAGACAACTAGAAGAGATCCAATCGCAAACAGCATGAATAGAGTTGGGGTTATAAATCCCTCACACATTCCAGCAACCTATCATTAGAAATAGAAGAGCTAACGTGACCCACAGCCCCTAGGCCAACATGGGCTGCAACAGAGCACATCACACGATGACAAATTATAGCAAGATGTGAAACACTGTCAAAAGTAGAAGTCTCACCCATATGCTCCTCACACTAAATTACAAAACGATTCGGCGATACCACTCTAGGAACAGTGTGTGACGATTAGCTCTTAATACATGCAGCAGACTCAATGATCCCAACAAGAGCATCCTGGCCTACCTCAATCTCATAAGGAACAATGGCATGATCAAAATCCTCAGATGAACCAGCACTCCCCTAGGAATAGGTAGTAGAATCAGAGTCGAAAAGAGAGACATGAGACCCGCTAGCGGCTTGGGCGTGGCATGACTTAGAGAGAGGCGACTTTGCAAAGGACACCGGAGTGTTCCCCCTCCAACACTCACGACCAGGCCACATGGTAACCCAGCCAACCAGTAGCACCTAACAATAATTGTGAGCCAAGGGGACGCTAGGCGCATTCCCTGTGGCGGAAGCTAAGCCTGAAGTGGCCCCGGCGAGGCCCAAAGGGGCCCCAGTGTATAGCCCTATAGCAGTAGCCTATACACAGGCCCTGTTGGACCCAAGGGCTAGCCCCGACTCAGAATTGGGCCGAGTATTAGAGTGGCGCACGCACCTCCCTCCTCCTTATGCTAGGCCTGAAATTGGCCCAGCCTCCCTCTTAGGCCCGGCATGGGCCTCATGACGCCCTCAGCCACCACCATCGGCTGGCCCATCATAAGCTATAGAGATCTCCTGAACCCCTCTCATTCCACCCACAACAGCACTAACTCCTCTCACAATCACTGACCCAGAGACCCTAGCAACCACACTCGCTACCACAGTCGCTCCACCAAACAAACCACCAGCAACCAACTGCACAGCCACCACTAGTGCAAATGCTGCCCCGGGCCCAGCCGCATAGGGGTTTGCTTCCACCCCAATGCCCTTCTTCTTGTGGTTTTTCTAATTTTTCTTCCTCCCTACCACCCGTGTAGCCATTGTAGGACCACTATGGGCACCAAGGGGGCACGCAAGAGTGATCAAAGATGAAGCACGTCACATAATGCTTCAGCATGGACTCACACAATATAGAGAGCTTAATCTTAACTCCATCTACATCAATATAAGTCTCCCTAAGAACAAGACCCTTTTCATCAACCTTCACGCAGTCCCAGATATAACCAAGCATAGTGCAGTTAGCTGTCGCCTTGTCCATGAAAAAAGGGACACCCACAATACTAGCAGCAACACTAATCCCAGGTGGATTCCAAAGAGCAAGAGGCAAGCAAGAGATGCGAACCCAAATAGGAGCCATCAAGTAGTCTATCCTAATTACTAATCCCTCCTTCCAAAGTTTAAGGGACATGCATTTGCCCTTGAAGAACCAAGGGCTGTCCAAGAGAACATCTTCGACTTACTCTCTAGAGTGAAACCGAAACATGTAGACCTCTCCATCAAAGAATACACATTCAAGAGCCCTCTCACCACAAAGAGGAAGAGCAATCTCTTGTGCACGAGAGCAGGGAAGAACCTTTCCATTCAAATGCCCTACCAAATAACGTTCCCACTTCTCATTCCCAGAAGTAAAGGCCCCACGAGGAATAAACCCCACAATCTTGCAGTCAACGAGTTTTGGGCACGCATACTGAAGAGAATTACTATCGGTAGAATAAACATAGTCCGCCCAAGTAGTTTCCACCACACCACCCTTTGACAAAACCAAGAAAGATCCTCATTGATGGTGTTAAAATTGATTGGGCTCTGAAGCACATCAGAGACTATCGAGATGTGATATTGAAGCACATTCGTCGATTGCTCAATTGGGCTATCAACTTGAGCAACAAGGGCAGAGACAACGAATGAGATTTGGGCCATTGTTAAATCAAAGAAAGGAAAGGATGAAGAGCAGATTAAATAATGATTTAGCGATTCAAGAATAAGGGCAAGAGTTTGCAAGAGTGCTTAATGACACCAAAGAGAAACAACATAGTAGAAAAGTGAAAATTTTGAGCCCTAACTGTCATATTTATAGACACGTGGAAAGGAAGAGCAAGTGACACACAATATTTTCTAGAGCTTCTTGTAGCCATTGAGGGTCAAATTAATTAGGCTTTTTTACCCATTACGAAATGGAATTTACCAATTGCTAAAAGGAGGGAATTTGTTTACTCCTAATTTCAAAAGGACAAGGACAACGCCGATTTGAGCAATGTAACACGTGTTTAACACGTGAGGCCTCTGTGGAGGAGAATTAAGCCTTTAGGTGCTGAAGTAATAGTGTCTCGAGCCCAGCATTCTGAAGAGATGATTACCTGTTAGCTTTCAATTAGGTATTGAAAGACTAACCTAGTAGAAGAAAGAGTTTAGGTGAAGAGAGAACTGAAAGGGGATGAGAAATAGAGAAGGGGATGAGAAATTAGAGAGAATTCCAAAGAAATTTAGTTTGCATTTTCTTGAATGCCTGAGATTACAAGCTAGGAGCATTATTATAGTCATCTAATTACAAGAAATCAAACCTAACCGACTTCCCGTCAGAAATCAGCAGCTGCAACCGACTTTGACCCGAGTTTGACCAATTCCCTAATTTGGTGCCAACTATCCCCCTTAAGTAACATTTGAACACTTACACTTCAACTTGAGACACTACCCGAACCTTACAAACAGAAATTACAATGAAATTTTAGCGATTTATAACATTCCCTCCCTCTTGAGAAACTCCTTGTCCTCATGAAGTGAAGCTCGGAAATTGACTCCGCAAGAAATTGCAATTTTCTCAAGTCATCAAACTCTTGTCCAAGTTGCACCAAGTGACCAATACCTCCTGCACCGCTCCGCGATCCTGCTCAAGCTCTAACCGTCTCGGGCTGCAACCTGAGAATGCCGTTCACCTCTGCTGCTGGATGGTCCCGAGCTGCTGCGACCCCTCTCTTTACCTGCTTTTTAAGTAGGGACACGTGAAACACGGGGTGAATGTACGAGTGTGAAGGTAAGTCGAGGTTATAAGCAACATTGCCAATTTTCTCCAAAGTTTTATACGGGCCAAAGTATCGGGCACTTAGCTTGACATTACGCCTGACAGCCAAGGAGGACTGTCTATACGGTTGTAATTTTAGGCAGACCACGTCACCGATGTCATAACTTTTGTTTACCCTTTTTTTATCAGCATAATACTTCATCCGAGCCCAAGCTTGATGAAGATTGTCTTTAAGCTCTTGCAACATACGCCTCCTCTGCTGCATAAAGTCGGTCACTGTAGTCCCTGTGCTCTTCGGTTGTTGAAGCAACATAGGAGAAGGTGGAGAGTAACCATACAAAGCTTGGAATGGAGTAGTGCCAATGGATGTATGGAAGAGTGTATTGAACAAAAATTCGGCTAAGGACAGCCAATGGTTCCACTCCTTGGGCTTCAAAAAGGCCATACTCCGCAAATAATGTTCTACACATTGGTTGACTCGTTCGGTTTGGCCATCCATCTGAGGATGATATGAAGAACTGAGTGCCAATGTGGTGCCCATCAACTTAAACAACTCTCTCCAAAACGTGCTTGTGAAAATCTTATCTCGATCGGACACGATGGATTGAGGCAATCCGTGCAATTTATAAATGTTGTCAAGGAAGATCCTTGCCAATTTTTCAGCGGTGATGGGTCGAGTAAGAGCAATGAAATGACTGTACTTGGTGAAACGATCCACCACTACCCATATGACCTCCTTGCCTTCGGACTTCGGAAGTCCTTCAATGAAATCCATGCTAATGTGAACCCAAGCTCCCTCCGGAATGGGAAGAGGTTGAAGAAGTCCTTTGTAACGAGGATCTCCCAACTTCGTTTGTTGGCATACTTCACACGACTTCACGTATTCACTCACATCTTTGTTCATACTCTGCCATGTAAAATATGCTTTGATTCGTTGATAGGTGCCTTCCACACCCTCATGACCACCACAAGCAGCATCATGTGAAGCTTGGATGACCATTTCTCTCAAATCGGTGGCCGAACCAACATATAACAGACCCTTAACCCGGATCAGTCCCTGCTGCACAGCTACCTCACTGTCTGCAGACCCGAGCTTCGCATCGCCTGTGAGAGCTGCAGCGGCCACTTTTTCTCGGGCAAATGGGTCATTCTCATAGGACTTGTGTAGCTCTTCCACCGAAGAAGGTATTACCATGGTTATAGCAGCACAGGTGGCCTGATTTCCATCCTCAAACTGCCTTGACAGAGCATCGGCTGCGGTGTTCTCCTTGCCACTTCTATACTCAATGTCGTAATCAAGGCCTAACATTTTCATGAGGCCTTTCTTCTGAATTCTCGTCACGATCTTTTGTTCAAGGAGATACTTGAGGCTTTGGTGATCAGTCCGAATGATGAATTTATGACCCTCGAAGTATTGTCTCCATTTTTCCACGGCTAAAAGGATGGCGAGATATTCCTTCTCATAAGTCGACATTGCTTGATGTTTATAGCTAAGAGCTTGGCTTAAGTAAGCAATCGGCCTTCCTTTTTGGGAAAGAAAAGCCCCTATACTAGTTCCACTTGCATCGGTCTCCAAAATAAAGTTTTCGGTAAAATCCGGCATCGCCAAAACTGGGGCAGCACACATTGCGGCTTTAAGGGCTTCAAACGCAGCTTGAGCTCTCTCGTTCCATGTGAAAGCATCCTTCTTCAAGAGTTCGGTCAAAGGTTTGGCAATAGAACCATAGCCCTTAATAAATTTTCTATAATAGCCCGTCAACCCCAAGAATCCCCGCAATTTCTTCAAGTTTAGCGGAATTGACCACTCTTGCATTGCACGGATCTTGTTCGGATCAGTAGACACCCCCTCACGAGAGATGATATGACCCAAATATTCAAGTTTATCTTGAGTAAACGAACACTTTGACAACTTGGCAAAAAACTTGTGTCGTCGCATCAAATCAAACACTTGTCGGAGGTGAATAAGATGAGCTTCGTACGACGAGCTATAAATCAGTATGTCATCAAAGAAAATGAGCACCGTCTTCCTCAAAAAAGGTTTGAAAACATCATTCATGGCTGCTTGAAACATGGCCGGGGCATTGGTCAAACCGAAAGGCATTACAACGAACTCGAAATGTCCATGGTGAGTTTGGAAAGCGGTCTTGTAAATATCTGGCTCAAGGACTCGAATTTGATGGTATCCTTGCCTCAAATCCAGCTTTGAAAAGAAGCACGCCCCATGTAATTCATCAAGCAAATCGTCTATGATAGGGATGGGAAATTTATCCTTCACCGTGAGAGCACTTAACCTACGGTAATCAATGCACATTCTTGCCGAACCATCCTTCTTCTTCACAAGGATCAAGGGTGAAGCAAAAGGACTATGGCTTGGTCGAATGAAGTTCATGTTAAGAAGTTCCTCCACTTGCCTTTCTATTTCTAATTTTTGGCCGTGTGCATAACGATAAGGCCTCATCTTCACCGGATCAGCGTTTGCACGTAAAGGAATGGCATGGTCCACACTCCTCGGAGGAGGAAGACTCTTAGGTGGTTCAAAGATGTCGCCAAACTCACCCACCAAGGACTACACCTCTAGTTGTAGTACCTGCTGCTGCTCACCCGCAGCTAGCATAAACAAATGGCCGATCCATTGAATTGCTTTCTTCTTGATCCCATCATGCAAACGTTTGCCATCGATTATCTTGAGTTGAGCTTCCTCTGACATGCCCTTCAAGGATACTTTAGCGCCATGAACCTCAAATGCCACGGTCATCTTATCAAAGTCGAATATAACCAGGTTGAAAGTCCTCATCCAATCCACCCCTAATACCATATCACAACCGCCCAAAGGAAGAACTCGGAAATCGAAAGTGAATTGGTGCTCTTGCATAGACCATGGGAAGGCAATGCACTTATTATGAATGGCTAGAGAGTTGCCATCAGCTACCATGACCTGTAAGGGGTGAGTCCTTACCGCTTCGTGCTTTACCTTCTTAATCAGCTCGGGATTGATGAAACTATGTGTACTCCCGCTGTCGATGAGGATGATGATGGAATGTTTTCCAGCCTTTCCCCTAATCTTGATAGTGTTATGGGCTCCACTACCATTTAAGGCCTTCATCGATATCTCTACTTCATCTTCACTCATTTCCTCTTGTGAAAAATCATCTAAACTATCACTTTCTGCAGCCGAATGTTCACTACCTGATTCAGCCTCAACACGGGTCCCCTTTGCACACATTATAGCCTGTGACTTGCACCTATGACTTGGTTGATAAGGCTGGTTACAATGATAGCAAAGCCTCACCGAACCTCTGTCTGCAGCACGCTTGAACCTTGCACCAGAATCAGCACCGGTACCAGCATTCGGTCTCTGTTGGGATCTGAACTTACTGCTTTGCTGCTTGAATCTATCTTGTGGTGGGACATGTGTGGCTTCGATCAATTTTTCCTTGTTACAGGCACTTGACAAGGTCTTAGGATCAATGGCTTTCACCATGTTCTTGATCCTAGGCTTTAACCCACTTATAAAGCAAGACACGTAATATGACTCGGCATCCTCGGGAGCTATAGCCAACACGGACAACAAATTAGCTCTTAGGTTCTCAAACCTAAGCATATACTCACTCACGGTTGTGGTTTGAGATAATTTGTTAAAACTATCCACGACATCTGTTAATTCCACTTCTCCATAACGTTCACACATTTCTTCTACGAATTGGCCCCAGGACAAATTCGGTTTGCTCTTCAACAAACTATAGTACCACACCTCATGATCTCCATGAAGATGTACAGTAGCTAATTGGAGTTTTTCATCCTCAGGTATGTTATAATAGATGAAATACCGATCACACCTTCTAAGCCACGATTCCGGTAACTTGCCATCAAAAGGATCAATTTCAACTCTAGGTTGCCTAGGATTACCACTCCTACCACCAGATAACATATCATTGCTCACTGTCCTGTGCTGATATTGTCGATCCGGAGGTCTGTCCAAATGATTGAACTCATCACAATCTTCACTGCGTCGTAACAAAGGATTCTGTGGCCTGCTGATATGGCCTGAATCCGAGGCTTCAGGTCTACAATGCGGCTGTCCAGAGACTCGATTCTGGTTATCAACATTAAATTCATGTTGCATAGGTTGATTGGCTGCTGATCTGATGTTAATCGAAGGTACGGCAGTCGCTTGAACCACCGGAGACTGGCCACGGTTCCTCACCAGAAACTCGGCCCTGTCAAGCTGTTCTTACTGCTGATCGGGTACCGTTTGATGAAGAATCTGACTAGCAGGCTTCAAGATCGCATCTACACTCGATTCTTTTTGTTTGTTGACCTGATCTTGCAATCTTTCAAGCTTTTCTTCAATTTGTTGTAGCCGTTCATCCTTGTTCGAGTCCCGATCCAAAAGCAATTTCAACATTTGTTCTATATTGTCACTCCTTTGCATATTCTCTAGGTGTTGTCAATCAAACTTAGCATTAAGTTGTTCTATCTTGTCATTCAACTCACACTGATGATCACCTGCTGGATTGACTCCAAAACCGGTAACCGCAGCTACTGAATCCACACCAGAAGCTGATGTATTGCCACCTCCAGCTCTCGATCTTGTTCTTACACCTTCAATCATGTTTTTTTTTTTTTAATTTTGCTAGCCTCAATCAATTAATTGTTTGTGAAACCAGCTCTGATACCACTTGTTAGCTTTCAATTAGGTATTGAAAGACTAACCTAGTAGAAGAAAGATTTTAGGTAAGGAGAGAAGTGAAAGGGGATGAGAAATAGAGAAAAGGATGAGAAATTAGAGAGAATTCCAAAGAAATTCAGTTTGTATTTTCTTGAATGCCTGAGATTACAAGCTAGGAGCATTATTATAGTCATCTAATTACAAGAAATCAAACCTAACTGACTTCCCGCCAGAAATCAGCAGCTGCACCCGACTTTGACCCGAGTTTGACCAATTCCCTAATTTGGTGCCAACTAACCCCCTTAACTAACATTTGAACACTTACACTTCAACTTGAGACACTACCCGAACCTTACAAACAGAAATTACAATGAAATTTTAGCGATTTATAACATTACCCTCATAAGGGCATCAACTACTCGAGGACTCAAGATGGTTGAGAGGTAGACAGAGCTCGAGTTCAACGGATTTTCAAGAAGGCTGCAAGACAAGTGGTTTCCAGGCTCAGGGTGGTTACTTGGAGTGTAATCTCATATATTAAGGCATTAAGCTTAATCTAAGAGGACTTAGGGTTTCTAGAAGGGACTTCCGCTAGGATTATGGACATGGGCATTAAGGATTTCCCTCTAATACTGAATTTAGGACACAATCATTGAAAATTTGCATGCGCAAACAAGTTCAGTGGCCAGACGTGGGTGAAGTTGCTGTAGAAATAGGAGCAGCCATTATTTTTCATTTTCAATAAATAAAGGACTCTGCATCAGGTCAAAAAACACACACAAACACTCAATACAAAACTTCTTGACGTTTTTTTTTACAGCACTCTTGTGCTTTATCTTAGGAGTAGCATAATTTAGCTTAGATTAACGTAGAACTTGATGTACTTACTTCATCAGTAATAAAGTTCCTCTAGTTTCAGATATGAACTTCTAGTTTTAATATGTTCCCAAATCTTAATGAGTTGAGAATTGAGGCTTAGTTTAAGGATTTTACAGCTAAGGCTTGACCTTAATCGCGTTGGTCTTAACATTACTGTCACTGATTAATAAGTTAGTTGAATTTAGGTTCGGGCCATTGTTTAGGACTTTGACGGCCAAGCCTTGACCTTGAAAGTGTTTGTCCTAACTCAATGACCAGAATACAATTTGCTCCACCTTAATCTTTTCAGACCTTAACTCATTTGAGTTATTATAAGTCAAGGGTGTTGGGCTTAAAAACCTGATTGACTTAGGCTTGTAAGTGAACTGCTGAGCTCTTGGGTTTGTCTCCACCCCAGTTCCTAACTTTTAAGTGTATGAGAAAAGGTGTCTGTGGGCCCTGCTCCGTCACTATAACTGCCACTTAAGTTAAGTCCATATCTTTTTACTTCCTGTCAACATATTTATATAAAAAATCCAAAAAACTACTTAACAAAAGTCTTCTTAATTGAAGCATCAGTTGAACTCATGGTATAACCAAAGTCAGATACACCATCATAACACAACCTTTTCTCCAAAAATGGTGAGTAGTTGAGGTCAAAGATGTGTGGTTTGAAATTAGGCTCACTCCCTAGTCGCAGTGAGTACCTTTGCACATTTGTTTTGTTTAACATTTCATGGTGACCACATCACACTTAACTGCTAACAAAATAAAGGATATAGGAAAGAATCGTCTTTGATGAGACCTTCTAACCAGATGCTATGCTTAACTCCACAAGGCTGCTCTTATCCATTGTATCTCATATTGATGAGGTATGGGAATGGAACTGAAGACGACATTCTCAGAATTTTCATCTTGATAAGCTTACATATATGACACAACCAGAAAAGTTTGTTGCCAAGAGTTAAGAGCATATAATATGTAAACCGAGAAATTTGTCAACTAAAATAAGCATCTCGTTCTTTAAAAAGTAGATTTGATGACGGTTAATCAAGTCCTAGGGATTTGAGTCAATGGTTAGTGAAACATCGGTGTACAATTGTCATAACAAGAAAGTAAAGACTTTCTAAGTGTTATACATAGATGGCATTCTACTCATTAAGAATGGTGTAGAATTGTAATGAGCTATTAAGATTTGATTATCCAGTTAGTTTAAAACGAAAGAACCAAGATAAGCACACTATGTTCTTGGGGTCAAGCTTTAGCGAGATCCTAAGAAAGGATATTGAGTTTATCATGGGTCATTTGTTTTAAAAGGGAGTTTAGGCATTGGAAGTTTGAATTCCTATTTACCTTTCCAGTGGTAGTAATTAGATAGTGAAGAGTGAAGCAGTCTTTTATTACTTATTTCACTATGGAAGTCGGGTGCTTGATAGCTATGAAGTTGCTGAGAAGACTAGTTAACTCAGTAGGTTCGTAGTAGACGAAAGCATGTGAGCAAAAGAATGAGATAGTAACATATCAGTATTGGTTAAAGTTCGTAGTCAAAGAGTCGACATATCTCTAGGGGATAGTTATGAAATGCAGGGATAATTGCGTTTAGGACAAGTGGGAGATTTTTGAGATTGGTGTCCTGACAAACCGAATTAGTTAGTTTTAAATATTAAATAGATGAAATTATTTTATTTATTTAATGTCTGATTATGTTTTACGAATCAAACATACATGTGATTGTTTTCTAAAACGTTCCATGAGATGGACATAGTCCAAGATGACATGTCGAGTTTGGTTTAAGTGGTCAATGAGATTGAGCCACAGATAGACTTAGAACAAACAAATTATATGTTGTTAAAGTATGTTCATAGTCGGTGGTAAGTTTGGACAACTTGTCTCATAAGACTATAATTGATACTTCTAATAACTTGTCTTGGTCATGTGGATAAGGATCCAAGAGTATCATGTTGGTGTTGTCAATAAGATTGGAACACTGAGCAGGACCATCTGAATTAGTTGTTTTTTAATTACTATCAAAAATAATTAATTTTATAAAATGATAACTCTAAATTCAGAAAATAATTTGAATTTGTGCATGGAATGTTCGTTCCTTTTATGTGCCAAAAGGATTAGTCAAAGTGCGCTGACTTAAATCTTATGTACTTTGGGTAACAGCATGAAGTGTGGCGGAAATAGTTGTTTATGTGGAATCTATACCCTCTTATGAAATAAAGATGTCCCCTTAGGTGATTTGCAAATATACGAATAGATTCTAGAACTTTGATTGTTTTCTAAAAGTAAGAAAAGTAATCTTGTATGTTATAGGACTTGCTTACAATTTTGATTTTAGACTGATAGTTACTTTATGCATTGCAATCAACATTGGTATATGTGTTACATGTCTATCCTATTATTCTCTCTGAAATTTAATATGTCTTAGTTCATGTGGAGCACTAGAAGATGCTCAGCTTTCTCTGGTTTGCTGCAAGTAGATCTACTAATTTGAAAAGGACATTGGGAACATTAAACCAGACTAATGAGTTAGTTGGGTGCAACATTTGGACATTAGATGTCGGATGTGTTCTAGTATAGGACACTTGAAAATTCAACTATAGTAGAGATTATTGGATATTAGAAACAAAAAAGTTTAATTAGAGAACTGGCAGCATGAGAATAACTAATGAGAGAGATGATCGAAACATGATCGTGTTAGGAAAGTTCAGTTCAAGAGCGTGTCATATGATGACGGCTTGTTGAACTAGAATTCTTGATGTAAATATTGATAGCCAATCACAACACGATATGCACCGATTCGTAGATTGGCAAGGACTTCAAGTCGAAAGACTTAATTAATCCTTCAATCACTAGTCTTTAGATCCTATTAGAATTAATATCACAAGGCCATTGGTACCATTTGAAGGCATTATCTATTTCAGGATTTTTCATTTTAATAGGTACATTTAGTCTACTAGTGCTAAATTCCAACATGCAATCAGTAGAGTTTTGGTCATGCATTAAAATAAACAAACCATCAACAACAGTACCTTTGCAAATAAATAATTTATTATGCTTAATGATTAAATCAGTTCCAAAAATAACTAAATATCCATCATCGATTAATCATGACACATAAATCAAATTCCTGTGTAACTCTACTCCTAAAAACTAAGATAATGTATCCCACTCCTAAGACTGAAACCTGCCTCTCGTCTCCTATTTTCAGGTGCATCTCTGCATCATGCAACTTCTTGGTCAGCTTGAGTCCCAGCAACATATTGCAAACATGGTTAGTTGAACCTGAGTCCACACTCCAGGAATTTAGTGAACTCTCAACTAACATGACTCAATCAGATAAGATATCTCCTTACCTTGTCCTGATGGTTTCTTTGTCTTAGTATGAAGACTTGCTAGGTATTCAGGGCAGTTCCTCTGCCAGAGAAAATCCTTCCCATAGAAGAAACACTTTCCTCTTGTTGATGGCTTCTTTTTCATTAGCTTAGCTGCTACATCAGTAGCTTTTGCCTTGTTCTTCTTTTTTCAAGACTTTCTCTTAGATGGTTTCCTGTTCCCCGTCCAGGGTGCTTGGGTTAAGTAGACAATCTCCTTAGCCCTTATCAACCCCTCAACTACTTCCATCTCCTTCATCAATTCAGGCAATGAATAATCCTTATTATTCGTTGCATAATTTAGCTTGAATTGAGTGAATGACTTTGCCAAGGAGCCAAGATGTAACACCTACTTAGATAATTGGACTTAATCTAGCGCTCCAAACCTTCCTTAACAACAATGGTGGCATCAATAGCAAGCATAGGAGGACAGGATTCAGTTTACACAAACCCATCTCCCTAGTGGATTAGCGTAATATCTTGGTTAATTTTCCAATTTCAATCCAATACGAAAGTTATCTTTTTTTTATGGAATGTAATGCACGAGCAGTCATCATAATTACTCTGAAAAGATGTAAAATAAACCATACAAATCATGCATCTAACTATGACGTTGTTTCTTTCAAAATTTAGAAATCATTATTAATTAGGTATCAGTTACATCTATTGTGACAAAAGTAATGATGATCCAAACTGTCCATTTGTTACTTCCTGTCAGCGAGGCCGCAATAAGCTTAGCTCAGTGGAGAACATTTCTTTGTTGTTATATTTTCTTGTAAATTCTTTACAAAATATCAATAATTAACCATTTTGTCCTTATTCTCTAAAATAGCACAATAAAGCTCCTCGGGGCCACTAATATAGTATTTTAGTCAAGTGTAAACCATTACCTGAACATCCTTACAAGGTCTCGAAATACTCCACATCGGCATAGCTGCACTCGATTACTTGGACTTCAGATACTAACAAAAGTCTAACCCTATATTCTACGGATCAACATCCTCCCTTGGGGAGTAATGCAGACCCACTATACTATTAGACCAGTAATGAAGATCATGAATTTTCAACATTCTCCCACTTGATTTTTAAAACAAGTTAGTGGATTTTAATTACCTTAGGTTTTCTCATAACCTAATTAAAACAATAAGAATAGAATAATTAAATTACTATCCCAATCCAATTGGGACTATTTAAACTATTCAATACAATCAAACATGCCATTAAACTCTTTTTAATAACTATTTAAATAAGGATAAGACTCTAATATTTTCTAAAGTCTTTTGGAAAAATATTGATTATCATATAATCCTTTTTGTTATCCCATTCTAAAAATAATTAAATTTTAAAAAAAAACCTTTTTTTTTAAATTCTGACATCAGCCATTGACGTCAGTAGATCGCTTATATATATATAGTTTTTATTTAAAATAAATTTTTCGTATTTTAATTGACTATAATCTCATTACATCAATTAATTTTATCTAATCCAATTAGATAGTTATACGAAGCATTGATGAATACATTCCTTTTAATTTAATTTTAAACAATCTAAAACAATCAGTTAAACATATAACAATTTATATGAACATATTCAACAATAATTACATCATACTTTTATATGATCGCATCATAAATTCGCATCTAAGACAAGTTTTCTAATTATGTCAATCAATGACCTCATGCACATCATGAATAATCAGATTCTGGCTTTGATACCAATTGCTAGGTGGGCAATTTTAATTTCGTGATCTAAAAATAACATAAAATGATTATATCTAGCGCAACGAAATCCTGATTTAAAATTCCTAATTTAAATTGTATACAAGTCTTTAAATCTAATTAGACATAACAATGCATATCATAGATGACATACCCATGAAAAACAATTAAATATGAATTTAAAAGAAGAAGTCGAGAAATCTCATACCTTGCTGTAGACCGCAATTGTATAAGATGCTCCAATGATACCTCCGTGATCTTCTCCGCAATTCTTCTATTAGTACCAAACGAGTGGACGCCAAGAAATCAAGCAACTCTTAGAACATTTTTAAGAATTAATTGGGAAGTAGTTAAATATTAGTATGGATTTTTGTATATATATTGACAGAAAAGTAGAGGAATATGGACATAATTCAAGTGGCATTTACAATGAGAGAGTAGGCTCATGGACACCTTTCCTCATACACTTAAAGATCAGGAAGTGGATGAAGACAAACCCAAGAACTTAGCAGTCCACTTATAAGACTGAGTCAGTTAGGTTTTTAAGCGTGGCACCCTTTACTTATAATAACTCGAATGAGTTTAGGTTTAACAAGATTAAAATGGAGCAAACCGTATTCAGGTCATTAAACAAGAACCAACGCAATCAAGGTCAAGCCTTGGCCCTCAAAGCCTTAAACTAGAGCTTCAATTCTTAACTTGTCAACATTTGGTAACAGATTAGAACAGAAAGTTCATACCTGAAGCCCGAAAGACTATATTACTGAAAAAGCAAGAACAACAAGTTCTATGCTAAACTAAGCTATGTTAAGTTATGCTACTCCTAAGAAAAAAGCACAAGTGTGCTGTAAAGAAAAACTCGAAGAGATTTCATATGGAGTGTGTACTACTTTTGAGTATCACAGAGTCCTTTATTAATAGCAAAACTAAATAACAGTTGCCCATCGATTCATGGTATTTTCTCCCCACATCAGGCAACTAAGCACTTTCTTGCGCATGAACAATCAATGAACTTGTCCATGATTCAGTTTTGGAGGGAATTCCTTAGAGCCCACATCCAAATTTCTAGTTGAAGTCCCTTCTAAAATCCCCACGTTCTCTTGGATTAAGCTTAGTGCCCAAGTATCTAAGATTGCACTCTAAGTAACTGTCTCGAGCTCGGAAACTAATGCATCTCATATTTACGCATCTTTTAAATACTATTTTAATTATTTTGCGCCTGATTAATTATAGTTTTATACACACTTTGACAATTTTTTATGTTTTTTAGTTTCAAAATTAAAGTTCCAAAAATTGTAAAATTTGTGCAAATCGAACAAATTTTGATGAGTAAGCAATTAAATCAAGTCAATCGGAGATCGGCACGAGATCATATGGACCTGAACTGCACCCATTCAAACCCAGACCCGTCAGCCTAACTACCCGCCATCATCATCCAAACTCTAGTCCAACACGCAGCATCAGCCCAACGTAAGCTCACCATCGTCCTCAAAATCAGGGCAGACCAAATCACAACTTCACCAGGCCCACCGTCATCTTCGACCTCCAGCTTCGGCCCATTCAATGCAGGCCCATCGACCTCAGCTCATGATCATCACCAACCTCACCCATGACAAAACGCTAGGCCCACTTGCTTCCTCCTCAGCCCGGCCCAGCTCGTGTACCTCAGACCCATCGACTTCAGCTCACGCGTAGAACCACCATACAACCCAACATCTTAGTCCAGCCCATCACCTGTGTTCACTGGGCCACCTCATGCAAGCCCAGCAGCCTAATCGTCACCTCTAGTCGCAAGCCCAAATGCTGCATCTCAATTCCAGGCCCACACCAGTACACATAGGGTTCAATGAAGGGGAAAGTCAGTTTGGAGAGGAAGATATAAGCTCTGTTTTAGGGGGATATGGGGATACTTTGTTTTTGGGGAGTTTGCCAGCACCGCCTTACTCAATTCTCTCTTTTTGTTCTTTTTAATTTTTCTTTTTCGTGAAGTTGGAACGAGAGTGAAATTAGCGTGAAGACGGACATGAGTTCATACATCTCCTCCTTCACCGGTTCATCCTTGATGGAGAGCTAATTTGCTCTCTGGGGTTAGATGAAGTCTTAGCCTTTACATTTGTATTACTTTTAACTTGGAATAATTTGCTTGTTATATAAATTGCTTGATTGTGAGAAATACTTTAAAGTATTGTGCTTTAATTGTTTGATCAATTGATATGATTTTTGAGTTGGCAACCTTTAATCGTTGATGTTGATAATTATAAATTAATTCTTTGTGTTTATAGCCTTAGGATTAATTAATCAAGAAATAGTATTAACCGAATTGTTAATTAAAGCATATCTTCACTTTGCTTTAGTTAGATAGGATCAATACCTAATAATTAACAATACTTTAGATAGAGTCTATTTTCCTTATGCTTAAGTTAGATAGGGTGAATACGCGATAGTAACAACATCTTCTTATTAGGTTGAAGCTTGTAGCCTAAACCACTACCTATGTGACAATCAATAATCCCAATTTAAGAGTTAACGCAAAAATAATTGACTAATGATGAATTCAAAACCCTAGGTTCCAATTGAATTCACTTTTCTCCTTTAGAAGTAGAATACTTTAGTTCAATTTTCGAGGTTCCAATTGAATACATTTTTCTCCTTTAGAAGTAGAATATTTCAATTTAATTTTTGTTTTTTTAGATTAATTAACACAAAATTTTATAATTTTCCTTAAATCAATTTAGATCATATAATAAATTCATGTACTCTTAGTCCCTATGGTTTGACACCCTCTCGCCCTAAACTTCAATTTAGATGTGTTTAGTAGATGGGGTATTATATTACATTTTGGTAAACATAGAAAAACACATCAAGATTTTGGCACCGTTACCGGGGACTAGGGTTTTTTCGTGATTTTATTTTTGTGATTTTCTTTGATTCTTAGGATTTTTATTATTTTTTTTTAATTGTTATTGTCTCTTTTCAACAAAAAAAAAAGAAAAATATTTTTTTCTTATTAGTATTTGTTATGTGATTTTCATGCAAAGGTAAATTTTAGGATAGCTTATTAATTGTTTTTCTTTTTAAGTGTTTTATTTTTTCTTGTTTATTTTTATTTTGTTTTGCTAGCTTTAATTTTTAGTTTTACTTGCTTTTTGTGGTTGTTTGTTCATGCACGGTAGTCGTTCTTTGTCTCTTGACCTTACTAGATTCGACCCTGAAATTGAAAAGACCTTAAGAGATCTTAGAGTCCAACACTGAGCACAAACCGCAATATCTAACGAACAACAATCACATCCACTTATGGAGTATTTTACTCCCACCATATACACCTCACCTTCATGCATTAGGTTACCCCCTATAGCCTATTAGTTCGAGCTTAAGCCCCAAACCATACAGATGCTTTTTTCATTCCATAGCTGAGGCAATGAGAACCCGCACTCACATTTGGACAGTTTCATGGAGGTTGCTCAACCTTCAGGATTCCTAATATTAGTGATGCCGCCATCCTACTTTGCCTTTTTCCTTTCTCTTTGAAGGATAAAGCTAAGTATGGATTAGGCACCTTACTTAGTGGCACGATTAGTACCTGGACTCAAATATAACAAGAATTTCTTAAGAAATTCTATCCCATTAGTAAAACCAACACTGCTAGGAGAGCCATTAACATCTTTGCCCAACTTCCTAGCGAAGATTTTCATGAGAGTTGGGACATGTTTAGGGAACTTTTATGCACTTGTCCACATCATGCTATCCCTAAATGGCAGCTGGTCCAAAACTTTTATTATGGGTTGAATGAAAAGGAGTCAACTAATTATTGATGCCTCTTATGGTGGTCAATTCCTTAGGAAGAATGAGGATGAGGCGTGGGAACTATTTGACCATTTGAATGAGAGCTCACAACAAAATGCCGCACATGTATGTTTAAATTCTGCAAGGTTAAAAAGAGGAGTACATGAAATTGCTCGAACCTCTATTTTAGATAAGAAAGTAGACTCTCTTGCCTCTTCAGTGGAGCGGCTTACTTCCTTATTTGAGATGACACTGACTCCCTCTATTATGCCTAGTGTGTCTAATGTTCAAAACATGCATAGTGCTTGTTCTACATGTTCTATTGTCTCTCATTCTACACTTGATTGCCCCTTTGCTTCGCCTTTTATTGAGTGGTCGGAGGAACAAGTTAATGCAGCCCAAGGATTCTTGAGGAACGACCCATACTCGAACACATACAATCTGGGCTGGAAAAACCATCCAAACTTCTCTTGCAGGCAAGGAGGAGAAGGAGGATTCGTGCCATAACAACCAAATCCACGACCTCAACCATCTGGTACGACACGACCTCTCGGTTTTCAACCGCAGGAGTATGCTTCTAACTACTCTAAACCTTCTAATTTGAGCTCCAATTCAATTTTCAAAGAGAAGGTTTTGAGTGCACTGAAAGGTTTAGAAGCTAATTCCCAACTCTACCATTCCCATACACAATCGATCTCAAAGCTAAAAACCCAAATAGGTCAACTAGCTAACACTTAGAGTAAGAGAGATGAGGGAAAACTCTCTAGCCAAGCTATAGAGAACCCTAGGAACTGTGTGTAGCAAGACGACTATCGTCTCCATCAAGAACAAGCAAAGTCCATTATAGTGTTAAGAAGTGGGAAGGAGGTTGACAATGGGGTAAGTGCTGAGAGTGATGTACCCACAAGTGATGAGGGAAAAGAGAAGAGCAAAGAAAGAGAGAAGGAGACCGATGAGGTCATGCACCCTTCTCTCACTTCTAGGACCTCTGATCTTCCTTCCTCATATGTACCTAAATTTCCCTTCCCCCAGGCTTTAGTAGCACCGCATCCAAATGGGAACGATAAAAAGTGGGAAGATATTTTGGAGACATTTAAGCAAGTAAAAATAAACATTCCCCTTCTTAGTGCGATCAAACAGATCTCGACCTATGCGAAGTTCGTTAAGGATCTATTGAACCAAAAGAGGCAATCTAGAGCACATCTACCTAAGAAAGCGTTTTTAGCCAAGCAAGTTAGCTCTATTCTTTAGTGTGACACTCCCATTAAATACAAAGACCCTGGTGTCCCCACCATCTCTTGTTCACTCGGAGAATACCCGATTGATAAAGCATTACTGGACTTAAGAGTGAGTGTCAACATTATTCCTTACTTGGTTTTGAGAACTTAGGCTTAGGAAAGTTGCAACCAGCCATGATGACCTTGCAGTTAGCAGATAGATCAACTAAGATCCCCCGTGGTGAGCTTAGTAACGTACTAGTGAAGGTAGAGAAAGCCATATTTCCTGATGATTTTCTTGTGCTTGATATGGAACTTTCTAGTCATTCAAAAAACCGTATCCCTATCATTTTAGGTCGGTCTTTCTTAGCAATGGCCAATGCTGCCATTAATTGTAGATCCGGGGTAATGGATGTTAGTTTTGCAAATATGACTATTAGGTTGAATATTTTTAAGGCTTCGTTGTTACCCACTAGTGAGGATGACTCGGAGTGTTTCTGTATGGATGTTGCTGATGATTTGGTGGATCACACACCCCCCCTCTACCTTAGTTAGTTACTCCCATGATGAGAATGCAAAACCTTCTCAAGAGGTGCAGTGAAGGTCGAGCCCTGACATGAAAGAAGTTTTAGGTTGGGCAAAGAATCACGATGTTATGGTCCATGAGGGAATTATACTGGGTTGTAGGTTGTTAAAGGAAGGTATTGAGGTTGATAAGGCTAAGACAAGTTTGAATGCTAACTCGCCCCCTCCCTCAAATGTGAAGCAAGTTGGAGACTTTATAGGTCATGCGAGTTTCTATAAGGGATTCCTTTAGGACCGTCACTAAGGACATCTTTTGAGTTCAATGGGTCTTGGTTAGAAGCTTTTCAAAGGCTGCGGTCTATATGCTTGTTGCCTCCCCCATTAGGCATCCCCCAACCACTCTATCCCTCCTGAAATCATGTTTAACACTTCTGATTTTGTTGTAGATGTTGTCTTAGGTGAGCTCATTGAAGTGGGTTTTTTGGTTGATGTCATTACTTGATCTTCGCGGGAACAATTGCGCCTAGCTGAAGACGTAAAACTTAGCGCTACTAGAAGGCAGCCTAGGTTTGTTAATTCTTTTTTTTAATCTAGTTTTTGATCTAATTAGTTGCTTAGAGACTTGTTTTCTCTCTTTTCAGGTTCTTGTCCAGTGTTGACGGAGTCATACATGTTCACATCATCTTATCAGGTTATATCGCTCTATCTCACCTATTCCTTTTGTTTTAATGATTAATGTTGATGCATTAAGGACAATGCATGATCTAGGGGTGGGGGTGAGGCTCATTTGCATGTACTCATTTGTCGGTCAAATTTTTAAATTTTGGAACATCTTTTGTGCATTTTAAGCGTGCTTTATAACTATTTAGCCAAGTTTTCCTTAATCGACGTGTATTTTAGGATGATAGTAGGATTAGTTGTGTATTTTGTTCTCTTAATTCCATGAAATTAAATGATTCTACTCCATACTTGTTAGTGAGTATTGTCAATCATTGTTGATATTAATGGGTTCTACTCATGCTGCTCATATATTCAGTATGCACAGGACTTTTGTATTGTGGAAAATCTAAAAAATTTGAGTAAACAATCCTATATGTCCTGAGTTTCAAGCCTTCCCTATTGGATTATCCTAATCTTGCTATTTGATTTTATGTAAAGTACTTGTGGATCAATGTCAATTGTAATGCTGAAGTACTTGTTATCCAAAAAGTCCAAAAATGGACAGAAAAGAAAGAGGAAACCAAAAATTAAAAAAAAAAAAAGAAAGAAAGAAAGAAAAAAAGAAAAAAAAAGTTTTCTCCAAAAAAAAAAAAAAAAAGAAAAGAAAGAAAGAAGAGCAAAAGAAAAAGAAGAAAGTGAAAATTGATGTACATTCATTATAAAGTTGTTCTTCTTTTGAACTATATCAAGGTTAAAATGTTGTAAAGTGGTCACTCATATGCCACTTAGAATTCTCAATGTATGGGCATATGTATTTTGGTGATTCAATAATGTGGGTGCACAAAATCTTGGTATATTTAATAGGATGAGAGAATTTGAGGAGATTCCATGGCATGAGATCCCATTCATGTTCACTTGTGCGCTTAAATTGCATTAGTCGTTTCCATTAATTGATACATGGTGAACAAAATTCTATGATGAGTTTTAAAGTTTAATCATCGAAATTCATGGAATTAGAGAATGCTTTAGATAACTGAATATTGTCCTAAATTGTAATATATGTGTTAATCTCAGAAAACATGGTGAAGGATGGGGTAGTTGGTCACTCGAGTCATCATGTCTATCTTATGCTTCGCTCGAGGACTAGCAAAAGGTCAGGTGTTGGGGTGTTGATGCGTCTTATATTTACGTATTTTTTAATTGCTATTTTAATTATTCTGTGCCTGATTAATTATTGTTTTATACTCACTTTGACAATTTTTATGTTTTATAGGTTCGAAATTAAAGTTCAAAAAATTGTCAAATTTTGGTGCAAACTGGAAAAAATTCGATGCGTAAAAAATTAAATCAAGTCAATAGAAGATCGGGACGAGATCATACGAACCCAACCCGCACCCATTCAAACCTAGACCCATCAGCCCATCAATGTCCAAACTCCAGTCCAACACGTAGCATCAACCCAACGTAAGCCCACCATCGTCCTCAAAAGTAGCCCAGCCTAAATCACAGCTTCACCAGGCCCACCATCATCTTCAACCTCTAGCTTTAGCCCGTTCAACGTAGGCCCATCGACCTCAGCTCCCGCTCATCACCAAGCTCACTCGTGATCGAATGCCAGGCCCACCTGCATCCTTCTCAGTCAAGCCCAACTCATGCACCCCAAGCCCATCAATTTCAGCTCACGCACAGAACCACCACCGGCCCGCCTCACGCAAGCCCAGTAGCCCAATCGTCACCTCCGATTGCAAGCCCAAGCCCTGCATCTCAAGTCCAGGCCCACACCAATACACGTAGGGTTTTACGAAGGGGAAAGTAGGTTTGGAAAGGAGGATATAAACTCTGTTTTGGGGGGATATGAGTAGGGGTGTTCATCGGTCCAAACCCAGACCGAACCGAACTAGACCAAAGACTAAAATTGGCCTCTTTTGAAGACCAAAGACCGAATCGAATTTAACCGACCGGACAAGTTACTTTATGGACAGAACCGATTTGGACCGATTATCATTTCTTTATTTTTTATATAAGTTAAATTCATCACATTTTTTTCAAATTTGGTCAACTTTAAAGGCAACTAATAGGGAAAAATAAAAAATAAATAATAAATAATATAAAAATACACATGATTACCTACAAATACCACGATTCATCATAACAATTTGTATTTACTTAATTTGGCCCCGACAATGTGGCCCCTTCGATTTGATTCTTCTTAAATAATAACCAATGAAATTCTTCATAAATTAACTTGAAATAATTATACATAAAAGTCATAGCAATATACAAAATGCAATAGTTATCATTAAAACAAATAAGATAATTTAGTACAGGTGTTTATGGGCTATTTTAAATTAATTTTAAGTCCAAATGTGTCTTTTTTTAACCAATCATTTTTCAGTTCATTTGTTTTAATAAGGTCTTCTTGAGATCTGTATCTTTTACAACATTGTGTTGGTTGTATAATGCAGAAAGATCATTTTAATAAAATAGTGTATCTGAAGACATAATTGAAAATAAGTTAATATGTACCTTTTACAACACTGTGTCGCACAGTGCTCTCTCTCTCTCTCTCTCTCTCTCTCTCTCATCACTTCAATGTTCACTTCGCTACCGCCGCTGTCAAGTCCGCCACGTCGCTGACAACTGCCGACATCCGCTGCCGGCGAGGCCTCACATCGCCACCTGCCACACCACCCCACTCTCTCCCTTCCTCCTCCTTCCTACATTCCACCCCACCCACCACCGACACCACCCCAACACCAAACACCAAAACTCACCACACAACACCCCACACACCACCCACCCATCACCACCCCATCATCACCACCAACCACCCAGCCACTAGACCCCACCTTCGAAACCCACAAACTACCACCACTACACCACCAACGTCCCCTGGAACCCCGCCCACCACCACCACCACCACCCACCACCAGCTCCCAACAACCCCCACTCACCACCACCATATCGGACCCCACCACCCACCACCATCACTAAATTGGACCCCACCACCCCACCACCACCAAATCAGACACAACTGCGCAGCCAGCAGCCCGCAACCAATAGACAAAGTGGGCCTAGGTAAGTTGTAGCCGGGTCAGATTATCAACTACTCACCAGCCCCATGTTTGATCTATCCTTTATTTTTTGGGGTCACATTTTAACTTATGGCTATTAGATATTTTGATTTGCTCCTTTCTCCTCTTTACTACTTTGAACTGCGTTGATTTGATTGTTAGTGGCTACGGTGGTAATTTCATGAGCTTCGTGTCTATTTGTCTAAATGCTAGCTTAGCTGAGGTAGTTACAACCAATGGATGAACGTTACTAGTTATGGAACTCAGAACTTGAGTTCATCTTCAAAACGGTTGGGGAGGGGGAGGGCGAAGCAAAAAGGGAAAAGAAACCTGCCACTTGGGACACTAAGTGTTGGAACGCGAACAAAGAAGAGTTTTCGAGACGGCCCAAATGATGATGAAGAGGAATATCAACATCTTATGTCTGCAAGGGACCAACTGGATCAGCATGAAAGCTAGAGATGTGTTGGGTTATAAGTTATGGTATGCGGGTAAGGCCAGAGGAAGGAATGGAGTTGGTATCATCGTGGACAGCAGCCTTAAGAATAAAGTAGTCGGAGTGTCCAGGACTAGTGACAGCATCATAGCCATTAAGATGGTCCTAGATGGGGTAATAGTGAACGTCATCAGTGCCTACTCACCTCAGACCGGACTAACTGAGCATGAGAAGGCAACATTGTAGGAAGAACTTGACACAATGATGCAACGCATAACCTAAACTGAAGAAATGATGATTGGAGGGGATTTTAATGGGCATGTGGGTACGATCAAGGCTGGCTATGCATCACACCATGGAGGATTTGGTTTTGGAACCAGGAATGCAGAAGGCAAAGCCCTCCTAGACTTTGCGGTCACTTACGACCTAACAGTTGCCAACACATTCTTCAGAAAGCGGAATCAGCACATCATCACGTATCAAAGTGGTGGGACAAGGACCTAGATTAACTACATATTACTAAGGAAAAGGGCACAAAGAGACTGCAGGGATTGTTGGGCTACTCTAGGAGAAGACCTCACTACAAAAAAAGTGACTAATACTAACAGGATCAATTCTGTTGCTATTGGCTGTTCTTTTGTTACTATAACTTTTAGCAACAGAATTTTGTCTATTGCTACGCTGTTTCTGTTGCAGCTATCACTAAAGGTTATAGTAACAGCAAATGAGTGTTGTTGCAACTGTGCCCCAATAGCAACAAACACCTGTTTGTTGCTAGTTTTGTTTCTATTGCCTTTTGTAACAACATAAGAATTTGTTGCTATTACCTATAGCAACAAAGCACTTTCTGTCGCTATTACCTATAACAACAAAGTGCTTTCTGTAGCAATTGGGTTTTTTTTGTTATTATTTTTAGCAACGCCCTCATGGTTCTGTCACTATTGCTATTAATAATAACATCATACTTTTGTTCCTTTTACTTATAGCAACATTCTATTATGTTGCCATTGCTTTTATTACAAACATATACTTGCATGTCCTAACGAGCTAAATTTCATATTTTCAACCAAATAAAACACATAATTGAACGTGACAATGATTATAAGTCGATAAGAACTTTACACATCATTATCATACCAACAACTTTGTCATGCATTATATCCAGGGACAGTTATCTATAAATTAAAAAAAAAATACACACCCAAAATAGTCAAAAATAATTCTTCCCATCATTTGCAAGTTTGGCCAAAATAAATAATGTCCAACAAATGGGAGAGTCAGTAGAAAGCAGTTCAAAATAAGTTTCTTGGCAAATGTAAGACGAACAATCATTCATATGGCTCATCTTCCACTGCATCATATATCCTCATCTTCAAAGCCATCATCCCCATCTTGTTCCTCATAATAAACTTCATTGTCACAAGACAAACTAGCTTCCTGTAAAACAAATATAAACATGAAATTCAAGCTAAACATGCAATTCATTTAGCATTCATAGTGGCCAAATCAACTCATACATTGCATCAAAAGACTCTACCATAAACAACATCCATAACAACCCATCATGAGCATACAACTTATGACCACAACCCAAATAAGGTATCTAGACACAAGCTAAATACCAATCCTATGGTCAATAAAGTTTCTCATATTAGACCTATACCTTACTCTTTTCCAAAAAAATAAAAAAGAAGGCATGAAACAGTGATCCTAAGGACATAATAGCCTCCAAAGACAATAACAAGTCCACATATGAATTAAACATATCATTTTTTTTCCTAACCACATGTTGGAATTCAACAAAACACAGCAAATTGCAATAATTTCAGCAACATACAGTCCAAAACCTGTAGTAAAATTATTATTGACGGCAACTTACAATAGCTAATAGCCATAATATGCATAAAAGCAATATGGACAGCAACTCACAGCAGCAATCATTCCATAAAAACATGTTTATCATCACTTCAAGCAACATGTAGCAATAAATTCATCTTGCTTCAAACATGGCTATGGGAAATATATGACACATCAATATAGAGACAAATATATAAAATCATCACACAGTGATTTTCACAAAAGCTCATAAGTTTTCTAAGCCCTTTACTTCCTAATCACAAGAACTCTCATTGTTTGTAAGTCATATCATTGCCCTGATAACCACAATTTTGTATTATGTGGAATTGTAAAGCAATGCAAAAGCAAACTAACCTTTCTTCCCCTTTTCGTCATATTTGCCATTAAAAAATCTACCCTCTCAGATACAGATTTCAAGCTTTCTTTTACGTCTTTAAGCTTGGCCTCCAACTTCCTGTTTTTCTCCTGCTCTTGAGCTAGGAGAGAGCGTTTCCCGCCAGATCGAGGGACTTTTACGCCTAACCCATAGGTTTTCGCGTATCCATTCTTGTCCTCTCCCGCAACTGCTGCATAGATTTTTTTTCGTTCCCCTATTCTTGCTGTCTCATCAAGATCCTATGGCAGCTCTTCCAATCTTCTATCAATCTGCGCCTGATATCATATTAAGAAATGATAACCATAATTTTTAGAAGTGTCATGGAAAAAAATTGAAATACAACATAACTATAGATAAACCATACCATAGCAGCGACAGTTCCTGCATCATGTTTGGATGAAGACTTCGGCATATGGGTTTGTTGAAACATTGTGAGCACATCTGGTTCTTTCCCATCAGTTATCATCTATACACATATGGAACAAACACTTTTCAATAAAAATTCCTCAAAATCAAAACCCATGATTCAAAGCAAACTAAAAGACTAAATCAACCTTCTTATTGCGTCGTCTAGCAAGAGTCTTTGTGCCACAATAATGCCTCAGTTTTGATCTTTTTTGGTTTTCGATGCCTCTCTCGCGGCGTTTCTAAACCCAAAAACATGACAAGTGAATAATATATAACAGAATGTACTGCGATACTATACTTATGGAAACATATTAATATACCTATCCTTCTTCAGAAAAGCAAAATTCAACAAAATTCTTCCATTGTTGAACAAGTGTAAGAGTAGGCCTATTCTTTATAGCTTGGTCCTTCGTCTTTCCTTCAACGAGGTTGTTTCTCCAACAACATTTGTTACTTCTCCATGATTGATCTAGCTTTGATTTCACCCATTCATACGACTCTTTCCCTTCTGGGAAGTAGTATGATTCCTATATACAAACAAGGAACAATCAACATGTACACTTTATTGGCATATCTTTTCGTTCCACAGTTATTATAATATTCAAACCGATGTTGCTAAGTCCTTCAAATTTACATGATAAATAGAAAACGCATTACCTTCACTACATCCCATACGTGGGTAATCCTCCATTCTGGCATACTCTTCCATTCCTTAACATCGATCGGCAATGTTCTAAGATCATGTGCGTAAAATCCTATTAAAGAGGACATTTTCCTTTGTGTATCTGAGCAGGGCTGGCCATATTCGTTAACATCAACAAAAATGGGCTCCTTAGGGTTGTGGACTTTGTTTCTTCCCCTCCTCTTTTCACTTGTTTGTGATCCTACAAATTCAATGTAGATTTTTTAGTATAATTTTAAACCCAAGTAGAAGATCATTAACCCATCAAGCTTAAAAAGCATAAATGATAAAATCATTAACATGTCGGAGACTTTATACATATACTATAGTTGTGTATATTAATTACTCATTTCCCATACAATTGTGTAACATAACCTGTATCTTGACCATCATCAGTCACTTGTGTTTCCTCTCGGGATGAAGTGCGAACATGACTTTCAGAACCTATATAAATGATAAAATCATCATAAAAGTCAAAATCCTTTTCAAATGAGAAAAAGGCTAATAAGTAGAGAACATAAATGAATTGTAAAATAATATGTATATTAAACAAGAAACTACACAAATAAGATTGTTTAACTTGTTCCATGGGAACTCCCAACATGTCCCTCTCCTTGAGGACAAACAGTATCACCGCATTCAAAAGCTTAAAGATAAAAAATATTATAATATAGTTAGAAAGCTTGATTAAATTATAAATTGACCAAGATGAATACAGCCAACAAATAGAATGGATAAGCTCACAATTTGGAGTCACTTGGACTTCTGAATCTCACCTAATATCTTCTTGCACTTGTTGAAATTTCCCAGGGCTTCTTCTAAGAGTAGAAGTTTGAAAAAGGGCACGTCGAGCTTGGGTAACAGGTTCCGATCCGCTTGGATGTTGTGGTAGCAGGTTTTTTGGTATATTCTGGGTCATCTCTACAGCATTTCCATGTTGTGGTAGATTCTTAATAGGAGGCTCAACATCTCTTTGATTCCTAGGTAAAGTGGAAGAAACCAACCTAGGACTACGCCTCATTTGTAGAGAAGATTGTTGAAGTTTGTTCTTTTTAGACTCCATAATATGCTACATAAAGATATCATCTCAGTTACAAAAAATAATGTTACAACAACAAAATAGAAAAATAATTTTAAGATATGAGTCATACCTTTAAATCAAATGCCGTTACTATCTTTCTCTTACTCTTGTTGCTCTCAGTGGGTGCCATGGCGTCCTTCACAATTTAGAGTTAGAAAATGATGCAACATAACAGTATACATACAACGATAGAATTCACCATTCCAAAGCTCAATGACACAACTAAACCAAATAGCACACAGTCGTTGGGGCAAGCATCAATCTTTTTGTAGCCTAGACCCAACTTTCGAATTATGCTTTTTGTTTTATAAAAAGAGTTCGGCAATGTCTCACCTTTTGGAAGAGCTCTTTTAAAAACCCTTAGAAAAGCATCAAATCCAGCATTAGTCACTCCATGCAAGCATTTAAGATGATATAATTCAACAATAAAGGAGAGCTTTGTAAATTCATCACATCCAGGGTACAAGGGTGTATCTGCATCATCTATGAGTTTATATAGATTTTCAGCCTCAACATTGCGTCCCTTTTTAGGTGGTTCCAATGATTCACTCAATTTAGGACTATGCAATCCATAAGCATCTTCTAACATTTCATGCATGCCATCATCTGACGATTCATCAGAAGTATCCATTTCACTAGCAAAATCATTTAGCTCGGGATACTCCAGTTCCCCATGGAGATACCACTTGCTACGTGCATAATTATCATCCATGCCTTTAAGTGTAAGGTGAAGTTTTACTCTATCTATGTCCAACTCATATCAATTTGCACAAGTCTTACATGGGCAAGGTATCGACTCATCCACACCCACAATAGCAAGTGCATCAGTAACAAATGCTTCCACACCCTCGCGAAATTCAGGTGAAACTCGTGAGCTTGTCACCCAAGCTTTGTTTTTAAACACATCCATACGGACAAATCCTACACTTAGAATGTATAAATATCATTAGAATAGGACAGAATATTAGTAAAAGTACATTAATTACATATATTAATCTCTTATTGACCATAGGAACAATGTAAGATTTGTTACTAGACTCAAATTCCATGTAATTTGTATTTTACTAACTATAATCCGAATCAACAACTCAAATTCACTACACAAGCACCGAAACAAATTAAAAGCTAAAAAATTTGACAAAAATAGAACTCATCATCATGAAGCATCAAACATTATAATCTAATACAATAGAACTCATTGAAATCTACATTTTTAAGAGAAGAAATATCTTAAAACACCATATGCTTAGTTCATATTTTCTCAAAATCAAGCAAAAATTGAACAAACTAATCATTATAGCATACATCAAAACTAACACTACACCAAACACTAACACATTAGATAATCATATATTAAACTATCCAATCCTCAACAAATTGACAGTAATCTTACATTAAACTACTCAATCTTCAACAAATTAACAAAAATCTTACATTAATCCTATTTTATTACATGCTAACCCTATTTTGTTACCGTAACAAAAGAATGATGAAACAAAAGAGTGAAGACCTAAACATGAGATTTATAATACTTTCAAACAATGTAATCCTAGAATAATCAGACAGCGAACTACAAATTAAACTATATCACAACAGAAATTGAATTAAAGAAGTGAAGAGCCAAGTGAAGGGACGAGCGAAAGAGAGAGAGTAGAGATGAGCAAGAGACAGATAGCGTACAGGAGCGAGAGACAGAGTGAAGCGAGCGAGAGAGCTGCGAACGGGGAGAGAGAGAGAGAGAGCTGTGAACGGGAGAGAGTGAGCTTGGAACGGGAGAGAGTGAGCTTGGAACGGGAGAGAGAGAGCTGCTGCGAACACCGAAACAGGAGGTGCAGGGGGAACATGTACGGGAGGGGTCAGTGGGGGGTTGATTTAGGGCTATAAAGTATGAATTAAATTTTTAATACCCAATTTTGAGATTTGGAGGGAATTTTGGAGCCAAAATTTTATGGATTGACAAAAAATTTTAAATTTTTGGCAATATTAAGTTTATTTAATGTATTTAGAGGACAAAAAAATTAATATAATTAAATTATCTCTGTGTCTTTGAAAATTTTTTTTAATTTTTTTAGAACGTAATATTGGAGGAAAGTCAAAATTCATTTCTTACCTCATGAATTATAAAAAATTTTCTAATAAAATACCATTACAAACAAATACTAGTGTACTGTTGGTAATGCTATATAAAATACCAACAGACTGATTTTCTGTTACAAAAGAGGTCAGTTTTGTATGAGATTTTGTTTTTGCAACAAAAGAAATTTTTTGTTGCTATTGGTAATTCAATTGTAACAGAAATTTTTCTAGTTTGTTACTGTTGGTCACTTTTTTTGTAGTGCCTTTCTACACAACATAGGGTGCTACGGGCTGACATAAAGGCTAGGAAGAGGGCCAAAAGGACCAACAAACCCACGCTGACATATATTAGCTGGAGGGATTTGAAAGGGGAAAAGTATAAAGAATATAAGGAGAGAGCGGAGTCGGAGCTCGGGTGGGACTTTGAGGGAGACACAAACCAAATGTGGAACCATATGAACCCAAAAGATTAGCGGACTGGCACGGGGAATTCTAGGTGTGTTAAAGGGCAGGGCTCCAAGCAATAGAGAGTCCTGATGGTGGTGCGAGGAGGTCCAACTGTTTTAAGGAGTGGGATTGTAGTGGAGATGAGGACAAGTGACAACAGTATCAGCAAGCTAAGAAAGAACCAAAAAGAGCAGTTAGAGAAGCACAATCAAGAGCATATGAGGATTTCTACAAAAGGCTGGACACCAAGGAGGGAGCTAGGGATATATATAGAATTTCTAAAGCGAGAGACAGGAAGACAAGGGATTCGGATCGAGTACAGTGCATAAGAGGGGAAGATGGTTAAGTTCTCGTGGACGGGCAATGAATTAAAGCTAGGTGGAAAGCCTACTTCCATGATCTGTTCAACGACTAGGGAGATGCAGAGATATCCCTAGGTGATCTTCAAACATTCGAGGAGCACCAGAACCACTGCTACTATAGGCAAATTAGACACGAGGAAGTCAAGGAAGCCCTCAAACATATGGGAAGGGGTAATCAATTGGCCTAGATGGTATACCCATAGAGGCATGGAAATGCCTTGGACAGAAGGGCATCAGTTGGCTAACTCAATTATTTAACTAACTCCTTTTGGGGAAGAGGACGCCTAACGAATGGAGGAAGAGCATACTAATCCCGATCTATAAGAACCAAGGCGACATCTAGACTTGCGTCAACTATCGGGGCATAAAACTAATGGGCCACACTCTGAAGCTATGGGAGCGAGTCCTGGTGAGGAGGTTAAGGCTACAAATTGAAGTGTCCGAGAACCAATTTGGATTTATGCCTAGGAGATCAATGATAGAAGCCATCCACATCATAAGGCGAACGATAGAGCACTACAGGGAAAGGCAAAAGGACCTACACAAGGTTTTCATTGATCTAGAGAGGGCATACGACAGAGTGCCTAGGGAGGTTCTATGGAGGGTTTTGGATAGGAAAGGCATCCCAGTGCCATATATCCCGACCATTAGAGACATGCATGAGGATGCACAAACTATGGTACGTACAGTGGGTGGGGAGATAGACGCTTTCGCGATTACAATCGGGGTACACCAAGGATCTACATTGAGCCCCTATCTATTCATTCTAGGGATGGATGAGCTAACTAGGCACATCCAGGGAGAGGTGCCTTGGTGCTTGCTTTTCGTAGATGACATAGTGCTGGTGGGGGAGTCATGAGAAATGGTAAATGAGAAGCTGGAACTGCGGAGAAGAGCCTTGGAATTGAAGGGCTTACGACTTAGTAGAGCCAAGATCGAGTACATGGAACTCAAGTTTGATCCCACCACCATGCCTAGCATCTGACGTCAAGATTGCATCTGAGACCATACCGAGAAAGAAGAGTTTTAGATACTTGGGATCCATGATACAGCGCAACAGCGAAGTTGACAAGGATGTCAACAACAGGATTAAAGTAGGATGGCATATATAGAGGACAACATCTGGTGTACTTTGCGATAGAAAGTTTCTCTTAAGGTTAAGCGGAAGATACTACAAGACAGTAGTGAGGCCGTCCATGCTGTATGGGGCCGAGTCTAGGGTGACGAAACAACAGCATACACAGAAGTTGAAGGTGGCGGAGATGAGAATGCCGCAATGGATGTGCGAACACACAAGGAAGGATAGGATTAGAAATGAAGTCATTAGAGAAAAACTGGGTGTGGCATTGATCAAAGATAAATTAAGGGAGCAATGTTTGAGATGGTTTGGGCATGTTAGGAGGAGACCGTCCACCACTCCAGTCAGGAGATGCGAATAGCCCCATACTATGCTAGGCAGGAGAGGGATAAGCAGACCAAAGAAGAGATGGCTAGAGAATATCCAACAAGACCTCACCCACCTAAACCTTCAAGAGAAGATGGCATTAGATAGAGTCCAATGGAGGGCTAGCATAGGGGTAGCAGATGTAGCGGCTTAGAGTAGGACAACCTAGTGTATGTGGGCTATCACTACTGTTTATAGGCATTTCACTTCTTCTTAGGCGCACTTATGTGTGTATTTGAGTTCATGATGGCTATCTACTTTCCTACAAATTGATACTTTATATGCCTATTATTTGCGTATTATTTGCGTAGTATGTGCTTTGCATTGAGTTTGCTCGCATTGCTTACCTTGTGCAATTCCCAACTCTCATTAATGTGTTGCTATCTTGCTAGTAGGCTTCCAGGCTTAGCGGACGACATGATGACGATAAGCTTCTCAGGCTGGGGGTCCTCGAAAACAACCTCCTTTTAGGGCGGCCCCCAAAAAGGGGAAGGTTGCGTACATTTACCCTCCCCAGACCCCGCATATACGGGAGTCCTTGAGGCACTGGGACTATTGTTATTGTTGGTGTTCTTGTTGTTGTTGTTGTTGTTGTGTTGTTGTTCTTGTTTACTTATAATCTCATAAAATATATAGGAGGCCCAACAATATCATTCGAGTTTTCGGTTTGGTCTCGGCCTTGTCGGGTTTAGACCAGACCAGACCGAAACACGAAATCAGGTCAACTTGAGGACCGAAGACCGGACCGAAATTGTATCGGTCCAGTCCGGTTTTTCGATCCAAACTGGTATTTGAACACCCTTAGATATGGGGATACTCTGTTTTTGGGGAGTTCGACAGCAGCTCTGGGCTCAATTCTCTCTTTTGTTCTTTTTAATTTTCCTTTTCGTGAAGTTAGAAAGAGAGAAAAATTAGTGTGAAGATGGACATGAGTTCATGCATCTCCTCCTGCACCGGTTCATCCTCGATGGGGAGCTAACTTGCTCTCTGAGGTTAAATGAAGTCTTAGCCTTCACTTTTGTATTACTTTTAATTTGGAATAATTTGTTTGTTACATAAATTACTTGATTATGAGAAATACTTTGCAGTATTGTGCTTTAATTGTTTATTCAATTGATATGATTATTGAATTGGTAACCTTTAATCGTTGATGTTGATAATCATAAATTAATTCTTTATGCTTCTAGCCCTAGGATTAATTAATCGAGCAATAGTATTAACCGAATTGTTAACTAAAGCCTATCTTCCCTATGCTTTAGTTTGATAGGGTCAATACGTAATAATTAATGATCCGTTAGGTAGAGCCTATTTTCTTTATGCTTTAGTTATATAGGATCAATACACGATACTAACAACATCTCCTTAGTAGGTTGAATCTTGTAACCTAAACCACTACCAGTGTGACAATCAATAATCCCAATTTATAAGTTAAGAATAATTGGCGAATGATGGATTCAAAACCCTAGGTTTCAATTGAATACACTTTTCTCTTTTAGAAGTAGAATACTTTAGTTTAATTTTCGAGGTTCCAATTGAATACACTTTTCTCCTTTAGAAGTAGAATACATTAGCTTAATTTTTCGTTTCTTTAGATTAATTTAACACAAAATCCCATAATTTTCTTTAAATCAATTTTGATCTTAGAATAAATTCATGTACTCTTAGTTCATGTGGTTCGACACCCTCTGGCCCTAAACTTAAATTTAGATGTTTTTAGTAGATAAGATTTTATATTAAATTTTGACAGACATGGAAAAACACATCAAGACGTAGAAGAAAGTGAAAATTGATGTACATTCATGATAAAGTTATTTTTCTTTTGTGCTATATCAAGGTCAAAATGTTATAAAATGGTCCCTCATATGCCACTTAGGATTCTCAATGCATGGATATGTATTTAGGTGATTCAATAGTGTGAGTGTACAAAACATTGGTATATTTGGTTGGATGTGAGAATTTGAGGATATTTCATGGCATGAGATCCCATTCACGTCCACTTGTTTGCTTAAATTGCATTAGTAGTTTCTATTAATTGATACATGGTTAATTAAATTCTATGATGAGTATTGAAGTTTAATCATCTCAATTCATGGAATTAGAGAATTCTTTAGATAAATGAATCTTGTCTTGAACTAGTTGGCCACTCCAGTCGTCATGTCTATCTTATGTTTTGCTCAAGGATTAGCAAAGTTTAGGCATGGGAATGTTGATGCATCTCATATTTATGCATCTTTAATTGCTATTTTAATTATTTTGCGCCTGGTTAATTTTAGTTTTATACTCAATTTGACAATTTTTATGTTTTATAGGCATGAAATTAAAGTTCCAAAAATTGTCAAATTTTGGTGCAAACAAGACAAAATTTGATGCATAAGCAATTAAATCAAGTAAATCGGAGAACGGGACGAGGTCGTACAAACCTGACCCACACCCATTCAAACCCAGACTCGTCAGCCCAACCACCAACTCATCATCATCCAAACTCCAGTCAAGCACCCCAGCATCAGCCCAACGTAAGCCCACCATTGTCCTCAAAAGCAGCCCGGCCCAAATTACAGCTTCACCAGGCCCACCGTCATCTTCAACCTCCAGCTTCGGCCCATTCAACGCACACCCATCGACCTCAGCCCACGCTCATCACCAAGCTCACCCGTGACCAAACACCGGGCCCACCAGCATCCTCCTCGGTCTAGCCCCGCTCGTGCACCGTAGGCCCATCGGCTTCAGCTCACATGCAGAACCACGTACAACCCAACATCTCAGTCCAACCCATCACCTGCGTTCACCGGCCCACCTCACGCAAGCCCAGTAGCCGAATCGTCACCTTCGGTCGCAAGCCCAAACACTGCATCTTAAGTCCAGGCCCACAGCAGTACACGTAGGGTTAAACGAAGGGGAAAGTCAATTTGGAGAGGAGGATATAAGCTTTGTTTTGGTGGGATATAGGGATACTCTATTTTTGGGGAGTTCGGCAACACCGCCTCACTCAATTCTCTCTTTTTGTTCTTTTTAATTTTCCTTTTCGGGAAGTTGGAACAAGAACAAAATTAGCGTGAAGACGGACAAGAGTTCATACATCTCCTCCTTCCCCAATTCATCCTTGATGAAGAGCTAACTTACTCTCTGAGGTTGGATTAAGTTTTAGCCGTTACATTTTTATTACATTTAACTTGGAATAATTTGTTTGTTACATAGATTGCTTTATTGTGAGAAATACTTTGAAATATTGTGCTTTAATTGTTTATTCAATTGATATAATTATTGAGTTGGTAACCTTTAATTTTTGATGTTGATAATTATAAATTAATTCTTTGTTCTTGTAGCGCTAGGATTAAGCAATCAAGCAACAATATAAACCGAATTGTTAATTAAATTATATCTTTCCTATGCTTCAGTTAGATAGGGTCAATACGTAATAATTAACAATATGTTAAGTAGAACTTATTTTCCTTATGCTTTAATTCGATAGGGTCAATACGCGTTATTAACAACATTTCCTTAGTAGGTTGAAGCTTCTAGCCTAAACCACTACCCATGTGATAATCAATAATCCCAATTTAAAAGTTAACGCAAGAATAATTGGCTAATAATGGATTCAAACCCCTCGGTTCCAATTGAATACACTTTTCTCCTTTAGAAGTAGAATACTTTAGTTTAATTTTCGGGGCTCCAATTGAACACACTTTTCTCCTTTAGAAGTAGAATAGTTTAATTTTCGTTTCTTTATATTAATTGACACAAAACCACATAATTTTCCTTAATCAATTTAGGTCGTAGAACAAATTCATGTACTATTAGTCCTTATGGTTCGGCATCCTCGCTCCCTAAACTTCAATTTAGATGTGTTTAATAGATAGGATTTTATAATAAATCTTGATAGATGTAGAAAAATAGATCAAGATGTGGCAGAAAGTGAAAATTGATGTACATTCATGATAAAGTTTTTTTTTTTTTTTTGTACTATATCAAGGTCAAAAAATGTTGTAAAGTGGTCACTCATATGCCACTTAGAATTTTCAATGTATGGGCATGTATTTAGGTAATTCAATAGTGTGGGCGTACAAAACCTTGGTATAATTGGTTGAATGTGAGATTTTGAGGAGATTTCATGGCATGAGATCCCGTTCACGTTCACTTGTGTGCTTAAATTGCATAAGTAGTTTCTATTAATTGATACATAGTTAATGAAATTCTATGATGAGTTTTGAAGTTTAATCATCCGAATTCATAGAATTAGATAATGCTTTAGATAATTGAATCTTGTCTTGAATTGTAATATATGTGTTAATGGGTAGTTGGTCACTCGAGTCGTCATGTCTATCTTATGCTTTGCTCAAGGACTAGCAAAAGGATAGGTGTGCGGTGGTTGATGCTCTCATATTTATGCATTTTTTAATTGCTATTTTAATTATTTTGCGCCTGATTCATCATAGTTTTATACTCACTTTGACAATTTTTATGTTTTATAGGTTCAAAATTAAAGTTCCAAAATTGTCAAATTTGGGTGCAAAAAGGACAAAATTCGATGTGTAAGCAATTAAATCAAGCCAATCAGAGATCGGGATGAGATCGTACGAACCTGGCCAACACCCATTCAGACCCAGACCCGTCAGCCCTACCACTAGCCCATCATCGTCGAAACCCCAGTCCAACACGCAGCATCAGCCCAACTTAAGCCCATCACCGTCCTCAAAAGTAGCCCGACCCAAATCACAACTTCACAAGGCCCACCATCCTCTTCGACCTCCAGCTTTGGCCCATTCAACGCAGGCCCATCGACCTCAGCCCATGCTACTCACCAAGCTCACCCGTGACAAAACTCCAGGCCCTCCTACATCCTCCTCAATCTAGCCCAGCTCGTGCACCTCAGGCCATCGACTTCAGCTCACACGTAGAACCATCGTACAGCCCAACATCTCAGTCCAGCCCATCACCTATGTTTGCCAGCCCACCTCACGCAAGCCCAGCAGCCTAATCGTCACCTCCTATTGCAAGCCCCAACACTGCATCTCAAGTCCAAGCCCACACTAGTACACGTAGGGCTCAACAAAGGGGAAAGGTTGTTTGGAGAGGAGGATATAAGTTCTATTTTTGGGGCGATAGGGGGATACTCTGTTCTTGGGGAGTTTGGCAGCACCGCATGACTCAATTATCTCTTTTTGTTTTTTTTTAATTTTCCTTTTCGTGAAGTTCGAAGGAGAGCAAAATTAGCGTGAAGACAGGCATGAGTTCATACATTTCCTCTTTCACCGGTTCATCCTTGATGGAGAGCTAACTTGCTCTATGCGGTTAGAAGAAATCTTAGCCTTTACTTTTGTATTCCTTTTAATTTTGAATAATTTGTTTGTTACATAAATTGCTTGATTATGAAAAATACTTTGAAGTATTGTGCTTTAATTGTTTGTTCAATTGACATGACTATTCACTTGGTGACCTGTAATCGTTGATGTTGATAATTATAAATTAGTTCTTTGTGCTTGTAGCCTTAGGATTAACTAATCGAGCAACAATATTAACCGAATTGTTAATTAAAGTCTATCTTCCCTATGCTTTAGTTAGATAGGATCAATACATAATAATTAATAATACTTTAGATAGAGCCTATTTTCTTATGCTTAAGTTACATAGGGTGAATACGCGATACTAAGAACATCTCCTTAGTATGTTGAAGCTTGTAGCCTAAACCACTACCCATGTGACAATCAATAATCCCAATTTAAAAGTTAACGCAAGAATAATTGACTAATGATGGATTCAATACCCTAGGTTCCCATTGAATACACTTTTTTCCTTTAGAAGTAGAATACTTTAGTTTAATTTTTGAGGTTCCAATTGAATACACTTTTCTCCTTGAGAAGCAAAATACTTTAGTTTAATTTTCGTTTCTTAAGATTAATTAATACAAAATCCCATAATTTTCCTTAAATCGATTTAGATCATAGAATAAATTCACGTACTCTTTGTCCCTGTGGTTCTAACTTCAACTTAGATGTGTTTAGCCAATAGGGTTTTATATTAGATTTTGATAGACGTAGAAGAAAGTGAAAATTGATGTACATTCATGATAAAGTTGTTCATCTTTTGTGCTATGTCAAGGTCAAAATGTTGTAAAGTGGTCACTCATATGCCACTTAGAATTCTCAATGCATGGGCATGTATTTAGGTGATTCAATAGTGTGGATGTACAAAACTTTAGTATATTTGGTTGGATGCGAAAATTTGAGGAGATTCCGTGGCATAAGATCCCATGCACTTTTACTTGTGTGCTTAAATTGCATTAGCAGTTTCTATTAATTGATACATTGTTAATGAAATTCTATGACAAATTTTAAAGTTTAATCATTTGAATTCGTGGAATTAGAGAATGCTTTAGATAACTAAATCTTGTCTTGAATTGTAATGTATGTGTTAATATCGGAAAAGTTGGTGAAGGATGGGGTAGTTCGTCACTCGAGTCGTCATGTCTATTTTATGCTTTTTTTGAGGACTAGCAAAAGGTTAGGTGTGGGTGTGTTGATGCTTCTCATATTTATGCATCTTTTAATTGCAATGTTAATTATTTTGCGCCTAATTAATTATAGTTTTATACTTGCTTTGACAATTATTATATTTTATAGGCTCGAAATTAAAGCTCCAAAAAGTGTCAAATTTTGGTGCAAACTGGAAAAAATTCGATGCATAAACAATTAAATGAAGTCAATCGGAGATTAGGACGAGATCGTACGAACCCAACCCGCTCCCATTCATACCCAAACCTGTCAGCCCAATCACCAGCCCATCATTGTCCAAACTCCAATCCAACATGCAGCGTCAGCCCAACGTAAGCCCACCATCATCCTCAAAAGCAGCCCAGCCCAAATCACAGCTTCACCAGGCCCACCGTCATCTTCGGCCTGCAGCTTCGGCCTATTCAACGTAGGCCATCGACCTCAGCCCTCGCTCATCAACAAGCTCACCTGTGACCAAACGTCAGGCCCACCTACGTCCTCCTCAGTCTAGCCTAGCTCGTGCACCTCTGGCCCATCAGCTTCAGCTCATGCGCAGAACCATCGTACAACCCAAGATCTCTATCCAACCCCTCACTTGCGTTCACTGTGTTGAGAAAAATTAACTCTGATGCGAATTATTGGGTTCACAGTTCTCAACTATGGTCACAACAAAAGGCACCTGTTAGAGCACTTAGAGTAGGAGACTCTTCTCTTTATCTAAGCCCCCGGTCGGAGAGTCATGCTTCGTGACACCTCAAGTGCGAGAGCACCTGGGAGTGGGGTTATTTGTATAAATCCCTTTGCTCTAATACCGGTTGTTGGGACAAATTTCAAAAATTCTCCCTAATTTTATAAAGTTTACATAGTAAAAGGGGTTTAGAATTCATAATTCTAAACTACATATTTAAAATTTCTAAACCTAGGATTGATTTAAAAATTTTAATTTTAAATCTACAGATTTAAATTCGTAATTTAAATCTACAGATCTAAATTCGTAATTTAAATCTACAGATCTAATTTCGTAATTTAAATCTAAAGATCTAAATACGTAATTTACATTTAAGATCTAAATTCGTAATTTAAATCTACATAACTAAATTCTTAATTTAGATCTACAGGCCTTTTACTCTAATACATTCATAATAATACATAAACTTAAACGGGCATAATAACGAATACTGTAAATAGATAGAAAAGCGAAAACTAAAAAAAGAAGGAAAGAAAACATACCAGAAATTGCTCCAAAAATAGAGTACACGAAAGAAAATAATCTTAAGAAGAAAAACAAAAAATCGAGACCCCACGATCTTCTACATAATGACCTCAAGCTTTGGTCTCCAAAACAATTTCAAAACCCTAAAGTATATTTCTACTTGAATACAAAACCCTCTGAATATCCACCCCTATTTATACTAGTTTACTGGAGTGAAAAAATATAAAAAGAACGAGGTGGGACGCGCACATATAACCAAATACAAACAAGCAAAACACGTCGTTTTATGTTAAATTGACCAAAAACGCTGCGTTTTTGTAACAGGTGAACCGCCTCCCTTTTTTCCTGTCACCATGTGCCACGCATCGAGGCCTGATTGACCAAGGCCGGGGCACATGGATATCCCCTTACTACAGCCCAGATCATCTACAAAGTCGCGGATCGCGAGAGTTGTGCAGGTTTTTGTATATATATATATGTATATATTTGCTTTATTTCCCACCTAAAAAAAAAAATTCATCTTATGAATTTTAATTTTTAAAAAAATATTTTATACTATAATTTTCAATTCTTATTCATGTTATGAATAATGTTTGGCAAAATTAAATTTACCCACCTTATGGATAAATAATAAATCTCGCGAATCCTTTAATATTTTTTTTGATGGCAACAAGTACAGAGGCTTGTATAGGGACCTCATGAATAATTTAAATATAGCTCCAAATGGGTCAAATTAATCATTTCATGAAATAATTTAATTATTATTTAATGAGACTTAACTTCACTAAATAAATCTCACTGCACTCCAAACTTAAACTATTTATTCGATATCTTCCCTAATAGACTGTATTGATGACAACAACCCCTCTACGAGATATCCATGACGAAGAATAAGTATAACTACTACCATTATCCTTCTCACAGCTTCTTCATTTGTTACCGACTAGCCCTTCACTGAATAATTCATTTATACTTGAACATATTCACAGTATAAATTCTAAAAGTCAAACACTTGGAATACTTAGGCCAAAGTTTCCGAACTATTCAAATATTTGCGAATCAACTAAGGGGACATCAGTATCTCATAAGAGACTATAGATTCCCTATTGAATACCCGATCCTTATAACACTTCACGCCACTATCCAGTGTACATGGGAATTCAGTCGTGCGTTTGGACCTTACTTATAGTACACCAAAGTACCTAACGCTCCATGCACAAGTCTAGAATACTCTCAGGATTTAGAGTCGTCATTCAAACAGTACAACGTGAATCACTCATCTCTGATAGTAGTCTAGAAATAAGCAACTCACATGATCCAACTCAATGTGCCAATCTTATTAAACACACCAGCGTAAAACTTTTGGATCACCATCCACATGACCAAGACAAGTCATCTAAAGTGTCACGTTATAGTCTTAGCATACAAATGGTCCAAACTTGTCTTTGACTACGAGTCTTTCAAACAAAAATCCATACTATTTATTCCAAGTCTATCTGTGGGTTAATCTCATAAACTACTTTGAACAAACATGTAAATTATAGTCTGAGGACTACTCCTATCTCATGGATGTTTCCAAAAAGAAAATCACATGCAGTATAAATACTCGCTTAACCAAATTTAACAAGGAAACGACTAGAACTTTAATTTTATTCTTTAATAAAATGATATTAACAAAATAAATCTAGATTTTATGACACTATTCCTAACAATCTCCCACTTTTCCTAAATCCAATTTATTATAAACTTTATACCCATCTCTTTTGTGTATGATCCAAAAGTCTACTAGGTCAATTATTCTATCTTAACCAACATGCCTTCTATGCAGCTTTTGAAACTACAACGTATTTAGCTTCTATGGTGAAGTCAACAATACTGTTTGACATTCCTCCCACTAATGGCTCCTACTCAAGGATAAAGACATGCCCATACGTCGTACATCTAGCATCTCTATCTGACTTGAAGTCTGAATCCGTATAGCCAACTGGAACTAGCTCACCAAATCTTTACAGCTACTAACACCCCTACATCATTCCTAATGAGTAGTACATCGTCGACATACAATACTAAGAAAGTCACTCCTTTCTCTTGATGTCGTTTGTACCTGGATGGTTCATCAAGTAATTGCTCAAAACCGTAAGACTTAATCGCTTCATTGAATCTAATATTCGATGAGCATGATGCTTGCTTCAATCCATACATGGACTTCTTCAGTTTGCATACCCAACGTTCCGGATTTTTGCTAATGAAACTATTTGGTTGCACCATATAAATGTCTTCTTCATGACGACCACTCAAAAAAAGGGTCGTTTTAGCTTCCATTTGCCAGGTCCCTTGATGAGCTGCAATGGATTAGGAATATTCTTATGGACTTTAGTATAGCTACTAGTGAGAAGGCCTTATCATAATGAATTCCTTCCTTTTGGGTAAAACCCTTAGCAACTAGTCTTGCTTTGAAGGTCTTGACCTTCCTGTTCAGTCCTCTTTTCTTCTTGTAGACCCATCTAAAACAAACGTGCTTAATATCAATAGGTGCCTCTACAAGATCCCAGACTTGATTAGGATACATAGATCCTATCGAAGTTTTTTATAGCTAAGACCCATTGGTCAGCATCTTGTCTTTAATTTCCTCATTGTAGCGGAGATGATTAGATTCAATGGCACAGTCATTAAGGCTCCCGCCATGAACTTGTAAGGTACCCTAATAATCCTCCCACTACATCTAGGTTCTCGTGTACTTAAACATTCTCAACCCTAGCAGTAAGCGCATCTAATGCATCCACTATATCCTAAGTTTTGTCTAGCTGTTCAAAATTAGTGTCCTTTTCTTTAAAAAAACCCTCTAACACTACTCTGCTTATGTTTTTGTAATTTACTACGAAATCCTCCTTTAAAAATTTCGTATACTTACAAAAACCCTTTTGATCAGAAATACTGCGGAGAAGATTACCCTTGTTCTTTTCGGATAACCCCGAAAAGAGATTGGTAAGGTAGCATGACTCATCACGAGCCTTACCCTCTCTAACAATGTCCTATTCTTTCTTTTTGCAACAATATTCTACTATGGTGTACCAGAAGCAGAAAGCTGAGATCTTATCCCATTTGCAATTACTACAAGAAAACTGGTTTTTAACGACCAAAAATAGCAACTGGATTATATTTTTGCCGTTAAAAGTGCGTATGCTGCGCCTAATTACAACGGGATTTAAAAATCGTCGTTAAAGGGTGTATGTGAAGGACTTATTACGACAGGCACTAAATAGAGTTGTTAATTGTACCAAAAAAAATAGTCGTTAATAGGCTCGCATAAGCAGTAAATTTTGTTTAAAAAAATTAAAATTCGTTTAGTGGCAAAAATTAGATGCTCCTTTTTAAATTTGCTATTGTCAAATTTTTTTTTTTTTCTGATTCTAATTCTTCTCTTCCTTACTTATATAATTCTATATCAGTAATTGATTATATATTTTGCCCGTCTAATATACACAAGTTATGCTCGGTAATTATTCATTGGGCATACTCATATAATATAATTTATATTGATTTTTTTTAAAACTGATAATTTATATTGATTAAAAGGATTAATAAGTAAAAAATGTATCTTAAATATCTCAAATAATTCAAAATGCCCTTAAATTCGTTTATCCCTTGTTCTCACAGGCAAAACCCTGCCTTTCACTTTCAATCTTGAAAACCCTAACCCTAGTTTTCGCCACTTCCTTGGACCTGCATCGCGATGGTCAGACTATGATCGACCTAGAGGTCCGCGAAATCAGGTTCTTGGCACCTTGGGCTCGGCTTGACCCCTCCCAATTGGGCCTTCCTGAATCCTCGCAATCGCTTATGGTGAATGGTATTTCGCCTTCAGCTAACTCCCTTTCGTTGGTGATGATTTCTCCCTTTGATTCCTTCAAGACATGTGATGGTCGGGAGTTGCTTTTCTTCGGCCATTTTCCGGTCGGAGACCATGACGGACCTTTGTCGATGACTTGCAGAACTTGAAAACCCCTAAAATAATGCTTGGTCCATCGTTGGTGGTTCAGTCCGTCAGCCCGTGATTTGTTGTTCAATACACCTTGCCTTGGTTCACCTCACCATGGTCAGTCGTTTCCTCACTTTGGTGCATTGCTCGCCTAACCATGGTCTGTCGTTTGCCTCGTCGTGGTCCCTCCTCCCTGCTCGCTTACCTAATTCAAGTTGCTTTTCAAGGTAAATGAAATGAATCGGAAATTAATATGCTTGACATTGCTTTTTGAGTGTGTTGTTATTTGTATGTTAAGGTTTTCTGTCAATACAAGTAATGCCTTTGTAGTCTGTAGGGTAGTTGCAGAGTCAATTGTAAAGCTAGGCCTAAAGAACATGCATATGTTAGTGTTTCTCTGGCTGAGGTGGCAAAGGCATTGTGTTGGAACCAAAGGCATAATCGTGAGTGATGGTGGACTATTCCTGGTATCTGCAAAAAGGTGAGAAGACAAGAGCTTAACCTTTAGAGTTTCCCGATATGATCTGGTTGGTCCGATAACGCTCATAGATAATGGTTCTCTGCATAATATTTAAGGTCTACTTTCATTTATCTGTTCCTTCTCCATTTTCTAGGAGTGGTTGTTTGAATATTGGATGCACACAATAGAAGGAAAGACAATTTGTTTATTCCACGTCTTCTTTTTATATTAGTTCAAATATCACTTTGCATTTGTATTGTAATTAAGTGACTTCATTACATTGGTAGAAGTATTACCTTGAATTTTCCAGGAACTTTCCTATTAGTATAGTTTTAGTTTGTGTTTGGAGCGACTTTGCTTGTTGGTTTGAAATGCAAGGCTGTATTTCTACTTGTAATTTTAGTCTAGTCAATTAGTTTTAGTCGACATTTGTATTCTTTACTTAGCTTTTCCGTAAGTTGGTCTTGACACTTTCTCACTCCTTTCCCTAATTTGGTGTCTCCAACATTGAAAGTTTATATTTCTAAATGTGCTACTATTACTGACTTTTTGATGATATTGAGTTGTGAGTGATGATTTGAGTAATTGAGCGAATGCTCATCGACAATTCTCATGGTAACGACAAATAAGTATTATGGGTATCACAAATAATCACTACGATTGTTAGAGATAACTAATGTAGTTGTTGCAGGTAACAAACCTACATGATGAATTTGATAATTGATGTAGTTTTGGTGAGTAATTGAAATGGCGATTGTGTGGTGATATTGAGTAATTTGATGGTTTTGATTAATTCGATTGTTATTTTGGATAACTAGTTTCTAATGGCCTTTGTTTTAACACTAAATCATGATTAATACGTTGAAAGGATTTCTATTAGGTTGGAAATGCCTTAGAACCGGCTTTTTGCTAGATTGATACACGAAAACATTATTGTTATTGTTCTCATTACTACACTGAGAAATTGAAATTCTCCTCATTATTTGTTCGTTGCCATGGATTTGCTCTAGCTTGGTGAGAAATGATCCCAAATCTATGCATTTCATGATGACCTTTAAATCCATGACTGAAAGATAGACAATTTAATTGTGAAGGTCGTGAGTAGTGAAGAACACAAGAAAAAGAAATAGGGGATGAACAAAGAGAATCTATTTGTTAAGCTTTCATCTTCAAGTTGACCATTGTTTTATCAATATAGTTTGTCATTAGGTGTGTAGATCTTCCCATTCCGTTGCAATGATGTTAATGCATCAATGAACATCAAATCATTGCGTGCTTAGTTTTTCACTTAGCGCATATGGTAGATATGTTGAAATGAAAACAATATAATATCACTCTGAACTCTAAAAGTAGCATAGACATTTGAAGAACAATTGATGTCTGCGTATGGCTAAAATGTAGTTACTTTCATGATGTATTCCGCCTAAAAGTAGCCATATTGGGTATGGGTAATTGGATTTTGATGCACACTGATAGTAGTACATACTGCCACTAGGTTAGTGTGTTTGTTGTTACTTAAATGTTCGTTGTTGCTTTATTTGACTTAGAGTTTATAAATATTGTTTCTTCTTTTCTTTTTAAGGTGTGGGAAACAAACTCTCTACAAGGTAGCATCTTGTAGGAGTAAGACTGCGTAGCGCAAGCGTCTTTAAGGCACTAAGTTGTTCTTGTTGGTTTTTCTACTATTACTAACTTGTCTTCTGGATGTAACAGGACAATTTATCAAACTCTTCTTCTTCTGGGAATATGAGTACCCATATTTTTTCACTGCGATGTGCATTTCATGTCATTGCTCATCGCCTTACTTCTATTTGTCATGTCAAAATGGATAAGATGAGAATGAAGGAAGTGCAGCTTGACAAACTCTAATGAATGGTTGAGAGAGAGAGGAGGCTGAAAGCTTAACAAGCAGTTCCTACCTCCGGGAGGGCTAGTTAGAGGACAGACAATCAGGGCTAAAGGCTCATATTAACATTAGAAATAGGTGTATCAAGTTCAATTTTGTTATTTTTATCATCTTTGCTAAGTTGTCAGATAACATTATGCGATGTATATTTTAATGTCTTTTGGATGTAAATTGTACAAAATTTAGTTCTAGGATATTTTATTTTGAACGAAATCTTAATTTTTTTTTTTTTTTATTAGAAATCGTTGCTACGTTGGATTATATGTATTTTTGTAAGTACAGGTCTACTAGCTTGTACAGATGTTATAAATGACACATAAATTGCCGTTATATTACATGATTTACAGGCATTTATAAACATATAGTCTAGACTACATCAATGTACAGGATTTTTGATGATGAAAACATTGTCGTTATAATTGGATTGAATTGTGGGAAATGTTTTAGCGATGGTTAATTTTTGTGATATGCTTTTCCAATGATGGTCGAGATTGTCGTTACAGTTATCTAATAATAGCAGAAAAACAGTTAATGATGGTGGTTGCCGTTGTTAAAACTCTTTCATTCCTATATGGTGGTTGATATTTATAACAAGGTAAATTGGCGATGTTATTGACCAACTCTTTAATGGCAGTATTGCCCGAAGTTAAAAACCTTACTTTTAATGACAACTTGTGTCGTCGTTATTGAATGCACTTTAACAACGAACAAAGTATGGTGTTGTAAATACTTTTTAACGACAGCTAGGTCTAGCTGTCGTTGATCCGAGACACTATTAACGTCGAAAGCAATTACTACTACGAACGACACGAAGTTTCCCCCGTTGTAAATACTATTAACGACGGTAAATCAAACTTTTAACGACGACAATCACAATCGTTATTGACCCTTTTCTTGTAGTGAATTAGGAAATCTAGAAACTCACCCGAAAGATATTCATCACCTCGATTTGATCAAAGTGACTTAACTTGTTTACCTAATTGCTTTTCAACTTCAGCTTTTTACTCTTTGAACTTTTCAAACAAGTCCGACTAATGTCTCATTAGGTAAACATATCTATACCTTAAGTAATCATCAGTAAATGTGATAAAGTACTCACACTCACCACTTGCTTGAACATTCATTAGTCCACATACATATGTGTGAACTAGCTCAAGCAAGTCACCAACCTTGTTGTCTTTACTCTTAAAGACAGATTTGGTCACCTTTCATTCTATGCAAAATTTACAAACTAGTAATGACCTCAAGTCCAAAGCCTCTATCAGTCCATCTTTCGCCAGTCTTTGGATCATGTTCGAATTAGTATGACCTAAACGTAGTGCCATGTGTAGGCAATATCTCTTTCAAGGTGTTTTCTTTGAGGATATCGAACAAGTGAGCCTGTGTTAGATTCTTTTAAACAAATATGAGAGTTTTGATTAGGAAATTACATGGATCTACCATTTATACACGTACTTTTTCAAATAAATAATTTATTTCTTCTATTAAAAGGTTCATAATAAAAAACAACTGAATAATAATTATTCAGTAAAACGAGATACAGAAATTAAATTCCTGTGTAGAGTAGCTAAAAATAAACAATCTTTTAAAATAAAGAACTCTAGCACTAAAGACTAAGCCGACATCTCCTACACTTAAGACAACTACTCTTATACTGTCCCTGACCATTAGGTACGGCTTTCCATCATGCAGCCTTTTGGTTAGCTTAAGCCCCAGTAACATATTACAAATATGGTCAGTTAAGCCTGAGTTCACACACCAGGAACCTAGTGGACTCTCAACTGTGCATGGCTCAACTAAGTGAGATATCATCATACCTTGACCAGATAGCTTAGCGGTCTTTGCTGGAAGTGTAGCTAAATTCTTAGTGCAGTCACCTTTTCTAGTGGCCTAGTTATTCTTGTAAAAGAAACACTTTTCTTTTTCCCAACTTTCTTATGGACTTGATTGCTACATTAGCAACCTTCCCCTTCCCTTTTTTCCCAGTAGGTCAATTGTGAGTAATAACTAAGTTCAACTTGATTTTTCTAGGCAAAGTAATTTGGTCTAGTGAATACATTATATATTAGAAATTAAGTGAAGCTCACCGGTTGTATCCATGTCAAATACTATAAACGCAAATATTAATGTAACTGTCTAACAAGAGTCAGGTATAATGCAATAATATCTATTCTTTCAATTTAGCATACACAATAAGTCAAATATCCACCAAACTATACTATCATGCATACAATGATGTCCTAAACACACCACTTCTTATTCCCTATCAGCGGGGTCGCACGAAGCTAGTTCGGATGAGAACTATTCTCAATTAACATGTTTTCTTGTAACTCTTACTAAACATGATTAACTCATCACTCTACCTTAGTCTCTAACACAACACAACAGAGCTCTACGGGGAGGCTAATGCATCATGCTAGTCAAGTGTAAATCATTACCTAAGCCTCCATACAAATACACGTAATACTCCACGGCAACAAGGTTGCATTACTTCTTTACACTTTGGTTTATCCCAATAGAAGTCTAACCCTGTAATCTGTAAACTGACATCCTCTGCAGGGAGGTCTACCGATCTACTGTATTGCTAGACCGATAATAGAGACTGTGAGGTTACAACAATTGAAACCTCGCTTTCACTTGATTTTTAAAATTAGTGATTTTTAAATAACTTGCATTTACAACATGGATTATCACGTAACCCCCTTTAGAATCACATTCTAAAATTAACCAAAATTAATTAATTAATTTATTCAAAACATTATTGTTTTACAACATCTATTATCTCATAATCTTGTGTTAGAATCTCATTCTAAATTTATACAATAAAATTAATTCATTAATTTTACCTTTTAAAAAAAGGGTACCATAGATTATATCATAACCAATTCTTTAGAATCCCATTTTAAAACTAAATAAACTAATATAAATTAATTTATTTTTTTATTTAAAATAATACCGAAATTTAGATTATCTCATAATTTATTTTTAGAATCCAATTCTAAAATTGAATTAACTAATAAAATTAATTTTATTTAAACTAGGAGCGATTTAGAGCTTAAACTATCTCATAGTCTATTTTTAGAATCTTATTACAAAAATTAAATAATCTTAGATTATCTCATAGTCTATTTTTGAAATCTTATTCTAATATTAAATTAATTGATGTAAGTAATTTTTATTTTAAAATAATATTGACCTAGACTATCTTATAATCTATTTTAGAATATTATTCTAAAATAATTTGAAAAAACTTTTATTTAAAATAATATTTATTTACAACTTAGATTATCTCATAATCTAATTTAGAATCTCATTCTAAAAAGAAATTAATTAAAACAATTAATTTATAATTATTATGTAAATCAGTACTGACGTCTACACTTCTCTAAAATTAAATAAATAAAATAATTTTTTAATTAACATAATTAATCCGATTTTGCAAATCAAATCAAACCTGCATAAGCTCATTATACAAACAACTTAATCCCAAATTTATAGATCAATAGATTTGAATAAACGATTAATTCATTAATGATTTAAATAATTTAAACCGACAGAGGAAATAATCTAATTAGCTATTAATTTTTTAACGATTTAAATGATTTAAATTGCTACTTAAGCAAACTTTCCTTCTTAATAAAATCTCTGTTTTATTAAACCGCAATTCTATTCATTCCAATCTTATTATTGCTATTCTTGTATTATGAATGTAATCAGAGACTGGCTCTGATACCAATTGTTGGGAAAAATTAACTCCGATGCGAATTGTTGGGCTCGCAGTTCTCAACTATGGTCATAATAAAAGGCATCTCTTAGAACACTTATAGTAGGAGACTTTTCTCTTTACCTAAGCCTCCGGTAGGAGAGTGACGCTTCTTGACACCTCCCGTGCAAGAGCACCCGGGAATAGGGTTATCTCTATAAATCCCCTTACTCTAATACCGGTTGTTGGAATGAACTTTAAAAATTCTCCCTAATTTTATAAAGTTTACGCAGTAGAAGGGGTTTAGAATTCATAATTCTAAACCTAGGGTTCATTTAAAATTTCTAAATTTAAATCAATAGATTTAAATTCATAATTTAAATTTACTGATCTAAATTCTTAATTTTGATGTATTGGCCTTTTACTCTAAATAATTCATAACAATACATAAGCTTAAACAAGCATAATAACGAATACTATAAATAAACAGAAAAGCGAAAACTAAAAGAAGGAAGAAAGAAAACATACCTAGAATTGCTCTAAAAATAGAATACCAGAAAGAAAATAAGCTTCAGAAGAAAAACCAAAAATAGAGTCCCCGTGATCTTCTAGTCAATGACCTTGAACTGCTCAGAGCGTGGGCTTCAAAAAATATTAAACTGTGCAAAGAACAATTTCAACAGAAAATTTTCTCTCCAATTAGGTCTCTGAAACAATTTCAGAAACCCTAAAAAATATTTCAACTTGAATGCCAAACCCTCTAAATAAGCACCCCTATTTATACTAGTTTACTAGAGCGGAAATGTATAAAAAGAATGATGTGGGACGGGCACAAATAACCCAGTACCAACAAGCGAAATGCGTCGTTTTATGTTAAATTGTCCAAAAACGCAGCGTTTCGTAACAGGTAAACCGCCTCCCTTTTTTCCTGTCACCATGTGCCACGTGTCGAGGCCTGATTGGCCAAGGCCGGGGCACACAAATCTTCCCTTATTGCGTGGACTGCGAGAGCTGTGCCAGTTTGTGTATATCTATCTATTATTTTAAGTTGAAGTTGATAACCACCCCATGCCCTCTAAAATTTTTCCATTCTTCAATTCTAGGCTTCTTAATTTACATACAATAACAAATAAAAAATTAAAAAATTTGGTCAATTAGAAGACGTGGGGGTTACTTCCCATCACCTTGGTGGAAGTTACTTCATCCCCCCACTTATTCTACCCCATTACTTTAATTAACACTAACTAAAAATTTTATTTCATAATATCTACTAAATCCTTTTTTATTTGACATCCTATAATTCTGATTTCACTTTACCACTTAAACCAAATAATACTAAGGCAAACAAATACTTCAGATTTTTCATTCAGTTACCACACCTTTATTGTACCTTGACAAGAGAGGAAAAAGGAAGAAGGAAAAATAAATAGAAGACATATCTTTTTATGTACTTTTATACCAAATCTCATTTCGGTAGTCTCATCTCTCATTCTCATTTATTTATGTTAATTCCAAAACTTGATTATTTCTCTCTTTGTATTGTTCGTTTATTTCGTGTATTCTTTTGTTGCTTCTTTTCATATTTAGTAAAGATCATGTGGTAATCATGATGTCATGAATTGCAGGTTCACACTATCGCTGAAAGGGGTTGTCATTGGGGGCAGAAATTTGACATTGGTAGTACCTTTAAACGAATTACATTCTTTTTATATTAGGTATAAAAGATTGAAAGTTTGAATTAAATAATTTTTTCCTTCTAGGCAAGTTGCAAAATGTTGGTAAATTCAAAGGGTTAATGACAGCATCGCAGAGTAAAAGGGCAAAATTTAAGCATTAGGGCTACATACTCATTTCAAAAAGATACATTCGAATCCTCATCAATACAAAATTGAAAGCTCGAATTAAATTATTTTTTTTCTTATCCCTCTTTAAATCACATGTTTTTTTTCTATATTTGCTACTCTAACACTGCATTTGTTATTTATATATATCAATCAATAATTAAAACCTTTAATTATTTTACTTTAATAAAAATGGAGTGGTGTAACAAAAATATACTTAAATGTAATCACAAAAGTAAACAACAATATGACTCTAGGATATTATTTTTATACATCCTACAATAAACTAAAATTATTTTCCACATTAATAGAATAATAGCCATTTCAATTAAAAAAAAAAAAATTACCAATGTCAATTAAATGTTATGAAAGTACTCCACATCCAACATAATTAATATTTTTTGACTACAATAATATAGAAATAGATAACACATCTATTTTCCATTTAAAAAGGAACAAAATTGGCCATGTACATTTAAAATAAATATGTCACATCCATTATATATAAAACACATTCTACAAATAAAATAAAATTGCACATCCATTCTTCAAACTTAATGAAAAATTACACATAAATCTAAAAAAGGAGTATAAATAAGATTAAAAAAAAATCAATATGGTTCCAAAGTAATAATATAAAATATTTAAAACATGAAGAAAAATAAAGTATGATTGTCAAAAACTACAATGTAAATATCGTTATGAACTATACAAAAAAAAAAAAAAAAGAAAACCAAAAAAAGTTAACTACCAATACTCATACTCAAGCACGTTCTCTTTCATATTTAATTGCCCACTTTAAATTTAAATTTCCTTCCCTTTAACTGCTTCTTTACCACTATCAGTTTTTACCACTTTTAGTGTACAAACCATATCAGTAATCAAGGATTTCTAAATTGCTCCATCTTTCTTTGTTTCCTTGCGGATTTTATCGTAATACCACAACACCCACAATAATAACAGTTGGACAAAATTTATTTCACTTTCTTTATTTGACCATGAAAAAAGATAAAGATTCAACAAATTGTTCACTAAAAATCCAACCCTTAACAATCACCCATAATAGTCGAACTATAATACTTCCTTACATGAGGGTTGTGCGTTGGGCAGTGAGCCTTTGGTGTAGGTGGATGAGACGATGGTCAGCGGACATTATCGATGGTGGAGCGAGCGAAAGGTAGCAAACGATGGTATGCAAAGTTATTATGTATTATGACGTTTTTACTACAACTATATTTTGATGTATTACTTAGGTACACTGAGAGTTGATGATTTATCATTTAAGTAATCTAGCGTTTTAATATATACATTAAGCACCCTGAAATCTAAAGATTATCACTAATGTACAGTTGCGTTTCAAAATTTTATCAATTAGGTATTCTTTTCCGAAATTCGGTAGATGGTTATTAGAAATTGCTAATATGAAATATAATTACAACAATATCAGTGTTTCCCATTATAATTATACCACAATTGTAATAATACATAAATAATCTACTCTTATATTTTGGAAAAATATAGTAAATAAAAAATAATTTTAAAAAAGTAAAAAAATACAAGATGAAAGTTATACTCACTCTATCACTAATTTATGAGATTATAATGGCATTAGCAAGAAAAAAAAATTAAAATTAAAACATCACAATGATGACATAAAAAATGAAAAAAAGACAATTTTTTATGAAAAATAAAATATCAAACAAAATAAATGGACAAGAAAAATAATCAAGGTATACACAAAAAAAAAAATAACAAAAAAAATTGCAATTAAAATTTTTTTGGTGAACAAATTTATAAGACAGCTAAGAAGTTGAAAAATATTTCTTAAAACAACATAATTTTGAGTTTGTAATAATATATGAATGAAAGATACAAAACAAAGAAAAAAAATCATAATATTAAAACAAGTTGGCAAAAAAAATTTATAAGTTGAAAAGAGTTATCTCAAAAAATGACTTTCATCCAATAAAAGTTTACCAAATTTGCTTATTTTTGTAGTGCCTATGCTTTTAATTTTCTAGAGTTAAAAAAATGGAGGAAAAATATTGCATAATAATTTTATAAATCTCCTTTTTGATGGATATTTAAATGAATGCAAAAAATATCAAATAAAAAAAGCATGAGATAGAAAAATAATATTTCCATAAAAACTTGATTGTAAAAAGGGGAAATAATATTTTATCATATATGTACAAATTAGGCATTTAAATTAGATATATTGAGCATTTTTGTTAATTACAACATCATATAAAATTAACAAAAAATAATCTCCTTGACAATTTCAATTCTTTATAGTTTCCCCTGTACATATCACAAGCAATGAAAGTGGTGCCTAAAGGAATTATAATAAAACACAGAACAAAAATGTTATGAAATGCTATTTTTATTAAGTTTAATATTGTTAACCTTTTAGGCACATAATTATCGTACAAAATTATATTTCTAAAAATATAAACATCCTCCGTGCATCGTACGGGATAACACTAGTATTTATATATTACTTTATTTCCTACATGAAAATATTTAATTTTAATTTCCAAAAAATCATTTTATAGTATAATTTTAAATTCTTATTCATCTTATGAATAATATTTGGCAAAATTAAATTTACCCATCATATGGATAAATAATTCATCTCATGAATTCTTTAATATTTTTTCAATGAAAACAATTACAGAGGCTTGTGTAAAGACCTCAGGGACAATTTAAATCTAGCTCCAAATTGGTTAAATTAATCATCTTATGAAATAATTTAATTATAATTTAATAAGACTGAATTTTGCTAAATAAACCTTACTGAACTCTAGACTTAAACTATTTATTCGAGATCTCTCTAATAGACTATATTGATGACAACAACCCCTTCACTAGATGTCCGTGATGAAGAATAACTCTAACTACAACCATTATCCTTCTCAAAGTTTCTCCATTAGTTATTGACTCGCCATTCACTGAATAATTAATTTATATTTGAACATATTCACAGTATAAATTTCAAATTTCAAACACTTGGAATACATTGGCCAAGGTTTCAAAAACTATTAAAATATTTGCGAATCAAGTAGGGGACATCTGTACCTCATAAGAGACAATAGATTCCCTATTGAATATCTGATCCTTGTCACGCTTTACTGCGCTACCTAGTGTGTGTGGGAATTCAATCGTGTGTTTGGACCTTACTTATAGTACGCCAAAGTAGCTAACGCATCATGCACAAGTCCAGAATACTCCCATAATTTAGAGTCATTGTTCAAACAGTACAAAATGAATCACTCATCTCTGATAGTAGTCCAGAAACAAGCAACTCACATGGTCCAACTCAGTGTGCCAATCTTATTAAACACACCAACATAACACTTTTGGATCACCATTCACATGACCAAGACAAGTCATCTAAAGAATCACGTTATAGTTTTAGCATACAAGTGGTCCAAACTTGTCTTCAACTACGAGTCTTTCAAACAACAATCTATACCATTTGTTTTAAGTCTATCTATGGGTTAATCTCATAAACCACTTACAACAAACATGTAAATTATAGTATAAAGACCACACCCATCTCATTGATGTTTCCAAAAAGAAATCGCACACAGTATATATGCTTACATGCACAAATTTAATAAGGAAATGACTAGAACTTCAATTTTATTCTTTAATAAAATAATACTAATAGAATAAATTTGGATTTTAGGACACTATTCTTAACACACCGACCCACCTCACGCAAGCCCAGCAGCCTAATCGTCACTTCCGGTCGCAAGCCCAAAAGCTGCAACTCAAGTCTAGGCCCACACCAGTACATGTGGGGTTCAACGAAGGGCAAAGTCAGTTTGGAGAGGACGATATAAGCTCTGTTTTGGGCCAATATGGAGATACTCTAAATTTATGGATTTTGGCAGCATCACCTGACTCAATTCTCTCTTTTTATTCTTTTTAATTTTCCTTTTCGTGAAGTTAGTACAAGAGTGAAACTAGCGTGAAGACGGACATAAGTTCATACATTTCCTCCTTTACCGGTTCATCCTTGATGGAGAGCTAACTTGCTCTCTGGGGTTGGATGAAGTTTTAGCTTTTACTTTTGTATTACTTTTAATTTGGAATAATATGTTTGTTACATAAATTGCTTTATTGTGAGAAATACTTTAAAGTATTATGCTTTAATTGATTATTCAATTGAAATGATTATTGAGTTGGTAACCTTTAATCGTTGATGTTGATAATTACAAATTAACTCTTTGTGCTTGTAGTCTTAGGATTAATTAATCAAGCAATAATATTAACCGAACTTTTAATTAAAGCCTATCTTCCCGATGCTTTAGTTAGATAGGGTCAATACGTAATAATTAACAATACGTTAGGTAGAGCCTATTTTTCTTATGCTTTAGCTAGATAGGGTTAATACGCGATACTAATAACATCTCTTTAGTAGGTTGAAGCTTGTAGCGTTACCACTACTCGTGTGAAAAAAATAATCTCAATTTAAAAGTTAACGCAAGAAGAATTGGCTAACAGTGGAATCAAAATCCAAGGTTCCAATTGAATACACATTTCTCCTTTAGAAGTAGAATATTTTAGTTTAAATTTCGAGGTTCCAATTGAAAACACTTTTCTCCTTTAGAATTAGAATACTTTAGTTTAATTGTTGTTTCTTGAGGTTAATAAACACAAAATCCCATAATTTTTCTTAAATCAATTTAGATCATAGAATAAATTCACGTACTCTTAGTCCTTATGGTTCGATATCTTCTAGCCCTAAATTTCGATTTAGATGTGTTTAGTAGTTAGGATTTTCTATTAAATCTTGATAGACATAGAAAAACACATCAAGATGTAGAAGGAAGAAAAAAATTGATGTATGTTAAGGATAAAGTTGTTTTTCATTTGTGCTATATCAAGGTCCAAATGTTGTAAAGTGTTCATTCATATGCCACTTAGAATTCTCCAAGTATGGCTATGTATTTAGGTGATTCAATAGTGTGAGTGTACAAAACCTTGGTATATTTGATTGGATGCAAGAATTTGAGGAGATTCATGGCATGAGATCCCATTCACGTTCACTTGTGTGATTAAATTGTATTAGTAGTTTTTTATTAATTGATACATGGTTAATGAAATTCTATGATGATTTTTGAAGTTTAATCATCTAAATTCATGTAATTAGAGAATGCTTTTGTTGGCCCTAAAGCCATTTATATTGTAATTTTGATGATAACAACCATTTAGTGAGTCATAGTGTTTAAACGGTTCTAATCTTGCATCTAAGTGACTCAAAAGAAAGTTAGGAAAATCAAGGTTAATTATGCTGATACAAAGCTTTCTAAGATGATGAATCAAGAGGAAAAGAGATCAAAGTTGAAGAGAAGATTCATTCAAATTGAAGAGAACGTGATCTAAGTCCAAGCGCCTCAAAGTTATTCATTTTATTGTCTAGGACTTAGGATCGGGATATATCAATTCAGTTCAAGTCTCAATATTGATTTGTGATGCTCTAACAAAAATGTTTTTGAAATATTTTTGAAAACTGATTTTCAAATTTTATTTGATAAATATTCAAGTCAAAATTAAGCCAATCTAGCTTATCATGAAAATATTTTTCAAGATTGGTAATTTTGAAAAGCATGATCAAATCAAACAAGATTAATTTTAAATGGGTGATAATTTAGCTTGATTTATGCAATTAATTATCTTTATGATCAAAGCAAAGTAGGAAATTAATTAAAAAATTTAAGCTAATATGGCAATCAATTAATTAATCAATCAACTTATCTAATATGGTAAAATTATCCCATCAATCAAGCTAAATGGTCAAAAGCGTCAAAATTCACCCAGGTATGGTGAGTGTCGACACACAGAAAGCATGTGTCGACACACAAACATGCAGTAGCCCTCTGGAGCTATTGTGTGTCGACACATAGAGCTGTGTGTCGACACACAGCCTCCGGCAGGCTCTAACGGCTGCATTTTGGACCCGATTTCTTTCCAATTTTTTTTTAAAATGCTCCCAACGGCTCCTAGGCCTTTCTTGACCTATATATAGAGGTTAAATGCTTTGGTTTTTAATCAAGAAACAATACTTCCAACACTCTCTAAGAAATCTCTCAAAAAGGGCTCTTACTCTTGCGCTTTAACAGTTTGTTTTCAAATTCTTGTTTAAAGTTTTCTTGAGCATCACTAGTTCTCTTTATTGTTGATCATTGAGCTTTATTGGCATATCCTTAGCTTTAGCTAAGCTTGATCATGTGTCAATTCACTCATAAACGAGTGAAGAATTTGAGTGCTTTAATTCTTTCATTGCTTTATTCAAATTTGTTGCATTGTAAAGGTTGGATCCTAAGCCTACGGTTATAAAAGGATCGGTTGTAAAAGGTTGGTCTTGAGCCTACTATCACAGGATGAACGCAGATCACCCATGAGGCGCCCGGGCCCCTGAGGCTAGGGCCGGGCCAGCCTACTCCCTATGGTCAACAAGCAGCAATATGCACCTTCAAGAGACAAAATACACGGCATACCATGGACATACCTGAACACAATCAATGCGCAGTAGTATCGGACAGGCTAAGGAGACCCCATATGGCATATGTCTGCTTATTGAGCATCGGGGACAGTGTCAGCCAAAGGCGGCCCGTGACATTCTCCCCCACCTAATTCCGCAAACGTCCTCGTTGCGGGTGCCTGCCCATCATTGCATCCCTGCTTCTCTAGCAGCCTTGATTGGTCACGGGACGACCACATCATCATCCCCTCCAATGTGAAACCCCTGACATGCTATTGACACTCACCTGACGATGAGCAGCGTGCCCAAAAAGCAACCTGCCAACTCCATGCACCATAGTGCACCACGTACACGTCTCGCTCCACAATGCTTGTTGACTCTTCACCTTGTGAAATTCGCACTGCACCCCAAGGATCGGCCCAATCGCCACGCAGTAAGCCAGCCATACGGTCAGCACGCCTGTCCGGCACCCAACACGGTGCCCCTTCCGCCACAACCGGAACAGCGAGCCACTCAACTTCACTCCGAAAGTTCCTCGTTAGAGTGCCCCTCCCACACAAGGAGCGTCCATACCCACGGACAAACCCGCTCGACGCACCTAGGACACGAGCAACTCCCATTCCCTAGGAGTGTCCACCACCACGGACAAAGCTCGGTCCCACCACAGCTGCTTACTTGCATATCCTGATCCTCGCTCTAATACCACTTGTCACGAAATGAACGCAGATCACCCGTGTGGCGCCCGGGCCCCTGAGCCTAGGGCCGGGCCAGCCTACCCCCTATGGTCAACAAGCAACAATATGCACCTTCAAGAGACAAAATACACGGCATACCATGGACATACCTGAACACAATCAATGCGCATTAGTATCGGATAGGCTAAGGAGACCCCATATGGCATATGTCTGCTTATTGAGCACCGGGGACAGTGTCAGCTAAAGGCGGCCCGTGACATTCTCCCCCACCTAATTCCGCAAACGTCCTCGTTGCGGGTGCCTGCCCATCATCGCATCCCTGCATCTCTAGCAGCCTTGATTGGTCACGGGACGGCCACATCATCATCCCCTCCAACGTGACACCCCTGACATGTGGATGGTGATCCAGAAGTTTTATGTTGATGTGTTTAATAAGATTGGCACACTGAGTTGGACCATATGAGTCGCTTGTTTCTAGATTACTATCGGAGATGAGTGATTCATGTTGTACTGTTTAAATGATGACTCTAACTCTTGAGAGTATTCTGTACTTGTGCATAGAGCGTTAGTTACTTTTGGTGTACTATAAGTAAGGTCTAGACATATGACTGTATTCTCATGTACACTGTGTAGCGGCATGAAGTGTGACAAGGATCAGGTATTCAATAGAGAATCTACAGTCTCTTATGAGGTACAGATGTCCCCTTAGTTGATTCACAAATATTCAAATAGTTCAGAATCTTTGGCCAAAGTATTTCAAGAGTTTGACATTTGGAATTTACACTATAAATATGTTCAAGTATAAATAAATTAATCAGTGAAGGTCGAGTCGGTAACTAATGGAGAACCTGTGAGAAGGATAATGATAGTAGTGATACTTATTCTTTGTCATGGACATCTAGTGGAAGGGTTGTTGTCACCAATACAGTCTATTAGGGAGATATCGAATAAATGGTTCAAGTATAGAGTGCAGTGAGATATACTTAGTAGAATTAAGTTTCATTAATGGTAATTAAATTATTTAATAAGATGATTAATTTAACCCATTTGGAACTAGATTTAAATTGTCCCTGAGGTCCCTGTGCAAGCCTCTGCATTTATTGCCATTGAAAAAATTTTAAAGAATTCACGAGATGAAATATTTATCCATGAGATAGGTAAATTTAATTTTACCAAATATTATTCATGAGATAAAAAAATTTTTAAATTATACATAAAATAATTTTTAAAAATTAAAATTCATAAGATGAATTTTTTACATGTAAAAAATAAAGCAAAAAAAAATTTGCAAAAGTATAACTCGCAATGTGTGGCTAAAGCTGGCAGCCAATCAGTGAGCGACACGTGTCGTGCATTGGGCTTCTTGAGGGAAGGATCCGTGTCTAAAGGCATGGACCAATCATCGTGTGCCACATGGCACGCGATGACAGGGCAAGGGCACGCGTGTACTGGGACCTAAAACGCTGCATTTTGAGTCTTTTGTTTTGTAAAACTACGCGTTTTGTTTAAAAGCTGCGAGTCCCATCAATTTAATAGCTTCTTTTTGCTCTGGTATACTCTCATAAATAGAGGTACCTATTCCAAGAGTTTGACATCCACGTTGAAATATTTTACGGGTTTCTGGAATTATTTCGGAGACCTAATTAGAGAGAAAAGTTTCCGTTGAAATTTTTCTTTCCACGGTTTAATCTTTTTTGGAGCCTGCCCTCCGGGCAACTCAAGGTAATTGCATAGAAGATGGTGGGGTCTGGATTTTGGAATTGTTCTGAAGAAGATTATATTCTTTCTGGTTTTTCTTATATTGGAACAATTCCAGATACGTTTTTCTTTCCTTCACTTTTGTTTTTGCTTTTCTCTTTATTTACAGTGCTTGTTATTATGCCTGTTTAAGTTTATATATTATTATAAATGTATCAGAGTAAAATACTTGTAGATCTAAATTAAAAATTTAGATCTGTAGATTTAAATTATGAATATAAATCTGTAGATTTAAAATTAGGAATTTTAAATCAACCCTAGATTTGGAATTATGAATTCTAAACCTATTCCGCTGCGTAAACTTTATAAAATTAGGAAGAATTTTTAAAATTCGTCCCAACTACCGGCATTAGAGCAAAGGGATTTATAGAGATAACCCTATTTCCGTGAGCTCTCGCACGTGAGGTATCACGAAGTGTGACTCTCCGACCAGGGGGCTTAGATTGAGAGAAGAGTCTTTTACTCTAAGTTTTCTAATACGTGCCTTTTGTTGGGACCATAGTTGAGAAATGTGAACCCAACAGTCGGCATCAGAGTGACTTTTTCCCAACATTAGGTTGTTGTGTTTACTAAGATTGGTGCATTGAGTTGGACCATGTGGATTACTTGTTTCTAGACTACTATCAGAGATAAGTGATTTATGTTGTACTGTTAGAACAATGACTCTAAATCCTGAGAGTATTCTGGACTTGTGCATGGAGCGTTATTTACTTTGGTGTCTTATAATTTCGGTCAAAACGCATGACTGAATTCCCACATGCACTGGGTAGCGGCATGAAGTGTGACAAGGATCAGGTATTCAATAGAGAATTTATAGTCTCTTATGAGATAGATGTCCCCTTAGTTGAGTCGTAAATATTTGAATAGTTCAGAAACTTTGGCCAAAGTATTCCAAGTGTTTGACATTTGGAATTTATACTATTAATATGTTCAAATACAAATGAATTATTCAGTGAAGGGAGAGTCGGTAACTAATGGAGAAGCTGTGAGAAGAATAATGGTAGTAGTTATATTTGTCCTTTATCATGGACATCTAGTGGAGGGGTTGTTCTTATCAATACAGTCTATTAGAAAAATGTCGAATAAATGGTTTAAGTCTGGAGTGCAGTGAGATTTCTTTACTAGAATTAAGTCTCATTAAATGGTAGTTAAATTATTTCATGAGATGATTAATTTAACCCTTTTGGAGCTAGATTTAAATTCTCCCTGTGGTCCTTGTGTAAGCCTCTTTATTTATTGCCATTGAAAAAATATTAAATAATTCATGAGATGAATTATTTATCCATGAGATGGGTAAATTAATTTTACTAAACATTATTCATAAGATGAATAAGAATTGAAAATTATAAAAAAATACAATTTTGGAAATTAAAATTCATGAGATGAATTTACTTGTGAAAAACAAAGCAAAAAAAAGGAAAAAAAAAAAAAAACACACACACACACACACACACAAACAATACCGCGTACGGGCCGTTATTCGCGTGATCAAAGATGGGCCAACCAGCGTGCAAAACGTGTCGAGCGTTGGGCGACTCTAAGGGGAGATCCGTGTGTCCCCGTGTTGACCAATCAGGCCATGATACGTGGCACGCGGTGACGGGCCAAAAAGGAATCGAGTACTTCGGACAGAGACGCGGCGTTTTGATGCTTTTAAAAGTAAAACGAATCGTTTTAATTTTTTAACCAGAATTGTTTTGTACGCGTCCCACATCGTTCTTTTAATATTTTTTCACTCCGGTAGTCTACTATAAATAGAGGTACCTACATAGAGGTTTGGCATTAAAAATTTGAAACAAATTATTTTAGGTTTTTGAAATTGTTTCCGAATAACTCCAGAAACCTGATTGGAGAGAAAAAAAAATTTCGTTACTATTTTTCTTTCCTAGTTTAATATTTTGCAGAGCCCACCCTGTAGGCAGCTTGAGGTCATTGCGTAGAAGATCGCGGAGTCTCGATTTTGAAGATTTTTATTATTTTATTGTTTTCTCTATTTTGTAGCAAATCTAGGTATGTTTTCTTTCCATCCTTTTTTAATTTTCGCTTTTCTATTTATTTATAGTATTCGTTATTATGCTTATTTAAATTTATGTATTGTTATAAATGTATTATAGTAAAAGGCCTGTAGATCTAAATTCTTAATTTAGATCTGTAGATTTAAGTTAAGAATTTAAATCTGTTAATTTAAAATTAGGAATTTTAAATCAACCCTAGGTTTAGAATTATGAATTCTAAATCCCTTCCGCAATGTAAACTTTATAAAATTAGGGTGAATTTTTGAAATTCCTCCCAACAAACGGTATTCAAGCAAAGGGATTTATAGAGATAACCCTATTCCCGGGAACTCCCGCACGTGAGGTGTCACAAAGCGTAACTCTCCGACCGGGGGCTTAGGTAGAGAGAAGAGTCTCCTACTCTAAGTTCTCTAATAGGTGCCTTCTTTGTTGTGAACATAATTGAGAACTATAAACTCAACAGTCATCATCAGAATTACTTTTTCCCGACAAAAGATGGGTCCTTAGACATACGATGCGAAAGAAGATGAAGGGTCATTCTTTGGTAACCAAGAAAGATCCTCTTCAATGGTGTTGAGATCCAATGGACTTTGAATCACATTAAAGACCATTGAAGTGTCAGATTGGAGCAAACACGTCAATTGCTCAATAGGGCTGTTAGCCTGGGGAAGGGGAGCAGAGACGGCAAAATAAATTTGAGCCATCATCGGATCGGTCTCAAGAAGAAGCAAAGGGATGAAGGCAGATTGAATCAAGAATCGAGGATTCAAGAGCAGTGAAGAGCTAGTGTTTTAAGACCGATTGATTGCAGTAAAGGGAGAGAGCATAGAGTATAAAAGTGGAGATTTCAAGCCCTAATTTTCAAACTCATAGACACACAAGAAGGAAGAGAAAACGGCAAATGGTGTTCTCTCGAGCTCCGTGTAGCCGTTGAGGGTCAAATTGGGCTTACCTGTTGTAAATTTGAATTTAACAACAGCTAAAAGGGGGGCATTTATTTACACCCTAAATTTGTGGGGACTGGGATGACGCTCTTTTGAGTAGAGTGCCATGTGCTTAACACGTGAGGCCTTACTCGAGGAGAATTAGGCCTTTAGGTGCTGAAGTAACGGCGTCTCGAGCCCAGTATCCTGAGAAGATTTTCACCCTAACAAGGGTATCAACCACTCAAGGCTCGAGATGGTAGAGGTGTAAAGGGAGCTCGAGCTCAAGAGGCTACGAGGAAGGCTACAAGACAGGTGGTTTCCAAACTCGAGACATTTACTTGAAGCGCAAGTTAAATACAAGAGAACTTGGGGCTTCTAGAGGGGACTTTAGCTAGAAATTTGGATGTGCTCTTCAAGGAATTCCCTCCAAAACTGAATCGTGGACGCATTTATTGATCCTTCACGCACAATAAGAAGCTTGGTGGGCCGACGTAGGGAGAAAATTCCACGAAATCAAGGGGTAATCATTATTTAGTTTATCTATAAATAAAGGACGGTATTGTAGTCCAAACACACACACTAAATACAAAACTTTTTCAAGTTTTCTTTACAGCACACTTCTGCTCTTTTCTTAGGTGTAGCGTAACTTAGCATAGCTTAACCTAGCTTAGAACAACTTGTTCTACTTGCTTGTTTAGTAATACAGTCTTTTGGGTTTCTGGTATGAACTTCCTGTTTTAATTTGTTCCCAAACTTTGACGAGTTCAAAATTGAGGCTTTAGTTCAAGGCTTCGACGGCTAAGGGTTGACTTTACTTGCGTTGGTCTTAATAGTAGTGTCATTGCTTGATAAGTCAAGTGAACTTAGGTTCACGCCATTGATTAGGGCCTTGATGGCTAAGACTTAACCTTGATTGCGTTGATCCTAGTCCTTTAACCTTAATACGATTTGCTCCATCTTATTCTTGTCAGACCTGAACTCATTTGAGTTATTATAAGTCAAGGGTGCCAGGCTTAAAAACCTTATTAAAGTGGACTACTGAGCTCTTGGGTTTGTCTTCAGCCCGGTTCCTAACTTTTAAGTGTACGAGGAAAGGTGTCTATGGGCCCAGATCCATCATTGTAACTGCCACTTGAGTTAGGTCCATATCCTTTTATTTTCTATATATATATATATATATATATATCCATAAAATAATATTTAACTAAGTCTTTTTAATTGAAGTATAAGCTGAATAACGGTATAACCAAAGTCAGATGCACCAAAATATCACAACCTTTTCTCCGAAAAAGGTGAGTGGTTGAGATCAAAGACGTGCAGTTTGAATTTAGGCCCGCTCCCTAGTTGCGGTGTGTCCCTTTTGCACATTTGTTTTATTTTCATTTTTACGGTGACTACATCACTCTTTATTACAAATAAAATAAAGCAAAGAATTCGTGAATGAATATATTCCGTAAGTTATCAAATTCAATCAAGCATCGTATGGGTGCAACTAGTGATTAAAAAAAAAAAAAAAAAGCAGTGGAAAGGAGGGAGTTGCGGAATCATTAACAAAGTCAGCTAGATGCAGTACGCGGATAAAATGTAGTTTAATATATGTACGTGTATTGTTCAGTTTTTCGCACTAAAAGTTCGGTCCAAAATTCAGTGAAAAATGTGTTGACTCATAGAAAATATATACATACATATTTGTGTTTAAAACGGTTAGATTTTCAAATATACAACTCAAAATTTGGATCAATTTTTGCAAAATTAGAGCATGTACAAGCTAAAACAATAAGAAATTATCACTTATGTACCCTAAGATTGAATTATTTATCACATAGGTAACTTAACATTTTAATAATAGCAATGAGAATGTTTCAATATTTTTATCATGTAGGTATTCTATGTCGTAATTTAATGAATCTTTGTACAAACCTGACCTATTTCATACGAAAATACAAATATAATAAATGCATATGATAATATGCATAAATCATGTCAATGTTTTCAACAAAAGTTCAACGAAATGTGATAAAAACTTTAATGAATTTTAATTAACTACACAAGTGATAAGATTTTGAAAAACCTTATTTTGAAACGAGAGAAAAAAATAAGTGAATTTTTTATAAATACTATAATACATTCGACCTAGTTTTTTCTTTTAAAATTTTAATATAATTTTTAAGCATCAACGAACATTTGGAAAAAAAAAAAGTGAAATTATTTTTTATAAAATACGTATAATACTTTCAGTATTAAAAAACGTGAATTTTTCCATATTTTTGAAATAAATATACAAACGCGAGTATTATACAACTATAATATGTATACGCGTATCATTCGTGTATAATACGCAAAATTGCTAATTATGATCATTAAGCCGGGAAAGAGCGTGTTCCCGCCTGGCAACAGCGACCACCTTTATTATCCTTAATAACCTAATTGCTTTATGTACCAAATATCAAATGTTTGACCCACTTGCTAATTAATGTTCCCATTAGCGGTCAGCAAAAGTACTTAAATACCCAAAAATTCGAAGAACCGAACTGAGCCCGATTCGAAAACTTAGGGTAACATGGTTAGGGTATACCTGACCCGTGAAATATCGATATCAGCTCAGATACAGGTATGATTTTGGAAATTTTTGGGGTACTTGATGTGTTTTAAATGTGTGTTTTAAAACCATCTACTCGCAAGCGTACAAGATCGTAGCAGCTAAATCGGGTATACGGGTCGTATACACAGGGAATCGGAGTTAAGTTGGATTTTGTTATTAATGAGCTATTGAAATTGAGTTTTGTTGGTTTAAATAATTTGTTAACTAAAATAGCAAAACTAACAATAAACTAAATGTGTCAATTCAATTGAGGTTAGTTTAGGGAGTGAATTTAGGGTAGCTTAACACGTATCCCGTCATTATATTCTACTATAACAATGGTCTAGGAGGCTTAGGCTACATGCACTAAGCCTAGGTTAGTATTTAAATTAGGGCTAAGGGCAATGAACTAGTCTAAAGGCATAACCTATCATATCACCCCTACATGTAGTATAGGTTATCTCATTAGTACTAATTAATTCCTTTGTCACTCCTAACCAAATATTAATTTGTATAAATATTGTGTTTAGGGTTGGGTACAACCTCAACCCTAACCACGCTTGAAAATCGGTTATGTTATGGTCTAGACTACAAGCTCGTAGACCAACGCTAATAACTTGAAAATCTTAACATAGCTACAAGCTCACACAAAGAAAACCAAACAACGATCCTAAATTCCCCATAGGGGTGCGTATATAACATAAAAAAACCATTATTTACAAAAAAATATAAATATGGGATACGGACGGCTACCCGTTTTTCATCCCTAAACTAAAAGTGTACTCCTCCATAGGAGTTTTAAACATCATGAAATCCAAGAAAGAAAATAATAATGATAAAACTAAGGATTGGAGACTCCCCCAATTAATGTTGACGTTGATCCTGGCTTTGATTCCTCCAGTACTCCGACCACCTGCGCTTCGGCATTTGAGAACCCTTTGGATCTCGTAGCAGCTTTAGGAAGGAGAGGATGAGAGAAGGCGTGGCAAAAAGATCTCCCTAAAACAATTAGGTTTTCGATATTTAAACAAAACGTGGTCGAGTAGCGTGTAGTGCGGCCCCTCTCTCTCCCATCACATAAATATATATATATATATATATATATATATATATATATATATATATATATATATATATATATATATATATTAACTATCCACGAAGCCTATTTGGGTTACCGAATTACAATCCAATTTGTTATTCTTTTCCACATGTGGTCGGGTTTCTCAAAGTAGTCTTCAATTATGCCTCCATTGCGTTTGATTCTGTGACTTTTCAACCTTTATTTTATCCATTGCACTCTAAGCCAAAATATACCTAGATTACAACAAAACACACATGTAAAAGCCAAATATATTGCGGGAATGAAGAATAAAATAAGTAAATATAAGTCACATCAACATCCCCAAATCGACTCCTTGCTTGTCCTCAAGCAAGATTCGGCTCAAATTAGCTAAAGATGGAAAGTTTAGTCAGGCATTTAACAGCAAAGGTCACTTGTGAAAATTATTGTTCAATCATAGTTGAGAGTATGCTTGAGAGCAGCGAATCCTTATGTGACATTATTATTGCACTAGTTCTAACTAAAATCTTCGTCATTAAAGTTTTTTTTACTAGTGAGTGATATTAAAACTTCTCTCCCTTTCGTCTTACTTTAAAACCCTCTAACTTAAAGAAGAAATAAATGTAATAAGTAAAGGAACAAGTTATCCTAACCCTTCACTGCTAATCAATAGTAAAATCAAAAGGCTTCTCTTTTCTCTCTTGTTTTCTCCTCTTCCTTTTTTCTCCCCCTCACTCGGTGAGGTGTGTCTCCCTCAGACTCATGCAGCGAGTTTTCAGCCGGCTGCTCCCGATCCAGTTGGCTCAAGGTACCAGGTTCTAAGAGACCCCTACAGACCTAATGGCTCGAGTCTTAAGGATCCACAGCCTAATCCGTTAGCACAAAGCCTTTTTTTTTTTAGGTATTAGTGCTTATTTTAGTAACTACAAAGTTGATTCTTCTTAAACTTTTCCTGTAGCCAAATATAGAGAGCTTTCGACCGGCAGCTCCTGACCCAGTTGGCTCAAGGTGCCAGGTTTTAAGATACCCCTACGGGCTTACTTGGTCGAGACACAGGGGCTACAAGAACCAATCAGTCACCTTTTTTTTAAAGGGTTACTTAAGATAAAGAAATGTATAACTGATTTCAACATTGTTAGAAGTAGAATAGTGGATTCCTATTCCTAAAATTATTACCATTATTTGGACCCAAACAGTAGGATATATCACAAGATTAACGGTGAAAAGTAATAATCTTACTAACAAGTCAAAAGACAAAAATATGGATTCAAAAGTCTGATCCAGCAATAATCTTGTCCCATAATCATTCTAATCGTCAAAGTACATAACAAAACTGAGCTACAATAAGGGTCACAAACAACCTTATACTCATTTATACCTTCAAAAATGTTGCCAATTAATGCTAAATTAAGCTTTAAGGACAAAGAAAGTCGACTCTCATCTTCCATCCCCAAACCCAAACCTTGCATTGTCCTCAATGCAAATCAACGAAAGTAAATACAAGCAAAGAAAGGGAAGAGACGACCTGATATTCAGCTATGCATGGCAATCAAATCCAAAAAGGAAGGACAGAAATAGCAAGCTGCAATTGAAGACATAAAAGATAGAATACTAAACCGACTTGTTAGTAGTGTTAGAAATAGGCATTATACAAGTGTTTAGTAAAAGAGAAACAAAGTTAGCATGGTAGGGATAAAAGGGCCTACAATTGAGAGAGTTCGTGTTAAAAAACAAATTAAAACAAAATTAAAAATAGGTTGGGTTGCCTCCCAAGAGCGCTAAGTTTAACGTCTTCAGCCGGAGGCAATTTAGAGCACAATGTGAACCAAAATCCGAGGCAATGTCTGCCATAGAATTCAGGTTGACCCAGTAGGGACGATCCCCAAACCCAACAACGTTTCTAGACCCGTGACTAGCAAGCAGGAAAACATTACTAGCATCGAGGTCGTAAATCTCTAGCCTACCAGGTTTAGGTGATGAAGCACAGCTATCGACACAGACGGGGACATTATTACAATCATCACCTTTAGTAGAATCTGGCTTACCCGGCCCTACCAAAGGGTCAATATCATCAATCCTGTAGCATTCCAACTCGTTCTCAGTCTCAGGGTGTCGAACAAAGTTCGAGACCTTCAATTTGCCCTTGAGATTTCCAAAAGAAACCTCTAACACTCCCATCCTACAACGAATCACAGCGTTGGCCGTTGCTAGGAATGGTCGACCTAGAATAATGGGAGCGTTGTGCTTTTGCCTAGGAGTAGGGTCTATGTCTAAGACAAGAAAATCAACAGGGAATACAAACTTGTCAACCTTGACAAGTACATCTTCCACTACCCCACGAGGTACTTGCTCTGTCCTATCGGCCAACTAAAGTGTAATATTCTTTGGCTTAAGGTCTCCTATACCCAATTCCCAAAAAACTGTGTAAGGGATGAGGTTTACACTCACTCCTAGATCTAGCAAGGCTCTGCTACGATAACGCTCTCCTAAGACGCATGGAACTGTAAAAGCCCCGGGGTCTCAAAACTTGAGTGGGGCGCCTGATACTAGAATGCTGCTCACCTTCTCGATCAGCCGAACCTTCTTTGGATATGCACTTGTGCGCGCTTCTTTTTAGCGCAAAGGTCCTTGAGGAACTTGGCATACATAGGAATGTGTTTAATGGCTTCAATCAACGGCAAGTTGATCTTCACGTCCTTAAACACATCTATGAGCTCAGCCCTCTTTAGGTCATCCTTCTTCTTCAGTCCTATAAGGGCCGACGTAAAAGGGGCGACGGGTTCAAAAACCCTTTCTCGTGATCCCTCCCTATCAGTAGTGGCAGGGGGAGTCAAATCCTTAGTTTCAACCTCAATTTTTCCAAGGTTCTCCTCTCCTGAAACCGACACAATCTGAGCTTGCTCATTCATAGAACTAGTTGATCTTGGGGGGTTTGTGTCACGACCCTAGCCGTGACAAGGTCAAGATAGGCTAGCAATCGAGCCAAGACATTGTCTAGGTTCTGAGCCGGAGCCTTTTCGTATTCTCAAGACATGGGCGGAATCGAATGTCATGGACTGGGGAGGTTCAGATGGGCCTATGTCCAGTTCCGGCCAGGACAATGTCATGACATAGCCGAGCCGCGCCCGGGCTGCGACCTGCAGCTTCTATTGCCAGGCCTGGTTGCACCCGATAGTGTCAAGGGTATGCCTTCAGCCCTCACCATCACAGCCGGTCATCCGGTCAGCTTCCAAGGGCACGCCACAGCTTGGAATAATCTAGAAGCAGCTGGGAGCACATGAAGGACGCTCCTCCAGCCGATTTTTCCTACAATATTTGAATAATTCCATTTTCCTGCCTTTATTTGAATAGGTAGATATTTCCCGCCATTTTATTTGAATATTTTTTAGATTGTATTAAGATAGGAAACTTCTAGAATTAGTTTACTAGATTGCTATAAATACAAGAGCAATATCAATGTAATAATCATCCATTAATCCAATCAAATATGAATGAAATTAAGAGTTCAACTCTTAACTCTCTCATCTAATAGTTCTTTCTATTTCTCTCTCTTACCTAAACTCTATTTCTCTTCTCATCTGAAATCTATCTCAATTCTTTCTCTCATCTTAATTCTAATTCTATCTCTCGTCTTAATTCTAATTCTTTTCTCATCTAAGTCTAATTCACCTTCTTTCTCATCCCAAATTCTCTAAAACTCTATCAATTCTCAATATCAATCAAATCTCGAGCCACTAACTCGAGGTCACGAATCGAGGATCGTGACAAGTGGTATCAGACCCATCTTCGATCGGAGGCTCGTTATCAAAAAAAAAAACAAAACAAAAATTCCGCTGCACTTATTTCATTCATCTTGAGATCAAGGATCTCATCACCAAAAAATAATTAAAAATAAAAATTAAAAAAAATAAAAATCAGAGTCGATCATGTTCAACTGAACCAAACCAGTGCTGTCAAGGTGTTGCGCAGACAAGGAACCAGCAATCCGGCACTGTCAACCTGAGGATCCACCCGAAGGACGCAGCCATTGAGTCAATTCAGCTGGCATCAGGTCTGAAATCAACTCCGCTCGATCCGATTGACCCGAAATCAGTTGCCGCTATATAGATCAAGGCCGAACTGATTCCATTACTAAAGAAGTATGCTCACCTGGTTCGAATTCAAATTTGGAACTGCATTAAACAAGCTGACAATGCTGTGAGGTGCTGAATTAGATCAGATCCTGATCTGATCTGATTTAAAAAAAAAAAAAATTCAGAACCGAACCAGTGCGGTTAGGTTGCTGTGCAGACGACACCAGTGAGCTAACACTGTCAAGGCGTTGGTCCCAGCTCAAGCAGCAGCGAGTGAGGTCCAGCAGCTGCATCACTTGCAATCAGCCGTAAGTGAAGTGCCAGCAGTAGAATCAGATGTCATTGCCCAGTGGATCAGCTATGCCTTGTGAAGAAATCACAATGGAATTTAAAAAAATCACAATGAAATTAAACAAGATGATAGCAACCATCGACTCCTTGGATAAGAGTCTGAAGAATTACACGCACACCCAAGGAATTGATCCCGCAGACCATCCTAACATTAGTCACAAGATCGAGACTGTGGATAAACCGGTTGAATCAACCATCGTTGAGGAAACCGGAGGCAACCTTGATGAGGACATAGACATAATAATTGTTAAGGAAACAATCGAGCCATTTCCAGACGCAGCACCGGAACCTGAAGAACATCTGGACAGCCAAGAACTCAGTCTTGATCAGCTACTGCAGCCTCATGAATGGCCTGGTGATGTCAAAGAACAACCGGTACAACCATTCCTTGAGGAATCACATGAAACAATAGCCATGCGCAACAACATGGTGACCTTGGCCGTACCTAGTGACCAACAGCAACATGATGATCCAATGCACAAAGAACCGTGGCTGTGGGTAACCAAGGACGTGCAGCAGCGAAGGCTATAAGGTTACATTGTCAATGCCAATGTCAAGGCCCGAGCCTGGGAACGCTTCCCTCGGACTAGAATTGGTACTAAAGACGTAGCTCATCTAAATCTACCTTGTCCTGACTTGACCTCAAGAAAAGGGATCAGGTAGAACTCTTTGTGTACATAAGTACTTAGTGGTTAATATGATGTAATAAATGAATTTAAAAAAAAATAAAATCTAAGTACTTAGTAAAAGATGCTAGTGGTATATGTACTAGGAAAGTATATTGTAATAGCTAGAAAGTTAATAACGTCCTTGAGGACAAGGACAAACTGAAGGGGAAGGGATTGTCACGACCGTAGCCATGACAAGGTCAAGATAGGCTAGCAATCGAGCAAAGACATCGTGACAAGGTCAAGATAGGCTAGCAATCAAGCCAAGACATTGTCTAGGTTCTAAGCCGGGGCCTTATCGTATTCTCAAGACATGGGCGGAATCAAATGTCATGGACTGGGGAGGTTCAGATGGGCCTATGTCCAGTTTCCGGCCAAGACAATGTCATGACACAGCCAAGCCGCGCCCGGGCTGTGACCTGGAGCGTCCATTGCCAAGCCTGGTTGCACCTGATAGTGTCAAGGGTATGCCTTCAGCCCTCACCGTCACATCCTGTCATCCGGTCAGCTTCCAAGGGCACGCCTCAGCTTGGAATAATCTAGAAGCAGCTGGAAGCACATGAAGGACGCTCCTCCAACCGATTTTCCCTCCAATATTTGAATAATTCCTTTTTTCCGCCTTTATTTGAATAGGTAGCTATTTCCCGCCATTTTATTTGAATATTTTTCAGATTTTATTAAGATAGGAAACTTCTAGAATTAGTTTACTAGATTACTATAAATACAAGAGCAATATCAATGTAATAATCATCCATTAATCCAATCAAATATGAATGAAATTAAGAGTTCAACTCTTAACTCTCTCATCTAATATTTCTTTCTATTTCTCTCTCTTACCTAAACTCTATTTCTCTTCTCATCTAAAATCTATCTCAATTCTTTCTCTTGTCTTAACTCTAATTCTATCTCTCATCTTAATTCTAATTCTTTTCTCATCTAAGTCTAATTCACCTTCTTTCTCATCCCAAATTCTCTAAAACTCGATCAATTCTCAATATCAATCAAATCTCGAGCCACTAACTCGAGGTCACGAATCGAGGATCGCGACAGTTTGTAAATGGTTGGGAGGGTAACCTCCCTTCCTGTATCCTATTTAGTGCGCGGGTCAACTGTCCTATCTGGGTCTCTAATTTGGTGATAGATTGCGAATGAGACCAAAGCAGTTGTGTGGTGAGACCAAAGCAGTTGTGTGGTATCCTCCATAAAGTGGAGCGTACGCTCCTCGAACCGTGACATAAATCCTGGAGGTGGAGGAGAAGGGTCATTATGAGAAACATTGGAGTGAGGTCGAACATCATACCTATGCCCTCCCTGAAAAATGGGAGGGTGCGTGTTACCTTCAAAGCCGGGATCTTGTTATTTCGTGGGTTGATATTGATTGGCATCCTGCTTCCACGAGAAGTTCGGATGATCACGCCACTCAAAATTGTAGATGTTTGAGAACTGGTCGCTATTTCCCGAATATCCTTGAGCTGCCTAAACCTGTTCCATATACACAATTAAACACAGAATGGTCCTCACTCGAACAAATGTCGCATCACTTGATGACTCAACTGCATTGACCATACGCAAATTAGTAGGATTCACATGCAAGTTCATAATCTGATCCATCTTCCTACTAAGGGCGTCTAGTCTACGATTGATGTTTTCGTTGGGTGCTACTTAGTAGACACCATGTGTACCTCCTCTAACCACCCTCATAGAAGAGGTTTGGTCGAGAGAGTGCTCACTGAGGCGCTCAAATAGCGTCCATGCCTCATCCTCATCTTGTTGGTTAAATGGTCCCGCATTAAGCATTAACCATTTGCTTGTTGGAAGCTGTGAGACTATCATAGAAATTCTGCACAAGAGCTCACTTGGGTGACTCATGTTGGGGACAGCTTCTAAGGAGTTCCTCAAATCTGTCCCAACTCTCATGGAATTGTTTCCGATCCTTTTGTTCCAAACTGTTGATTACACGTCTAACAACCATAGTTCTGGCTTTAGGATAGAATTTGATCAGAAACTTTTGCTGGAGGTCAGCCCAAGTGGTGATTTCACCTCTCAGAAGAGACTGAAACCACCTTTTGGCTACATCCTTTAATGAGAATGGAAAAAGACGTAGCCGAACAGCATCAATTGAGACACTTTGAAAATGACAAGTTTCGCAAATTTCTATAAACGTATCAAGGTGCTCGTATGGGCTTTCAATCTGCTTCCCATAGAAAATGTAAAGCATGATGATGATCTCAGGCTTAAACTCAAAGTTAACATTACCCAGGGTGGGTAATGTAACTCCGGCGGGTGCGACATACGTGTGGGGAATGAAGTTATCCCTAATCGTACGCGGTGCAAAGTTAGCCATTCTAAAAAATATAATTAAAACAAAATAAATAAATAAATAAGTAAAAATAAACGAACAAAGAAAAATAAAACAAAAAAGTAAACTAATGAAAAATAAGTTTTTTTTTAAACAAAGAAAAAAAATAAAAAATTTAAAAATAGTAAAATAAAATAATGAAAAATTTAAAAAAAAAGAAAAAAAAAGTAAAGTAAAATTTTTTTAGATTTTTTTCTTAAACATAAAAAAATATATATATATATATAATAAAATAACTTTGTTAATTTCAAAATCAACTTAGCTCACCGATTCCCCGGCAATGGCGCCAAAAACTTGATATGTTTTAAATATGTGCTTTAAAACCGTCTACTTGCAAGCGTATGAGATCGTCGTAGTTAAATCGAGTATACATGTCGTATCCGCAGGGAATCGGAGATAAGTTGGATTTTGTTATTAATGATCGGTTGAAATCGAGTTTTGTTGGTTTAAATAATTTGTTAACTAAAATAGCAAAATTAACAATAAACTAAATGTGTCAATTCAATTGAGGTTAGTTTAGGGAGTGAATTTATGATAGTTTAACACGTATTCCGTCATTATATTCTACTATGACAATGGTCTAAAAGGCTTAGACTACAAGCATTAAGCTTGGGTTAGTATTTAAGTTAGGGTTTAGGGTAATGAACTAGTCTAAATGCATAACCTATCATATCACCCTACATGTAGCATAGGTTATCTCATTAGCACTACTTAATTCCGTTGTCACTCCTAACCAAACATTAATTTGTATAAAGATTGTGTTTAGAGTTGGGTACAACCTCAACCCTAACCAGAAAATCGGTTATATTATGGTCTAGGCTATAAGCTCGTAGACTACCGCTAATAACCTGAAAATCTTAACATGGCTACACGCCCACATAAAGAAAACCAAACAACGATCCTAAATTTCCCACAGGGGTGCGTATATAATATAACCAAACCATTGTTTACAATAAAATATAAATCTGAGATACGGACAGCTACCTGTCCTTCATCCCTAAACTAAAAGTCTACTCCTTCATAGGAGTTCTAAACATCGTGAAATCCAAGAAAGAAATCAATAATGATAAAACTAAGGATTTGAAGACTCCCTCAATTGATCTTGACGTTGATCCTTGCTTTGATTCCCCCAGTACTCCAACCACCTGCGCTTTGGCGTTTGAGGATCCTTTGGATCTCGTAGCGGCTTCAGGAAGGAGAGGATGAGAGAAGGAGTGGCAAAAAGATCTCTCTAAAACAATTAGGTTTTGATATTTAAACAAAACGTGGGGGAGCAGCGTGTAGTGCGGCCCCTCACTCCTCCCGTCACATAAATAAATATATATATATAATATTATAAAATATATATATATTAACAATCCATGAAGCCTATTTGGGTTACCGAATTACAACCCGATTGGTTATTCTTTTCCACATGTGGTCGGGTATCTCAAAGTAGTCTTCAATTATGTCTCGATTACGTTTGATTCTGTGACTTTTTAACCTTTGTTTGCTCCATTACACTCTAAGTCAAAATGTCCCTAGATTAGTCACATCGGTACCCAATCCAACCTGATTAATTTTATATATGTTGTCCTAAATAAATATTTATATTGTATTTAGAATATTGATTATGTTATCTTCATTAAACAAGGTTTGTACATTTAATTCTAAATCCCAACAAAAATTTTCAAGACTATGCATTTTTTCCTTTCTTCTTTCAACAAAAAACTTACCCTATTTTTATTAAAAATTTGTAAACTTTTAGCCACATGTCCCAAAAAAAGACTTTTCTTTTACTTTTTGGATGAATCAGTAACAATAGATAGATAGAAGGAATATTAACACCAAAGGTCCCTATACTTTGTCCATTGTATTAATTTAGTCTTTGTACTTTTAATTGGGTCAATTTAGTACCTATATAATTCAAAATGTGTCAATTTGGTTCTTAGAGAAAAAATTATGTTAAGTTTTTAACGAAACTTTTAATGGTTCGGGTACAAATTGGGATAAATTGAGTAAATTGATGAATTTATAATAAGTTGCTTGCATCTAACATAATTTTGCTGCTCAAAATTACGACATTAACTAAACATAAATTTGACCAAAGGACTACATTGACACATTTTGAATTAGTCTGGGACTAAATTGACACAATTAAAAGTACAAGGACCAAATTGACATAACGGACAAAGTAGAGGGACCTTTGGCGCAAATAACTCTGAATAGAATAAGGATGCTTTTTTTTCTTTTTTTTTTTTTCCCATGCTCTGGCTCTATGTATGCAATATTTGAACTTTCACATAGTTATAAAAGCTTTGGTTTATGTGTCATAGCTATTATATAATTTGAGGGTAGAACTAGACTCAAGTTCCTTATCTTCTCATGAGGTCTCTTCCCCTATTTATAGGGGATCAAGCGCGTGGGTAGTAAGCAACGGGGGTAGGGTACCGCCTGGTTCCCTCAGTCGATGGGGGCATTGGTGACTTCTAGAGGTGAGGTTATTTAGGTGGGGGTGTCCAAGGAGGCGGTAATGACTCCTGGGCCCTGTGCCGCTTGGTGGAGGTTATGCAGGGAGGCGGTAGTGACTCCTGGGCCCTGTACCGCCTGGTGGCGGTTATGTAGGGAGGTGGTAGTGGCTCCTGGGACCTGTACCGTGTGTTTGCTGATGTCGGCCGTAACCACGAGGGGGTCCTCCTGCCGAGTGTCCACACCTCTTCTCTAGTGAAGCTAATACACCGGGGTGCATCCCGGGCTACGTCCGTTCCCCTGTTCGAGATTTATGTCCCCTCCTTTGGCATGGGGGGAGCAACCTTTGGGGCAATGGTGGCAATGACTTTGGCCACCGAGCTCCTGGGACCTTTTTCGTCATCGCTAGCGGTTCGAGCTTTCCCAGTCTTCATCTTTTTTAATGTAGCATACTCTTCCCACTGGCCGGTAAGTTCGGCTTCCTTGAGGCGAAAGTTGAAGCCCCGACAGTCTGCCGTGTCATGGGTAGAGACCTGATGATACGAACACCAAACTGGCCTGCTGCCATCAGATGGATTGGGGTCCTGGTTTTTGGATGTTCCCTTCGTTTTTACCTCTAAGAGCTGGCGAGGCACAGGTTGCTGGTTATGAGTTCAGAAAGTGGGCGCGTTCGGCTTCCTGGCCTATCGGGCACTACCCTGGGGGGGTCTGGCGCAGCCTGGGGCGGTCTCTTGACCCTAGAGATGCCTGAGCCACTTCAGTCCTGGGTGTTATCTGCATGACATCCTCCGCCAGGATGTACTTGTTGGCCTTCCGCCATAATTCGTCGACGGTAGGTAGGCGGCCCCTTTGCCAATGCGAATTTAAAGTTGGAATTCTGTAACCCATTAATAAAGGCGGTGATGGCCGTTTCATCAGACAAGGTGGCGACGTCGATCATGGCTCGCGTAAACCGCTTCACATAACTCCTCAAGGGCTTAGTTTCATACTGTTGCAACTTGAGAATATGCGCCTCCATCCTCCTTCTTCTTTTATTACTAACGAAGTGCCAAATGAACCTTTCGGAGAGGTCCATGAAGCTATCCACAGAAGAATTTGGAAGGGAGGCGAACCAATTTTGTGCGACCCCCTTCAAGGTGGCGGGAAAACATTTACACCAAATGTCCTCCCCCACATCTTGTAGATACATCCGGGCCATAAAGCCGGCCAAGTGATCTTTAGGGTCTTGAGTTCCATCAAATAGATCGCTGTTCGGGACTTTTACCTTCCCTGTCAGAGCTGATAGAATCCGAGATGAAAATGGCGAGTGAGTCCCTGGCACGATGTAGGATGTGGCAGGCCTGGGGGCTCCCGTGGAGTCCCTCCTGGCATGATTGAGATAAGCGCTTGGCGTAGAAGCAGTAGCCCCTCTTAGGTTTTGGGCTTGGGTCTGGGGGGATGCCGTGGTGGAATGATCAGGTTCCGGGACATATTGTGTATTGGCGGATGTATGTGAAAAGAACTGGTGTATTTGCTGTTGGAGCTGCTCAAACTGGCCCTGTGTTACGTAATCGGGGTTGTGGCACCCCCCGTGAGCGGTAGATCGACTGGTGTTTGACATGGGAAAGGTTAGTAATGCCCTTCCCACAGACGGCGCCTATTGTTTCGGGATTTTTTGGTTGGGTTCTTGAGGGTAGAACTAGGCTCAAGTTCCTTATCTTCTCATGAGGTCTCTTCCCCTATTTATAGGGGATCAAGCGCGTGGGTAATAAGCAACGGGGGTAGGGTACCAGCTGGTTCCCTCAGCCAATGGAGGCATTGGTGACTTCTAGAGGTGAGGTTATTTAGGTGGGGGTATCCAAGGAGGCGGTAATGACTCTTGGGCCCTGTACCGCCTGGTGGCGGTTATGCAGGGAGGCGGTAGTGGCTCCTGGGCCCTGTACCGCCTGGTGGCGGTTATGCAGGGGGGCGGTAGTGGCTCCTGGGCCTTGTACTGTCTGAGTGCAACTTTTGTATTCATCAGTACCCGACCCACACTTATCCCTAATTCTCATATTTCAGGTGCCACCATGTAAAATATATAATATAATATTGGTAGTGTTGCAACTTTTGTTAAACTCCGAGCAATTTTAACACAATAAGTTCAAAAAATTCTTTCTAATTGCACTTATATTAACAAAAATTATTCTAGTCGTAACACTAACTTATAATATAGGGTGTGCTTATCATATACCCAAATAACACGCGTTGAGGTATATTAATTACACTTTATTGATTTATTATTATAAAATTAATTTCCTTGCATTTAATTAGTCTATACAAAAATATGGAGTATTTTGCTAGTTATGCATTAATTATAGGGTAGTTATATTGTCATATCATTTTTTATTAATGCCAGGTGGCATTAACAAAAAATGTCTTTGCAATATCACTAACTTAATTATATTATCAATCTTTCTTTTATAGGATGATTTATTAAAAAAGTGAATTATTACAAGTTTAATTAATGCATTTTAACAATTGCTCTTTAAGCACATGTTAGAAAACCCTATAATATATTTTTTACGGAAATAGAAACCATTTTATAAAAAACATAAATGACGATAGTATATAAGCTAATCCAAATCCTAAGTCTCACATAGTTCCTTTTTTCTATATTTTGCGTTATAAATTGCAAAAAGATAATATCTTTGCTATTTTGGTTTTTATTATTTTCTAAAAATGTACATTGTAATTAATCCTAGGATTATTTTGGTAACAACAAAATTATTACTTACAAGATAAGTGTTATCCATTTTACGTGGTCTTATACTTTTATTTTAAAAACATTACAAGGGAAACTATCACTTATGTACCCTGAGTTATGAGCATTTATCACTTTTATTATCATGACATTTTAATACATAGAATGAGGTACCATAATATTTGAATATTTTATCACCTACGTATCCTATAACAGAATTTGATGAATTTTGTAAGAATACCAATATTTTACAAAAAAGTTGATTTAATATATAATTACGAAAATATATAAGTAATGCCAATATTTTCATAAAAAACTTAGTGAATTGTCCTAAAATATTAACTGAATATTAATATAAACTACCTAATTTTGTTGCAATTAAGTTTCATGTTAACATTTTCCAGCAAAAATGAACAAATCCTAATGAAAATACAAATCTTTTATCTGAATCATGTTCAATTTTAACATTTTTCAGCAAAAATGCATTGTGTTTCAACATAAGGCTATGTGATAGACAGAATTTTAGAATTTCAGGGAGCCTAAATGATAAAATATTTAAACCTAAAGGTACTTGTTATATATATTAAATCTCATAATACCTAGATAATAAATGGTCGAAACTCAGGGATTTTAAGTGATAATTTCCCTAATAGCAGGTCCAAACATTCAACAAGAAGGGTTCCATATTTATTAAAAATAAAGTGTGTGTGTACGCGCGCGCTTGTGTATATACACCGTTTTTAATTTTCAATAAATAGTTTTGCTATAAATTTTTAAAAATCTTAAATTAACTTTTATATATATATATATATATTAATTAATTTAAGATTTTAAAAAATTTATAGCAAAACTATTTATTAAAAATTAAAAACGAGTAATTTCACTAAAAGTTATCAAATAATCCACAAAATTATATATTATAGAAATAGAATCACAAAGTACGGGGTCCAAATTAACTTGTGCGTACTTTTCTTTAATACAAATTAGAATTGTAAGTGTTTATTACGAAATATATCGAGTAGTCTAAACCCTTTAATTTATGCTCCAATCAAGGATTGAAGACCGAAACATAAAGTTTGTTCCCTCGCTAAGTTAGTCTACTTGGATGGGTAATAATTTTTGGTCTTTTGTGGGCTCCTTATCTGAAGGGAACACGCCCTTTCGGCCGCCTATGATGGAGCTGGATCGAAGCTTATCGACATTTATATACTCTTTCATGAAGGTTTGGGCTGCCCGCTATTTTTTTTCTCCTACTTTCCTTTGATATTTCGGAAGAAAATGAATTTCATCAAAATCAACTAAACTTTCCTCAACTCTTCTAATTTATTTTTTAATTATAACTTTTTGTAATTGTATAGCAACATAAGAATCATTTCGCTTAAAATGTTGATATTGTATGACGTGGCTGGTTAAGACCCGAAGCAACGAAAGGAGTGATGCTGCCGCCTTATAGCTATTGGCGGCTTAGTCCAAGCGGGATGGTGACACCAAGATGGGAGGCTTGGCGGGATGGAATAGAGGGATTCATGGCTTAGCAGGTTGGCTTGGATGTGCGGCATGAGGACTTTGTTACTTAGAAGACTTTAGCTTAGATTAGATTAGAAGATAATTATTAGTTGTTTTAGATAATTAAAATTTATTTTTGTATTTATCTTTTGAGTTATTAGTCTTTTAATTTAGATTAGTTAGCTCCGTTATTCAAACAAGAGGAAGACTAGGGTTTAGGTATTCAATTTCATAGATTTTCATTATTTTCCTAGAGTTTCTCCGATTCCCGATTGTGAGAATTTGAGCTGTTATCATTTTTCCCTTATTCCTTATTGTTTTAGCAATAGAAATTAAAGGAAGGCTATTGAACCTTCCTGTTTTCTGTTAATTTTCATCTATGTGCTGCATCAGTTAGCTCAGAACTACTTCTGAGATAGCTCTTGGGCAACAGAGATGCGCCGCTGTCGGAGACGTTTACGAGCATGATGTTCAATGATAGAATGAGAGGAGATTCGAGGACTTGGAAGCGAAATTTCAGCGAGTCAAGCTATGTTTGATCCAATCGGAGGGTGAATCCAATCAAACACCTATTGCTCAGCCTCAGAACCCGCCAGCAGGTGGTGCAGAGGAAGACACGGACCACGGCTTTCACAACCCATTCCTGAAAATTGACGTTTCCGGATTGGTAAGTAAGAAGAAATCAGCCAAATACCGGAGGCACCGATTATGTTAATGATTGGAGGTGGGAATCCGGGCTTTGGATCAAAATTCCATAGTTTAATGGTAGAGGATGCCTAGAAGATTTCAAGAATTGGCTAGCTGCGATGGAGGAAGTGCTTGAGTCCAAGGGGATTCCAGAGCATAAGCAGGAGCATTTTGGTGCTCCCCAGTCTGATGGAAGCAGTTGAAGCATTCACGGCTTCAACAAGGGAAGGCGAAGATAGAGACGTGGGAGAAGATGAAGAAGCACTCGCAGAGCGCCTTCCTGCCTCACAATCATGCCAAGGTGATGTATCAGCGCCTTCAGGGCTTGCGTCAAGGTTCTTGAACCGTGGAGGAGTAAATGGAGGAATTCTTCTCCTTAGTCGCCAGGAATGACTTTGCAGAATCGGAGGAGCAGTTGGCGGACAGGTATGTTGGTAGATTGAAGGAGTTGATATAGGAGGTATTGAACATGTTCGATATCTTTTCGGTTAAGCAAGTCGGAGGGCAATGAATGTTAAGAAGCAACAGAGACGTCATCAAGTTGGCTATACTTGGAGCACCCAGGATAATGGGCCTGATTAGGTACGATTACCAACCAATTCAGATGTGCAACGGAAGTCGGTAGCCGGCAACCTTGGAATGGCGAATAACCGGGAGTTGGCGAGTAACTAAAGGACCCATTGTTTCAAGTGCGGCGAGCTAGGACTCCGTGCCACTGAGTGTCGGAAGAGTGATAGACAGGGCAAGGGGTTGTACATCGAAGGTCTCCATGCTGATGATGGCGTGATAATTGAGGATGTGCCTCACGATGAGTTGGCATCATATGGCGAAGAAGAAGTTGGGAGTGACGAGGACCACATACTTGTGATGAGGTGAGTCTACTTCATGCCTAAGGTGACAAAGGGAGACAATTGGCTAGGGAATTGCATCTTCCCAACGACTTGCACATTGGTAAGAGGGTATGCCGCCTAGGGGTTGATTCTGGATGTTGGAAGAATGTTATCTCCAAAGAAGTTGTTCAAAAGCCCAGGTTGAAGACGGAGGATCATCCGAACCCATACAAGCTTTCTTGGATCAAGAAAAGAAACCAGGTCATTGTCTATAAGCATTGTTTGGTTAACTTATCGATTGGAATGAAATACCGGGATGGAGTGTGGTGTGATGCTGTTGCCATGGACGAGTGTCATTTTCTATTAGGACGACCTTGGCAATTTGATAGGATGGAATACCTATAGCTTCATATTTGAGTGCACAAGGATAGTCTTGTTGTTTAAGAAGGATGCAGCTCCACGACTCGAGAAAACCGAGGATCTGAAGTCCCTAGTTAGAACCTTGCCAGTCAAGGAAGTTGGCGAGGACAAGAAGATGGTTGTACCAATGGGAGAGGAAAGCAAGACAGAACAAGGGGATGAGTTGGAGGAGATGCCGAATTTTGTGTTGCCAGGCGGAGACAGTCCACATGGGGTAGAAACAGTGCTGGAAGGTGCATTACCGGATTGGCTTCATTACTAAGTGAGTATTGTGAAGTGTAAGGAGCCCAGACATCAAGTGTTCATAGTTCTCTTGAGGCCGAAGAAGGACGAGACTGGGCTGGAGAATATTGGCGACTGGACAACCAATTGGGTCACCGTATATTATGGGCTTTCCGCACCACTAGCGGATGGTCTTGTAGAGATGGCGAGAAGAATGTTGGGTGCCCTCCTCCAACGTTTTATTACCAAACATGTCAAAAGGTGAGAGGAGAGAATGTTGTATCCACGAAAGAAGGTGGTACACTTCACTTCCAACCATCAGGGTGACACAAGCAGATCCGAAGGTCGTTGCTTAAAGCTCGTGCAAAACAAAGGGTTCGAATAAGGATTTTTAGCATGTTCTTTACATTGGCAAGAGTAGTTCAAATGAACTCGTGGGGAATTTGTGGGTGAATTCTCTCCAGCCCAGGCAGGATGATGCAGTTGACATCTTGGCGGGTCAGGCTACAACCCACATCTTGGCAAAGTCCATCAACAATCCACACCCAGGCAAGCATGACGAGATGGAGCTTGGCAAGTTTGGCAGCAGGCTTGAGGAAACTCAACTTGGAAAGAATAGCCTAGAAAATCCATTGGCGAATTGAAGGCGAATTCTCTCCAACCGGGAGAGGATGATGCAGCTGCTCTATAGCTGTTGGCAGGTTAGTCCAGGTGGGATGGTAATACCAAGGTGGGAGGCTTGGCTAGATGGAATCGACGGATTCATGGCTTGGCGAGTTGGCTTGGACGTGCGAGAATGAGGAGTTTGTTACTAATTAGAATACTTTAGCTTGGATTAGAATAGAAGATAATTATTAGTTATTTTAGATAGCTAAGAGTTATTTTGTATTTAACATTTTAGTTATTTATCTTTTAATTTAGATGATTTAGCTCCTCTATTTAAACAAGAGGAAGTCTAGGATTTAGGTATTCAATTTCATAGATTTTCATTGTTTTTCTAGAGTTTCTCCTAATCTCGGTTGTGATAATTTGAGTTATTATTTTCCGCTTTTTTTTTCTTGTTGTTTTAGCAGTAGAAATTAAGGAAAGGTTGTTGAACCTTCCCGTTTTCTATTAATTTTCATCTATGCGCTACATTAAGGAGTTAAGCACCCCAATTTCCCTGAGGAACAATTTTGAAAATTAGTTACACTTGCACATCACCTAAAGCTTGTGTCTTTGCTTTGGTTAGCTTTGTTCCTTTGTTTCATCATTGTTTCTTACTTTTTTGTGTTTCCTTCACACTTTGGTGTAGTTTTTATCCTACTTTTGTGCAATGTCGTCTTTTATATTGCGATATTTTTGTTAATTATCAAAAAAAAATTATGAAAAATAATGATATTATATATACACACACACACACACACAAAATATTTACATATATAATTACAAAGTATCCTCACCCTTCAAAAACTACTAAATCTTAAACAAAGCAGGTCACTCGAACAAAGCATTTGTAAGCAACAACTTTTGGCATTCTTTCTTCCAATAAAGCATGAATCATAAAATCATTAAAAAAAAAAGAAAGAAAACCTAAATTAATTAAGAAATTAATTGCATTGCATTCTTTAGTTTAAAACTATTCATATTTTAAATTCAATTTCAAACCGAAACTGAAATAAAATAACAATAATAAGAAAATTAATAAGTCTTAGAATTATTACAATCAAAATAAAATTACAAACTATGAAACTAGAAAATCAAATAACATTCCTCTTGCTTTAGTCCAAACAAATAAGAACCAAAATTAGGAAAATCAAATAACATTCCTCTCACTTTTGTCCAAATAAATAAAATTGAAGAGAAGTGGCATCCTAACAAGCAAGCTTGAGCGCTCTACATCCCACTTGCCATTACCAACAATTTCATCAAGGTAAGAAGCATTAACTACTACATACTTTCAGCCCAAATTAATTTTAATTTCGCACAAAATCCCGTCACATATTTCATTTACATGTCTTTATGTATTTTGCTTGAAATTTAGGCATCGTTGACCACCGCATGTAAGTAGTTCTTTGTAGGGGAGTGAGAGGGCCGTAGTGGCTTGGGTTTATGGAGAGTATACACTGAAAATGTAAAAGGAGATGTATTGGTGTTGTGACTTCTAGGAGTAAATAATATCATTTAAATGTAAGTAGTTCTCTCTCTCTCTCTCTCTCTCTCTCTCTCTCTCTCTATGTATCAATCTCCTCCAAATCTCCCTCCTTTGGTGGCCATTGCTATCAAGAAAACATAAATAGACAGCTTATCTCTTCAATTGGACCCTTTGAAAAATCTGGAGTTAAATTACCAAAGTTCTTCTGTGTTCTCCTTACCAAGCCTTCAACCAGAAATCTCATTTGACCAATTGTGCCCTTTGCTTTCAACAAAAGGTTGGAGATGAAGCCCTATTTCTATTAGATGACTCATATAGTCAACTTGGGTTCTTTACGTTTTTACATCTTTTCCCTAAGGGTTACGAGGTAGAAGGATTTTATGTGTAATTGCTCCTCTCTCCCTCTCTTATGTATGGGGAGACTTATACTCACTTATTTCTTAAGCAAGCATATTCATTCCTTTGCTTCATTGTAAATTCACACGGTATCAGAGCAGGAGTAAAACTCTCCCTCATCGGTTTTCTTCCTCCTTTATCTCGCTTCAATTTTTTATGCAAATTTTTAATTGGTTTAGTTCTCTATTTGTTATTTTTTTTAAATTCATGGCAACCTCTAATTGGTTTAGTTCTTTATTTGTTATTTTTAATTGGTTTTCTTAAGCCTGCCCCACCCCCCTTCCCCCATGGCCACCATCATGTGTGCCATCGACGAGGTCACGTGTGTCGGCTGGGACTAGCTAGTCTCATGGCAGCTTCTCACCGACCACCACCACACAATCTGGGGTGGTGGTCGACTATTCTAGTGTCAACAACATTGCCCCAGCCTCCTTCCTCCCAGGGGAAATTGACTCCGGCGCCACTATTTTTGGTATGTCATTTCCCTCTCTGAGGTCAATATTGTCTCCACGGCTTGGGCATCTTACACTCCCTTCCCCCCTTCCCCCTTCCCCCTTCCCCCTTCAATGGCGGCATTACCAATTTTACTGGTGGCTCTGCCACTGTGGGCTCTGGCGGTGGGTCATTCTCACTCCCCAAAAATGTATTTAAAAATTCAAAAAAGAGTATCACACACCTTCATTATCATTCATGCCTTTGCAGAAAATGGGTGCATAAAAATTTTACTCAGTATTTTCCATGCCTCCCCTAATAATAAATCAACTTTTTTTTTTTTTTTTTTTTTTACTAAAATCACCTAAATGTTAGGTGCAATTTTAAAAAAAATTACTTATATTTTCTGATTTTTCAATGTTATACGTAATTTTTTTAAAATTTTTTAATGCCACACTTTAATATGACGCTGTTAACATCCGTTAGCTTTTGCTGACATTACATTTTAAAAATAAAGAAAATATAATATAAATATTTTAAATATCTAAGAATTTATAAATATGTAGAAAATTAATTTATTTATTTTAAAAAATATCTTTTAAAAATGTCCTCCTCAAAGAGTTGGATGAAAATGTCCCTACAAACATTGATTGCAAGAAGTGAGCAGGAAACACCCCGAAGCAGCATGGGACATTGCATTGGGGCATTCTTTTATCATTTATATCAGATATTTTTGTATTTGCTTATTATATTAATTTATTTTTTTATTTTTTTTATTATTTTAATTTCGTCCATGCACTATTTATGTTAAATTTTATGGGCGTTGAAGCCCGACTCACGGAGTTGGCACACATGAGATCCACATATAAGTTTAAGTAGGGTACCATCCTAAAAACAATTGGCAATAGGTGAAGTAACCTATTAGACTTATAAATTGATCTCTTTATTCTCACAACTCGTACGTGGGATTTTACATTTAAATCACATGTGGAGTTCTTACTCTTAATAATTTACACTGTGTTAAAAAAAAAAAAAACCACTTTTCAAAAGATTATCCTATAGAAAAATATTTTTATGAAAATAGTAATCCTTATATATAGGAGAAATAAGGAAAAAATATATTTCCAAAATAAGCAGTTCTTGTGAGGGCCATGGTGGCTTGGGTTTATAGAGAGTTTATACTGAAAATATACAAGGTGACGTATTGGTGTTGTGACTTTTAGGAGTAATTAGAACTCAAATTACATATTATTATATGTAGATATATGACCATAATAATTGTAATTGTGAAAAAAATATTTTTTAAAAGATTATCCTATTGAAAAATATTTCTAAGAAAATAGTAATTCTTATATATATAGGAGAAATAAGGAAAGAATATATTTCCAAAATAATAATTTTACATTTCTATTTGGAAATGTCATAATAAACATATATAATAATTTAAAAAATTATTACTATATATATAGATATATAAACATAATATTTTGTATAGATTTATGAAAAGAAGGCAAACTTTTTGTAAGACCTATGTATATATAGAAATTTCGTAATAAATATATATATAATAACTTAAAAAATTATTAATTATATAGATATATAAACATTAAATTTGTATATATGATAAATGTATTAATATAATAACGATATATAAACATATCAATATAATAATATATGTCTATTTAAAAACTTTTAAGCCTATGACAAAAAATTTTATCAAAAGATTCTTACAAAAATATATTTTTAGGAAAATATAAATTATTGTATGTAAGAAAAATATGGAAAGAAAGAGCTCATCATGAGGACGTCTCAGTTGCTGGCGTCTCCTACCTATGTGGTCAGCCCCTAGGGGCCAGGAGTTCGATTCTCGCTGAGGATATACTCATGACTTACCTGCTCATTGGGATTGTGGCCTCCTCATGGGCCGAGGTTGGTAGGGGCAACCCAGTCCCTCGTTACCAAAAAAAAAAAAAAAATTGGAAAGACTATATTCCAAAATAATAATTTTAAATTTCTTTTTTGAAATTTTGTAATAAACATATATAAAATTTTAAAAAATATATTATTATATATAGATATGTAAACAAAATAATTTGTATATATATAATAAATATAGTAATATAATAGTAGGCAAAACTTTTTATAATTAGAACTGAAATTAGTTTTAAAAGTATATTTTATAAATAATATTTTTAATATTATATATATGGAAAGAAGGGGAAAAAATTTGTAACCAAAAAATGGAAAATGTTTTTGCAAGACCTATGTATATATGAGAATTTTGTTTGCACATATAGATATATAATGATACAGACCAAATATCTCCTGAATACCAATCCTCCCCGCCAATCAGGGTCCAGACCTAAGATCTATACCCACCACATCTGATAACCGCCACCCCAGCCCTAGTTCTTTGTATAAATAGAGGATAAATATTTAGGTTGAAGGCATGCCAATATGTTATGAGTGTTATACTCTCTATCTCTCTCTCCTCCAATGTTTCTCTAGTTTCTTGCCCCCTCCTTCTATGTTTTCTCCCCTTTCTTAACTTGTAAAACCTCCATTATTGGAGCTCCTCTATCAATATATATCTATATTTGCTTGAGATTTGAATTAATTAGAGTTAGATTATATTTGGTTTGTATCAATTGGTATCAGAGCAAGTCGGTCCTTGACACCGATCATCGCCAAATCCCAAACGTCACCGTCATTAATCACCAAGCCGCTCATCATCATCATCATCATTACCATCATCGACCTTCGCACTATCAAAAACCCCAAATAGCAGAACATTAACATCACATCACCTGCATCACCATCCACACCCAACTACCACCAATCATCATCTTCATTGTCATCGTCGAACATTCATCATCATTATCACCTCCCGTCATCACCGATCATCAACCCATCACCGGCTCACCATCACCACCAGCAGCTGAGCTTTGCAATGCTCATCACCTTAATCGTCATCATCGCCCAGCTCACCACCTATAACCTCCTCTGTTCACCAACCATCATCATCAACCCTCACCAAGCACCACCGCTCTCCGCTCGTCACCTCCAGCACCTATCAAGCCGTCAAACATCGGTCATCCACCTGACCCGCACACAAGGTGTTTGATGAAATGCCTTAACGAGTCCCTCAGTTCACCGCCGATTTTTTCATCACCATGGCTGCTTCCAACATCACACGAGGTAATTACCAAGCTCCGACAAGGTTTACTAGGATCAAATTTCCTAGAATCGGTGATAACGGTGTGAAAGGTGGTTACATAGTTGTGAGAGGTACTTGGGCACCTTGAACAACTCTCTCACGAAGCTCATGCATCTTCCTCAAACGGAAAGTGTGGGCGAGTACCTGAGCTGGTTTGAGTCCCTAGTGGACAAGTGTGGATTAACGGAAGAACAGAAGGTTAAGGTGTTGATAGGCAGCTCGTGGGAGGATATTGCTGAAGGGGTTCTCTTATTTAGGCCCCAAACTCTGCATGAAGCAAAATTACAGCCAAGCTGGAAGAGAGCAATTGCACCTATCTTGAGATGATAGCTGTCAAATGGGCTCCAGGTGTAGTGCCAAACCTACCCACACCAAGTCCTATGAGAACCCGTCCCGCCAACCTTCCACCCCAGCAGCTTTCGCCAACTGGCAACACACCCCGACCTCTACCTCGGGACCAGCTAAGTATGATGCTTGCTGAACTTGAGGATGATGACTTCTCTCCTTCACAGTCGGCCTTCAATTCTGGTCCAGACCCAGTCCCGGATACCACCATTGCCCATTTCTTGGCATCTCCGTTGATGCCGCCAGCCACCCTTTCATGATAGTGGCAGATGGGAAACAGATTATCTCTACAACAACTCCATCTTCTGCCATCTTTGTGACGTCAGTCTCTGTCCCAGCTGTACTGCTTTCAGCCAATATAGAATCGCCAATCGGGTCAAATCTTCTAGAGCTTCAACAGCGACTTTCCGAGTTTGAGGATGTTTTAACAGTTTCAGCCAAGTTTTCACTATCTCGCCATGCCGTCGAGCACCAAGTGCCCCTCGAGGATAGTTCTTCGCCATTTCTAGAAAGATGGCTCACGGCTTATGTCTTGCCGAAGTTTTAAAGGTTGGTATTTGATCTGAGAGGATCATCTACATTTTGGAGTTGGCTCGATGTCTATGACCCTTGGGGGCAAGGGTCTTTAGAGGGGAAAAAAATGATACGAGCCGAAGTCGGATTAGGCTTACAGAAGGACGCCATCTCATTAGTCCCCACCTGCCTGGGTTGCTACTGCCAAATAGCCTACCTGTTTGATCGTCACCCGCCATCCGCACCTCAGACTGACATAGATATGGCGGCTTCCTTACTCTTGATCCTCGAGGACGAGGATCATTTCAAGGGAGCGATATTGATACAGACCGAGTATCTCCTGAACCTCAGTCCTACCCGCCAACCTGGGTCCAGACTCGTGATTCATACCCACCACATCTGATAAGCGCAACCTCAACCCTAGTTCTTTCTATAAATAGAGGACATATAGTTAGGATGAAGGCGCATGCCAATATGTTATAAGTGTTGTGCTCTCTATCTCTCTACCCCTGATGTTTCTCCCCTAATATTTCTATGGTTTCTTTCCCCTTCTTTTATATCTTCTCCCCTTTCTTAACTTGTAAAACCTCCATTATTGGAGCTCCTCTATCAATATATATCTATATTTACTAGACATTCCGGTTGATTAGAGTTAGATTATATTTGGTTTGTATCATATAAACATAATAGAGATTATATTTGGTTTGTATTATACAAATATAAGAGTTTTACATAGCAATAGATTATTTTACATTTCTACTTTAAAAATATATTTTATAAATGATATTTTTAATATTTGTCTACGAAAAAAAAGGCAAAAAAAAGTTTTGAACATAAATAAAAGGAAATTTTTTTTGTAAGACTAGTGTATATATGTGAATTACCAAAGAGGGCACCAACACGCCGTTACTGGATCCCATTAGAACTCCAAAGTTAAGCGTGCTTGGGCGAAAGTAGTACCAGGATGGGTGACCTCCTGGGAAGCCCTCACCCTCGGGTTGGGGGCACTGGGAAACAGCCTCTCTTCAGGTTAACACCCTGAAGGGGGAAGGCTGTGTACATCCGCCTCCCAGACCCTGCATAGGCGGGAGCCCTTGAGGCACTGGGTATGCTCCTAATGTATATATGTGAATTGTATTTGCTGCAATAAATATTTTACATTTCTATTAATTATTATTATATATAGATATATAAATTTGCTAATTTGTACGTATATAATAAACATAGCAATATAATAATTTATGTATATTTTAAGTTTTTGTAGCCTATGACAAAAAAGTTGTTCAAAAAATTTTCTTACGAAAAAAATATTCTTGTGTGGAAAAATTATGAAATAATTATATTTCCAAAATAGTAGTTTTACATTTCTGTTTCAAAATTTCATGACGAACATATATACTTAGTAACATTCTCAGTGCCAAAAGAGCTCCCACCTACGCAGAGTCTAGGAATAAAAAAAATATATAATAATTTTAAAAAATAATTAATGTATATGGATATATAAACATAATAAAAATAGTTCTATATAAATATAGGATTTTGATATTTTTACAGTAAAAAATACTATTGACACGGCACAGTTATAATTACTTTTTATTTGGACAAAAATGCTCCTTTATACTTAGCTTCTTTGACCATGGATTTTACTTTAAATTATGATATTTTATATTTTACATATTTGTGGTATATATGCTTAAAATTAATTGACTATTATTTTTATAAATTAATAATTTCATTTTATATTATATATATATATATATATATATATTTCTTTCTTTTAAATGAAAGAAAAATATTGTAATATTTAATCTATATATGTGATAGAAATAATAATCGCAACATGCTTTGATTGTACGGGTGCAATCCAAATTATCGAGATGAGACCATGAAAAGAGATACGACAAGAAACTTTTTTGCCCCCAATTTTTTAACCATTTTGATGGACAGTTTTGAAATTTACAACTACGGGAACTACGTAAATTGAAGATGAGTTTTAACAGCTTATAAATAATTTAGTTAAGTTAAAACAAAAAATCACAGTTATAAAAATAAAATAAACAACAAATGCCACCCCGGAACAAGCCTAATATGTACACAATATAAAGTGCTCACATAGTGGCATGTATTATAATGTAAGTAAATTAATCAACGTATTCTATTCTTAAGCGGGTGTGAACATATCATCAATCATAGAAGTTAAGCCGGTAAGAGGATGCGTGTAGATAGATGCTTAAAGCTTAAAGAAGATGCAAAGCTGTTCCTACGGGAAAAGAAGACAGAGGGATCCATCAATTTATAAAGCAATTACATCCTGTTGGTCTGTTGCTCCACCCACAAGCAAAAGTCCCTCCCTCTCTTTGTCGGGTTCCATCTCCACTCCACCGAGGAATTCCTCCTTAGTATTCTCTCTCTCTCTCTCTCTCTCTCTCTCCCCCACCCTCCCCATTATGGCCTCTTCAGTGGAATCAAATGGTACGTATTGGTTTCTGACTCATATTTGTAGCTTTTTATTTTCTTGATTTCATTTTTTCGAATTTGTGATTAAGCTGGAATACAAATTAAAAATAACAAAATCTTCTTACTCAAATTTTAATTTTGGTAAAGAAGAAACTGAAACAAAACATAAATTCTAACTAGCGTGCTAATTTGATTGTTGTACTCGGGGAATATATATATATATATATATATATATAGGGGATCAAAACGTGCTAGCGAAACATGTAGCCTTCTTTGACAGAAACCAAGACGGCGTCGTTTATCCATGGGAGACATTCAAAGGTTAATTAACCTTTACTTTCCTAATTGTCAATTTATAAGAATTTTTATTTAATTATATAATGAACAAGAAATAATTATAATGAGATGATGTATGTTAATGGGTGTAGGTTTCCGTGCAATTGGATGCGGAGTTCCATTGTCAACTGCAGCCGCATTTATAATCAACATGGGCCTTAGCCAGAAAACACGCCCGGTATTTCCTCGTCCCCTCAAAATATCTCGCACCGTTTGTTTCGAATGAAAATTAGGTTATAAAAATTGGTTTTCCATTATTCGTTGTTTGCCATACATTCTTTCATGGAAAAATTTTCCGAGGAACAATGCATTCCCCCAAAGGATGGAAAATAACTTTCGTTGTAAAATCAGGAAAGTGATCATTCCAAAATGTCATGGTATTCATTGCTCCGACTTGGATTACATCGAGTTTATGTTGACTATAAAAAGGTAGAGAATGATTGATGGAAAATATATTTTTAAAGTAAACAAAAGAATATCAGAAGGTGAGAACATGTTTTCCAATTAAACAAACAGAGGAAAACCTAAAGTGATATTTGATTTTCTTTGAAAACACATTTTCAGAAGGAAAATGTTTTCTTGGGAAAAAAAGATTTCTCCACTACCAAATGGAGTCTTAATCTTATTTAATTTACAATTTTTCCTACATTTTGAAGCAATTGGACATTGCTTAGTAATTTTCATTTTCTGCATATAAAACAAGAACCAAATTCTGTACTTCTCATGAATTGCATATTCCTACATCTACTTTCCACATACTAAACGGGGGCTAAGTTCGAGACATTTGATTTGGGATGATGAATGTCCAACTCCAATCTACATTTTTCAGTTTTGGATCACAAGTAACAACAGATTTTTGACACTTTCTTGTAATCATTTTTTCTCGACAATGAATGATGTTACATATAACTTCTAATAATTAAACAGTGCATAACTAAATCTATTAATATGTGAAAGATTAACGTCGCCTCCCCTAAAGTTTCCAACCTAATTTAATCAATATATTAATCTCAAATGACTTAATAATAAGTATCACTAATTTACCAATTATGAGTTCTGTTCTGGTTTATATTATGAGTTATAAAACTTATATGCGATATTTCGTAATCATTGAGTAATGAGCAATTCCCTGAGAAAAGAAAGCCAATTCAATATAGTATATCTTGAACTTTTTGATTGTGCATAGTTGATTTTCTGCCCTTTTAGTTTAACAAACACTCATGTTAGTTTTAGACTTGTGTTTTTAATAATACTTAATCGGTAGAAAATATAAGTTACGTGTCATAAAATAAAAACTTTAGATAAAAAATAGGAGTAGTTATTACCAAAAAAACAAAGAATGACAACCACAAAATTGTTCTGAAAAATACTATTTGCTATGACAATAATAATTTTGTTACTCACAATAATATACCCTAAAAGATAGATAAAATTCTCTTGTTGCGAACCTTGTGCATAAAAAAAAAAAAAAAAAAGGAATCTTCTGTTATGATCGGGATCGATTCCCAAACATAAGCTAAGTAAATTAGGATAGATTGAGAATTTGAGATGAAAAAGAAGTGAAATTGAGATGAGAAAGTAAAGATTTTAGACTTAGATGAAATAAGAAGGGAAAGGAGATGAGAAATAGAGAGAGTTAGATGAGAGAGAGAAGCTTTGATCTCAAATGAGATATTTTTCAGATATTTGATTGAATGATCTGAAATGTACAAAGAGATTGCTACTTATAGGCAAGGTCAAACTTGCTAATACATTGCATCTAGACTTACTAGCTTAACCGACTAAAGAACTATCTAGAACGCTTAGAAAATATATAATAACTAACTCTAACAACCACCTAAACCAATTCTGGGTCCAAACACAACTGACTAGACCTGCCACTACCACCACGCATACTGCAGAATTATTACAATGCAGGTTATTACATCACGCAGCAAAGGAAAGGACTAAATGAAGTACTAAGACTAATACAATGCAGCTACTAATCATAATGCAATGTAGTAACGAAGGCTAACACCTTATTTCACCAAAAGAACCAACAATAACAGCATAGCCGCAGCTCCAACGGCAAACCGAACAGCAAGGACAGAACCAACAGCAACTCAACCGATTCTTGAATTTCCGGATCATAACATCTTCCTTTTGTGGCTTCCTAATGACAATGGAAAAGCCCGAAATTATTTTAGCTACGCCCATTCAATCAAAATTCTAATCACGGGGATATATTTTAGGCTAGTGTTATTAAAGACTTTTAGATTCTTTTTATATTAACAGTATTCTAACATAACAAAAATTATTCTAACAATAACACTAGTCTTAATTTATAATCATGTCTTATTTTAGAACCTATGAAACGAGGATCTCAGATACCATATACCAAATTGAAAATCCTAGTAATTATAACGTCATGATGGTGAAGAAAACTAAAACAAATGAATGGACCCCTTTGTCCTGAGATTGTTTTCATTGATGAATGAAGTGACAAATGATATCCTTGTACTTGTCAGTTCAACTTCTTTTTTAATCTGCAGTTAAATGTTTTGCCGCCGAACTTATCAAAACAAAGTAAAATATGTCCAGAGAAAAGAAAGAATATAGGGATATGTCTTGGGAAACATACAACAACAGTGGCATTTGTACAATTTGCATATGGCTCTATTTATAGATATTTTTGGAGTCATTATCGAACAATATTCTGATAGTTTTTTGAACAAATAACCAAATTATCGAAATGTAAACAAGTAATGATGCTTGGATGTGGTGCAGGGGAAATTTCCTTCATTACTTTTCCCAATTGAGATTAAAAACATTGCAAGGGCCAAACATGGGAGTGACTCTGGTGCATATGACCACGAGGGAAGGTGTGTCTCTCTGTTCCTCATTTCTTGGCATGTGTTAGTTGTTACTTTTACCGTCAGAAATTGTATTTTTTTTTTTTCCACACACAAATGCAATAACACATCAAAATCGAAAGAAAATCCGAATCCACTAAAGTTTAGAGAAATTCTAGGGATTGTACAACCACAGCAACCCAATGACAAAAAGAGGCTCCCATCAAAGTAGGAACCGGGAGGGTACTATGTACATGGCCTTTTATCGTATAGGGTGCTATTATATAGAGAGGCTGTTTCCAAAGAAATTCTAGGGATTATATTTCATAAAATATGGATGAGAAGCAAATTATTGCAACGCAAAGCATTTATAGGCGACACAAAATTCTAAATTTCAACATTATGAAAATGTCCTTGACCTTTTTTTTCTTTTCTTTTCTTTCCCTTTTTTTTTCCCCCCCAATAATTGCCCTTGACATAGTTGAAAAACACAAAAGTGGCCAAATAACAAGGCTAGAGGTAAAATTTGGGAAAAACATGTAGGGCTAACTCCAACTAGCTTAACATTGTTTGGTCCAAAAGCTTTGTTTTAATATCTTATGAGTCTCGCAACTCTTCTTGGATTAAAAAGCTTTTTAAGTTGCATCTACATTTAACTTCTTTTAGCTATTATTTGGGCTTCCAAGGATCTAGCTGCTCCATTAACACTATGGCTACTCAAGTAGTTATTTTTAGGGATGTGTGATATTATGCAGTTAGATTTAAGCACGATACCTGTAGCAGTATATGGAATAGTTTAAAGAGTAAGGAGCAATAAATGTAGTGGGAAAGCCACTCGACCTTCCAACGGATTCAAACATAAAGTAGGATGGAAGATTTTGTTACGTTAGATAATGTGAAAATAAAGTGCACACGTACTGATGGTAAGATAAGGAATTTACAAGAATGAAATGCAGAAAGGAAACTAAAAAACAATTCTCAATTGATTAGTTAAAAGAACATGCATAAAGTGCTTGAAAGATTTTGGAAAAAAAAAAAAAAAAAAAAAAAGCAATTTCCTTAGAAGCTACATTTACGACTGAATAAGGTAAACAAGCAACTCAAGATATATGGGTGTGAATGAGCTTCAACTCATAAGGTTTTGAGTCAGAGCTTGTCAATGTTTTCTTTTGCTTCAGTTTAGATCTATGCTCACCAAGTTTTGACACTTTGAGCTTATACCAGCACAGTTCAACTCAAATTCAGTTGAGCGAGCTATGAGTTGAGCTCCTTGCATTTAGGCTCATTTATGTTTGAACTAGGGTATATATACTAATATGGATCTAAACTGGAATCTTTAAGACTTAAACTTGACTTGATTAGGTTGTGTATTTAGGCTCATAATTTAATTGAAGATTGGCTCATTAGGGTCATGATCCACCATTCCCGAGTTTCCCATGCTAAGGCTTAGCTCACTTTGCAAATGACCTAACAGTTTTAAATAATCAAGCCTTCTATGCTAAGGAATGCGTTAGCTTCACTTATTTAGACCTCTATCTATGTCAAAAAAAATTACGTAATGTAGGACGAGTAGTCAAGGAGTTTTTGTAGCAATTGGACCGCCAAAAACCCAAATGGGTGGCCCGAAAGCATTAATTTGTGCAGTTAACTTCAAACGGTTATAATTTTTTATTAGTAAATAGTTACGAGGCTCTTAACCTTTCCAATCGAAGCTCTCTTATCGAATTATGTAAATACCGCCACTTTGCTACTAGACCTACCTATTTTCCCAAATTCGGCATCCAGACATGTTTTCAGGCCACTTTTATGTTTTTGCGGATAGTTTATTTTTTTAATTTCATCTATTTAATTGTATTTTCATAATTTCGTGTTTTTAGTGGCATTTTCTTCGTTTTGCCTATAAGTAGTCGCTACAGATAGTTGAAATGCTCATTCACCAATTACTCAGTACAAGAAACCCTATTTTTTCTCCTCTTTTGGTGAATTCCAAGTTTATTCTTCGAATTTGACATACTTGATTCAAACATTGCGTTTCTGTTCCGCATCAAGGTGAAATTAAGTAATGACTTGGTCAATATTCATCCGTTCTTACATTCGAGCATAATAATATTGACAGAAGTTTTTTATTATGATTTTTTTTTTATATAACGACTTAGTTTAATTTGAATTTAACTTATCAAATGCGAACTTGCGAAGTGACACTTCATTTAAGTGTAGCACCTATTGTTGTTTAACATAGAAAACAAATTCAATATTAATAATTACTCTTTAACTTTATGCATATATTTCTTAATATGTTCTTGGTCGATATGACCTAGTGGTTGTGAATTTCGAGGAGCTAGAGAAACACCTGAGTTTAATTCACCACCATGCTAAACATTACCTTCTTTTATGATTTTAAGCAAATATGCGGCTCATAATTCACTCTCTAATAAGGGTCATCCCCTATATGAACACACACATTTCTTACGACACTTATTGAGTATATGAATTGAGTATATTCTTAATTCCCATATAGCAATTCTTATATAGATAGATATCTTTATTTTATAGGTTTGTACCATCGAAGTTCGAAGAGATTTTCAGCAAGCATGCTCACACCAATGCAAATGCTCTAACCGGTGACGAATTAAAGGCCATGTTGAAAGCCAATAGGCAGCCCAAGGACTACGCAGGATGGTTAGTGTTTTTACTTTGCACAGAGTATATCAATTGGTTGTACTCCGTATTTTGAAACAAACGTTATAGTCTCATAACATAGTTTTAAAGTGCTATTGCAGTACAAATCTCACGCATCTTACTGCCATATATTTCTATTATTTATTAATAAATTTAGTGATTTTCAATAAATAAAAAGTAAAAAAATTACTTCTAATGTAAAAGGAAGCTTCTAATAAAATAAGGTAATGCTTCATGGGGAAGAAAGTTCACAAAAAATTTGGAAGCTTCTAGAGTATAGTTCTCCATTTTAAATTTAGAGATAAATTGAACATAATTTTTTTGTTTGTAGTGCAATTTGAGAGTGAATATGTTATGTAAGTGCTTACGATATTTAAGTGTGAAGCGTCATAAAAATTAATTTGTGTGTCTTTTAACAAGAATTTTTGGTCGATTGTATAAAATCTATATATTCAATTTTGAGCATACCAATTAGGTCCCTTTTTCTTTGTTATTAGTAGTATTACACTACAAAAAAATAGTCGATTTCCGACGGCGATATCGGTCGGAAACTGGGAAAAATCGGTTGGAAATGTGCACTTCCAACCGAATTTCCGACGGAATTTTTACGTCGGAAATATGTTGGTCGGAAACCTATTTCCGACGACTTTCAAAATTCGGTCGGAAATTTTCGACCGACTTTCCGACTGAGTGTTTCAGTCAAAAATTTCCAACCGGATTTCCGACTAAAATTTCAATCGGAAATTTCCGACCGATTGAGAGTTTCAGTCGGAAACTTCCAACCGACTTATCAGTCGGAGATTTTCGACCGATAATTCAGTAGAAAATTACCGACCGAATTTTCGGTCGGAAATTACCAACTGAAATTTGGTCAGAAACTTGGCCAGCAAGATAAATAATCAGCCGAACAATTTTAATTTTTTTTTAAATGCCTATTTAGTAGAAAAATATGTTTAATCCTATTATAAATTAATTTTCTTGTACGTATACGGTATTGATCATGCCAAAAACATAACATATAACAAACTACTAATACCAAAAACATAACATAAGTTTCAATTACCAAAATCATCACAATATAATTTAAGCTTACACCTAAAAAGTTAAATAAAACAATTATCAAATTTACTACACATCATCATCATCATCTCCATCTTCATCTTCGTCTCCGTCTCCATCTCCACCTTCATCTTCATCATCATCATCATCATCACTAGAGGATCAACATTCAATTTCATGAACAATTGTTTCATCATTTGATTTTGTTGCTCCTTGAATTGTTGAAATTTTCTCTTTAATTTCATTTCAGATTTCTTTAATTTCATTTCAGTATTTTTTCTATCATGTCTTTCTTCTTCCAATATAAGTTTTATTTCCTCCTTGTCACGATGTTCTTGTTCCATCCGAGCGTTCAATTCTTTATACTCTGGTGTCTCTACCCAGGAAGTAGACATCTGCTTTGACGACTGACTGGAGGAAGAGGAGCATTTGTATATTGTTGCTTCCATTCCAAGTCCATATGTTTGCCCCTTCTTTGTCAGACCAGCAGCTTCGTTCCATGTCTTTATCTGTGATAAAGGACACTGTTGTCCTGAATCTTGTCCATCCCCGGAAACATCAATTGAATTTTGAGTAGACGCCAGTTCCGTCATTTTTTTAGTATAACGCTCCTGTGATTAATTGTGACAATTAGTATAAAACTAATTACAATTGTTTAACTTGAAATACATAAATCAATAATTTAACACTTACATAAGCAACAAAAGATCTTTTGTCCACCCAACTTTTATCCTTCTTCTTTTGATGGGTGAATGCAAACAACTCACCAAAAGTAGGTACCTTGCCATTTTTTTCTGTCTATATTTACAAATATATAGAAGATTATTATTTACAAGTAAGGCATATTGAAAGAAATAATTATAAAATTTATATTACCAGTCGCCTTCTGTGCTCTTTTGATGGGATTGAACCACCAGTGTGAAGCGACGTGCCAATGCCACCAACATCTAAATCACGATTTTTCTTATTTTGCTCGCCTTTTCCTTAAAGGCTGCACTATTCCAGTACTTCCATAGCTCATTCCACACTTCTTGACTTAACCAGTGTGGACGCTTATTAGGTTTTTCTCTAACCCATGAAAACGTGTCTTTCACGCTTTTTCCACCGCGCTTCTCAAAAATTTTCCTGATTGTCCTCTCATTCTCTGGATACCACCAGTACTTCTTCTACAAAATTTAAAAAAAAAATTGTAAACACAAATCAAAGCACAAAAATAATAAGTTAAATTCAAAATACTTACCTTAAACTCGCCAAACCATAACTCTACCACCTCTTCTGGTACCTTCATCCATGAGTCGTAAGGTCCATCAAATTTGCTTTTGATAATATCAGTAATGTTACGAACAACCGTTGGATGATCCGGAAAAAACCTAATTCAAAACATTAATATATTAATTAGCATACACTAAATTATCAAAATCATTTATAAATAATAATATAAATATTACAATACTTACCCATCTCCTTCCAGCTCTACATAAGCCTTAGTCAAAGCATGTGCGTGCGAGGTCCCTTGACCTATAATCCAATCATGACCTGTAGGGTGGATGGGCGGTGATGGTGTAGGGTGAACGTGTGGTGATGGCGTCGGATAGATGGGCGGTGATGGTGTAGGGTGAACGTGTGGTGATGGCGTATGATAGATGGGTGGTGATGGTGTATGGTGTGTGGGTGGTGATGGTGTAGGGTGAGCATGAGGGGATGACCTTTGGAAGATGGTTTGGTCTTGTGTAGGAGGGACCATAGAATAAGGATATGAACATGAACCGGGCGAATAGGAAGGTGAATCACTACTACCCTCTGCTGTACTAGAAGAAGAGCGCCTTTTTTTTGAGCGCCCCCTACTAGCAGATTTAGCACCTATTCTTGACATCTTTTAATAGATATAATACATTTAGATAACAACGGCAAACAATTAACCACCACATAAAAAGATTTAGGACAAAGGGACTATATTTGCAACAAGTAAAAAATATACGTAAAAATATGCATATAATATCATAACGTATTTTAACATCATACTTCCACCCCTAGTTCCCTAACATCAAGATACGGACAATGACCATGATAGAGTATGACATAACATCTCAACATTAGAATTTCAAACCAAAATGCACAATATTACGCCAAGTTCACATAGCCAAATTAAATACAATCAATGAGAAAACAAGATAAAATTAATATGTAATGCTAGTCAACTTCGTCCTCATAATCATTTTCTTCGCATTGTCCTTCATTATTTTCTGATTCATCCTCATCACTAAAATCCATCTCCTCCTCCTCCTTCTCTTCCTCCTCCTCGTCCTCCTCCTCCTCCTCCTCCTCAATTGTTTGTTGACTAGTTGGAAGGATGTCAATGTCAACTTCTTCATAATTTCCAGCATCTCCACCTAAAGGTTCTATAGCAACATCATTACTTACATCATTAACAGTAGACATGTTCTCTTCTTGATAAGCAACATCCAATGTGTATCGTTTATCCACCCTAGCCCTTGGTTTGGTCTTTATAACGACCCACCAATCTGCTTTGCCCCTTGTGTTTTTAGGGTAAGGCATGTAGTAAACTTGAGTTACAACATCTGCAAAAATGAATGGATCGTATTTTTCATAGCGTCTGTTATGATGAATCTCAATAATACCATAATATTTATGCACTTTCATACCACGGTTCAAGGTCGGATCAAACCAATGACAGCTAAACAACACACACTTTTTAATTGGTTCCCTCGAATATTCTATTTCAACCACATCTTTGAGGATGCCATAGTATTCATTTTCCATCGCACCTTCCCCAATCCCTCGAGCACACACTCCACTATTTATGGTTCTCTTTCCTTCACTTCTCTCATAAGTGTGAAATCTATATCCATTTACAATGTAAATGGGCCATGTTTTCACAACGTTCAAAGGACCCATCGCTATTTGGCACAAGTATTCATGATGTTCCATGTCGGTTAGTTGAAACTTGCGCACCTATCTATAGCATGAAAAATATATCCATTACTATAATATAAAAGCTACATTAGTTAAATTATTATATATTTTGCTTAAACCCTCACATTACTTTTAAACCATGATGCAAACTCCTTCTCAATCATAGCATCAACTTCCTCATCACTAATATATTGGTATTCCGCCCTTTTTTGTTGTGCAAAAACACTGTAAGCCAATTTAAAATTTATAATATAAAAATCCCCAAAAAAAACATAAGAAACCATATTAATGGTGGACGTGATACTCACTTAATATAGGGTTGAACTTCATCACAATTTAACAAAATGTGTAAATGGGCTGCATGATATTCTTCGGTAGTCAGGTACCGTTTCTTTGGCTTTCCAGCCGGGTGGCCTTGTGAGCGAAAAGCTGATAGAGTTGGCTGCAGTGTTTCACATTCACCTCCATACTCATTGTGTTTGGCTCTAGTTCACATGGACGGAACATGAGACTCGAAATAATATGAACAGAATTGAGACGTCTCTTGGCATAAGTATGCCTCACATATAGAGCCTTCTACACGAGCTTTATTCTTCACCATTCTCTTCAATTTACCAAATTCCCTACGACAAAAATTATACTTAATATCTCAACATTTATAATTAACGGAATCACATGCGGAGATTGTGATAATTACCTCTCAAAAGGGTACATCCATCTGAATTGAATAGGTTCACCTACTCTTGCTTCGTAGGCCAAATGGATGGGCAAATGCTCCATTGAATTAAAAAATCCAGGCGGAAAGATACGCTCCAATTTACAGAGTATAACAACAATATTTTTCTCTATTAGTAACAAGTTCTCCTCTCGTAATACTGTTGAGCATAAGTCCCTAAAAAAGTGACTCAACTCAATAAGAGGTTTCCATACTTGTTCAGGTAGTGCACTGAAGGCCGTTGGAAGTAAAGACTCCATAAATACATGACAATCATGACTCTTCATTCCTGACAATGTTGCTTTATTCATATCTACACATGTAGCCATATATGAGGCATATCCATCTGGCATTTTCAAGTTCCTAACCCATTCACATACAACTCTTTTCTGCTCCATAGTAAAGGAAAATTTTGCTTTTGGTTTCAAAAATTTACCATTACTTAGTGCTTTCAACTCCAAATCCTTTCGCCTACAATACATAGTCAAGTCCATCCTCGCTTTCACATTGTCTTTAGTTTTGCCCTTGACATCCATTACGGTGTTGAATATATTATCAAAGAAAGTCTTTTCTATATGCATAACATCTAAGTTGTGTCGAAGCATATTGTTTTTCCAATATGGTAATTCCCAAAATATGCTTTGTTTTGTCCAATTGTGAGTCATACCAAAGCCATCAATTTCAAATTGCATATTTTCAGCCACCTTTGGAAGTTCAGACACTACCTGCCATAATTGTTCCCCAGTAAACTTGACAGGAGATGCTCTATGTTCAACCTTAGTTTTCAAAAAAGCATCTTTATTTCTTCTAAATGAATGGTCCACGGGCAAAAATGAACGATGACAATCAAACCAAGTAGGTTTCCCCCCGTTACACAAATCAAAAGCCTTAGACTGATGCATACAAATTGGGCATGCTAATTTTCCATGAGTACTCCACCCAGACAACATGCCATATGCAGGGAAATCATTGATAGTCCACATTAATGCAGCCCTCATTTGAAAATTTTGCTCCATAGAGATGTCGTATGTTAAGACACCTTCTTCCCATAATGTCTTCAACTCATCTATCAGAGGCTGCAAATACACATCTATCCTACCCTTAGGATTTTTCGGCCCAGGAATAATGCAAGTTAAAAACATATAAGGACCGGTCATACACATTTCAGGAGGAAGATTATAAGGGGTAACAATTACTGGCCAACAAGATTAAGTTTTGGACGTTTGTCCATATGGAGTAAAGCCATCAGCACATAAACCAAGTCTGACATTCTGCGGCTCATTGGAAAAATTAGGATATGTTCGATCAAAGTGTTTCCATGCTTCCCCATCAGATGGGTGACACAAAACACCTTGCTCCCGCCGCTTATTGCAGTGCCACCTCATGTGCTCAGCAGAACTCCTAGAAGCATACAATCTTTGAAGTCTTGGAATCAGTGGCAAGTAATGCATTCTTGCAATTGGGATATCTTTAGAATTTCCCCTGCGTGACTTGCGCACTTGATATCTAGGTGCACCACAAGACATGAACTTATACTTATTCAAATTGGCATCATCCTTGTAATATAACATACAACCATTAGGGCAACAATCTATTTTTTGAGAAGTGAGTCCAAGTTTTGACACTAATCTGTTAGCCTTGCAAAAATTAAGAGGTATGAAATTATCAGATGGACATGTCTCTTTCATAAGCTCCGCAATTTCGTTGAAACAATTTTGTGGCATGCTGTAGTCACATTTGATACTCATCATTCTAACAAAAGCGGATAACTCAGCGTGATTATTGCATCCAACCCACAATGGTTGTTGAGCTGTATGCAACATATCATAAAACCTTTGAGCATCCGCATTTGGGGGTTGACTCACATCTTCTTGGAAAGGAATTCCATAATCTAACCCTATAGCATCAGCAACCATAGTCTGATATCTATTAACAAATTGATCCTCATTATTTAAATGCGCACTACTTGGAGCACCGTGATGCATGTTAACCCCACCATATTTGTGTGGTTCAACCTCCCCATGTGAAGTCCAGTACCAATAACTACCTGTAAACCCCCTCCTGTAAAGATGAACCTTAACTTCATCAGGAGATAAAAATTTCTTATTTTTACACTTATAACAAGGACATCTATATATACCCTCCTTTAAAAACACGGATTGCTTTCTTGCAAATGCATCAAACTCATCTACACCACGCAAAAATTCAATTGTACATCCTCCATGACCGGGAAGAAGCCTATTAATCATCCACCTACGATGTTCTGGGATTTCCATAATCTGAAAAAAGGTCGGACAATTTTACACGCAAGAAATTTCCAAGATTGTATAAGAAATCAAACCAAATTCACACTAAAATAAGAAAATTGTAAACAAAAATTGTAAACAAGGGGTAACAAAACTACCCAATAACTAGCCATGACCAACATAAATTGCAGCAAAATTCATCTCTCATATAACAAATTGTAAGGGTTAAAGCACAATATAAAACAAATTTCACACTAAACTATGAAAGTTTTAAACAAAAGTAATAAGTACAAACTAGAAAAATTGGAAGTACTACCACAATCCAAACCTAAGAATTGATAGAACCTCCATATCCATACCCGACAACCTCCCGCCACAAAACTACTCAAAAACTAGCAACAACCAACATACATTTCAACAACACCTCATACAACAAGTATAAAAGGTAAAACACAATATAAAACCAATTTTACACTAAAAAATGAAAGTTGTAAACAGAAGTAGTGAGTCTAAACCTAAAATATGCATAAAAAATAGATAAAAATCAGGAAAATTGGTAGTACTACCACAATCCAAACCTAAGAATCGATAGAACCTCCTCCATATCCATACCCGATAACCTCCCACCACAAAATTACTCAAAAACTAGCAACAACCAACATAAATTTCAACAATACCTCATACAACAAGTATAAAAGGTAAAACACAATATAAAACCAATTTTACACCAAAACATAAAAGTTGTAAACAGAATCAGTGAGTATAAACCTGAAATATGTATAAAAAATAGATAAAAATCAGAAAAATTGGAAGTACTACCACAATCCAAACCTATGAATTGATAGAACCTCCTCCATATCCAAACCCGACAACCACCCGCCCCAAAAATACTCAAAAACTAGCAACAGCCAACATACATTTCAACAACACCTCATACAAAAAGTATAAAAGTTAAAACACAATATAAAACTAATTTTACACTTAAAAATGAAAGTCGTAAACAGAAGTAGTGAGTATAAACCTAAAATATGTATAAAAAATCGATAAAAATCAGGAAAATTGGAAGTACTACCACAATCCAAACCTAAGAATTGATAGAACCTCCTCCATATCCAAACCCGACAACCTCCCGCCACAAAACTACTCAAAAACTAGCAACAACCAACATACATTTCAACAATACCTCATACAACAAGTATAAAAGGTAAAACAAAATATAAAATCAGTTTTACATTAAAACATGAAAGTTGTAAATAAAAGTAGTGAGTATAAACCTGAAATATTTATAAAAAATAGATAAAAATCAAATTGGGAGTACTACCACAATCCAAACCTAAGAATTGATAGAACCTCCTCCATATTCAAATCAGACAACCTCCCTCCACAAAACTACTCAAAAACTAGCAACAACCAACATAAATTTCAACAATACCTCATACAACAAGTATAAAAGGTAAAACACAATATAAAACCAATTTTACACTAAAACATGAAAGTTGTAAACAAAAGTAGTGAGTCTAAACCTGAAATATGTATAAAAAATAGATAAAAATCAGAAAAATTGGAAGTACTACCACCATCCAAACCTAAAAATTGATAGAACCTCCTCCATATCAAAAACCGACAACCTCCCGCCACAAAACTACTCAAAAACTAGCAACACCAACATACATTTTAACAACACCTCATACAACAAGTATAAAAGTTAAAACACAATATAAAGCCGATTTTACACTTAAACATGAAAGTTGTAAACAGAAGTAGTGAGTATAAACCTGAAATATGTATAAAAAATAGATAAAAATCAAATTGAAAGTACTACCACAATCCAAACCTAAGAATCGATGGAACCTCCTCCATATCCAAACCCGACAACCTCCCGCCACAAAAGTATTCAAAAACTAGCAACAACCAACATACATTTCAACAATACCTCGTACAACAAGTATAAAAGGTAAAACAGAATATAAAACCAATTTTACACTAAAACATGAAAGTTGTAAACAGAAGTAGTGAGTCTAAACCAGAAATATGTATAAAAAATTGATAAAAATCAGAAAAATTGGAAGTACTACCACAATCCAAGCCTAAGAATCGATAGAACCTCCTCCATATCCAAACCCGACAACCTGCCGCCACAAAATTACGCAAAAACTAGCAACAACCAACATACATTTCAACAATACCTCGTACAACAAGTATAGAAGGTAAAACAGAATATAAAACCAATTTTACCCTAAAACATGAAAGTTGTAAACAAAAGTAGTGAGTCTAAACCAGAAATATGTATAAAAAATAGATAAAAATCAGAGAAATTGGAAGTACTACCACAATCCAAACCTAAGAATCGATATAACCTCCTCCATATCCAAACCCGACAACCTCCCGCCACAAAACTACTCAAAAACTAGCAACAACCAACATATATTTCAACAATACCTCGTACAACAAGTATAAAAGTTAAAACAGAATATAAAACCAATTTTACACTAAAACATGAAAGTTGTAAACAGAAGTAGTGAGTCTAAACCTGAAATATGTATAAAAAATAGATAAAAATCAGAAAAATTGGAAGTATTATCACAATCCAAACCTAAGAATCGATAGAACCCCCTCCATATCAAAACCCGAAAACCTCCCTCCACAAAACTACTCAAAAACTAGCAACAACCAACATAAATTTCAACAATACCTCGTACAACAAGTATAAAAGGTAAAACACAATATAAAACCAATTTTACACTAAAACATGAAAGTTGTAAACAAAAGTAGTGAGTCTAAACCTGAAATATGTATAAAAAATAGATAAAAATCAAATTGGAAGTACTACCACAATCCAAACCTAAGAATCGATAGAACCTCCTCCATTTCCAAACCCGACAACCTCCCGCTACAAAACTACTCAAAAACTAGCAACAACCAACATACATTTCAACAATAACTCGTACAACAAGTATAAAAGGTAAAACACAATATAAAACAAATTTTACACTAAAACATTAAAGTTGTAAACAAAAGTAGTGAGTCTAAACCTGAAATATGAATAAAAAATAGATAAGAATCAAATTGGAAGTACTACCACAATCCAAACCTAAGAATCGATAGAACCTCGTCCATATCCAAACCCGAAAACCTCCCGCCACAAAAGTCCTCAAAAACTAGCAACAGCCAACATAAATTTAAACAATACCTCACACAACAAGTATAAAAGGTAAAACACAATATAAAACCAATTTTACACTGAAACATGAAAGTTTTAAACAATAAAAAATAGATAAAAATCAAATTGGAAGTACTACCACTATCCAAACTTAAGAATCGATAGAACCTTCTCCATATCAAAACCTGACAACCTCCCTCCACAAAACTACTCAAAAACTAGCAACAACCAACATACATTTCAACAATACCTCATACAACAAGTATAAAAGTTCAAGCACAATATAAAACCAATTTTACACTAAACATGAAAGTTGTAAACAAAAGTAGTGAGTATAAACCTGAAATATGTATAAAAATAGATAAAAATCAAATTGGAAGTACTACCACAATCCAAGCCTAAGAATTGATAGAACCTCCTCCATATTCAAACCCGACAATCTCCCTCCACAAAACTACTCAAAAACTAGCAACAACCAACATAAATTTCAACAATACTTCATACAACAAGTATAAAAAGTAAAACACAATATAAAACTTATTTTACACTAAAACATGAAAGTTGTAAACAAAAGCAGCGAGTATAAACCTGAAATATGTATAAAAAATAGATAAAACTCTGAAAAATTGGAAGCACTACCATAATCCAAACCTAAGAATTGATAGAGCCTCCTCCATATCCAAACCCGACAGCCTCCCTCCCCAAAATTACTGAAAAACTAGCAACAACCAACATAAATTTCAACAATACCTCATACAACAAGTATAAAAGGTAAAACACAATATAAAATCAATTTTACACTAAAACATGAAAGTTGTAAACAAAAGTAGTAAGTATAAACCTGAAATATGTATAAAAAATAGATAAAAATCAGAAACATTGGAAGTACTACCACAATCCAAACCTAAGAATTGATAGAACCTCCTCCATATCCGAACCCGACAGCCTCCCGCCACAAAACTACTCAAAAACTAGCAACAACCAACATACATTTCAATAATACCTCATACAACAAGTATTAAAGTTAAAACACATTATAAAGCCAGTTTTACACTAAAACATGAAAGTTGTAAACAAAAGTAGTGAGTATAAACCTGAAATATGTATAAAAAATAGATAAAAATCAAATTAGAAGTACTGCCACAATCCAAACCTAAGAATTGATAGAACCTCCTCCATATCCAAACCCTACAACCTCCCGCCACAACCCTACTCAAAAACTAGCAACAACTAACATAAATTTCAACAATACCTCATACAACAAGTATAAATGGTAAAACACAATATAAAACCAATTTTATACTAAAACATGAAAGTTGTAAACAAAAGTAGTTAGTCTAAACCTGAAATATGTATAAAAAATAGATAAAAATCAGAAAAATTGGAAGTACTACCACAATCCAAACCTAAGAATTGATAGACCCTCCTCCATATTCAAACCCGACAACCTCTCTCCCCAAAACTACTCAAAAACTAGCAACAACGAACATAAATTTCAACAATACCTCATACAACAAGTATAAAAGGTAAAACACAATATAAAACCAATTTTACACTAAAACATGAAAGTTGTAAACAAAAATTGTGAGTATAAACCTGAAATATGTATAAAAAATTGATAAAAATCAAATTGGAAGTACTACCATAATCCAAACCTAAGAATTGATAGAACCTCCTCCATATTCAAACCCGACAACCTCCCTCCACAAAACTACTCAAAAACTTGCAACAACCGACATAAATTTCAACAATACCTCATACAACAAGTATAAAAGGTAAAACACAATATAAAACCAATTTTACAGTAAAACAAGAAAGTTGTATACAAAAATAGTGAGTCTAAACCTGAAATATGTATAAAAAATAGATAAAAATCAGAAAAATTGGAAGTACTACCACAATCCAAACCTAAGAATTGATAGAACCTCCTCCATATTCAATCCCGACAACCTCCCTCCACAAAACTACTCAAAAACTAGCAACAACCAACATAAATTTCAACAATACCTCATACAACAAGTATAAAAGGTAAAACACAATATAAAACCAATTTTACACTAAAACATGAAAGTTGCAAACAAAAGTAGTGAGTATAAACCTAAAATATGTATAAAAAATTGATAAAAATTGGAAAAATTGGAAGCACTACCACGAATTGATAGAACCTCCTCCATATCCAAACCTGACAACCTCCCGCCACAAAACTATTCAAAAACTAGCAACAACCAACATACATTTCTACAATACCTCATACAACAAATATAAATTAAAACACAATATAAAACCAATTTTATACTAAAACATGAAGGTTGTAAATAGAAGTAGTGAGTATAAACCTAAAATATGTATAAAAAATGGATAAAAATCAGAAAAATTGTAAGTACTACCACAATCCAAAACCTAAGAATTGATAGAACCTCCTCCATATTCAAACCCGACAACCTCCCTCCACAAAACTGCTCAAAAACTAGCAACAACCAACATAAATTTCAACAATACCTCATACAACAAGTATAAAGGACAAAACACAATATAAAACCAATTTTACTCTAAAACATGGAAGTTGTAAACAAAAGTAGTGCGTATAAACCTGAAATACGTATAAAAAATAAATAAAAATTAGAAAAATTGGAAGTACTGCCACAATCCAAACCTAAGAATTGATAGAACCTCCTCCATATCCAAACCCGACAACCTCCCTCCACAAAACTACTCAAAAACTAGCAACAACCAACATAAATTTCAACAATACCTCATACAACAAGTATAAAAGGTAAAACACAATATAAAACCAATTTTACACTAAAACATGAAAGTTGTAAACAAAAGTAGTGAGTAAAAACCTGAAATATGTATAAAAAATAGATAAAAATCAGAAAAATTCGAAGTACTACCACAATCCAAACCTAAGAATTGATAGAACCTCCTCCATATCCAAACCCGACAACCTCCCGCCACAAAACTACTCAAAAACTAGCAACAACCAACATACATTTCAACAATATCCCATACAACAAGTATAAAAGTTAAAACACAATATAAAACCAATTTTACACTAAAACATGAAAGTTGTAAACAAAAGTAGAGAGTATAAACCTGAAATATGTATAAAAAAATAGAGAAAAATCAAATTGGAAGTACTACCACAATCCAAACCTAAGAATTGATAGAACCTCCTCCATATTCAAACCCGACAACCTCCCTCCACAAAACTACTCAAAAACTAGCAACAACCAACATAAATTTCAACAATACCTCATACAACAAGTATAAAAGGTAAAACACAATATAAAACCAGTTTTACATTAAAACATAAAAGTTGTAAACAAAAGTAGTGCGTATAAACCTGAAATGTGTATAAAAAATAGGTAAAATTCAGAAAAATTGAAAGTACTACCACAATCCAAACCTAAGAATTGATAGAACCTCCTCCATATCCAAACCCGACAACCTCCCGCCACAAAACTACTCAAAAACTAGCAACAACCAAGTAACATTTCAACAATACCTCATACAACAAGTATAAAAGTTAAAACACAATATAAAACCAATTTTACACTAAAACATGAAAGTTGTAAATAAAAATAGTGATTATAAACCTGAAATATGTATAAAAAATAGATAAAAATCAAATTGGAAGTACTACCACAATCCAAACCTAAGAATTGATAGAACTTCCTCCATATTCAAACCCGACAACCTCCTTCCACAAAAGTACTCAAAAACTAGCAACAACCAACATAAATTTCAACAATACCTCATACAACAAGTATAAAAGGTAAAAGACAATATAAAACCAATTTTACACTAAAACATGAAAGTTGTAAACAAAAGTAGTGAGTCTGAACCTGAAATATGTATAAAAAATAGATAAAAATCAGAAAAATTGTAAGTACTACCACAATCCAAACCTAAGAATTGATAGAACCTCCTCCATATTCAAACCCGACAACCTTCCTCCACAAAACTACTCAAAAACTAGCAACAACCAACATAAATTTCAACAATACCTCATACAACAAAGGTAAAACACAATATAAAACCAATTTTACACTAAAACATAAAAGTTGTAAACAAAAGTAGTAAGTATAAACCTGAAATATGTATAAAAAATAGATAAAAATCTGAAAAATTGGAAGTACTACCACAATCCAAACCTAAGAATTGATAGAACCTCCTCCATATTCAAGCCCGACAACCTCCCTCCACAAAACTACTCAAAAACTAGCTACAACCAACATAAATTTTAACAATACATTATACAACAAGTATAAATGGTAAAACACAATATAAAACTAATTTTACACTAAAACATGAAAGTTGCAAACAAAAGTAGTGAGTATAAACCTGAAATATGTATAAAAAATAGATAAAAATCAGGAAATTTGGAAGTACTACAACAATCCAAACCTAAGAATTGATAAAACCTCCTCCATATCCAAACCCGACAACCTCCCGCCACATAACTACTCAAAAACTAGCAACAACCAACATACATTTCAAAAATACCTCATACAACAAGTATAAAAGTTAAAACACAATATAAAACCAATTTTACCCTAAAACATGAAAGTTGTAAACAAAAGTAGTGAGTATAAACCTGTAATATGTATAAAAAATAGATAAAAATCAGAAAAATTGGAAGTACTACCACAATCCAAACCTAAGAATTGATGGAACCTCCTCCATATCCAAACCCGACAACCTCCCGCCACAATACTACTCAAAAACTCGCAACAACCAACATAAATTTTAACAATACCTCATACAAGTATAAAAGTTAAAACACAAAATAAAATCAATTTTACACTAAAATATGAAAGTTTTAAACCAAAATAATGAATACAAATCTGAAATATGTACAAAAAATAGACTAAAATCAGAAATACCACAACAAAGCCGCCAGGACCCATAAATATTAATTTATGGTACAGAGCTGTCTGGAAATACCTGAAATAACTAAGCTGTTATGGGACGAGGGGCGGCGAGGGGCTGTCCGGTGCTGGCGTGGTGGCCGTCCGTCGGCGCAGCGAGGGGCGGGGAGGCGCTGCGAGGGCGGGGCGGCGGCGAGGCACCTGTGCGGGCTGGTGAGTGAGAATGAAGAGTTAGGGGTTGCTTTGGGCGGGATGGGTATTTGTTTAAAAATTTAGTAATTTTAATTAAAATATAAATATTAATTTTAGGTAAAAATTGTAAGTATTAGTGGGGAAAATAAAATTTAAGAGGAAAAATGAAAATTTGGGAGAAAAAGTAAAAAATTAAAGAGGGAAATAAAATTTGAGGGGGAAAATAAAAATTGAGTAAAAATTTAAGTACTATTTTTTTAAATTTAAAGCTAATAACTTTATTTGTTGGTGATTATTCTAATAATATTGTAAAAATAATATTAGTAACAAATTTATTCGTTGGTCAATGTCTCTGTTACAATTGGCTTAACACTATTAATATATTTATTGGTTATATGATTTTACCTGTTGTTAATAGCTACTTGATAAAAATAACGGACTTACTTATTGGTAATGATTCTATTAGTAATACAAAAATAATATTATCAGCACATCTGTTTATTGGTAATGACCTTATCATTTCATTTAAAAAATAAAAAATTTTGATATTTTAGGTCCACTTAAAATTAAAACACTCTTGAGGATTAATTTAAAACAACTTACAATTTAGCACAATTTTTTTATAAAAAAATTTATTTCTTACAAAATTAAAAGAAAATTTTTGATTAATTGTGTTGATTTAGAGTTAATTTATGCTAAATTATTGATAAAATTGCCAATTTTTTGACTTCAATTTGAATTAATTGAGATAATTAATTGACTTGTAGTGCATTAAATTGCATCTTACATAATTCTGTGCTTGTAGCTATGATAAGATCTTCAAACTATTAGTGTTCATCTATGAGTTTGTAGCCTATACCATAATATAACTAGTTTTTCATACATGGTCAGGGTTAAAGGTTATACACAACTTTGAACACAATCTTTTGTATAAATTAATACTTTATTATGACTGATAAATGAATTTGTCAGTACTATTGAGATAATCAATTCTACACCTAGGGTAATATAATGGATTATGCTCTTAAACTAGTTCATTATCCCATGCCCTAACTTAAGTATTAATTCAAGTTTAATATTGAATTAGGAGCAAAAAAGGAATTAAGTAGTACTAATGAGAGAACCTATGCTACACCTAAGATGATATAATAGGTTATGTCTTTAAACTAGTTCATTGTCCTCAGCCTTAACACTACCTACGCTTAGTACTTATAGCCTAAACCTCCTAGATCATTGTCATAATAAAACATAATAACAGTATACGAGTAAAGTTATCCTGAATTCATTCCTTAATGTTTATTTAATTTGACAGCCTTTTTTACTACTTTAGTTGCTTTAGTTTTGTTAACCACTCAATTCATCAATAAAAACCCAAAATTCCAATTAGCCATTAATTACTAGATTCAATTTAAAACCGATTCCCTATGGATAGGACTCATATACCCGATAAAGTTATGACGATCTTGTATGCATACAAGTACATAGTTTTAAAACACCTTTTAAAATCACATCAATAGGCAAAGTACAAGACCTTTGTATGTAAATAACCTTAACTTAAATTTTACTCCCAAGGACCAAATTGACACAACTTTAATTATATATGAACTAATTTAACATAATTAAATATTAAATAAATTAATTGGTTGTGGTCGGAAAAACAGTTGGAAATTTCCGACCGATTTCCGACCGAAATCAACATATTTAATTTAATTTATTTTAAATTTAAAAAATAAAATAAACGGTTGGAAATCGGTCGGAACTTTCCGACAGCTTTAGTTGCGGTCGGAGATTTGCGACCGCAGCATTATCGGTTGGAAATTTTTCACCGATTTTGCGACCGAATTTAATTTAATTTTTTTACTTTTTTTTTCAAAATTTAATTGTCGGAAAGCGGTCGGATATTTCTGACCGAAAACATAACGGTCGGAGATCTGTCGGACATTTCCAACCGATGTCCGACCTATTTATATATGGTCGGAAATGTCCGACTGAAGCAACTTCGGTCGGAAAAGCGGTTGGATTTTTCCGATTGAAATTGATTCGGTCCGAAAAAAGGTTGGAAATTACAGTTTTCTTGTAGTGTTAGAGGCAGCAGTCTTGTCTATTGATAAGTAAGTGGACATAAGAGTGAAAATATATGAAAGTTTTGCATGCTTAAGGTATCAAATAAAAACTAGTTTGAGTATTGGTGGTGATATTTTTCACCATATCACTTGAATCCTTTATTTCTTTCTCAACATATGTTAATTGTTGAATTATCGATGATTAATTTTATTATCAAATAATTGCAATGATTGCAGGTTCGCAAGTTCTATAGAATGGAAGATACTTTATGAGCTTTGTAAAGACAAGAATGGTTTACTGCATAGGGATACAATCAAAGCTGTCTATGATGGAAGTTTGTTCGAAAAGATGGAAAAAGAGAGAGAATCAACGAAGAAAAAAGCGTAATGTTGATAGAAATCTCTACTCATTCATTATTACTATTATTTTATTGTATTATAAATCACAAGTTGATTATGTTTCTAACATAATTTTGCTTTTTTTCTTCTCTTCAGTGTAAATAAGCAGATTGTTTGACTCATGGGTGATTGGCTTATGTTATTTGGGACCTATTTGTGATATATCTGAATGTATCAATTTCTTCAAAGTTGTATTGAATTCTACGTTTGTTTTGCTTTCCATATAATGTGAAAATTTATTCTATAAGTAAATGAAAATGTTAGTTTTATCTTTGTATGGATTTGAAAACAAAGATGGTTAAAATATCAACACAATATTATTCACTATGTCACTTTGACTGTATGTGAACTATTTTTTTGCCATTTCTTTGCCTAAATTAAAACATATTCCTATGCTTTTACCTGTATCAAGTTTGAGAGCCCATGAACGATAAACATTGCTGCCACAGATGTAACATTCACCCAGTAACTTGTTAACTTGTGGACATCCCGAACCTATCTAAAGGATAAAGGGAACCAACCCTTTACATAGTTAAGCTTTATGCTAAGCTATATCCACAACACTCAAAATTGAGGGTATCTCCAATAGAATAATGGCATTTCGTTATAAAGATGGGAGCCACTCTGATAGAAACCAACAATCTAAACTGGAAGGAGAAGGAAAAACGGACAACCTTTCATTCTACTTGTTAAAGTTAAGAAGGATAGAGGAAAAACTCAACTTGGTATATTAGGGAGACAACGTAGGTGAGAAATTAAAGTACTCAGCCAATTTGTGAAGGGGATAAAGCTGCCAATCTGGCAACTTACAAGCCTAGTTATTGACCTAGTTTCCAACTTGTCTTCCAACTTTAGTTCAAACAATGATGCAGCATTTAGATGGAAAATTAGGAAAAAGGAAGGTTCAACAGCCTTCACTTAAATTTGATTACGAAAATAATAAAAATAAGGCGGAAACGTTGCTTAAATTCTCATACCTGAGAAAGAGAGATAACTCTAGAAAAAAATAAAGTAAATATGAAAAAGATGGATGAATTCTAAAACCTTAGAGTTCCTTTTCCTTAAATAGAGGAGCTAGGTGACTAAGAGTAAAAGACTAAAATATAAATACAAATAAATAAGTGAAAAGCTAAACTAATCCTACTAGATGTCCAACACTTTACCTGCGCATCTCTACTCGCCAGCCTCCATTCTTGCCAAGTCATACCCGCCAACCCTCCAATGCCCGCTGTTTTACCGCCAACCCACCAATGCTCATTGGTCACGGGCTTCATCATCCTCCCTAGGTTAGATCGAATTCTCTAGAAGGTTAGCAGGATCGTCATCACCGAAGTAAGGAGCTAGGTGTTTGACGTTGAACATGTCAAAGGTCCTCATACCGGGTGTTAGCTGAAGATGATAAGCATTGTCATTGATCTTCTCAAGGACCATCAAAGGACCGATATTGCGAGCTGTCAGCTTGTTGTACTCCTATGACAAGCATCGTTCCCTCTTCAAGATTCCCCAAACTTTGTTGCCTACCTTAAATTGAACTGCTTGGCATCCCTTATCACTTGCCATCTTATACTTGGTGGTAACTTCCAACAACCGAGCTCTTGTCTGTTCATGGACACTTTTAACGCTTAAGATGAAGTCTTCTGTCTTTCCATGAGGACAAGTCATATTTGGAATAGGCTTCAAGTCTATCGGAGATTGTGGAACAAAGCCATAAACAACTCTGAACATGCCGAAACCTCGTATTCCTATTAACTGAATTGTTGTACGCGAACTAAGCTTGGTGTGGCTTCAACTCCCAACATCTAATGTTGTCAGCAACAAGACATCAGAGGAGGTTTCCTAATGAACGGTTGGTGACCTAGGTTTGTCCATCCGTTTGAAGATGATGGACTGTACTAAAGGCGAGAGATATGTTCGCCATCTTCCATAGCATCTTTCAGAAGTAATTGAGGAACTGCACATCCCTATTGGAGACGATGGCAATCGGCAATCCATGTAGCTCGTAGACCTCTTAGAAATATAGCCCTACCACATACATGGTGTCAGTGGCCTTCTTGGATCCTATAAAGTTCGCCATCTTTTAGAACTGGTCAACCACAACAAAAACAGAGTTAATGCCTCCCCTCGTCCTCGGTAACCCCAATACAAAGTCCACGCTAATGTCTTCCCAAGGGTGTCTTGAAATTGTTAATGGGAGATATAACCCTGCGTTAGTCGTGCCGCCTTTAGGTACTTGACAGATGCGGCATCTCCGGAGAAAGTGTTCGATCTCCCCTCGCATCGCAGGCCAATAATATTTGGGACCCACTAGCTGGATCGTCTTGTCTCTCCCCATATGTCCGGCATTGTGTTTCTCTTCAATAATCTTGAGTCGTAGATTCGAATTTGGAATGCAAAGCTGGTCTTCTTTAAAAAGGAACCCATCATGAATGTAATACCCAGGGACAGAACTGGATTGGACCTCCCGCCGAGTCTCACCCAAAGGCGAGGTCGTCCATGTACTGCTTCGCTAACGGATCAAATTTGGCCACTGAAGCACTGCTCTGAGATAAGATGAGACTACGCATACTCAGTGCATCTGCTACCTTGTTCAAGAAGCCAGACTTGTGCTTGATTACGAAGTGGAAGAGCTGACTTTAGCTCACCCGCTTGGCATGCTAATATGAGAGCTTGTCATGGCTGTTAATGTACTTCAACGCCATGTTGTTAGAGTATAACCCAAACTCCTTGTTGGCGAGGTAAGACTTCTAGTGCCTCAACACCCTAAGCACCGCATAGAACTCTATGTCATAAGTCGAGTAGTTCAACTTACTTCCACCAAGTTTCTTGCTAAATTATGCAATTGGTCTCCCCTCTTATCTAAATACTACACCAATACCAATTTTGGAGGTGTCCATGTGAAGTTCGAACGTCTTCTGAAAATCTGGCAAGGCCAATACCGATGCCATTGTTAGTCTTCTTTTGGTCTCTTCGAAGGCGTCAGCTGCATCTGGAGTCCAAGAAAAGGAGCTCCCCTTCATACAGTCCGTGATTGGTGCCATCACCGAGTTGAAATTAGGTACGAATTGCCTGTAGAAAGATGCCGATCCATGAAAGCTCCTCACTTTTCCAACTTACTTCGGCTAAGGCCTACTGCAAATCACCTCAATCTTCCCTTCATTAGTTGAAATACCATCCTTGGACACGACAAACCCAAGAAAGGTTACTTGTTCCCTTATAAACTTGCACTTCTTACATACGGTGAACAGGTATTGCTTCCGCAAAGTGTCCAGCATGTCCCTGATATGCGCCAAGTGCTCTACTCAATTCTGACTATAGATCAAGATGTCGTTAAAGTAGATGACAATAAACTACCTGGTTCATAAACTACATGAAGGTACTAGGAGCGTTCGACAACCCGAATGGCATGACAAGCCACTCGTACAATCCTTCCCGTGTCTTGAAGGCAGTCTTCCACTCCTCACCTGGCGAGATGCGGATCTGATGATACCCGCTCTTCAAGTCTAGCTTGGCGAACACCTTTGCATTCCGTAGTTGATCGAGTAGGTCATCTAATCTTGGAATAGGGAATCAGTAGCGCACCATGATCTTTTTAATGGCCTTACTATCCACGCACATCCACCAACTGCAATCCTTCCTTTGCGTCAACAGAGCTAGTATAGCATAAGGACTCAAGCTTTCCCTGGTAAACCCCTTGGTGAGAAATTCCTTCATTTAGCATCTTAACTCCTCATGCTCAAATGGACTCATACAATAGTGAGGCCTATTCAACAAAGCGGTCCCTAGCAGCATATCAATGCGGTGTTGTATGTCTCTTAATGGCGGCAGCACTACTGGCAACTCCTTCAGAGAGACATCCGCGAACACTCGCAGCAAAGGCGGCAACCTGTTACGCTCGGGCTCGAACCTCGAACGTAACTAATATAATTTTGGATAGAGTTGAGAATTTGGGATGAGAAATAATATAGAATTTAGATAAGAAAGAAGAGTTTTAGAGTTAAATGAGAGAAAGAAGGGAAATTAGATGAGAAATAGAGAGAATAAGATGAGAGAGAGAAGTTTAATCTCAATTGAGATATTGTTTCAGATTTTTATCATTGAATTGATCATTACATTCATTTCCTATTTATAGCAATCTAATGTAAACACTAAACAAGGAACCTAGACACTCTTAGGAACAATCTAGAATGTAAAGCTAACAAACTAATGCTCAAGATATTTATTGTTGGGGCCAAATATCTGGAAATAACAGCAACTACACCAGCAAGTAGAAACGGTTCAGCAGCAGCACAACAACGCTCAGCAGGGGACCAAAACAGAACAGCTGCAGCAGATCAGCACGCACCAGCAGCATTGAATTTAACAGATTTTCCCACCACAGCTCTCCCGCCATATTTGCTTATTTAAGATTCAAGTCTCGTATTCTCGGTTTGTAACATTCCCTTCCCCTTGAAAACATTCTTGTCCTCAAGAATAAAAGAGAACGATACTCGAAAATCACTCATTGGAAGCATTACCCTTCCGAAACTGAAGTTTTTTGGACTTGTACAACTTCATAGTGAGGTCGTGCAATTCCTTCCTTTGAGCTATTGGATCCACTTCATCCTCACTGCCATGGTCCTGATCGGACCCTTCGTTTTTAGCGTCATCTTCATCACTTTCGAATTGCCCTTCAACATCAACTCCTCTTGCCATCGTGAGAAGTTTAGGATCGCACCTATGACCGGGTACATAAGGTTGATGGCATTTAAAACAGCGGTTTCGGGACACCTTCTCAAAGTTTCGGGGGTCCTTATGCTCATCCCATTTCTTGTGGTCTAACCCCTTGTGAGGGTGTTGGAAGTTCCCTTCTCGATGCTTGGGCGGATCAAGAAATGTCTCCCGATGCTTAGGCCGATTGAGAATCGTTAAGTCGGAGGCCTCAATCAATTTTGCCTTCGCAAAGGCTTGTGACAAGGAAGCAGGTTCAAGAGCCTTCACCGAGTTCTTGATTTTTGGCTTTAACCCACTGATGAAGCTCGAGACATAGAAGGACTCGGGGGCTCGAGGTGCAATTGTAATCATACTGGCTCAGAGATTTTCAAATTTCGTCATATAGGCCTTCACGGTAGTGACTTGCGTTAATTTGTTGAAGCTTTCCATGACATCACCCACTTCTTCATCATCATAGCGCTCGCATATCTCAGACACGAACTTGTCCCAAGTAAGAACGGGATTGCTCTTTAGCAAGCTGTCGAACCACACTTCATGATCCCCTTGGAGATAAACCGCGGCCAATTCCACGTTTTGATCATCGGGGATGGAATAGAAATGGAAATATCGCTCACATCTTGGTATCCACGAGTGAGGTTGCTTCCCATCAAAATTTTCAAGTTGAACTCGAGGTTGTCGGAAGCTATTTTGTCTATTTCCATAGGTAACTTCATTGCTTCGGTCATGAACCATTTCAGAGGCATTTTGTCCATATTGTTGCTGCAGAACAGATGTGGACGGTTGAACAAGGTGTCCGGAATTCCAAAAAACCAGGTCTCGTACGTGTTGGCTCATAAAACGGATCAAAGTGTCCTGCATTCTGTTCTGTTCGGTACTGCGGTCCTGGATGCAGATCTGAAAAATATGGAGGATGCTCTTTCGGATTTGAATTTGTGCCTAAAGATCGAATATGTTCTTGATCCAATCGCTGCTCATGCATACCAGCTGCTACCTCAACTTCAGGGACCTGATTTCGTGGCCTGAAATGCTCGGTTTGAGCCTACTCTTGCGGCCTCTTATGCTCGGTTTGGACATGCACTTCAGCTGCAGCTTGACCTCTTTGAGGTTCCAACTCCACATATGTCCTATTTAATCGGCTTGATGGCATTAGTGGTGCAAAACGTGATGCCACATTCTGGTTTTCAACCTGGTTGTGCAACTCTTTAAGCCTCTCCTCAAGATTTGAAGTTTGTTGGTCCAAATGGTTGGTGATTCTTTCTTCCAACATCTGAACTTGCTGATTCATTTGTTCGGTTATCATTCCTTTAACACCTTGAGACACAAAACTTTCATTGTCTAAATTACTTCCTCCAAGAATTGGCCTATTGAACTGCTTTTGAATCTCGGTTATCCTCTCATCAAACATTCGAGCTTGCTGTTCTATTCTTCTAGTAATCATGTTCTCCAGTTGCTGTTGGTGCTGCTTGATTTGAGCTTCGATCTTATCATCTACTTGTTGAGAGTGTAAGTTAAACCTTTCAATGAAGGCCTGCTCTTGCTCTTTCAACATGAGACGCATTCGAATATCATTCCTTTGCTCTATTTCTCGCACGGTTTGATTCGATTCCAGCATTGATTGATTCATTTGAGCCATTTGCTTCATCAAGGCTGCCAATTGAGCACTTACTCCATCACCAATGCTTGTTTGAAGTTCACTCTCAACATTTCCACAAACAACTTCAGCATATGACTGATTTGTCGCTGCACGAGCAGCTGCAGCTCGGGTAAGAACTCCACCAAACATCGCCACATCACCTAACTCCATTCACAACCTCAATCGCAAGCACAAAATTTCGTGTTTAGCCAAATTTGAACGAATTGGTACCTGATCGGGAAGATCCTGATTTGAATTTGGTAATTGCTGCTGAATATCGACCTGAACAATCAGGATGTTGCTGAGCTGAATCTTGATCTTGCTAATTTTCGATCTTAACTTGATCAAGTTGTCCTCAACAAATCTGAATTCGCTGAACTCGAACTTGTGCCGAACCGCGATTTCTTTGTCTAAATTGAACTTGAAATCTGCATTTTGATTAGCTCCTCTAGAACTAGAGATCTGGTTGTGTAGCTACTGTAACAGCTTAGTCTGGATCGGAACAGTTCGCAGAATCACAAATCTTCAACGATCGAGTGCTTAATGAAGTTTACTCCTTCGAACGCACGAACGACCACTTGCTATCGGTTCGACAATCGTCACTGATTCCAAACCCTAGCTTGCAGAATTTCGTGCACAACGAATTTGACAAACCCTAACTTCGATCGAGTTCTGATAATGATGTTTTCTTGATTAATTCGGACTGAGAATCCGAAATAGGTTCGATTTCTATCTATAGTGATGATTCAAACACATGGAACACAACAATCTTCAAGAACAATATCGGATTTCAACACCTAATGTCGCTCGTCAGAATTCGCCTCCTTTGTCAGAAATCGCCTCTTGTCAGAAATTCGCCTTGCTGACAAAAATCCAGATTTTTTTTTTAAAGTTTCTGATTACGCACTCGATCGGATAGAGGCTCTGATACCAATTGTTATGCTCGGGCTCGAACCTCGAACGTAACTAATATAATTTTGGATAGAGTTGAAAGTTTGGGATGAGAAAGAATATAGAATTTAAATGAGAAAGAAGAGTTTTAGAGTTAGATGAGAAATAGAGAGAATGAGATGAGAGAGAGAAGTTTAATCTCAATTGAGATAATGTTTCAGATTTTTATCGTTGAATTGATCATTACATTCATTTCCTATTTATAGCAATCTAATGTAAACACTAAACAAGGAACCTAGATACTCTTAGGAACAATCTAGAATATAAAGCTAACAAACTAATGCTCAAGATATTTATTATTGGCGCCAAATATCTGGAAATAACAGCAACTACACCAGCAAGTATAACGGTTCAGCAGCAGCACAGCAACGCGCAGCAGGGGACCAAAATAGAACAGCTGCAGTAGATCAGCACGCACCAGCAGCACTGAATTTAATAGATTTTCCCGCCACAGCTTTCCCGCCTTATTTGCTCATTTAAGATTCGAGTCTTGTATTCTCGGTTTGTAACACAACCTCACTCGGTATCTCCCCTGGATTCACCTTGCTTTCCTTCCCAACAATACGAGAATGATCTTGGTTTCGGCAACCTCCTTGGCGAACATAGCTCTACCCTATACGTTAGGGTGTTGAGCTGTTAAAGCTCGTGGTCCCTCATCCTTCTTGGCAACAAAATAATATTCGCCTCCTTGAAGATGAAGTATACGTGTTCTTCCGTCCGTCATGGATGACAATCCTATCGTATTGCCACATGCACCCTAACAATAGGTGGCAAGCGTCCATCTCCATCCTTATACTTCAACCCAATAGAGAAATTTACCAAGCATCATTTAGACACGGTTACTTGGCTTCCTTTCTTGAGCCAATAGAGGCTGTATGGACTTGGATGCGCCTTTGTCTTTAACCCTGGCTTGGCGACAGCCTCCTCGAAAATCACATTCTCACAACTTCTTGAGTCGATCACCATGCGGCATACCATACCACCAATGGTACAGGTGGTCTGGAAGATGTTATTTGTCGGCCAACCATCTCCCACTTTTTATCCTGGCACAAAGCAAGCGTGCCTAACCACAATTAGGTGTCCTTCGTCACCCACCACGGCGTCCTCTTCTAGTCGTGCCTACTTAGTCTTGGTATATTCCTCACTCACCACTCCATCATCTCCATCGAGCTCCTCAATGTAAAGACCCTTGCCCAGTCTGTCACCCTTACGATACTCAATAGCATGATATCCCATCTCTCCACACTTGAAGCAATGGGTCCTTGAAGTAACCGCCAAGTCTTGAGCAACTAGCTTACCAGTATTTGTGAGTATTGGCTTGACCTGTGTGCTTTGATTTGGCAGTGCTCACACTTGGTAATGTTCGTCGACTTGTGCTCCCTAAGCTCTGCCATCTTGGCGATGCCTTTGTTGCTGCTCAACATTTACGGCCCTCTGGTTTGCTCCTAAGACAAAAACGATGTCGAACATGTTCAACACCTCCGGTATAAACCCCTTCAATATGCCAACATAACAATCCGCCAATTGCTCCCCCGCCTCCACCAAGTCATCCCTTGCGACTAATGAATAGAACTCTATCGTGTACTCCTCCACAGATCTAGAGCCCTGATGCAACCCTTGATTGCGAGATAAGAGGGCAGCTCTCATGTGTTTCTTCATCTTCTCCCATGTCTATATCTTCGCCTTCCCCTGACGAAGCCCTACCTCGTAGTCAAGGAGCAACCAATGGCACCTGCTTCCTCTCTGGAACTTGCTTGAACTCAAGGACCTCCTCCACCAAAATAAGCCAATCCCAGAAATCCTTTGGGCGTCCTCCTCCATTGAACTCTGGAATCTCAATCTGGAGACCAGACTCCCATCTTGGATCTTCCACGTCGGTCCCTACCTCGCCACGTCTCACTGGTGGGTTTTAAGGGTGTTCGTTGGGTTCTTAATCGGGATTTGCGCCCAATTGAATCAAGCGCCGCTCAATATGTCGGAATTTCTCCTCTAAGTCCTCGATCCTCCTCCCACACTGTCACTGGTCATCACGTTCATAAACATCTCTAATGACGGTGTATCTTTGTCACCCCCGAGTCATCATAGAAGCCGTTTTGAGCTCTTTTACCAACTGATGCAGCGTGTAGATGAAAAATTAAGGAACGGGAAGATTCAACAACCTTCCCTTAAATTTTATTATGAAAATAATAAAAACAAATGAGAAATTTTGCTCAAATTCTCACACCCGAGAAAGAGAGAGAAATCTAAAAAATATGAAGTAAATCTGAAAAATATGAATGAATCCTAAATCTTAGATTTCCCCTTCCTTAAATAGATGAACTAGTTGACTAAGAATAAAAGACTAAAAGATAAATACAAAAAAATAAGTGCCAATCTAAACTAATCCTGCTAGATGTTCAACTCCTCAGTCACGCATTTCTACTCATTAGCCATTGTTTCCCGCCAATTCATACCTGCCAACCTACCAATGCCGCTGTTCTCCCACCAACGTGCTAATTCCCACTGTTAACAGGTTGCATCAAACTAATTTTGTAAAGCTATAATATTAACTTGAAAAAGCTTATAGGATAAAACCCGCATTGACTAAGATTCTAGCTTTTATGGTATTATAATTTAAGATCAAACCTGAATTATAACAAGGAAATTGAGGATATGAGATGAGAAAAGAAGGGAAAAAAGATGAGAGAGTAGAAGAAGGTAGAGATAAGAAGATAAGAGAGTATATTTTTTGTATTGAATGATTCCCAGTTACACACTAAATATCATATTTATTCTATAAGTATCACGCTAAAAACAAGGCTCGCTAGCACATCTTACCAAAGAAATCACCCTATCAAAACCAATATAACATCCAACTATTATTGAAGTCTAATTACATCCAAACATACTAAATTCAGTATAAGAATCATCCACCGTCATGACAATACCATCTCCTTAAAGTCATTCTTGTTCTAAGAATGTTGTTGCAGGAAACTGACTGTGAATGAAAACCAAATCCTCCCAACTGGCTTGCTCTGGCTCTAGGTTGAACCACTGCACTAGGACTTCTTGTCTCTCTCTACCTTGTAGATGCACGTTCCTGGATCTCATAATCATAGAAGGAGCTTACATCAAAGAGCCATCAGAATTTGCTGCAGGAGGTTCTTTATAGCTGTTCTTTCCTTCAGCTTTGTGTTTCTTTAGTAAGGAGACATGCAAGGCTGGATGGATTAAGGAAGAGGATGGTAGATCCAGTCTGTATGCCACATTTCCTGTTTCCTCGAGTACCTTGTAAGGGCCAAATAATCGAGCTCCCAACTTGACATTCCTTCTCACCTCTACAGAAGATTGTCCATAAGGTTGGAGCTTGAGGTAACTGTGAACCCAACAACAAAAGATCTATCAGTCCTTTTCCTATCTACATAGAACTTCATCCTTACTTGAGCTTTTAGTAAGTTATCCTTTAATTGCATAATCAGCTGTCTCCTTTGAGAAATGAGATCATTTACTTTAGAAACATGAGGATTCACCCCTTGCAGCACCATAGGAGCTGGTGGATCGTGCCCATAAAGTCATGTTGCGTAGGTATTACTCAACACATTGGTTCCAGCAATAAATTTTGCTAGAGCTAACCATTTGGACCAATGCTTAGGATAAGTATAAGTCATGCTGCATAGGTATTGCTCAACACATTGGTTCACCCTCTCTGTCTGTACATCAGATTAAGGGTGATAGGAGGAACTGAGAGTCACTGTGGAGCCCATCAACAAGAATAGCTCTCTCCAAAATTGACAGGTAAACATCCTATCAAGATCAGATACAATGGATTGAGGCAATCCATGTAATTTGTAGATGTTATCCAGAAACAACCTAGCCAATTTTTCAGCAAATATTAGGTGACTTAGAGCAACGAAGTGGGTAAACTTGGAGAATCTGTATACAATGACCCATATCACCTCCTTTCCTTCAGCCTTAGGTAACCATTCCACAAAATCTATGCTTATGTGTTGCCACGCTCTATCAAGCACTGGAGGAGGTTGCAACAAACCAGGATATTGAACATGTTCAGTCTTAGTCCTTTGGCAGACATCACAACTCTGCACAAAGTACTCCACAGCTTTCTTAGCTCCAACCCAACTGAAGTATTGCTTAAGTCTTATGTAGGTACCAGAGTGCACCCCCCCCCCCGGGCTGCCCCTCCCAGCTGAAGAGTGGAAGGCCAAGATGATTTGTTTTCTTAAATTGGAGGAAGTGCCCACATAGATTTTCCCCTTGATCCTCATAATGCCATTCAGAACTAAGATGTCTCCCTCCTGTGTGGAGGAAGGATTGATTGCAAGGGCAGTGATGCAGTTAGAAGCAAACTTTTTCAATCCATTTTGGAAGAGCACAAGAAATGGCTACACAAGATCCTTTAACTTCCTTCCCACATCTAAGAGAAAGAGCATCTGCTGTTGTGTTTTCTTTTCCTTTGCGATATTCTATAGAGTAGATGAGGCCAAGCATCCTCATTAACCCTTTTTCTGTATCCTAGTCGTGATCTTCTGCTCAAGGAGATACTTAAAACTCTAATGGCCAGTCTTGATGATGGAATGATGCCCCTTAAGGTAGTGTCTCCATTTCTTCACAGCTAACAATATTGCTAAGTACTCCTTTTCATAAATGGAGAGCTGCTGGTGCTTGTTGCTCAACCCTTGACTTATAAAGGCAATGGGCCTGCCTTGTTCAGATAAAACTGCACCAATGCCTGAATTGCTGGCATCTGTTTCCAAGACAAAGGGCTGCCCAAAATCGAGCGTGGAAAGGACAGGAGTAGAACACATAGCAATCTTGAGCCCGTCAAAGGCATTCTGAGCTTCTTCTGACCACTCAAAGGCAGCTTTCTTCAATAAGTTGGTGAGAGGCTTGGCCATTATCCCATGTCCGGTAATAAATTTTTGATAATTGCTAGTTAGCCCTAAAAACTCCCTCAGTTGCTTGACATTTTGAGGAGTGGACCACTCTTTCATGGCTTGCACCTTGCTAGGATCAGTAGCAACCCCATCCCTTGAGACAATGTTTCCTAAGTACTCCACCTGTATTTGAGCAAAAGAACACTTAGCAAGCTTGGCAAATAACTTGTTCTGGCACATGATCAAGAAGACTTGTCTCAAGTGGCTGATGTGATCTTCCAATAAAGGACTGTACACCAGTATATTGTCAAAGAAAACCAACACAAATCTCCTTTGTTGATCCTTGACCACCCAATTCATCACAACTTGAAAGGTGGCAGGGGCATTGGTCAAGCCGGAGGGCATGACCACAAATTCATAATGCCTGTGGTGAGTTCTGAAAGCTGTTTTGTGAATGTCCTCATCCATCACTCTGATCTGGTGGTAGCCTTGCCTCAAATGTAGCTTTCAATAATACTGAGATTCCTTCAATTCATCTAGCAAATCATCAATGATAGGTATGGGAAACTTGTCCTTCACTGTGAGTCAGTTCAAATGCCTGTAATCCACACACATGCAAGTAGAGCCATCCTTCTTCTTTACAAGGATTACTGATGAGGAAAAGGGATTGTGGGTATGTTTGATGAAGTTTGTCCTCAGTAATGCTTCCACTTGGGTTTCAATTTCAACCTTTTTGTAAATGGGGATACTTGTAAGGCCTCAAATTCATAGGATCAGAGTGAGCTTTGAGTGGAATGGCATGGTCTAGAGCTCTTTGAGGTGGTAAGGAAGTTGGCTGAGCAAATACTACCTAAAACTTTGTCAATAGCTGTTCAATTTGAGGATTTCTGACCTCTGCTTCTGCTTCAGTGTCAGCTGAGACGGAATAAAGCTGGCCTAACCACTGGCATCCTCCCTTTTTTAGCCACTTCTCCAACTTACTTCCGTTCATCAGTTGCAAGTTTCCCTTCTCCATGATGCCTTGCAACACCACCTTCAGTCCTTTCCTTTTAAAAGAGATTGAAAGTTGAGTAAAATCAAAGACCAAGTGACTAATAGTCTTCATCCAATCCACCCCCAAGACCATGTCACAGCCACCTAACTTGAGTACCTTGAAATCAAGCTCCAAGGAATGCCCCTGCATACTCCAACAGAACCCTTTACATTTCATCTGAGTGACCATGGAATTTCCATATGCCATAGTAACGGCTAGGGGACTAGTCCTGATCATCTCATGTCCAACTAGCTTCACAACCTTTGGATCAATAGAACTGTGTGTCCTGCCACTATCAATTAGAATCAACAATTATCTTTGTCCTGCTTCTCCCTTAATTCGAATGGTGTTGTGAGAACCATTCCCTGTGAGAGCCCTTACAGAAATCTCCATCTCATCAGATCCCACATCTCCAAGCACATCCTCTATCTGTTCTTCGATTACTTCCTCATCAACTAGTAATTCATCCACCTTACCAGAATCAATTCTCGAGATTGCCATCAGACGTTTGGGATTACATCTGTGCCCGAAGAAGTACTTCTAGTTGCACCTAAATTAGAACCTCTGATTCTTTCTTTCCTCATTACCCCCAGGCCTTGCAGCATTACTTGAAGTACCCTGTTGCAAAGAAGAACCAGATACTGATCGCATTCTAGGACCCTCAGAATTAGCTAAAACAGTAGCCTCTATCAACTTAGCCTTGGTGAAGGCTTGGGTCAATGACACAAGATTCAGGCCTTAACCATATTCTTGATTCTTAGTTTAAGGCCATTGATAAAGCTAGATATGTAATAGGATTCTATGGCACCAGGGCACACAGTAAGCATTCTAGCATGCAAGTTCTCAAAATTGGTCATATAATCCCTCATAGATGAAGTTTGCATCAATTTATTGAAATGATCAATCACCTCTCCTGGGTCCTCCTCTTCATATCTCTCGCATAATTCATTCACAAATTCACTCCAAGTTAAAATAGGATTGCTACAAATTAAGCTATAATACCAGACCGCATGATCACCTTGCAAATATACTACAGCTAATTCAACCTTCTTCAGCTCCTCAATGTTATAGAATCGAAAATACCTTTCACATCTTCTGATCCAATATTGAGGATGTTTTCCATCAAATGGGTCTATCTCAGCACAAGGTCGTTGGGATCCCTGGTTTCGGTTTACAACCTATCCTTGCTCATTGGATCCAGCTGAGTGAAGAGAGATAAGATTTGGTGGCCAATCATGCTGACTTCTAGGGAAAGCAATCCAGCTCCAGCTGGCAGTTGTTGACGATCAAGTTTCTGCTATAAACCTTGAATTCGAGCTTCAAATTGCTGAGAATGTTGATCCAACCTATCTGCTATCCTCAGATCTTGATTCTACTGCATTGCCATAAACATTTCTTGCATCTGTAACCTCAATTGCTCGAATTGGTTGATCTCTCCTCCAGTTCGAGGGATATTTCCCACAGCTACAGCATAGCTAGGATTGGCAGCAGCAGCAGCAACAGCACCAGCTCGAGTAGTAACTCCGGCCATCTCAGCTGTTTTCTTGCATCTTGCAAGATCAAGCAACAGCTAGCTAAGAGCTCTGATACCAATTGTTATAATTTAGGATCAAACCTAAATTATAATAAGGAAATTGAGGATATGAGATGAGAAAAGAAAGGAAAGTAGATGAGAGAGTAGAAGAAGATGGAGATGAGAAGATAAGAAAGTATATTTTTTGTGTTGGATGATTCCCAATCACACACTAAGTATCATATTTATTTATACTATAAGTATCAAGCTAAAAACAAGGCTCACTAGCACATCTTACCAACGAAATCACCCTATCAAAACCAATATAACATCCAACTATTATTGAAGTCTAATTACATCCAAGCATACTAAAATTAGTATAAAAATCATCCACGATATGACATATGGAAACAATAGAAAGGTCTAAAATCCAACGTAAGCTTGACAACAATTTAAGTTCCAGACTTATGGAAGGAACAACTCCTACTGCCTAACATCTTTAGACTCACCGACTGTCCCCATTGGCCAACTAGCCTATTGGCCACGTCACTTGACGAGTTGACCACTGAACTTGTGAAATGATCTGCATCACACTCCACTCATTCTTTTAAAATTACAACTACCTCTCTTTAATAAACTGACACACACTTAGGCTCGATTTGGCAAGAGGGAAAATTTGATTCTAGGAGCTTGTTTTTCTCTTTTTCCTTGTTTGACTTCTATTTTGTTGTAGAAAAGACTTTCCTAATGAAAAGATTTTTCAGTCCTTTGGTGTTAAATGACTCTCATTGTAGAATGGGAGAAGTCACCATTTTGAGTATCCCAATCTTTGAATCAAAACAAACTAAATGTGATCACTACAAAAAACAATTAGTTTTTGATGGCAAAATCCTTAGGAAACTAGAAAAAAATCTCCCGAAAACTAGCACTTCCAACTGAATTTCTGGCTGGATATTTACATCGGAAATATGCTGGTTGGAAGCCTATCTCCAATCGCTTCCAAATTTTGGTCGAAAATTTTTGACTAACTTTTGGATCGAGTTTTTTAGTTGGGCACTTCCAATCGGGTATCCGATTGAAATTTCGATCGAAAATTCCTGACCAACTGAGAGTTTCAGTTGGAAACTTCCAACCGATTTATCGGTTGAAATTTTCTGACCGAGTGTTTCAGTAGGAAACTTCCAACCGACTTATCAGTCGAAAAATTCCAACGAAGATCATACCGACCGAAATTCAGTTGGAAAATTGGCCGGTAGGATATATAATTGGCTCAACAGAATTTTCAATCGGAAGCCTGTTGTTTAAATTTTTTAAAATGCATGTTTAGTAGAAAAATATGTTTAATACTAGTATATAATTAATTTTCTTGCACGTATGCTATACTAATAATACCAAAAACATAACATATATAATACTAATGAAACCAAAAATATGACATAATTTACCCAAAAGCATTACAATGTAATTTAAGTTTACAAATAAAAAGTTCAGTAAAACAAGTATCAAATTTACTAGACATCATCATCATCATCTCCATCTCCATCTCCGTCTTCATCTTCATCATCTTCATCATCATTATCAAAAGTTGACTGGGCTGGAGGATCGACATTCAATTTTATGAGCAATTGTTCCATCATTTGATTTTGTTGCTCCTTGAATCGTTGAAGTTTTCTCTTTAATTTATTTCTATCATGTCATTCTGCTTCCAACATAAGTTTCATTTCCTCCTTGTCACGATGTTCTTGTTCCATCAGAGTGTTTAATTCTTTATACTCTGCTGTTTTTACCTAGGAAGTAAACCTCTGCTTTGATGACTGACTAGAGGAAGAGAAGCTTTTGTCCAAGTCAATATGTTTGTCCCTTCTTTGTCCGGCCAACAGTTTCGTTCCATATCTTTATCTGTGATAAAGGATATTGTTGTCCTGAATCTTGGCCATCCCTGGAACCATCAAATGAATTTTGAGTAGATGCCAGCTCCGTCATTTTCTGAGTATAACGCTCCTGTAATCAATTTTGACAATTAGTATAAAAATAATTACAATTGTTTAACTTGAAATACATAAATCAATAATTTGACACTTACATAAGCAACAAAAGATCTTTTATCCACCTAACTTTTATCTTTCTTCTTTTGATGGGTGGATGCAAACAGCTCACAAAAAGTAGGTGCCTTGCCACTCTTTTTCTGTCTATACTTATAGATATATAGAAGATTATTTTTGCCAAGTAAGGCATATTCCAAAGTAATTGTAAAATTTATAGTCGCCTTATGTGTTCTTGACCAGTGTGAAGCGACGTGCCAATGCCACCAATGTCTGAATCATGATTTTTCTTATCTTGCTCACTTTTTTCCTTAAAGGGTGCACTGTTCAAGTACTTCCATAGGTCATTCCACACTTCTTGGCTTAACCAGTGTGGCTGCTTATTGGGCTTTTCTCTAACCCATGAAAATGTGTCTTTTAGCCTTTTTTCACAGTGTCGCTCAAAATTTTCTCTCATTATCCTCTAATTCTCTGGGTGCCACCAGTACTTCTTCTACAAAATTTAAAAAATGTAAGCACAAACCAAAGCAACAAAAATAATAGTTAGGTTCAAAATACTTGCCTTAGACTCGCCAAACCATAAGTTTATCACCTCTTCTGGTACTTTCGTCCATAATTCTTAAGGTCCATCAAATTGGATTTTGATGATATCAGTAATGTTACGAACAACCTTTGCATGGTTCCGAAAAAACCTAATTCCAAGCATTAATATATTAATTAGCATGTACTAAATTATCAAAATTATTTATAAATAATAATATAAATTTTACAATACTTATCCATCTCCTTTCGGGTCTACATAAGCCTTAGTCAAAGCATGTGTGTGTAAGGTCCCTTGACTAATAATCCAATCACAACCCATGGGATGGGTAGGTGGTGATGGTGTAGGGTGGATGGGTGGTGATGGTGTATGGTGTATGGGTGATGATGGTGTAAGGTCAGCATGATGGAATGACCTAAGGAAGACAGGTTGTTCTTGTCTAGGAGGGACAATAGAATGAGGATATGAACATGAACCGGGCAATTAGGAAGGTGAATCCCTATTACCTTCTGTTGTACTAGAAGAAGAGCGCCTTTTTTTGAGCGCCTCCTACTAGTAGATTTAGCACATGTACTTGACATCTTTTAATAGATATTATATATTCGGATAACAACAACAAACAATTAACAACCACATAAAAAGATTTAGGACAAACAAAACTATATTTGCAACAAGTAAAAAATATACATAAAATATCACAACGTATTTCAACATATAGTTCCACACCTAGTTCCCCAACATCAAGTTACGGACAATGACCATAATTGAGTGTGACATGACATCTTTGCATTAGAATTTCAAACCAAAGTGCATAATGTTACGCCAGGTTCACAAAGCCAAATTAAATACATGCAACGAGAAAACAAGATAAAATTAATATGTAATATTAGTCATCGTCATCCTCATAATCATTTTCTTCACATTGTCCATCATTTTCTAAGTCATCCTCATCACTAAAATCCATCTCTTCCTCCTCCGCCTCCTCCTCCTCCTCCTCCTCGTCCTCCTCCATCGTTTGTTGACTAGCTGAAAGGATGTCAATGCTTCTTCACAATTTCCCGCATCTCCAGCTAAAGATTCTATAGCAACATCATTAATTACGGTATTAATAGTATACATGTTCTCTTCGTGATGAGAAACATCCAATGTGTATCGTTTATTCACCTTAGCCCTCGGTTTGGTCTTTATGACGACCCACCAATCTACTTTGCCCCTTGTGTTCTTAGGGTAAGGCACATAGTAAACTTGAGTTACGACGTCTGCAAAAATGAATGGGTCGCATTTTCCATAGCATCTGTTATGACAAATCTCAACAATACCATAATATCTATGCACTTTCATACCACGGTTCAAGGTCGGATCGAACCAACAACAACTAAACAACACAAACTTTCCAATTGGTTCCCCCGAATATTCAATTTCAACCACATCTTTGACGAAGCCATAGTATTCATTTTCCATCTTACATTTCCCAATCCCTTTAGCATACACTCCACTATTTACGGTTCTCTTTCCTTCGGTTCTCTCATCTGTGTGAAATCTATATCCATTTATAACGTAAATGGGCCATGTTTTCACAATGTTCAATGGACCCATAGCTATTTGACACAAGTACTCATGACATTCCATGTTGGTTAGTTGAAACTTGTACACCTATCTATAGCATGAAAAGTATATCGATTACTATAATATAAAAGTTACATTAGTCAAATTATTATACATTTTGCTTAAACACTTACATTATTTTTGAACCATGAAGCAAACTCCTATCAAATTCCTCATCAAGAATATATTGGTATTCCACCCTTTTTGTTGTGTAAAAACACTGTAAGCCAATTTAAAATTTATGATACAAAAATTCCCAAAAAAAATAAGAATGCATATTAATGGCGGACATAATACTCACTTAATATAGGGTTGAACTTCATCACAATTTAACAAAATGTGTAAATGGGCTGCATGATATTCTTCGGTAGTCAGGTACCGATGTTTTAGCTTTCCAGCCAGGTTGCCTTGTGAATGAAAAGCTGATAAAGTTGGCTACAAACTCCATACTCATTGTGTTTGGTTCTAGTTTGCATGGACATAACATGAGACTCAAAATAATATGAACAGAATTGAGACGTCTCTTGGCATACGTGTGCCTCACATATAAAGCCTTTTACATGAGCTTTATTCTTCACCATTCTCTTCAAATTACCAAATTCCTTACAAAAAAAATTATACTTATGTCTCAACTATAATTAACGGAATCACATGCAAAGATTGTGATAATTACCTCTCAAAAGCGTAGGTCCATCTGAATTGAACAGGTCCACCTACTCTTGCTTTGTATGCCAAATGGATGGAAAAATGTTCCATTGAATTGAAAAATCCAGGTGGAAAGATACGCAACAACCGATTTCTGACCTATTTATATATGGTAAGAAATTTCCGATGGAAGCAATTTCGGTCTGAAAAGCAGTTGGATTTTCCCTCTAAAATTACTTCGATTGGAAAGAAGGTCAGAAATTACAGTTTTTCTTGTAGTGGATCCATTTGATATAGGGTATATTTAGGTCATAAAATGTTTACATCTGAAGGTATCTTATTATATATATTAAAATAATAGATAAGTTTAAGGCACCTAAGAGATAGGTTTCCTATTTTAAAACTTAGTTAATTTTGTTTTTTGACTACTTCTCATGTATGTTCAATTAACTTATATTGTGTTATGATAAGATGTAAAATAATTAATAAAAAAATATTTTTTTAAACCATGCAAAAAAACATCACGATAAAAAAAAATAATTTTTCCTTTAAAACAGCCAATATGATTTTGTTAGAATAATGTTAGAATATAATATATTATGGAAAGATTACATTGTTAGAATATATTATATTATGGAAAGTACATATTGTTAGAATATATTATATTATGAAAATTATATATTGTCTAGGTTAAATATGTAAATATTTCTATATATTATAAGAGATTATATTATTATAAATATGACAGAAGGTCCCCTCATTTTGATGTGCTCCTCATTATTTCATCTCCTTTTCTTTCATGGTATCAGAGCTCTCCCGAGCCCTCTCGTAAAGGCAAACCCTAGCCTCCCCTTTCCCCCCAAAAAAAAAAACCAAATATATATATATAGGCTAACCCTAGCCTTGAAACAATATTTTATTCGTGGTGTTCGATTTGATTTGCATTGTCTTTGTTTGCTGGTTGCTGGCGATTATACTCACCCCAATGGGTGGTTCTACCTCACAACCGGGGTTACCTTTCTTCGGTGCTCCTATTTATGGTGAGAATATGTCATATCCACCACTTTTTCATTCCGCAATTAATACTTATGCCACTGGTTCTAAATTCTATTCAGGGTTTGCGTCTCCTCAAACTGTTTTTCAATCTCTAACTGCTCATTCTACTCATATGGTTGATTTTTCCTAGATAATGGATAGTGGTGCATCGTCTCATGTGACTAATAACCCCAGTTTGCTAACGTCTCTTTGTCCTTATCATGGTTATGATAAAATATTAGTTGGTAATGGCGCTTATTTATCGATTGCTAGGATTGGATCTGGTTCACTTATTATACCTGTTGGTCATTTCAATTTGCATAATGCCCTTTATGTTCCTGGTCTTTCCACTAATTTAATATCTGTTCGTCAATTCTTTAAAGATAATTGTTGCCTTTTAGAATTTGACTCGGGTGGTTTCTCCATTAAAAATACTAAAACAATGTCTTTCATTGTTCGTTGTGCTAGCTCAGGGCCTCTTTTCACTGTTCCCAAACCAAACGCAATTAGTCGACTTGGTCAACCCGGGTAGCCCGTGGCATCTTCCGCACATGTTTTTCTCGTTAGTTCTAAAAACACACAATCTCTCTGGCATCATCGACTTGGCCATCCCGGGGAGCCAGTCTTGTCTACTTTAGTCAAACAAAAATTTATTTCTTGTTCGAGTTCTTCTGAGTCCAGTTTGTGTCATGCTTGCCAACTCCGTAAGCATAGTTGTTTACCTTTTTAAAAGCCTGTCACTAGTACTACTCATCGTTTCGATATTGTTCATTCTGATGTATGGACATCACATGTTATCAGTTTCAGTGGTTTTAAGTATTATTTACTATTATTGGATGATTATTCTCATTTTGTGTGGATTTATCCTATGCGTGCCAAATCTGAGGTTTTTGGCCTGTTTGTTCACTTTCATAATCTTGTGTTGAATCAATTTGGTGTGGAAATCAAACATTTTTAATGTGATAATGGTGCTGAATATGTCAACCATGACTTTAATAGTCTTTTTCTATAAAAGGGCATTCTCAGTAGAGTTTCCTACCCTCACACCCCCCAACAGAATGGGAAAGCTGAACGCATGCATCGTACTAATGGTAACATGATGCGTTCCCTCTTGTTTCAAGCATGCATGCCTTTGGAATTTTGGGTTGAAGCAGTTTCTGTTGCAGCTCATATTATCAACCATCTACCTTCCACTTCTATTAAGAAAAAGATCCCCTTTCAACGTTTGTACAAGAAGTAAGTTAATTACGATCATCTTTAGGTTTTTGGTAGTGCTTGCTATCTGAATCTGAGTGCCACCACTTCTCATAAGCTTTCTCCATGCTCTACCTTATGTGTTTTCTTGGGCTACCTGCAGAATCACAATGGTTATAAATGTTGAGATCTTTCTACTAATAAAGTCATTATTTCGAGGCAAGTCATTTTTAATGAAGCAGATTTTCCATTTGCACGATTGGGCACTTTCTTTCAAGGTATAATGACCCGACTTCATCAAGTCTTTTCTCCTCAGCTCACGTCTTCACCATTCGCGGGCCTCCAACCACTGCTGCCGCCGCCTCATGCAGTGCTACCCAACGCAGCGGCCGCACCACTCCCCGTGGCTCTTGTACCACTGGCTGTGCCTGCAGCCCCTCCAACCATGCCACTAAACGTTGTTGCACATCCTCCCGCACCGGGTTTGGGTCCCCCTACTTCCTCTATTTATCCCATGGTGACTCGTGCTTGTACTGGTATTGTAAAACCTCTTCTCAAACCTTCTGTGATTGCTCATAGTACTTTGCCCGAGGTACCTTTTTCTTATAAGCAGGCACTTACTGATGAGAACTGGAAGCATGCTATGCTCGACGAATTTAATGCTCTTATTCGTAATAAGACATGGGATCTCATTCCTCCGCCCCCTCATGGTAACATTGTCGGCTCCAAGTGGGTTTTTCGTATTAAACAAACATCTACAGGTCAAGTTGAACACTACGAAGCTTGGTTAGTTACTCAAGGATTTACACAGCGGTATGGCATCGACTACGGTGAAATTTTTAGTCCTGTTGTTGAACTTGCTACTGTTCGTACTGTTTTTGAATATTGCTACTTCTCGGCACTGGCCTATTTATTAGCTCGACGTCCAAAATGCTTTTCTTAATCACACTTAATGAAGAGGTCTATATGAAGCAGCCACCGTGTTTCATCAGCTCTCAGTATCCTGATCATGTCTGTAAGCTTAATAAGTCTCTTTACGGTCTCAAACAGGCATCTCGTGCCTGGTACATTCGTTTTACTACCTTTTTACAATGGTTGGGTTTTCGAAGCTGTAAGTCAGATTATTCTTTATTTGTCTTACATCGTGGACGTGATATGGCTATATTATTGGTCTACGTTGATGACATCATTTTCGTGCCCACTTCTCACGCGGTACTTCATGATCTACTTGGCTGTCTTCACTCTGAGTTTGATACGTTTGACGTGGGGTGCCTTAATTACTTTCTCGGCATCTCAGTATCTCACCTCTCTTCAGGGTTATTCTTGTCTCAATCTAAATATGCACATGATCTTCTAGATCGGACCGACTTGCTCTCCTGCAAGCCTGTTGCTACATCTACAGATTCCAAGTCCAAGCTTTCTTTAGAAGACGGTGAACTTATGACTGACCCCACCTTATATAGGTCCATTGTTGGTGCCCTTCAATATCTTACGTTTACTCGTCTTGACATTTCTTATGCAGTGCAACAGGTGTGTCTATTTATGCATGCTCCACGCTCATCCCACTGGATGGCTCCTAAATGCATCCTTCAATATATCAAGGGCACAATTGATCATGGTCTAACTATCTCCCCTACTCGTTTGGACCAACTCGTGGCACACTCCGATGCTGATTGGGCTGGTTGCCCCGATACTCGCCGTTCTACTTCTGGATTTTGTGTTTTTCTCGGGGGCAACATTGTCTCCTGGTCCTCCAAACGACAATCCATAGTCTCCCATTCCAATGCAGAGGCTGAATATCGTGCTGTTGCTAATGTCGTCTCTAAATGTTGCTGGCTCCGTTCTCTCGTTAGTGCTCAGTCTTCTTCTTCCTCGGACTACTTTGGTCTATTGTCACAATGTCTCTGCCATTTACTTGTCTACGAATCCTGTTCAGCAAGTTCATACAAAGCATATAGAGATCGACATCCATTTCGTAAGAGAAGGTGTTCAAATGGGCCTTGTTCGAGTTCTTCATGTACCTTCGTCTCAACAAATTGTAGATATCTTCACAAAGAGTCTTCCGCGACATCTCTTTCTTCTTTTTAAGTCCAACCTTTACATTCGGTTACCTCCTGCTTCGGTTGAGGGGGGATGTTAAAATAATGATAGAATATAATATATTATGGAAAGATTACATTGTTAGAATATATTATATTATGGAAAGTATATATTGTACAGGTTAAATATGTAAATGTTTCTACATATTGTAAGTGATTATATTGTTATAAATATGAGAGAGGGCCTCCTCATTTTGGTGCACGGGTTGTTGATCCCGATCTCGTGTTTGTCACATCTTGTCCTCATGAAGAGGAGGTGCATTTGTGTTTGGTGCGCTAAGGCCTCTCCAGTATATTGGATCCAATTGGATCGGAGAAGATGAGGGGTACGTTTGTCACAGACTCACATGTGAGGGGAGGTGTTGAAGACTCCACATGTGAGTCTTGTGGAATCCCACATTGGAGTTGAGAGAAAGAAGAAATCACCTTATTAGCCTAGTGGGTTACTCCACCTATTTCCAATTGGTTTTAAGACGGAACCTCACTTAGGCTTATATGTGGATCTCGTAAGTTCCAACTCCGTGGGTCGGGCCTAAAGGACCAGTGAAATTCAACAGATTTTAATAAACCTTGCAAAATTTTTCGGAAGGAAAACAAATTTAAGAGTGTGTTCATAATGTCTCCAAGGGGAGTTTGTTACTTTTGTTTCAATGGAATATATTTGCTCGGTCTTTTGTGTTGATTTGCTCACTTATGCTAACTGTAGGGCTCACTACACGTGTTTGCAGAAGTATACATAGTTTCAGGACTTCTTCATGACGTAATGTTTATGAGTACCATTAATTATCAATAGTTTGACATTATCCATGCTGTGGCTTAGACACCTAAATTCAAAAAAAAATGACCACTCAAGTCAATATTAATAACATAATAAATCACATGGTATACCAAAATCACTAAATATTAACGAGGAAATAAATATGCGGAAATGAATGTTGTATACTAGGGTTTAAGTTAATTAATTCTCTTAATTCTTAGTTATAGGTTGTTAAATTGAGCTATAATTATGAGAGTTAACATCTTAATCTACCTAAATTCCCAATAAAATGGATTTGGAAGTTGAAATTCTTAACTAACTTTTAAATCAGGTTTTGGTGGGCAAAACAATTTGTAGCCGTTGCACATTTTTGGGGTGCTAGTCCTATTTCAGCTTTTTACCAGTTTTTTGTTTATTTTTTCCAATTTATCCTCTTCCTTTATCCCTTATGTGTATAGAGAAAGGAAGTGTCATTGTATGAATCAACTTTTAAATATCAATAAGAAATTTACATTTCAATCTCTCTCTCAAACTCTCCCTTTCTCCCTCACCTTCACTCTCAATTCTACTTCTCCCTTACTCTCTCTTCTTCTTCTCCCTCTTCCTCTTAATTAAATCAAGAAATACATCGTTTTTGACCTAGAATTCAGTTGGGTCATAACAAAAGTGGTATAAGAGCATAGAAATCGATTCACGAAGGGAAGGAATGGCTCCACGAAAGCAACCTGCTGATGCTGCTACTCCATCTAATGCACTACTCCGAAGCCATCCCACAAAAAATACAAGATCAAGTTGAATTTTTGTTTAAAAAGATCATGTCCTAGGATAACCGAGCCTAAGAATCCAACTTGAGACATGATAATGCTTTATTGCTGCAGCAAGATCATAATGCCAAGCTAAATGAAGGGATTCAAGGGATCTGTGATGCATCAAAGTGCCAAGAGGAAAGGATGTTATCCTTCCAAGAATTGTTGGTAAGAAATGATGCCCAATCAACTACCCTCATACAAAGAATTCTCTTACGTGAAGAAAAGACTGAGGTATTATAGTTAAATCTTGCTCCAAAACAACCCCCTATCCTCTAAGGACCAACTAACTTAGGTTCCAACAATGGAAAAGACCCTATGGAACCTAATCTAGCCTCAACTAGCCTAGGTCCAATTAGGGAGGATAATCTTGATCCTTTGGGTCAAGAAACGCCACAATACCCATGAAGGGCCCAACCTTTTGGCCATAGGAACCTAGAAATTGAGCACTGAGAGCATAAGAGGCCAAAGAAGAACAATCCCAAGATAGACCTTCCCATTTTTGATCCCACTAACCCACATGGGTGGGCACTTAGGTGTGATAAGTACTTTCGATTCTGTGAGATGACTATCTAAGAATGTTGGGAAACACTTGGTATCAATCTTGATTGTGATGTTGCACTATGGTTTGATGGTCATTTTCTTGGGAATGAGGACTTAACTTCGGACCAAGTTGTGTAGGACCTTTGTTTGGATTTCGCGGACAAGAAATATACGAATGTAATTCAAGAATTCAACTAGTTACAACAAGCTAGTTCAGTTCTTGAATATCAAATTAGGTTTGAGGAATTTAAGGCTTATATGAAAGGGGATGATCCCCATTTGCATGATAAGTACTTTGTATCAGGCTGTCTTAGTGGACTTAAACTAGAAATCAATCATACTATATCTATGCTTAAGCCCACTACTTTGGTATAAGCCTTGACATTAGCAAAGCATTATGAGTTGGCCCATCTTCTTACATCCAAGAGCACTACTAGCTATACCTCTAGTTTCAAGAGACCCCAATAAATAGACAATACCAACACACAAACAAGTAGGCTGAGTTCAAGTGTTGGAAGAGGCTAACAAAACTAGAAAAATACTTCTAGTGTACTGCAAAAATGCATTTATGCAGCACCCCAGAAGTCTGGTTCTTCCTCTTCCCAACAATCATCCAGTTATGATATTAACTTATGAAATTTTGACCCCAAAAGGAACCTTCTAGCATGCTATAGGTGTGGGGAAAGATATTTCCCATGTATGTTATGATCGTGCTATAGAAGGTCTTTGTTGGTTGCTGTTTAGCTTTTGATAATTGAAGCTTGTTTTGATTAGTTGCTGGTTTGTTGTCTTAGTCGCTTTTTGTGTTAGGTTTGAATTGATAGTTTGGCACCAAGTTTTGTATTAGTCCGTTAAGTCGGTTAAGTAAGTCAAGTGATGGTCAAATGTTGCGGCTGAGCTAGTTGTTAGACGGTTGGATCTTGTTTTGATACATTGTAACTAGATTTCTACAAGTATTAGGCTTAAGTGTAAGATTCATCATTCAATCAAATACTACCTAATCTGTTTGAGATATTTTCTCTCTCTCATCTAATTCTCTCTCTAATTTCTCATATCTTTCACTTCTTTTCTTATCTAAACTCTTTCTTTCATAGGGTTAGACTTCTAGTCCAACTAGAGGCTTAACAATTGGTATCAGAGCAAGGTTTTAGGCTATCAATTAAGTTGAATTCCTTCAATCTGATTGTTTACTGTTAGATTAAGGTGATTTTGATCATTTGCTTGATAAATCAGAGCTAGCGAAGTGTAAGAATCAGCAATTAGCAATGTTTAGTGGTGTTACTAAGTGATTAGGAGCTGGACCTAGAAATCCAGCTACATTTGTTGATCCTAATGTCTCTTATGTTGCATCTGTTGGTGCAAGTGCAGCAAGAGAGGTACAGTTTGTTACGAATGAACAACTGTCGTTGCAGATGGATCTAATGTTTAATCAGATTCAACAGCAAAGGCAAAAGGATAAAGATCAAATGCTTCAATAGATGAGGCAGGTTCTAAGAGAAAACAATCAAATGAATGAAGGCCTAATGTCTCAACAACTGCAAGGTTCTGAGGAAAAGATAGCGGATCGTGTTAATCAGCAAGCTCAAGAGTTTGAGGAAAGGATTACAGATAGGTTGAATGAACAAACACAGAACACCGAAGAGATGTTTAATGAGTTGCGCAACCAATTCGATAGGCAAAATGTGTCATCCGCTCCTGAACCTCTAATTTCTGCTGGTCTGTTACACATAAATCAATAGAGGAGGCTTCCTAATGAGGTGAATTCTCAAATGCCAAATGTTGCTGCTAGACCTCAAGATCGTGCTCAAGTGGCTTCTGTTAGATCTCATGATCAGATTTAAGAAACTCAGGTAACTACCAGAGCACACCATCATCCATCTGATGAAGTTCAGTCACAAGCTACCAGCTTAATTCCAAGACAGAATGACCGACCTCCTGATCATCCAATTCACTTCAGATATGCCAATTCTAATGCTGAACAGCTTGATCGTCCATCAAATCAAGGGCACCAACAACATTCACGAAGTAATGATACTTCATCCAATAACAGAACTAGCGGGTACAGGCATCCAAGAGTTCAGACACATCCTTTCGATGGGAAGCAACCTCATTCATGGCTGAGAAGATGTGATCGTTATTTCCATTTCTACCACATTGATGATTCTGAGAAGGTGCAGATAGCATCTATGTATCTTCTGGGAAACCATGAGGTGTGGTTTTATAGTTTGTTGAAGAGCAACCCTACACTTTCTTGGGCTGAATTTGTGAAAGAGCTTTGTGAGCTATATGGAGCGGAAGATTCCAGTGATATTGTTGATAGATTTAATAAAGTGATATAAGAAAATTCGGTGAAGGAGTATATGAAAAGGTTTGAGAACCTTAGAGAAAGCATGATAACTACATATCCTCAAGCTACTGAGTCATACTAATTCTCAAGCTTCATAAGTGGTTCAAAGCCCAAAGTTAAAAAATTTGTTAAAGCTGTTAATCCTGCAACAATTGTTACTTCAAATGAAGGATTAAGGTATCGTGGAAGTAGTTCTAAGCAACAGAAAGGGGGTGTTAAGTCCAAGGCCAGTCGATCTAGTGAGAAGAAGCCACAAAGGCTTTGTTTCATGTCAGCTAGGGGAAAGAGTGCTAAGGAATTGTTTGGTAGTGAAGAATCTAAAGTGGATAATGATAGCTCAGAACAAGAGTCACTAGAGGAACTAAGTGAAGATGAAGTTGGAATTTCTATGAAAGCATTAATTGGTAATGGAAATCATAACACTATAAGGATCAAGGGGAAAGCCTGAAAGAGATCAATCATAATTTTGATTGATAGTGGGAGCACCCATAGTTTTGTTGATCCAAAAGTGGTGAAGAAGGTAGTACATGAAGTAGTTAAGACACATCCTTTGCAGTGACAGTTGCAGATGGGAATTTAGTGATAACTCAGAGCAAATGCCAAGGATTCCAGTGGTTGATGCAAGACTGCAAGTTTGATTATGACTTAAGTATCTTGCCTTTGGATGGATGTGACATGGTCCATGGGGTAGACTGGATGAGATCTTACAGTCCAATTCTCTTCGACTTTGCTAAGTTGACAGTCTTATTTGAGATTCAAGGATCTAAAGTCACTTTGTAGGGTATAGCAGATCCAGCTCAATTACATATTACGAATGACATTAAATTGGAGAAAGGATTCAAGAAATGTGTTTACCAGTGGGTAGGATAATTGTTTGCTATATCTCCAACTGAAGTGGTGTAGATTACTCAGCCTGAAGTTTAGGCAGTGATAGAGGAATTTGAAGATTTGTTGGAATTTCCCAAGGCCTTACCTCATAAGAGGAGCTTGGATCATGCTATCCCTCTTAAGTCTTATGCACAACCTGTGAAGTTGAGAACATACAAGTATCCTCATGCTCAAAAGATAGAAATTGAGAAGCAGGTAGCCCTTTTGCTTCTCTTGTAATCCGTGTTAAGAAGAAAGATGGAATAGTAAGGATGTGCATAGACTACAGACAACTAAATGCAATTACAGTGAAGGATAGGTTCAATTCCTGTCATAGATGACTTGCTTGATGAATTAGTGGATTTAAGGCAAGGCTATCACCAAATTAAAGTGTTGGAGCAAGATGTGTATAAAACTGTATTCAGAACACATCATGGACACTTTGAATTTGTGGTCATGCAATTTAGACTGACCAATGCTCCAGCTACCTTCCACGCTCTTATGAATAATGTTTTCAAGTAGTTCTTAAGGAAGTTTGTATTAGTATTCTTCGATGATATTCTAATTTACGGCACCTCACTTGAAGAACATCTGAAGCATTTAAGAGAAGTGTTCTTGGTCATGCTCAAGCACAAGTTATATGCGAAATTGGGTAAGTGTTCCTTTGCTCAAACACATTTAGAGTATTTGGGCCATGTGATATCTTATGAAGGAGTCTCTACTGATCCTTCCAAGGTGCAAGCTATGGTGGATTGGCCTGTACCTATGACTTTAAAGTAGTTGAGAGGATTTTTGGGCTTGACAGGTTATTATCGAAAGTTTGTTGCTAATTATGGAGCTGTGGCCAAATCTCTAACTGAGTTGTTGAAGAAGGATTCCTTTAAGTGGTCGGACAAAGATCAAGAAGCATTCGAAGCCTTGAAGTCTGCAATGTGTAAGGAACCAGTTCTTGAATTGCCTGACTTTACTTCGAGATTCATCCTGGAAAAAGATGCTTATGGAAGTGGAATTGGGGCTGTTCTGTCTCAATAAGGGAAGCCAAAAGCTTACTTCAGCCAAGCTTTGAGTCCTAAGCACCAAGTTTTATCCACTTATGAAAAGGAGTACCTTGCAATTCTGCTTACTGTTAATAAGTGGAAGCATTACTTGGATGGGCATCATTTCACAATTAAGACAGATCATCAAAGTCTAAAACATCTTTTGGAGTAGCAAATTGTTACAAGAATCTAGAAGAAATGATTGATGAAGATGCTGGGCCTTGATTATGACATTGAATACTAGAAAGGGAAATATAATGCCGCAGATGATGCATTATCTCGAAGAATGGAAGATTGGGAGTTACCAATTTGTGAATCAGTATCAATTGTACTTCCAGCTTGGGTTGATAAGGTATATAAGTCCTATGAAGATGATCCTTTCACTCAAGAATGCATTACTACTTTCAATGTGAGCAAGACTGGCAGTGAAGCCACTGATGCAGAGGTGTCTGTTGTGAAAGGAATTATTAGATTGAAGGGCAAGTTATATATTGGCTCTTCCACTGATTTAAGGCTACAAATCATTAGTGCCTCACATGAGTCAGCATGTGGAGGACACTCTGGAGTTGAAGGCACCTACCAAAGGCTTAAAGCTTATTTTTGTTGGACAGGCATGAAGAAGGCAGTTGCTGATTTTGTTCAAACTTGTGAGGTTTATCAGCAAACTAAGTTGGGAGATCATAGATATCAAGGTCTTCTCCAGCCTTTACCAGTCCCTAAAGGAGCTTGGACAAACATTAGCGTGGACTTTATTCAAGGTTTTCCCAAGTCAGAAGGAAAGGAGGTTATATGGGTTGTGGTGGATCGATTCACCAAATTCAGTCATTTCATTGGCTTGGCTAGACCAGTAATAGCAGAGAAATTAGCTAAGAGCTTCTTGGAAAACATCTATAAGTTACATGGGTTGCCTCCATCTATTATATCCGATCATGACATGATATTTACTAGCCATTTTTGGAAAGATTTGTTCAACTTGTTGGGAACAACCTTAGCTCTTAGTTCAATATACCATCCCCAAACCAATGGACAAACTGAAAGATTCAACTAATGCATTGAGTAATACCTTAGAAGTTTGGTGTTCAGTCATCCCAAGGTGTGGAGTAAGTGGCTATCTTTGGTGGAGTATTGGTACAATACTCATGCTCATGCTTTCATTGGAATTACTCCATTCAAAGCTCTCCATGGCTATGATCCCCCAAAACCATTAATGTTGCAAGGCATTGTGTCAACCGTGCCTAAAGTGGCTGATTTACTTCAGCAGAGGAGGCAGTTGATGCAAGTGTTGAAGGACAATCTCCATTAAGCCCCAGCTAGAATGAAGTGTTATACAAATAGGAAGCGTGTGGACATAAATTTTGAAGTTGGAGACATGGTCTATCTGAAGTTACAGCCTTACAAACAATCAACCATGGCTGTGAGGAGGAATGTGAAGTTGTGTGGTAGGTTCTTAGGACCATACAAGATCTTAGAAAAGATTGGAAAATTAGCTTACAAGCTTGACCTATCACCTAAATCTTATATTCATCCTGGTTTTCATGTGTCCTTCCTCAAGAAACAGGTGAAGAGAGGTTGTGAAAGCTCAATTCAACCTCCTGACATAGCTTGAAATGGAGCTATTTTGCTGGAACCTGTTGCTGTGCTTGATTCTCACAAGTTGAAATATGGTGACAGAGTCAGACAAGAGATTCTAGTGCAGTGGGCCAATCTGGATGACAAATTTTTGACTTGGGAGGAGATTCAATTCTTAAAGAGTCAATTTCCTAGCTTCCATTCTTAAGGACAAGAATGTTTTCAAGAGGAGGGGAATGTTATGATCATGTTGCAAAAGGTCATTGGTGGTTGCTGTTTAGCTTTTGATAATTAAAGCTTGTTTTGATTAGTTGCTGGTTTGTTGTCTTAGTCGCTTGCTGTGTTAGGTTTGAATTGATAGTTTGGCGCCAAGTCTTGTATTAGTCAGTTAAGTCGGTTAAGTAAGTCAAGTGATGGTCAAATATGACGGCTGAGCTAGTTGTTAGTCGGTTAGATCTTGTTTTGATACATTATAACTAGATATCTATAAGTAGTAGGCTTAAATTTAAGATTCATCATTCAATCAAATACAACCTAATCTCTTTGAGATATTTTCTTTCTCTCATCTAATTCTCTCTCTAATTTATCATCTCCTTCACTTCTTTTCTCATCTAAACTCTCTCTTTCACAAGGTTAGACTTCTAGTTCAACTAGAGGCTCATAACATGTATGTCAAAACAACCAAATACGTTTGGTTGAGATTGAAGAACCCAATGATGAACATCCTTCAATTAAACTAGATGAAGTAGGCTAAGAAACCACTATTGAGGACCCCTTAGATGTTGAACCTCTAGATATGGCAATCGCCAAACATGAGGGAAAAGTTGACACTACCCATAAGGCCATCAAGATTAAAAAGATGGTCAAGAAGCACAATGTCTTAGTATAGATTGATAGTGGATCCTAGGGTGGTTAAATCTGGTGGTTATAAGTTCAAACCAGGCCCTATATTGACATTTATTGTTTCTAATGGAGATAAAATGTCCACAACACCATATGTCCAAGCTTTACTTGGAAAATGCAAGGACACACATTTAACTATGACTTAAGAGTCCTTAGATTAGGTGGTTGTGATATCTTACTTGGTGTAGATTGGTTGAAGTTATGCAATCCTATCCTTCTTGATTGTGTTAACCTTAATTTAACTATCCAAAAGGAAGGAAGGAAGGTGATTTTGTAGGGCCAAAACAAGGATAGTTGCTGCAGATTGATGAGGCTCATGAGGCTTTGAACCGTGGCGCTTCATGCTGTTTTGGACATATTTTTTATGTTGAGGATTTCATTCAACACCTTGGTTTGCATTCCTTTTAACTTTCTTGCTACGTACTTATTGAATTGCAAAAGATTCTAGTCAAATTTGTAGATATCTTTGAAGAACCTAGCATGTTACCACCTAAACGCATGATGCTTGTGGTGTATTGATTAGCAAGTGTGCTAAGTCATATCAAGTAATATAGAAATGAGTAAAGTACCATCCCACGAGGATTGTTCATTGAATGTGCGCTAAAATTAGTAGTTTCAGCACTATTTAAAAGACTGAAATTTGAAGTTTTTGATATGAAATAAAAACAAAATTAAAAAGAACAAAACTGGTTACTGATTTTTATGAAGAGTGTTCTCATTTTAGATGATTTTTATGATTTAATAAGATCTAAGGCATCCAATTTCACCTAATTGCATCAATACGCCTTTTTATTCTCGATATTCAAGCTGTTGTTACATGATGGTCGAAAACCATAATTTACTGAATATTCTCTCTTGAACAACATTTGGAATGCTCTTTTACATATTAACTCATCAATATCTTGCATGAATTTAAATAAGAAAAGTGTTTTCAAGATCCATGGTTTTCACTTAAGACCAAACAAATCATGCATGCTAATCTATCTCTAGCATTCGCTAAATTTGTGGTGTCTATCACTTTAGCAATCATCATAAATCTCCTCTCAGACTCATTATAAATCATTACACACTTTGAATGGTGATCAAGCATTCAAAACTCATGAAGAACAATGATAAACACTCAAACAACGCAATAAACAAACTTTAAATGTGTTGAATTAGAAAAGAACGTATATTATAACTTAGGCTACATTGTAGCTTTGGAAAGACAGAATTAGTTTATGGTATGCATAATATAAAGCAAAACTAAGACAAAATTCATGAACTTAAAGAATAAAAGGACAGAAAGAACTTAGAAATGCAAAATTACAAATCAAACTTTCTTCCGTCACTCCTTTCCTCTCCTCACAGTTTACCTATGCTTTCTACACTTTGTTTTTAATTTTTGCTAGATGAATTGATGCTAAAATACTTGTCAAAATTATTTATAGTATTTGAGGATGGGAAGTCATGAAATAAAAAATAACACAAGTTATTCCTTATTTGCTAGAAATGCCGCCAATTGCCACCCGTGGAAGCAAGTTGTCATTTTTACTTATTTTTCTCGACTTTATTCAGCTTTTCGCTACCCAAATTCATTCTTCACATCAAGATGAACATATTCCTATATTGTTTAAGAAGTTCTTGCACTTGATGTGTTCAAATAGCCACCCATTTTTGCAATTTGTAACAACTTGTACATGGTGGTGTTGTTTCCTAGCTTTATCATGTGGAATTTATGTGTTTAGCCCATTTTTTTTTTCTTTTGTTTGATGTATCTTGCATTCACTTGTTGATTTTGATAATAAAACCTAGTAAGATTTAGCATAAATGAGTATTTTTTCAAAGAAATAATGATCGGAGTGAAAACGAGCAAAAACGAGTAAAAGAGATGAACATTTGGTGTAAAATGGTTAGAAAATAAATCTATTTAATATGAATAAGTATATACTAAATTATACTTATCAACGCACCCAAGATCATGCTATTATACTTGGATCTTCACCAGTAAATTTAAGGCCCTACAGACACCCTTATCTGCATAAATCTGAAATTGAGAGACATGTTAATGACCCTGTCTATTGAATAAAATTTCAAGTATTTCTCTAATTCTCCCTCATTCTCTCATTCTCTCTCCCTCAACTTTCTCTATTTTCTGTTTCTCCTTCCTCTGTACAGTAAATCTTATCCTTTTTTTCCCTCAATTTATTCTATCTTTGTGGTTAATATGCAAAGTTTGACTTAATTAATAAGTTGGGTCATAACAGTGAATCAATACCAGATATAAGAAGCAGAATCCTCCAGGGTCGAGGGAAAAACAAACAAGGCAAACCAACAACAAAATCCAGTATGAAAAATAGCAATTACAATGATTTTGGTTTCAAAACGTTTGCCCTAAGTAGAAACCTACAAGTAATTAGAGAGACAGAAGGATTACCTCTTTAGGCTTGAGAACAATTGATTTACTCGATCAATTCACTCCAATCAATGTCTACAAAACCCGCTTAAAATTGATCCAAGATCAAACCTTAGATCTCTATCAAAAAATTAGAATTTTTTACGAGCTGCCTCACTCATTTGTTTCTGACACAAAGGTGTCACTTGCCTCCCTCATGTAATTTTTTATTTCAAAGACTGCACTTCTTGTTGGGACGAATTTCAAAAATTTTACCTAACTAAATAATTAATGTAGCAGAACAATACAGGTGATTTACAATTCCTAATTTTAAATCTACAGGCCTCTACTTTAATACATTCATAATAATAACATGAATATAAAATTAGCATAACAAGAATATTGTAAATAAATAAAAAAGCAAAAAACTAAAAAGAAAGGGAAAGAAGAATACTTGGAAATTGCTCCAAGAAAACCAGAAAAATACTGGGACCCAAAAGCCTTCCACGCAATAAACAACAACAAAAACAGTCCCAGTACCATGAAAGCTCCCGCAAAAGCCTTCTATGCAATCTCCTCAAAAACCCAGAGTGTGGGCTCCGAAAAATATTAACTTTAGAGAAAATTTTCAATGGAAATTTTCTTTCTTTTAGATCTCCAAAAGTCAATTGTTTCAGAAACCTTGTAATTTTAAAATCGGGTGCTAAACCTTGACTCAAAAATTCCTATATATAGTAGGCTACTGGAGCGAAAAACTAATGAAAAATCGATGTGGAATTCGGTGGAAAAAAGTGAAACGACGTCATTTAGCTCACGGCACAAACCACATTTAATTTCTCCTCATTGCGTGCCACGTGTCAGCAGAGATTGGTCCGCACCTAACAATGCGGATCGCCCACTTAGGGGCATCCTGGTAAACTCTAATTGGTCCGCGACAATGCGCTGCCTGTAATAAACGCGGATTGCTGTGCGGTTTACATAATTTTATATTTTTTTTGTTTTATTTTCCACATGTAAAAAAATTATCCTATGAATTTAAATTCTAAAAATTATTTTCAGCTTATAATTTTTAACTGTTATTCATAACATAAATAATGTTTAGATAAATTAAATTTACATATCTCATAATTGAATAATTCATCTCTTGAATTCTTTAATATTTTTCTGATTGCATTTAAAAAACAAAGTCCTATGCGACCTCATGGACAATTTAAATGTAGCTCAAAATCGGTTAAATTAATTACAATATTATGATAAAATTTAATTACCTTTTAATAGAACTTAATTACACTAAATAAATTCCCCTACACTCTAGACTTGAATTATTTATTCGATAATTCCCAAATATATTATATTGACAACAACAACCCCTCTATTAGATATCCATGATGAAAAATAATAAGCATTATTACCACTATTTTTTTCATAGCTTCTTCATTAATTACCAACTCACCTTTTCTGAATAATTCATTTATACTCGAACAAATTCACATTATAAATTCCAAACATCAAACACTTGGAATACTTTGGTCCAAGTTTCCGAATTAATTCAAACACTTGCGAATCAACTAAGGAGACATTTGTATCTCATAAGAGACTAATGTTCCCTATTGAATACCTGATCTTCATGCAGTTACACAGTGCATGAGGGTTTTCGGCCATATATATCAAGACCTTACTTATAGCACACCAAGGTAACATTCCATGCATATGTCCAAAATACTCTCAGGATTTAGAGTCGTCATTCAAATAGTACATGATGAATCATTCACATCCGATAGCAATCTAGAAACAAGTAACTCACATGGTTCAACTTAGTATATCAATCTTATTGAACACACCAACATAACACTTTTGGATCACCATCCACATGACCAAGATAGGTCATCTAAAATGTCACGTCATAGCCTTAGCAGACATATAGTCCCAACTTGTCATTGATTATGAGTTTGTGAAATAACATTTCATTCTATTTGCTCTAAGTCTGTCTATGGCTTAATCTCATGATCCCCTTAGAACAAACATGTAAAAAATAATCTAAGGACTACATCCATCTCATGGATGTTTACATAAAGAAAATCACGTGCAACATATATGCACACTTACACAAATTTAACAATGAAACGATTGGAACTTCCATTTTAATTCTGTAATAAGGTAATATTTACAGGATAAATTTTAATTTTCAGGATAATACTCCTAACAATCTCCCATTTGTCTTAAATTCAATTTACTATACACTTTATCCCCATTCCCTCTAAGTGTGATTCAAAGGTATTCTGAGTCAAAGTCTTTGTAAAAGCATCTACAAGATTATTGCTCATATTTGTCTTAAGAATTGCTATCTCTCCCTTCTCCACCTTATCTCTAATGAGGTGGTATTTCCTTCGAGCGTCTTGTGCCTTCTAAGCTTTTTAGAATTAGCTATTGCACCCGAGTTGTCACAAAAGATAGTAACTGGTGTTAGATCATCTCTAACTACCTCAAGATCCTTTAGGAACTTTCTGAGCCAACAACATGCCTCCTTGGCAGCTTCTGAAGCTGCAACATATTCGGCTTCCAAGGTTGAGTCTACAATATAAGACTACTTAATACTTCTCTGACTAATGGCTCCACCTCCAAGGGTAAAGACATATCAAGGCGTCTCTATCTGATTTAAAAACTGAATCAGTATAGCCAACCAAAATTAATTCATCACTATGAAAGATTAGCATGTAATCTCTTACTCTTCACAAGTATTTGAGAATATGCTTCACTGCCACCCAGTGCATTCAACCCGAGTTAAATATATTTCTACTTACCATGCCAAAGCATAGTAGATATCTGGTTTCATGCACAACATGGCATACATGAGGGTTCTCTCAACTGAAGCATATGGAACATTCCTCATCTACTCTTCCTTTTAAGGTGTCTTAGGACACTACTCTAAAGAAAGAGGGACTCCATGCCTGAAGGGTAAAAGTCCTTTTTTAGAGTCTCCTATGTGATACCTTAACAACATCTTGTCAATATAAGTGGCTTGAAAAAGACCCAACATCCTATTCTTACGATCTTGCAAAAGCTTAGTCAAAAGAATATAGCTAGCTTCTCCTAGGTCCTTCATATCGAATTGACTTAGCAAGCAAATCTTTACATCTACTAAGACACCTATGTCGTTCCCAATGAGTAGTCTGTCGTCCACATACAATACTAAGACAGTCACTACTTTCTCTTGATGTCGTTTGTACACGCATGTTTCATCAACTAATTGTTCAAACCCGTAAGATTTAATTGCTTCATTGAATCTAATATTCCATAAGCGTGATGCTTGCTTTAGCCTGTGTATGGACTTATTTAGTTTGCATACCATATGCTTCTGAGTTTTGCCAACGAAAATGTCTGATTGCACCATGTAGATACAGATGTCTTCTTCAAGATGACCATTTAGAAAGGTCGTTTTGACATACATTTGCCAAATCTCATAATCATAATGAGCGGCAATGGATAGGAGTATCTTTATGGGCTTTAGCATGGCTATTGGCAAAAAGATCTCATCACAATTAATTCATTTTTTTGGGGTAAAACCCTTAGCGACCAGTTTTTCCTTGAAGGTCTCCACCTTCCCATCCACTCCTCCTTTTCTCTTGTAGTCCCGTTTACATCAAATGGGCTTAATGCCTTCCGGCTCCTGTACAAGCTCCCAGACCTAATTAGAATACATAGATCCTATAACAGATTTCATTGCTAAGACCTACTTATCAACATCCTTGTCTTTAATTGCCTCATTGTAGTTGAGATGATAAGATTCAATCTCACGGTCATCCATTAAGGCTCCCGCCATGAACCTGTCAGGTGCCTTGACAATTCTCCCACTACGTCTGGCTCTCGTGTACTTGGAACATCATCGGCCCTATCCGTAGGAGCATTTAACGCATGCAACGTGTCCCGAGATGTGTCTAGCTATTCAGAATTAGCATCATTCTCTCTTAATTCCTCTAACACTACAATACTTTTGCTTTTGTAGTCTACTACAAAATCCTCCTCTAAATATTTTGCATTTGCACATACAAACACCTTTTGTTTAGAAGGACTGTAGGAAAGACAGCCCCTTGTTGCTTTGGGATAACCAACAAACATACACACCTCCGTCCTTGATTCCAACTTGTTAGGATTATTTTTCAGCATGTGCTGTGCGCCCTAAAATTCGAAGGTACCCTGGACTTGGCTTTTGCCCAATCCATAACTCCATAGGCATTTTAGGAACTGACTTAGATGGAACTAGGTTAAGGAGATGTGCTGCTATTTCCAAGGCATAAACCCAAAATGAGGTTGGTAAAGTAGCATAACTCATTATGGACCTTACTATCTCCAACAATGTCTTATTCCTTCTTTTTGGAACACCATTCTGCTGCAGTGTACCCGGAGTAGAAAGTTGAGGCCTCATCCCATTTGTAGTTAGGAAATCCAAAAATTCACATGAAAGGTATTTTCCACCTCAATCTGATCGTAGTGACTTGACTTGTTTACCTAATTGCTTTTCAATTTCAGCTTTGTACTCTTTGAAATTTTCAAAAGAGTTCGACTTATGTCTAATTAGATATCCATATCTAAAGTAGTCATCAGTGAATATGATGAAGTACTCATATCCACCACTTGCTTGAATGGTCATAGGTCCACATACGTCTATGTGAACTAGCTCAAGCAAATCACCAACCCTGTTGCCTTTACTTTTAAACATAGACTTGGTTGTCTTGCTTTCTATACAGGATTCGCAAACTGGTAAAGATTTCAAGTCTAAAGGTTTTATCAATCCATCTTTTTCCTGTCTTTGGATCATGTTCAAATTAATGTGACCTAAATGTTAGTGCTATGTGAAGGCATTATCCCTTTCATGGTGTTTTTTTGTTAAGGGATTGAACACATGAGCTTGTGTTAAAAATTCATTTAAACAAATATCAGAGTTTTGATCAAAATATAATATGAATAAACCATCCACACATGTACCTTTTGCAAATAAATAGTTTATTTCTCTTAATAATAAGTTCAGGACCAAAATTCACCGAATAACCATTGTCCACAAAACAAGACACATAAACAAAATTTATGCGTAATGCAGGTACAAATAAACAATCCTTCAAAATCAAAACCCCACCACTAAAGTCTAAATTAACATCTCCTACTCCTAAGACTGCAACTCTTGTACCGTCTTCAACTATCAAGTACACATGTCCATCATGCGACCTCTTGGTTAGCCTAAGCCCCTGTAATATATTATAGATATGGTCAGTTGAACCTGAGTCCAAACACCAGGAACCTGGTGGACTCTCAACTACGCATGACTCAACTAAGTGAGATATCAACATACCTTCACTAAATGTTTTGCCAATCTTGGCAGGAAGGGTAGCTATGTCCTTAGTGCAATCCGTAGTCTAGTGGCCCATATCACAGCAAAGAAAATGCTTTCTTTCGGATTACTCACTTGTCCTTGATGCCTGGTTTGATTAAACATTGCATTCGACCCTAACAAGTCCTCTGTTACTTGCAGCTCTTTCATTAGCTCGGGCAGCAAATAGTTCTAGTTTTTCATCAAAAAATTCGGCTTGAACTGAGTAAATGGGCAGGATAGAAAATTGATAATGATGTCTTGCTTAGATTGACGGTCAAACTTAGCTTGAAGCTTGAAGGACTTCTAGTTAAAAAAAGCACGCCATCAAACTCATGATGTGTTCTTCAACTGGCATTCCTTTGGACGTCCTCATATTGAGCAACTTTCTGATCAAATCCTTCTTAGCTACTCTGTGCTGTTGTTCAAACATTTCTTCTAAATGTTTCATCATCTCAGCTATTGTGTGCATCTCAGGCATCTAATGCTTGAGAACATATGACGTAAATGTCAATATGTGGCATATGGCCAACTCATTAGCCTTGTGCCAGCATTCAAAACGCTCTTTAGCAACAACTATACAATAATTAGTAGGCACAAAAGGACGAGCATCAGTGTGAACAAAGTTAAGACCCTCGTGAATAGAATGATGTCCAAACTCTTTTTCTAGATAAAATAATTCGGTCTAGTGAGTACGTTATGCTTAAGAATTGAATAAAGTGCACCTTGCATCCATTATTCATTTTTGCAAATGCAATCACTTGTGTAACTATATAATACGAGTCATGTATAATGCAGATATATGTTCTTTTAATTTTAGTGAACATAATGAGTCAGGTGTCCACAAAACTGAACTATCATGTATGCAATGATGACCTAAACTCCCCACTCCTTACTCCCAGACAACAGGGTTGTATGAAGTTAGTTTAGGTGAGAATTATTCTCAATTAACATGTTTTCTTGTAGCTCTTACTAAACATGATTAACTCACCACTTTTCCTTAGTCTAACATGACAAAATAGGGTTCCTCTGGGAGGCTAATGTATTACGCCAGTCAAGTGTAAACCATTACTTAAACCTCCATACAAATACAGGTAATACTCCACGGCAGCATGGTCGCATCACTTCTTTACAGTGTAGTTTATCCTATTAGAAGTCTAACTTTGTAACCTATAAACTGACACCCTCTGCAGGGAGTGAGTTCAATTCACTATACTGCAAAACTGGTAATGGAGACTACGAGGTTTCAATAATCAAAGCTCGCTCCCACTTGAATTTTGTAGACTAGTGGTTTCTATTTTAAGTTACATTTACAACTTGATTATCTCATATTCACCATTAGAATCTCATTCTAAAATAAATTAATTAGTTTTTAATTATTATGATTTAATTTAGTATTGAAGTTTACAAGTCCCAAAATTTTGTTTACTTTTTATTTTTTAATTAAAACTGCCACATCAGCAATGACATCAGTGTCAGCAGCTCTTTTTAAAAAAAATAATATAATAACTTTTATTACTAAAAAATTGTTCACTCTAATCTCATTAGATTGATTCAACCGATTTACTTAATCTTAACAATATACGCACAATCCCATCATACGTAAACTAAATATAATTTGAGATATTTACATTTACATATCTTGAATTAACTATTAATTCAATGAACATCTTAAACAATTTAAAACCAGGCCTACAATTATGGTCAATATCAAACTTATTAATCTTTCCTTTCTAATTTAATAAAAAATCTCTATTTTATTAAGTTGCAAGTCTATTTATTTCGATCTTACTGTGCTTATCATATATATTATGAATGTGATCAGAGACTGGCCCTAAAATCAATTGTAGGGACGAATTTAAAAAAATTTTCCTAACTAAATAGATTAATGCAGTGGAATGGTTTAATATTTCTAATTTTAAACCTACAGGTGACTTAAAATTTATAATTTTAAATCTATGGGCCTCTATTCTAATACATTTATAATAATAACATGAATATAAAACTAGCATAATAAGAATATTATAAATAAATAAAAAAGCAAAAAACTGAAAGCAAAGGGAAAGAAAAATACTTGAAAATTGCTCCAATAAAGAAAACTAGAAGAATACTGAGACCCAGAAGCCTTCTACCCAATCTTCTTAAAAACCCGGAGTGTAGGCTCTGAAAAATATAAAACTTAAAAGAAACAATTTAAACGAAAAATTAATCTCTTTTAGATCTCCAAAAGCCAATGCTTTTAACAAACCTTTTAATTTTAAAATTTGAATGGTAAACCTCGACCCCAAAACCCCTATATATAGTAGGCTACGGGAGCGAAAAACTAATGAAAATTCAATGTGGGATTTAGTGGAAAATAGCAAAAGGACGTCGTTTAGCTCATAGCACAAATTGTGTTTATTTTTTCTTCTCCAAAACCATGTGGCACGCTCTAATTGGTCCACGCCTTTTGGCCAGCGCGCTCACGCGCGCGCGCGCGCGCGCACACACACACACACATATATATATTTGTTTCCCACATGTATAAAATTCATCCTATGAATTTTAATTCTAAAAATTATTTTTATTTCATAATTTTTTTACTTTTATTCATCTCATGTATAATGTTTAGCAAAATTAAATTTACTCATCTCATGAATTCTTTAATATTTTTCTAATAGCATTTGAAAAATAGCACCTTGCGCAGAAACCTCATGAACAATTTAAATCTAGCTCTAAATGAGTTAATTAATTACCATCTCATGATAAAATTTAATTAACATGTAGTGGGACTTAATTCCTATATATAAATAGCACTGCACTATAGACTTGAATCATTTATTTGATAATTCGCAAATAGACCACACTGACAACAACAACCTCTCTATTAGATATCAATGACGAAAAATCATTAGAACTACTACTATTATTTTTCTCACAACTTCTTCATTAGTTACCGACTCTCCCTCTTTTAAGTAATTCATTTATACTCGAACAATTTCAAAGTATAACTTCCAATTGTCAAACACTTAGAACAATTTGGCCAAAGTTTTCGAATTAATTCAAACACTTGTGAATCTACTAAGGGGACATCTGTATCTCATAAGAGACTATAGATTCCCTATTAAATACCTGATCTCTTTTCACTTCATGCAGTTGCTCAATGCATGTGGGATTTCAGCCATATATATCAAGACCTTACTTATAGTATACCAACGTAACTGACATTCCATGCACAAGTCTGGAATACTCTTAAGATTTAGAGTCGTCGTTCAAATAGTACGATAGTAGTGCAGAAATAAGTAACTCACACGGTCCAACTCAGTGTATTTATGTTATTGAACACACCAACATGCACTTTAGGATCACCATCCACATGACAAAGAAAGGTCATCGAAAATGTCACGTTATAGTCTTAGCAGACAAGTAGTCTAAACTTGCCATTAATTACTAGTATTTCAAATAACATTTAATTCCATTTGTTCCAAGTCTATTTGTGGCTTAATCTCATAATCTACTTAGAACAACAGTTTAGAAAGTAATCTGAGGACTACATCCATCTCATAGATATTACATAAAAGAAAATCACATGCAACATATATGCACACTTATATAAATTTAACTAGGAAACGACTTGAGCTTCAATTTTATTCTTTAATAAAGTAATATTTGTAGGATAAATTTGGATTTTTAGAAAACTATTCCTAACTATTCTCACCCCTAAAAACAACCATACAAATTTTGGGGGTTTATATGTGTAGAGCATAAACAAGCCCTAAGGCTATGAGAACAAGCATGGGCTTATTAGCCCATTTTGATATTTCCTTTTATTTTCAACTCGAAAATAAATTTATAACATGCGGTTTGGAACATAGTGCAATGCAACAAATTTCCCCCTCCAATCCACTGCAAGGAGGAGTGAACCCCACATCAAACTACATGAAGTCCATACCGGCCAACCTAGTACCAACTTTAACTTGCCACTAGGAACCACCTTGGTCCACATATCAACCACGTTTTTGTTAGTGTTCTTCAGTATCATAAGCTTTTCTTCAATCACATAGTGTAACCATTGATATCACACATTAATGTGCTTTGTGCAGGTATGATACATGGAATTCTTGCTCAAATCCATAACACTCTCACTATTGCAGAATGCCATAAACTCTTTCTATTTTAGACTCAACTCTCGAAGAAACCTTTTAGACCATAACATTTCTTTCCCTACTTTAATAAGAATAATATACATAGCTTTAGTAGTGGAAAAAGCAACACACTTCTTCAACCTAGATTGCCAAGACACAGCTCCCTCTGCATAAGTGAACAAGTAGCTTAAAGTAGATTTTCTACTATTAAGGCATCTTTCCATATTAGAATCAGTATTCCCTTCAAGAATTGGTCCCAAACCACAAAAACTCAAACACTATTTCGAAGTACCCTGCAAAAATATGAAGATCCACTTCACTGCTGCCTAATAAACTTTCCCTGGATTCGAAAGAAACCTACTAGCAACACCCACAGCATGAGAAATATCTAATCCGGTTAAAACCATGGCATACATCAAAGAACCAACTGTAAAGGTGTAGGAAATAGAAGACATCTCTTCTTTCTCTTTCTTGGTCATAAGACAAAGCTATTTACTCAATTTGAAATGAGCAAAAAGAGGTGTGCTAACTGGTTTAGCACTCTTCATGTCGAACCTATCAAGGACCTATTCAACATATATTTCTTGTGACAACGACAACTTTCCAACTTCTCCATCACGAATAATCTCCATGCCCAAAATCTGTTTCATTGGATTATTAAACTACCACCAGTGTATTTTCTTATATATACACAATAGCTTGGAGCTATCATGATCAAGGTTGTGGATGTCTATATTAGTGTCTGTAAATGCTTTGTAATTGTCCTATTGATGTTGGAGGGTTGTATTTCCTTAGAATAATGGCTAACTCTAGTGAATGGTTTGAACTAAGCTGGAAAGGTGGTTTTAGTGATTAGTGTTAGTTTGGTCTCTTTTGGCGGCTGTTGCTGTAAGTCGATTTGATTAGTTATCCTGATGCATTGTTCTTCCTTCTTATCTAAGTCTATACAAAGTTATTTCTGTACTAGGATTCATTGAATGAAACTGAATTTGATTCTCCTTCTCATCCCTAATTCTGTTTATTTCTCATCACTTTTCTTCTACTTCTCATCTCAATTCCTCCCCTAACCTAGGTTATGATTCAAGATTGATCTTGAATCATAAAAAGAAGTGTTAAAGCTTGTCTAATTGCTTCTGATTGAGTTGAATTATTTAATTCAGTTGCTTAGCGTCCAATCAAGCTTAATTCGTTACAAGATCATCTGATTAGGTCATGTTGATTAGATTCTAGCGTTTAGAGTGTGCACAATCCGGCCAGATGAAAGAAGGTGATTGCAATGGCAGGTGAATCTACTACTAGAGCTAATATTGCTGCTAATGCTAGAGCAGTAGCTTTGGATTCAAATTAGTTTGACAAGATAGCTCAGCTATAGAAATATATGCATGATTTGATGTTAGCAGTTGGTTCAATGACTTAAATGGTTGGAGACATGTCTCAATCATAGCAACAAGTGTAGCAACAGTTGGTAGGAATACAAGGACAAATCAAGCGTCAAGCTATTCCTCCTTGAACTGCAATACTGTCATCTGGAAGTCAGCACACGAAACCTCCTAATCCTTTATATTCTCGAGCATCTGAAGAGAGTTCTGAAGGTGTGGTTGTGGTTAGGAGCACTGGATTTCAACAGTCTAAGGTTGAGATTGACACTTTTGATGGAATACAACCCTAGTCGTGGATTAGAAGAAGTGAAAGATACTTCCGCTTCTATCACATTGCTAAGGCAGAGAAGGTGGAGTTAGTAGCTATTTATGTTCAAGGAGGTCAAGAGGTGTGGTTCTACTGTTTGATTTGCAGCAGACCTTCACTCACTTGGCTTGAGTTTGTTAAGGACTTGTGTGAGCATTATGTGATGAAGATATAGGAGATGTGCTGGATCACTTCAACAAGGTAGCTCAGATGACATCTGTGAAAAAATACATGACTCATTTTGAGAACCTAAGAGCTAGAATGATAAGTGTGAACCCTGGTGCAAATGAGGCTTACTATATCTTGAGTTTTATCAGTGGCCTTAAGCCAAAGATTAAGCATTTGGTAAAGGCATTGAATCATATGACTTTGACATAAGCTTTCTCTAAAGCAAAGCAGTTTGAAGCCATTGTTTGGCAAATTCTGTTGGTCTGAAGAATAAAAAACTGTCAAGTGGCTCCTTCCCAACACTCTGCTACTGTTGTAGCTCCCAAGTCCTTGAGTTTGGAGGAGAAGAAGGCTCAAAGGCTGTGCCTTAAGTGCAATCAAGGTATTTCTTTGGTCACAAGTGCAATCCAAAGCTCTTGATGATAGTCACTGGAGCTAAGGTTGAAATTGATCAAGAAGTCCAAGGAATGGAGGACCATGTTAGTGATCAATTTGAGGATGTGCAAGGGGAATCAGATGATTATGACATGAAGATTTCAGTACAAGCATTGACCGGGAATGTCTCACACAACACGATAAGAATCAAAGGAGAAGCCAAATGCAATCCTTTACTGATTCTAATTGACAGTGGTAGCACGCATAGTTTTGTGGATCCGAAGGTTGTAAGAGCCGTGGGACATGAAATGATTAGTGACAGTTGTTGATGGAAATTCAATATTAACACAGACTAACTGTAGGCAATTCTGTCGGCAGGTGCAAGGACACAATTTCTTGTATGATTTCAGAGTTTTGAGATTGGAAGGCTGTGACATGATTTTGGGAGTTGATTGGATGAAAACTATCAGTCCCTTAGTGTTTGAGTTTTCTCAATTATTAGTTTCCTTCAAAAGAAATGGCCAAAGTGTGAAGCTGTAAGAATCATGGAGCAAGGACAACTGCAGTTAATGAATGGAAAAAGGTTACAAGGAGTGATCAAGAAGGGATCCTACTAGTGGATAGGACAATTGTTAGCTGTTGATGCTGCTCCAACTGGTGCTCAGATGAATTCTGAACTTGCAGTTGACAAGCTCTTACAGGATTACAATGATTTATTTGAGCAACCAACCTCCCTTCCTCCTAAGAGCACATTAGATCATGCTATTCCTTTGAAAGCAAGTTTGAATCTAGTGAGCCTTAAGCCTTTCAAGTATCCTCATTCTTAAAAAATTGAAATAAAGAGGCAAATAGATGAGCTATCGAGGACAAAATTCATTAGACACAGTTATAGCCCATTTGCTTCTCCAATGACATTGCTTAGAAAGAAGGGTGGGGCTTCCAGATGCGTAATGATTATAGGCAACTTAACTCCCTTGCATTTAAAGACAAATTCCATTTCCCATCACTGACAGTCTATTAGATGAGCTGTATGGGGCATTGTACTTCTCCGAGTTGGATTTGAGGCAAGGCTATTATCAGATTAGGGTGTTGGATCAAGACATTCACTAGACTGCTTTTAGAACACATCATGGACATTATGAATTTGTGGTGATGCCATTTGGGTTATCAAATGCTTCAGCCACATTTCAAGCTTTAATGAATTCAGTGTTCAAGCCCTTCTTGAGGAAGTTTGTTCTTGTGTTTTTTGACGACATTTTGGTATATAGCCCATATTTGGAGGCTCGTATAGCACAGCTGGATCAAGTTTTTAGTACCATGCTACAGCACAAGTTGCATGCAAGGCTCTCCAAATGTTCTTTTGCAAGAATTGAAGTAAGGGAGTAGCTACTGACCCTTCAAAGGTTCAAGCAATGAAAGACTGGCCTACACTAGTGACGCTCAAACAGTTAAGGGAATTTCTGAGACTGACTGGTTATTATTGAAAATTTATAGCTGGATATGGCATGATTGCCAAGCCATTGACAGATTTCCTAAAAAAGATGCTTTCCTCTGGACAGAAACAGCTCAAGCAGCATTAGAACAGTTGAAGTCTGCTATGAGCTCAACACCAGTTCTTGCAATGGTGGATTTCAGTGTGACATTCATCCTCAAAACTGATGCTTGTAGCATAAGAGTGGGAGCAGTTCTATCTCAAAATGGATGACCTCTGGCTTACCTTAGTCAAGCTTTAAGCCTAAGGCATTTGGGTCTATCCATACATGAGAAGGAATATCTAGTAATCTTGATGGCAATGTAGAAGTGGAGACACGATCTCGAAGGTCATCACTTTATCATCAGAACCAATCATCAAAGTCTCAACTACTTGGTTGAGCAAAATATCACCACAAGAGTTCAATGCAAGGGTCTCATGAAGATATTGGGGTTGGACTATTCAATTGAGTGTAGAGGTGGAAAGGAAAACCTTATAGCTGATGCTCTATCAAGGTGGCAAGAAGATGTGGAACCTACTACTTGTGCTGCTATTTCACTTGCTCTACCTTTTGGGATGGAAGAGGTACTGAAATCTTATGAAGGGGATGGTTTTGCTCTAGATTATAATATAGCCTTCGGTGTTAAAGACTCTCAAGATGGTGAATTTGATCTTTCTATTAGTAAAGGCATTATTAGATTCAAGGGGAGAGTTTATATTAGTCTAGCGACAGATTTGAAAAAGCAACTGGTCTTGGCCTTTCACGCATTTTCTTGAGGAGGCCATTACGGCATTGAGGGTACATATCAGAGGCTAAGGTAGTATTTCCATTGGCTTAGAATGAAGAACGATGTGATGGAGTTTGTTCGAGTATGTAGGACTTGCCAACACATGAAGAGTGATCATGTGTATTACCAAGGGTTACTTCAACCCCGACCTATTCTTGAGAGAGCATGGCAGCATAGCAGTATGGATTTTATTGAGGGATTGCCTAAATCCCAGGGAAGGAGATCATTTGGATAGTTGTGGATAGTTTTACCAAGTTTGGGCATTTCATTGTTGTCCATCATCCCATTACAGCTGAGAGGCTTGCAAGACTCTTCTTGGATCACATCTACAAGCTTCATGGATTACTTCAATCTATCATCTCAGATATGGGCAGGTTATTTACTAGTAATTTTTGGTGTGAATTGTTCTTATAGCTAAAATCATCACTTGCTTTGAGTTCCTCATACCATATTCAAACGTATGGTCAAATAGAGAGAGTACACCAATGTGTAGAGCAATATTTGAGAGGTATGACATTCAACCATCCCAGGAATTGGCCCAAATGGTTATCTTTGGCTGAGTTTTGGTACAACACACATGCTCATATCAAGGGACAACTCCATTCAAGGCATTGTTTGGCTATGATCCACCCTCTCCCTTTGGTATGCAAGGAGCTACCTCAAAGGTGGTTGAAGTCAATGACCTTCTACCTCAAAGGCAGCAGTTGGTGCAACAACTCAAGGAAAACCTTGAAGTAGCCCAGGCCGAGATGAAAGTTTTTTACGGATAAGAAAAGAACTGACAAAATTTTGAAATTGGTGATTTTGTTTTTATAAAGTTGCAGCCTTATGGGCAGGCATCAGGGGTAGTGTGCAGGAATGTCAAGCCATGTGCTTGTTACTTTGGCCCCTACAAGATGTTGGAGAAATTAGGAAGTGTTGCTTAGAGGTTAGAGTTACCTCCTGATTCATATGTGCATCCCGTGTTTCATGTATCTCTCTTGAAGAAGCATGTAGCAGAGGGTTCTTCAAGTTATGCAGCACCTCTAATAGCTTTTGTTCAGGGATGCATTGCATAGGAACCCGCTGCTATATTGGACTCTCATGTTGTGCAATAGTAGGGTAGAGGCTCAAAGGAAGTGCTCATGTAGCGGGCAAATCTAGGATTGGAGAATTCCACATAGGAGAATTCGAATTTCCTCAAGACCCGATTTCCCTCTTTTCATTCTTAAGGCAAGAATATGCTCTTGAAAGGGAGGTATTATTATGATCAAGGCTATGGATGTCGGTATTAGTGTTTGTCAATGCTTTGTAATTGTCCTATTGATGCTGGAGGGTTATAATTCGGTAGAATAATGGCTAGTAAATAGTTTGAACTAAGCTTTGACGGGAAAGGTAGTTTTAGTGGTTAGTGTTAGTTTGGTCTCTTTTGGTGGCGGTTGCTGTAAGTCAGTTTGATTAGTTGTCCCGATGCATTGTTCTTCCTTCTTAGCTAAATCCATATAAATAGCTAGATATTTCTTGTAATTAGATTCATTGAATGAAATTGAATTTGATTCTCCTTCTCATTCCTAATGCTCTCTATTTCTCATCACTTTTCTTCTGCTTCTCATCTTAATTCCTTCCCTCACCTAGGTTATGATTCAAAATTGGTCTTGAATCATAATAGAAGCGATCCCCTTATACCCTTGACCTAACATAAAGGAGTCAAACTTCTTGTACCATTGCCTAAGAGCCTGTTTTGAAGCATGTATAATTTTTTTTTCAACATGCAAATCAATTGCTCTTTACCTTGAATTTCATATCCTTCATGTTACTTCATGTATATCTACTCTTGCAAGTGACCATAGAGAAATGTAGTCTTCACCTCTAACTATTCAAGCGCAAGAGTTGTATTGGCTGCCATACCCAATACCACTTGAATGGAACTTGTCTTCACAATCGGAGTGAAGATCTCATCAAAATCAATCCCTTTCTTCGAATTGAAGCCTTTTGCCACCAATCGAGCCTCATGTTTCACAACTTGATCACCATTCTTTTTTAGGTTGAATACCAACTTGTTCAGAAGTGCTTTTCTACCCCTGTGAAGCTCAACCAACTCATAGGTTCCGTTTTTCTCTAAAGAATTTATCTCTTCATCCACAACTTTCACCCAATTATCCTTCTATTTATGAGTCTTTACTTCTTTGAAGCTCTCTGGCTCCCCCTCATTAGTAATAAAAATATAATTAGAACTAGAATATCTGGTAGATGGCCAATGCTCTTTGTTAGACATCCTCACTCGGGGCTCCATATTCATTGGTTGAGGGATTGGCTCCCCCTTCTCAAAACCAACTATATTTGGAGCATCATCAATTGCAATTGGCTCAAAAAGATTTTGTCCCATCATTAACCTGCTCTTTATCTATGGCACCTAATGAAGATGAATCGATGTAGTATTAACGACATCGCTTAGAGAACATGCAGTCTTCTCTAACTTGTCAAAATTAGCCATGTTCTCCTGTTCACAAAATACATCATCTCTGCTTCTCACAGTTCTTTTCTTTGTAGGGTCCCATTATCTTTAACCAAACTCCTCATCACCATATCCTGCAAATATGAAAAGAGTAGCTTTACTGTCAAGTTTTGATCTTTGCTTCTTTGGTACATGCATGAAGGCTTTGCACCCAAACATCTTTAAATGAGAATAATAAATGTCTTTCCCTTTCCACATTCTCCCTCGAATGTCAAAATTCAAATGAACTAATGGAGCCCTGCTGATGATGTACACAGTAATATTCACAGCTTCACCCCAAAATGTTTCAGGCAGCTTGGACGTTTTGAACAAACATCTAGTTTTCTCCATAATGATTCTATTTATTTTTTCGACTAACCATTGTGCTGAGTACCCAGTTTTTGTTCTTTCATGGCGAATCCCATGCTTTTTTAGTATCTTCTAGAATCATGGTTAATGTACTCTGTCCCATTATCAGTTTGGAGACACTCAAGCAACATCCCTGTTTGTCTCTCCACCATTGCATGAAACTACTAAAAGAACCTAAATACCTGGCTTTTGGATCTCAACAAAGACACCCAAGTTTTTCGTGAAGCAGCATCAATAAAAGTAACAAAGTATCTATTTCCTTTTAAAGACTTCACCTCACATACATTAGAATGTATCAATTCAAGTTTATTTCATTTTCGTTTTAACTTTTTATGAAAATTGACTATATGATTCTTACCTAACAAACAATCATCTCAAGGGTTTAAGGACTTACCTTCAACTAAAGGAATGAGATCCTTTAGCCAATATTTGCAATCCTTTCTCATTGACAAGAACTAGCCGTCTATGCTATAAATTTGGTGAAGCATCATCCTCGACCGTGTTCAATTCACCACCACACACCATCACATGTGTCTTATATAAAGAACAATAAAGCTTTCCTCTAGCTATTATCAATGAACCCTAGGTAAGTTTCTATTTTTCATCATCAAGATGACGTGTATAATCCTCTTTATCCAAAACATTCACACAAATCAGATTAAGGCTAATTCAGGAATATGTCACACATTCTTCAATGTAATAGTGCAGCTAGTACTAATCTGTATAAGAATATCCCCAATCCCAATGATCTTAGCAACACCATTGTTTCCCATTTTCATAGTACTAAATTTACCTGCTTTATACATAGAAAAATAGTCTCTTTTGGGAACACAATGATATGGCACTAGAGTCAACAATCCATTCAACATCAGGATCATTGATATGATTACACTTAACCGAAGCACAAAACAATGTTACCTGGTCATCATCATCACCTGTCACTGTAACTATAATCTTTTGATCATCTGCCTTTTTTGACTCGTTTCACCCTTATGTTCCTTCTTCAAAGAAAACAATCTTTCTTGGAGTTTTTACTTTAATGACAATGCCAACATCTTGGTTTTTCTCCCCTATAATTGGACATGCCTATGGACTTACCTTACCCCTTAGGCCCTCTACTCCTACTTTTGCCTCATATCTCATTAACAATTGCCTGTGCAGAATCAACACTCGTCTCTTTTCTTCTCATCTCCTCATTGAACACGTAGTCTTTTACTGCACTCAAGGACAATTTCTCATCTGTAGCTGAGTTACTAATAGTTACCACCAAGGTCTCCCAACTGTCAGATAGAGAGCTTAAGAGAAACAAAGCATGCAACTCATCATCAAGAATAATTTACATAATAGTTAATTATGTAATAACATCCTGAAATTCATTCAAGTGTTTAGCCATAGATTGACCCTCTTTGAATTCAAGTTCACCAACTCCTTAATAAAGAAAGCCTTATTCCTCGGAGACTACACTTATACTGATGGTCTAAACTTTTTTGTAATGTCTTAGCATTAATCTCTTGTGTTATAGTGTGAAAAACACTGAAATCTAACCCCTGCCTAATTTTTCGAACAACTTTTCTATTCAGTTTTTCTAACCACTGTCTAATTTTTCCAATAGCTTTTCTATTCAGCTTTTCCATTCAGCTTTTCCAATTCTTTAACTGTCAATTTTTCTTACCTACCACTATCACCCTCAATCTAAGCATGTAAATATTTACAGTATAATATGTCCTCTATTATTTTCTTTCAAATTGGATAATTTTCACCGATCAATTTTGTTATCGTATTATTATTAGTACCATCCATTATTATTCACCCTAATAATGAACCTTAGCTTTGATACAAGGGGTACAATGGGGTGGGTGTGGGTGGGTAGGGTCCAGAACCAATATAACCCATTTAATATTTGACCTAAATCCACAAAAAGATAGGATAATGATTTCAGATTGGGTCATGTCAGGTTGGGTTAGGTAGGTCATATTTGGTTAATGCATAATTATTCACTTAAATTCTGGGTTTCACCAATTCTATTACAAATCCAATAAGGGGATCCAATTATTCAATTGTTCATCTGAATGATAATCTGTTAGATTGTTCTATTTTTTATCCATCCTATATGTATATATAAGGTAATTTATCACTTAGGTTTTCTAAAGTTTGGACATTTATCACCTAGGTATTCTCATGTTTCAATATATACAATGGGGTATCCTGAGATTAGATATTTTATCACCTAGGTATCTTATGGAAGAATTTGATAAATTTTCCTATGAATTTGACAAGATTTTATAGAGAAATTATGGATGTCGTAATTATTATGAAAATGTATATAAGTCATGTTAATATTTTCAATAAAAATCCAATTATTTACACTACAAATAAATTGAATTTTTATGTAAGTTATCTATATTTAGCTGAAATTAAGAGTGCCATTATAGCATGTTTTGGAATAAAAGCAACACATTATGACACAATATAACAGTTTGCATTATTTTGTTTGTAATTATTTGTGATGTGGCTGCCGTAAAATAACAACAAAACAAACATGCAAAAGGGACTCACTGCAACTAGGGAGTGAGCCTAAATTTGAACCGCATGTCTTTGACCTCAATCACTCACTGTTTTCGGAGAAAAGGTTGTGATATTTTAGTGTATCTAACTTCAATTATACCGTGAGTTCAGCTTATGCTTCAATTAAGAAGATCAGGTTAAATGTTATGTTGGATTTTTTAATTAATTAATATATATATATATATATATATATATATATATATATATATATATAAAGTTGCGCCAACTATTGGGGGATCAAGCTAATAAGCGACACTTTGAAGCTGTGAGAACGAGTCATAGAGAGGAGGTTAAGGCAACAAAAGGAGGTATCCGAGAACCAATTCAGATTTATACTAGGGAGATCAACAATAGAAGCTATCCACCTCATAAGGTAGGCGATAGAGTAATATAGGGAGAGGCAGAAGGATCTCCACATGGTCTTCCTTGATTTGGAGAAGGCGTATGATAGAGTGCCGAGAGAGGTCTTACAGAGGATCTTGAGTAGGAAGGGCATCCCCATGCCATATATTCGAGCCATTAGGGACATGTACGAGGATGCGCAAACTAATGTGCGTATAGGTGAAGGGGAGACAGTCACATTCCCAATAACGGTTGGGGTACACCAAGGTTCTGCCTTGAGCCCCTTTTTGTTCATTCTAGTCATGGATGAGCTCATTAGGAACATCTAAGGAGATGTACCTTGGTGTATGCTGTTTGTAGATGACATAGTATTAGTGTGGGACTCTTGAGTCGACATAAGTGAGAAGCTAGAATTGTGGAGACGAGCTTTAGAACTGAAGGGTCTATGAATCAGTAGATCCAAGACCGAGTACTTGGAACTCAAATTCGGTCACTCTACCGTGCCTAGTACATAAAATGTCAAGATAAGATCTGAGACCATTCCGAGGAATCAGAGAGAATGGTGAGGCCGACGACGATGTCAACAACAGGATTAAGGTAGGCTGGCAGAAATGGAGGATGGCTTCCGGGGTACTTTGCGATAGAACAGTCTCGTTAAAGCTAAAGGGAAAATACTATAGGACAATAGTGAGACCGGTTATGCTGTATGGGGTAGAGTGTCGCTCAATGAAACAACATCACACCCAGAAGATGAAGGTGGCAGAGACGAGGATGCTGCGATGGATGTGTGGGCATACAAGTAAGGATAGGGTCAGAAACAACGCTATAAGAGGACAGTTGGGCATAGCCTCGATCGAGGACAAATTGAGGGAGCAACGCTTGAGATGGTTTGAACACGTTAGGAGGAGATCAACCACAGCTCCAGTAAGGCTATGTACATCCACCCCTCCCCCCAGACCCTGATTTTGTTGGAGCCCGTGAGGCACTACAAATGTTGTTGTTGTTTTTGTTGTTGACATATATATATATATATGTTGACATAAAATAAACGGATATGGACATAACTCAAGTGGTAGTTACAGTGACAGAGCAGGGCCCACAAACACCTTTCCTTGTAGACCTAAAAGTCAAAAACTGGGGTGAAGACAAACTCAGGAGCTCAGCAATTCACTTATAAGCCCGAATCAATCAAGTTTTTAAGCCTATCACTCTTGAATCATAATAATTTGAATGAGTTTAAGTCTGACAATATTAAGATAGAGCAAACCGTATTCAGGTGATTAGATTAGAACCAACGCAATCAAGGTCAAACCTTGGCCGTCGAAGCCCTAATCAATGGTGCGGACCTAAGTTCACCTGACTTATCAACTTGTGGCACTAGTGTTAAGACTAACGCCATCAAGGTAAAGCTTTGGCCATCAAAGCCTTAATCTAAAGCTTCAATTATGAACTAGTCAAAATTTAGGAACAAATTAAAACAGAAAGTTCATACCTGAAACCCGAAACATTATTTTACAGAACAACCAACTATAACAAGTTGTTCTACCCTAAGCTAAGCTATGCTAAGTCATGCTACTCCGAAGAAAAGAGCACAAGTGTGCTGTAAAAAAAACTTGATGGAGTTTTGTGAGTTGTATTTTTTTACTTGCAAGTGCACTAGTCGCTTCAAGTAATACATAGTGAGTAGAGTATTGTTCCCATAAGAATTGCTGAGTGAGTACTAAAATTAGTAGCTTTAATACTATTTGAAAAATCGAAAACTTGGGGATTTTGATATGAAGTAAAGTAAAATAAAAATAAAAAGTTAAAACTAGACTAGTATGAGCCGATTTAAGGTATTTTTTTTAGTTAATAAAGTCTAAGGCATCTGATTTCATCTTAGTTGCATCAATACGCCTTTTTTATCCTCGATATTCAAGTTGTTACTGTGTATTAATGATTGATAATCCCAATTTACTAAACAGTCTCTTTCCAACAACATTTAGCGTACTCTTTAACATATTAACCCATCGCTTTTGTGCATGAATTTAAATAAGAAAAGAGTTATAAAAGCTCTATGATTTTCTTTTAAAAATCACACAAATCGCGTTAATCTCTCTCGATCATTTCGCCCAATTTATGGTGCTTATCACCTCAGCACTCATCATAATTCTCCTTTCGGTCTCATTATAAATCATTATAGGCCTTAAATAGTGAGCAAGCATTTAAAACTCATGAAGAACAATGATAAACACTTCAACAGCACAATAACATAAACATTGAATACCTTAAATTAGAAATAAGCGTATTTTACAACTTAGATTAACAAAACTAGTTCATGTTAAACTTAATATTAAACATTAAAAATATTGAAATACATGAACTAAAGAAGAAAAATGATAAAACTAACAAAAATAACAAAAGAAATAACCAAGAACAGGTCAGGGTCTGCTGCACAGACCCGACGTGTTCTCTCCCCTATTTCACTCAATTCTTTTGTGTTTTTTGATCTAAAAACTTTAGGATTCAACTCCATGAAACCTCCCCTATTTATAAAAGTAGTATTGGGATAAAAAAATTTGGAAAAAATCTCAAAAATCCGCTCCCATTTGTGCATCCTGAGGCAATTCTGGGGTTCTAGTTTCTTATTGTTTTTCTTGATATTTTCCGCACTCCACCGCCCAAATTATGCTCCAAAACATCATATTGATTTTTTTTGATGTTTTTACAATGAATTTGGTTAAAAAAAATCGAGTTTAAATTCCAAAATGCAAGTTCATAAAAATGCTGAAATCTGTGACAGTTTTCTGCAACCTGATTTCCAGCCCGGTTGTCTTCATTGTTTAATGAAATCCTCCTCCCAAATGCTGTATAAACATGTTAAAAATATGTTAAATAACTTATTTAAGCTTTTTTTCAGTGAATTTAGTTGAAAAAATTCAAAAAACTCGAGTTCAAATTGCCCTTCCTGAGCAGACTGCAAGTTGCTTTGCAACTTTTAATTTTTTTTATATTTTTCGATTTTTTCCTAGTTTTTTCTATAAAAGAATGCTCAAAATAGCTTTAAGTAGTGTTTAATTGTATTATACAATACATAAAAGATGAATAATGAGGATAAAAGCTTAAATTTTAGCTAAAAATTGATGCAAAACTTGTGTAATAGGGTGTAAGTTAGGTGTTCTTGGTAATTTTGTGCAATTTTTGTTATTATTTTGTAATTTTTTGATTTATCTTGCTTTTACTTATTGATATTAATGATAAAACTAGCAATATTTAATACAAAATTGGTGGTTTTTGAAAGAAAATAGGTGAAATAGTCAAAATCGAGCAAAAACGAGCAAAAGTGATAAAAATTAGAATTAAAATGGTTAAAAATGTATTAAAATGATATAAATAAATATATACAAATTTAAGGTTATCAAAATACCCCCAAACTTAAATCTTGCTCGTCCCTGAGCAAGACTGAATATTTCAGTACCATATCTCATATTTTTCAAGAATTTTTCTACTGTCTAGAGCAAGCGCACCCTAATTCAGAAATGAATAAACGAAAATCAATGTTTGAGGCTCTAAAGGAAAAATCATCATTTCTAAGGGAAAGCTTGTCAATCTCCTAGGTTGCTGAGATTTAGAAGTTAGGATTGCAAATTACGTTTATCCGTTCTTTCAAATCCCAAGATATTCAAACAGAATAGAGGAAAAAATTCATACCACTCATAACAAATCTTATCGAGTATGTCCAAAACTAAAACATTTTTTTTTCTTTTTTTTTCTTTTGTATTTTTAATTTTTTTAAAGGAATTTATTTGCTCAAGTCACTTTCGGCTCATGAGTTTACCTTCAGCGAGAATCAAGCTCCGACTCCTGGGCGATGACTCATAAGTAAGAGAAGCCACCACTGAGATGTCCCCAATATTACCGAGTGAGTATATCTTCAGCGAGAATCAAGCTCCGACTCTTGGGCAATGACCCATAAGTACGAGAAGCCACCACTGAGATTCCTTTTCTATGACTCCCCTGAGTTTATCTACAGTGAGAATCAAGCTCCGACTCCTGGGCGATGATCCTTAAGTAAGAGAAGCCACCACTGAGACGCCCTCAATATTAGGTAGCACATATCTTTATTTATGCGAGATAGTGGTGCTAGAGATACAATTTTATCTACTCTTATATATATATATATATATTTCATATTTTTCTTTTAGATTCAGGCATAGCTCCTTAAAGTTAATTATAAGATAATAATCCTTAATACAATTCATTCAAATTTGAATATCTTTTAATAAGCAAGAAAGGTAAAACAGCTATGCTAACTAGTGAACTCAATTACCATAGTTTTATCAAGATAATGCCATATATTAGATTTTGTTTCACTATTAAAGCACAAAAATAATCGATTCTTAGGTTATTCCAATTAAATTACAGTAAACGAGCTAAGAAAGAGTAAAAAATAGCCTAAAAAAGCATGATGATAAGTTTTCAAAATACAAGGGGATATTTTTTTTTTTTTTATTATATTATTGTTATTATATTATTATTATTCAAAATGTAGTAAAACCTAAAGCGTAGAAAATCTTTTTGTTGGCCGACCCTATTTACATCCCCATACAAAGGTTCCGAACTCTGGGAGGCACTTAAGCCGACTCCAAAACAGACACTAATAGAAAACTTTGTCAAAATGTTTAAAAAAAATAAAAAATTCATTAAAATTTTAAAACATGACTCTCTCACCCCCAAACTTAAAAATTAACACTGTTTTTAATGTTAAACGGACTATAAAGAACAAGTGGGAGAGAGATACTTTCCCGGTTTGAGGATTGCTCTTTGATGGTGCATGTGGACATCGTGCCACCCCCAAACTTATTGTGAAATACCAGTTTAAACAAAAATAAATATGAGATAAAATAAAAATAATAAAAGAAAAATAAAATTAGATAAATAAAGATATAAACACTTGGGCTGGCTCCCAAGAAGCGCTTATTTTATAGTCGTTAACTTGACTTTCTGGGTGGATCTAATTTATCTAGATGGATTAAAAAATTAAGATAAAGTTAAAATTAATCAGAAAACTTAAAAAAATAACAATCTAAAATAAAATAAAATAAAATAAATAAATGAATGAAGATTAATGTTTTAAATTTTCAACAAAATTTACATTCTCTTAACAATTGCAAATTATAAAAACAAACAAAATAATTGTTTTTTTTTATATATGAATTTTTTTTACTTAATAAATTTTTTTTGTAAAAGAATTATCTGTACAAATAAAATGAATGAATGAAAAGAAATTTATATGTCAAATTTAACAAAATTTACAAATTATTAATAATTTCAAATTAGTATCAAAAGTATGTGGTATCAATATTACTCAATTATAGACCATCCCCGTCAACAGCGCCAAAAACTTGATGCGTATTTTTTTACTAGCAAGTGCACTAGTCGCTTCGAGTAATACAGAGTGGGTAGAGTATCGTTCCCACGAGGATTGCCGAGTGAGAACTGAAATTAGTAGTTTTAATACTATTTGAAAAATCAAAAAATTTGGAATTTTGATATGAAGTACAGTAAAATAAAAATAAAAAGTTAAAACTAGACTAGTGTGAGCCGATTTAATATATTTTTTTTTAGTTAATAAAGTCTGAGGCATCCGATTTCACCTTAGTTGCTTCAATACGCCTTTTTTATCCTCGATATTCAAGTTGTTACTGTGTGTTGATGGTTGAAAATCCTAATTTACTAAACATTCACTTTCGAGCAACATTTAGTGTACTCTTTAACATATTAACACATCACTTTCGTGCATGAATTTAAATAAGAAAAGAGTTATAAAAGCTCTATGATTTTCTTTTAAAAACCACACAAATCGCGTTAATCTCTCTTGATCATTCGCCTAATTTATGGTGCTTATCACCTCAGCACTCATCATAAATCTCCTTTCGGTCTCATTATGAATCATTATATGCCTTAAATGGTGAGCAAGCATTTAAAACTCATGAAGAACAATGATAAACACTTCAACAGCACAATAACATAAACATTGAATACCTTAAATTAGAAATAAGCGCATTTTACAACTTAGGCTACATCGTAGCCTTAAATTAACAAAATTAGTTCATGTTAAACTTAATATTAAACATTACAAACATCAAAATACATGAACTAAAGAAGAAAAATGATAAAACTAACAAAAGTAACAAAAAAAATAACCAAGAATAGGTCAGGGTTTGCTGCATAGACCCGACCTATTCTCTCGCCTATTTCACTCAATTGTTTTGTGTTTTTGTATCTAAAAACTGGATGATTCAACTCCTTGCAACCTCCCCTATTTATACAAGTAGTATTGCAATAAAAAAATTTGGAAAAAATCTCAAAAATCCGCTCCATGTTAAAAAGATGTTAAATAATTTATTTAAGCTTTGTTTCAGTGAATTTAGTTGAAAAAAATCCAAAAAATCGAGCTTCAAAGATGCTTGCTGCAACAGGTTGCAAGTTGCTGCAACTTGTAATTTTTTTTATATTTTTCGATTTTTTTTTGGTTTTTTATGTAAGAGATTGCTTAAAGTAGTGTTTAATTGTATTATACAATACATAAAAGATGAATAATGAGGATAAAAGCTTAAATTTTACCTAAAAATTGATGCAAAACTTGTGAAATAGGGTGTAAGTTAGGTATTCTTGGTAATTTTGTACAATTTTTGTTATTATTTTGCAATTTTTTGAATTATCTTGCTTTTAATTATTGATATTAATGATAAAACTAGCAAGATTTAATACAAAATTGGTGTTTTTGCAAGAAAATAGGTGAAATAGTCAAAACCGAGCAAAAAACGAGCAAAAGTGATAAAAATTAGAATTAAAATGGTTAAAAATATTTTAAAATAATATAAATAAATATATACAAATTTAAGGTTATCATTTTGTATTGAATGTGTGTGTTTTGGACTATAACATCATCCTTTATTTATAGATAAACAAAAAATAACTGCTGCTCCCTAATCTGGTGGCATTTTCTCCCCACGTCAGGCGACCAAGCTTCTCGTTGCGCGTTAAAGATCAATGAACCTGTCCATGAAGTTTTGGAGGGAACTCCTTGAAGCCCACATCCGAAACTGTAGCTGAATTTCCCTTTAGAATCCTCACGTCCTCTCTGATTAAGCTTAGTGCCTCAGTATCTAAAATTGTGTTCTGCATAATTGTCTTAAGCTTGGAAACCATGTATCTTGCAGCCTTCTTAGCAACTCCTTGAGCTCAAGCTCTCTTTACTTTTTAACCATCTCGAGTCTTGAGTGGTTGACACCCGCGTTATGATAATGATCTTCTCAGGATACTGGGCTCGAGATGCCATTACCTTAACACCTAAATGGCTTATTTTCTTCGAGAATGGCCTGACGTGTTAAGCACATGGCACTTTGCTTAAAATTGGCATCGTCCTAGTCCCCTCTAATTCAGGGTGTAAACAAATGTCCCCCTTTTAGCTGTTGGTACATTTAAATTTGCAATGGGTACAAAATTCTGATTTGACACTCAATAGCTACAAGGAGCTCGAGAGATCACTGTTTTGTCATTTACTCCTCCTTCCCGCGTATCTATAAGTATGATAGTTTGGGCTTGAAATCTTCATTTTTTTGTTTTTTTTTATTTTTTTATTTTTTTATTTTTATTTTTTTTGCTTTGTGCCCTCTCTTTACTACAATTAAGTGCTCTTTGAAACACATGCTATCCACTGCTATTGAATCTGCCATTCTTGATTCAATCTGCGTTAATCCCTTTGCATCTTCTTGAAACTGGTCCACCGGTGGCTTAAATTTCTTTTGTAGTTTCTACTCCCCTTCCCCAAGTTGATAGCCCTATTAAGCAATTAATATGTTTGCTCTAATCTGATATTTCAATGGCCTCTGATTCGATAACGAGTCAAATTAATCTCCACACCATCGAAGAGGATCTTTCTTGGTTACCAGAGAATGACTGTTCGCCTTCCTTTGCGTCATATGCCCTAGGACCCATCTTTGACCTATCTCATGATGTTCCTAGCCTTCTACGCCTGTTTTCAGACACTAATGAATCTCTTTTACATCATGCAACCTTTGCAGGTCAATCTTAGGGAGGAAGATGAATTTGCAAAGATGCGGCACCTTTCAAGGGATGGATATTTTTGGCAAGACGGTACACCAAATGGGTTGACAGGCTAATGTTGACCCACAGTGAAAAATGGAAGAACCTTCGCATCTATGAAGCCATCATGCTTCCTACCATTGTTGTCAGCAATGATTATCCCATTATTAACCTGCTGTTAGAGCACCCGTTATATTGCTTTTGTTCTCCATGAGGGATTTCTTAGTATTACCTTATAGGACATAGCGGCCTTGACTGGTCTTTCATGGGGAGGAGAAGAATTACCTTTTGATTCTTTTTTTTTATAATGAGCAATAACACTTGGGTTTTAATGGATGTAAATAGGTGTTTAGGAAGAAATTGAGGACCAATGTGTTTAATAAAAAATTTAAGGCCAGGTTCGTGGCTAAAGGATACGCTCAAAAGCAAGGAATATATTTCTTTGATACTTACTCTCCCAAAATTAAGATTGCACCATGTGAACCTTGTTAGCTCTAGTGTGCATACATAACCTTGTGATACTACAAATTGACGAAAATTCGCCTTTTTGAATGGTGACATTGAGGAAGAAATCTATATGAAACAACCTAAGGGGATCCGGGTTCCCAGTATGGAGCATAAGGTATGCAAGCTTGTAAAATTCCTTTATGGACTTATATAAGCTCTAAAATAATGGCATCAAAAATTTGATTGTACCTTAGTCATGCATGGAATTGCTGTAAACAGTGGTGATGCTTGTGTGTATTCAAAGTATGTTGATAATTCTTGCATGGTTATTTGTTTATATATTGACGACATGCTTATCTTTGGCAAGAGTGTAAATATTGTGAATGGTATAAAGTCTTTCTTGACACAAGTTTTGATATGTAAGACCTAGGTAAGGCCGATGTGATACTTGGGGTAAAAATAACTAGAACACCTGAGGATTTGACTTTATGTCAATCCCACTATGTAGAGAAAATATTAAGAAATTTTGGTCACTTTGATTAAACTCTAGCTAAAACTTCATATGACCCTAGTGTTCATTTGAAAAGAAAGACAAAAGATAATGTATCACAGGGTAAATACACTAAGATAATTGATAGTGTAATATTTTTAATGAACTACACTCATCCTGACAATGATTATGCCATTAGTAGACTTAGTTGTTACACCCATAACCCTATAACACGGTTGTTAAGATATCTTAAAGCTACCGTGAATTGGAGGTTACAGCATAAGAAATTCCCTATTGTAATAGAGAGATACTGTGATGCTAATTGGGTGTCTGATTTTGATGAAAAATTCATTTTACTAGTGGCTATATGTTTGTGCTTGCTAACTGTGTTGTATCATGGAAATCATCTAAACGAACCTGCATTACTAAATCAACTATGAAATATAAATTTATTGCACTAGAGCGGGTTTGGAAGCTGAATGGCTAAGGAGTGTCATAGGAGACATTCCATTATGGGGGAAATCCACGCCTTCAATTACATTACGCTGCGATTCACGAGTAGCCATTGGAGTTGCTTAAAATGAGGTTTATACTTGAAAGCAGAGGCACATCCACCTCAAACATGGTCTTGTAAGACATTTGATCACGAATAATGTGCTCTCACTCGAGTATGTAAGGAGTCATAAGAGTTTGGCATATCCTCTAATAAAAGGCCTTGCAAAAATGAAATAGCGGAGGAATGGCCTTAAGCCCATTTGTGCTTATCTCGGTGGATACTCATATCGAGAGTTATGTTCAATGGGTCAAACGAAGTCAGAGATCGTGAAATTCGAGATAGCCACTAGAACCCATTCCGAGAAGGTGCTGTATTAGTGGCTCTAGGATTTGTGAGTACTACCATGACATAACAATGGGCTTAAGGCTCTTAATATTGTCCATAGCCTACTATGGTGGTGTGGGACAACATACCTGATTGACACACCGTACTACCATGACATGGAGATGAGCTTAAGACTCTTAATAATGTCCCTAAAATGGCGGTGTGGGACTGAACACCTGATGGATTCACCTATAGGATTGTGGGGTTTGAATTCCTTGTGTTGAGAGTAAAGGATTACTATCTAGAGCTTTCCTCAGAATGCTACGTTTCAAATTATGTTTAGAGGGACCTCATACATCCTGATTACGAAGTATGTTTCAACATTGAGAACCACATGAGGGGTAGGTATACTCTTCACACTGAATGCTCAAGATTCAAGAATATGTTCACCTTGAGTGGTTGTGGGACATGCTTAGTCACTAGGTGTTGATTCAAGTCTAAAGACATTAGCATCATCAAGTGTGGGTCTCACTGCCTAGCAATACTCTTCCTTTCCTTCATTTTCTCAAAATTGAACCATGTGGGGATTGTTGGAACTTGGGGTAGGGCACCACCTTACTCTGGTCTCGAAGCCACAAGCTTGAGATTGAGCGCACTTCTCTGACTGCGTGAGCTCCCATTCTTTCCATAATTATTATTGCCTTAATAGAAGCTAGATTATTAGCACCCCATATCCATCAGTTTTCTTATTGAATCCTGATTCTTAGGCCATGATGTTTTCCTTAGCGTGCAAGTTTTTCTTCTATAAATAGGAAGGAACGTACTCAGTGCCTCAAGGGCTCCCGCCTACGCAGGGTCTGGGGGGGCGGATGTACGCAGTCTTTCCCCTTCAGGATGTTAACCTGAAGAGAGGCTGTTTCCCAGTGCCCCCAACCTGAGGGTGAGGACTTCCCAGGAGGTCACCTATCCTGGTACTACTCTCGCCCAAGCATGCTTAATACCACACTTTATTGTTCAATATATTGAAAATTACATAACTTCGTTTTCTTCTTTGTTTTCTTTCTCTCAAAAAATTTAATTCTTTCTCTCCTCCATTATTGAGCAATTTGAGGCATGTTCCAGTTCATCTCACTGAAGTACATTGTCGAGGTGGGTGCTGTATTAACCCTGGGGATCGGAGTGCCATTATTCCTGTTTTACCTGTGTGGGAGCATAAACGACTTAGAGCAGTCGACTTCTCCATTACGTAGGAATTATTTGGTCTATTCTTTCCTTTCTGATTTACTCCCTTTGCGTTTTTGTTTTTATTATTCCTCTCATTTTTTTTCTCTTCTGTTTTGTAACCAACAAGTTCACTTCGATTGTATTACAAGTTATATTTTGATCACTCATTTACTTTATTTCACCAACACACCACAACGTGACAATTCTTCGATTTAGTCTTTCTTATATTGCTTGTTTGTCTTTGTTCGAGGTTATTTTCTTTAAAGTTTGAGATTACCTCATTTCTGGTCGAGTTTGTTCAGTTTAAGGATTTTCTGTTCGAAGACTTTGAGTTAGTTTTAATTTCCATTTTCTATGTTGAGTTTGTTATCTAATCCATTTGCGTTATTTTCCAATGTTCCAGACTTGAATAACCTCTCGTATTAAACTAGCTACCGAAGACATGATCACGTGCAAGTCTATAGTGGCATGCTCTTATTATCTCTCACACTCACTTCACTTATTTGAAATAAGGCACCAATTAAGTTTTACAACGCTTATAATTTTTTCTAAAATCACCAAAAATTTTCTTAGTTCTGCCATACTAATCAAAGATAACAATGTCCACATGGAGCGTCATCCTAACTTTAGCTTCCTCTATACATAGTGAACACCTCTCAAGGGCACCCCCTGATCACGGATTATGCAAGTTTCTTGGTAGCACGATGGGGCCTTTTTAAGTCATCTAGAGTTTCTTTCTTAGATGAACAATCTTCTCTTCAAGGGTAGCCAAATAGTGTTTTCCGTCCTTATGAGAGGCTTCTTTGTAGAATTATTTCTTCTTTACATTTGCTAGTATCAAACAAAAAACTTTCCCCTATGTGGTCCTGTCAAATTGGGAAAAATCATCATTTTCATCAATTAAGTTATAGTCATATTTCTTCTAGTTTTCCTTTGTAGTTAGATCACTCATATGTTTGAGGTCCCACACCCCCGCTCCTTCAGTCAATGGCAATGCTTATCTCATTTATTTTCTTGATAATCATTCCTATTATCTGCAAATTTTTTGTGCTTCATGACATTCATGTTTTTTCATATGTTCAAACACTCTAGTTCAATGGTCAAAACTCAATTCGGCCACAACATTAAACATCTTTTTTTTTTTTTTTTTTTTGGACAAATAACATTAAACATCTCACAAGCCATTAGGGGAAATTTCACAATGTGTCTACTTTTCTTGACTCACTTAGAGGTTGTGATTGTTTGTCATGACCTCATACTTTAGACTAAATTGGTACATGTTTTTAATGTATGTGTTCTTCTACAACATTTCATTTCTATGAATTCGAATCACTATAATATTGAATATAGTAACAAGAGTTGGAGTTTTGTAATATATAACAATAAATTGCAGATTGACTCTATTTGCAACTCAGTAGTTAAATGATTTGACTCCAAAACAAACACGAATTGCCTCGTAATGTAAATGAAACAAGTATTTCTAATATTTTAACAAATTGAGGTTCAACAAAGGTTTAAACACTTGTTTAACCTCCAAAAGCTCGAGTCAAGTTTCCACTCAAAATCCTAACACTAGTTTAGGACTAGATTCTAATTCTTGCGAGCAGACACATGGCTCAGCCTAACTCATTTCCATCCAAATATTTGGAGGAGTATCAGAGAATCAAACATCCCGAAAGTTTATTTGTTAGATTAAGTACGAAGAATGTTGCAATATGCCCCATCTCATAACTTACCATTAGACTTTAAACATGGATATTGCACGAGCTTACCTTATAACTTATGTTGAAACTATTATAATACTGAGAGTGAGAGTTTTTAAGATTTGAAATTGTGTCACTCCAATAAATTTTTCTCCAATACCATGTCACTATGTTAGAAAATCAACAAATTCAAAAATTTAAGTTATTAAGTAAAGATTCATAATGTTTTTATAGTTAAATAAGCAACAACAACAAGAACGCGGAAAAATCCATCGAATACCGTAACTTAATAAATAATTTATATATACATATATATCAAGTACACATGTCGTGTGGTCATCAAATTACGACAAAGTAAACAATTTAATATTGCTTTTATAGTTCCCTACTTTTTATAACAACTTAATAACACATAATCTTTTTTGGATCAGATAATGCATAAATTTGATGCTCAAACTTAACCTATTTAACATTGTCCTCCATCTGACGATTTAATCTTTGACTGTCAAGTGCCAAATACCTTCAGTGGGATCACACTACTAACCAATAAATTGCAATTGTACCCAAATCCCCTTAGCCCAAAACTCCCATATAAAAAAGGGGTTAAGGTTCCTATACTTCACTTGTTGGTGCTCTGATATCCCCTTAGCCCTAAATCCAAACCGAACCCAACTTGAAAACAGGATCTTGTCCAAGCATTGACCTACGAAAACCCACAATCAAAACCGAGTAGAAAATAAACCAGAAACAACAAAAACAACGAAGAAACCGAGCATAAATTAAACCAAAAACAACGAAGAAACCGAGCAAAAATTAAACCAGAAACAACAAAAACAACGAACAACGGGTGGTATACGTGGTTCGACACCTTAATGAGGTCCTAGTCAACGGGCCTCCATTTTCAGAGGAGTCAAATCCACTATCAGTAATTTAGGATTACAAACACAGACGAGCATCAAGTCTAAGTGAAAAACAACAGAGATTAAAGTAAGAAATCAAGAAAGAACAAGAGAAAAGCCATACCCGAGCGATATGAGCAAAGAGCAGCCTAGAGATCGATACCCTAGTTGTATCCTTGAAGAAAACCTCATCTAGGCTTATGTCTTCCAGTCACCGCATTGAATCGAGTATCCCCTACTCCAAAGGTTCACCATCTTCTTCTTCTTCTTCAGCCCTCCATCCTCAGTCTATAAGTTTTTCTCATTAGAAAGCCATTCTCTCTCCTCCATTTCTTCTCTCTCTCTCCTGCGTTAGTTTTTTCTAGAAAACCCCAAATGGGTTTTCATATTTTTACTTTATTTTTTGTTCTCTGTCAAAATCTGATCACACGTAAAAACCCTAAACAAACAGGGTTTAATAAAGCAACAGGGATAGCTCAGATCCAACGGTGCAGGTCTCGACACGTGGCACAGATCTGACGACCCACAACAGTTGGCACGGGTAAGCAGGATAGCGGGAATATGGGCAAAACAGGTAACGGGTATAATCAACGAGTAAAACAAACCTGATATTATTTATTACCCAAAAGAAAATAATACAAGATAAATTTCCAAATCTTAATTACCCATTTTAATCAAATACCCAATTACAAAACAATAAAATCGTCTATAATTTCTATTCTCCAAGTTAAGATATAATCATCCAAGTTTGTCTCCAACGAGCCTAAATAAGGTGAGTGGCTAAAACCTGCAAATGCCATCCTAATTTCCCGAATAGAAATTCTTAGACAATTTTACCTTTTATTTTAGTCATGACTCCCCAGTCCATTACTACTGATGAACTTTTGAAACTAAGTTACATCATATAGTGGACATTGAATTTTATGGGATCATAATCCAATAATCTCCACCATGGTCTCATGAAATTAGCTCACAAAGCTCCTTCGAACATAGAGGCCATTTCGAAAATAAGTTTCACACCAAGAAACCAAAATGCTCACAAAATATAACATGAGCACAATCATCATTACAAAAAAAGTGACTGCTACCAACAGCATGATTGTTATTGGCAATGGCAATTTTCCTGTTGGTCAAGGCTTTACCAACAGAAATTGGTTTGTTGGTACACTGTTGGTATTGCCACTATTGATAAAGGCTTTACCAACAGAAATTTGAAGTTGTTGGTAATACCTCTACAATAGCTACAATTATTTATTTGTTGGTAAAAGTTATACCAACAAAAGCTTTTTGTTGGTAAAGGGTATTACCAACAAAATATTTTCTATTGGTAAAGGATATTACCTATAACAAATTCTTTATTGGCAAATAATATACCAACAAAAAATTTTCTGTTGGTAAAAGTTTTACCGATAAAATAATATCTATTGGCAAAAGGTATGCTACCAAAGACTTATTTTGTTATTACCAACAATAATTTCATATTGCTACTCTCTACATCAAAAACATAGTTTGTGGCTGGCATTACCTCGTCACAATAATTTACCAATTTATATAATCAAATCTATCATTGTATCCAAAATGTATACAACTCCATCAATGTTTAATCCACGACAAAAGCAAAGTATCCAATACAAATCTACAACTCCATCCAAAATCTAATCTAACTAGTACAAATAGCTAAAAAGAAAAATCCATCATCTACCAAAAAGTTCTAAGTAATTTGCCTACAACAAGAACAACCAACATCATTTATCTTCCAACACATAATCTTCATCGGCAAATCTTCCTCTTCACATTCGTGATTAAGCTTATCATCCAATGATCTTCCATTTTCCTATGACAATGAACAATAGAGACATTAAACAACAACATAAGCTCGATCACAATTTTTTAGCATAAAGGCAAAATATTACACTAAAACATTGTCATAGAGCCTATATACAACACCATAAGGATTTTCTTAGTAAATAAAGAACACGACTTTCTATTGGAGTATATTATGACACTAAAAAAATTCATATTTGCATAGTGTAATAGAAAGTTCAACTCCGATATCTGAATTTGGAAAGGAGTATGTCATGATTTCCTCTACATCTTTTAACTTATAAGCATCATGTACGAACTCATGCAAATTCATATGCATTCTAGAGCTATTCATTGGTAAACAATGATAAGAATGTGAGCTCCCAATTAATATGGTTATTAACTCATAAGCATCAATAATGTTAATGTATATTTCCCTCAAATGCAGTTGTCTTCCAAGAAATGTTCACCAAACTGCAGTATTATCACATGAAAAATGAATTCATTATACTTTATAAATACATCTAAAACGTCAAACATACACACAAAAAATTGAACTATATATATATATCCGCATCAAAAACTAGTTATGTATAGACAGTTTCAAAAGTAAACTCCCACATGGTCTAGCAGATACAAACATATCTAAAAATCTTTATTTACAAACCCTATTTAGTTTCAAATGTATCAAACATATGAAGAAAAAGGATTTGTAATCTATCAAAATCCACCAAACTATACAACAGTTTGCTTGGGTGCCTATATTCACGAACTTGCGAAATACATTTTCCAATACAATGGCTTCTTAAACAGGGAATGACCACAACCAACATATCACTAGGTTTCTCCTTGGCATCAAATTAAACACAAGTAACATATAACTACCTTGGGTACATCTATTTCATTATAACCATTTACAGTACATTTTAGAGTTACCTAAACTTGAGTCCAATGGAGAAAATGTTTCTAAGAAGCAACAATAGTCAATATGATTCACTCAATTATATCACAGAAAGAATAAAAAAGCCAAATAAATGATCCACTCAATATGATTCACTTAATTATATCACAGAAATACTAGTTAATATATTTACTTGCTAATGTTAATCCATAAACGTCACTAGGAGTTGCTTCAAAAAGTGGTGGCAGGCTTCTAAACCCTGTCAACAAGACCTACAAGATAATTAATTCAAGTTGAATAACAAGAAACAAGAGCATACACCAAATTCAGAATAACTGCAAAAAGAAACCTCAGCACTTATTCAGGAAAAATAGTTGTTTGGAAGCAAGGGAATAAAGCACAACTGATCGCTGCAATATACAAAATTATACTTTATGTAACAATGGTTCATCAAAAAGATTTTGAAGCAGGAAATCAAATTCACTAGAAACAAATTCCCAATACATATGTACCTTAGTGTCTAAGAATCGTTTAGTGGACATAAGAATTATAACCATGGAATCAAATGCCCATTACATTTGCACTAAACTAAGTCTCAGAAACTTACATGGTTCTAAGCGCCATGTCAAAGAACATAGGCAAATCATTTCTTGTATAACAAAATGAAAGCAAGACATGATGGAAAGTTAGAAGTAGGTATTTAGAGTATAGTTTCAAAACTCTAGAGGCTAAAACATATATCGAAGAGCCCATGGATGTTTCAGATTTAATGTAGTTGTTGATAAAAGAACAAGAGATAACATATAAAGAGTAGATTACTTGCACAAACCTATCAAAATTTGTTAATTTAACCCTGTATCCTAAAAAAATCATACACACTATGCTCATAAACTTTCATAATGACAAAAAAATATGAAGAACACAGAAAGTTGCTATACTAATAAACCAATCAGTAATTATTCGATGAACTATAAAAAGGTTTACCTTAGGGCACTTATTTGAAGGCCTAACTGAAATAATAGAATACTAATCCAAGGTATTTCACAACATTTCAACTAATTCTAAAAAATAATAAATAGAGAAAAGTGATTAGACATGCCAAAATGATATGCTCAACATGATATTCCAATACCAACTACCAAAACATAACTTTTTAGCTAAATTTTTATATTTGAGCTCGAAGTTATACGTTATAAAATTATCAACTATGAAATTAGCAACTAAGGCCTCAAATCTTTCTCAACCATTTGATAACATCCCAGTTTAGCTTTAGAGTATTAAAATTTTCAAAAATATTACCCTAGTGGTTGACAGTCTAATCTGGAATTATTTTACAAATACGTTATCAGAATAGAATTTAACCCGTGAAGTTCAATTCAAAGTTCATATAAGTTGGAACGTTACTCCAGAAATTATGAAATTCACACCTAACCAAGCAAGGTTCTAGCTTAACTAACTAAATTGCATATCATAAACTTAACATACTGCCACAAAGGTCAAATACGTTCAATTCAAACAACTGAAATCCATAACTCAAATTTACAACCAATTGATATAAGCTTACCATAAAAGGAGAAAAGGGCAACCTTGAAAGGTCAACACCAATGTTGGTTTTATACTTTGGGAGCTATTTTAACTTAAATTAACAAAAATAAAGAGTAACCCAAGAAAAATAGTGATATAAGTTAATTAGGGTTTATTTTCACAAAAAGAAGAAATCGACCCATTCTTTAAACTTAAAATCGACCCATTCTTTAACCTTGAAATAATGTCTATGGTTCAATTTCGAAACATAATCAACAGTAATATGAAAAATCAACAAAAATTAATGAAAAACTAACGAAAACGTGAACGAAAAAAGAGAGGGAGAGGTGCAAACAGAGAGAGAAGAGCCGTGAGTGAGCAGCAATGGAGGATGAGTGGCGAGCGACAACGGTGACGGGTCGAGCGGCGACGGCAAAAGCGACCGGACGACGAGCAGGGAAAGCTAATAGGCGGCGATGGCGACGGGTCGTCGTCTGAGTTTGAGTTGAAGAGAGAGAGCGAGAAATGATGATGAACGTGAGAAGGTGAGGATGAGTTAGGTTTCAACAGTAACTTTATTTTTGAATTACTTTTTTTTTTTCAAAACCCTTGAATTTTTTAAAACAAATTGGAGATATTAGGTTGTTCAAAAAAAAAAAAATTGGGGATATTAGGGATGTAAATGGGTGGTGTTTGTGGTCGTGGTGGAGCATCGGGGAGCTCGTGGATGGTGGTTGCCGGTGCAAGTTGGTATGATCGACGGTTTAGGGTAACCGGTGGTTGGAGAAGAGAATGGGTAAAGTAGGGATATGTAAGTAAATGTTAGAATTTGATAATAAGTAAAGTACAAATATAAAAATAAAATAAGTAAATGAAATTAAAGAATGGAGGGACAATGAAAGTGAAGAGGGAAAATAAAAAAATTTTGAAAACATTATTATTATTTAAAGTTAAATTATTTAAAATACATGTTCAATTATAACTTATTACTAGTATGAGGTTTAGTGTACTAAGTTTTTAGTTCATAAATTTTGTGAAATAATGTTTTAATACAGCAAGTTATGTATATTTTATAAAATCATCTAAATGACGGTAAGAAAGAATAAGAATGGGACCTACTTACACCAATACAGATTGTCATTTAAACTATTTTTTAATTATGTTTTTAACTAAAAAATTATTTCACAAAAGGCACTGTAAAATTGATATATCAAACTTTACGGCATTAATATATAAATTGCTCTAATAAAATTTTTTATAATTACTAATTTTTCCAAAATTTTGTTTATTGATAAATACATCTATTGGTACTAATTTAGTCAATACCAACAAAATTTATTTTATTTGGTAATGATCTAGTTAATACCAACAAAATTTATTTTTGCAGATATTGAGCTAGTCAATACCAACAATACTAATTTCTGCTGGTATTAAATTAGTCAATACCAACAGCACATATTTCTGTTGGCATTGAGCTGGTCAATAGTAACAGAATTTGTTTCTGTTAGTATTGAGCTGGACAATACCAACATAAATCTATTCTGTTGGGATTGACTATATCAATACCAATAGAAATTTACTTTTGTTGGGAATAGATTTTTATTATTTTCACTTCCTATTCCTTCCGAGTCATTACCAACAGTAACATTTTGCTGTTGGTAATGTACAACCATTACCAACAGAACCTAAAATACTACTGTTGGTAATGGTCACTTTTTTTGTAGTACATGGTAATCATGTCTACACAATATAAATATGAAATCCAAGCTAAACATGGAATTTACCTAGAATTCAGGTTAGTCAAATCAATTCATACATTGCATTACAAGACTCCATCATGAACAACATCCATAACCACCCAACATGAGCAAACAACTTATGATCACAACCCAAATAAGATATATAGACACAAGCTAAATACCAACCCTAGGGTCAATCAAGGTTCTCATATGACATATACCTTACACTTTTCCAAAAACTAGAAAAGAAGGCATGAAACAATGATCCTAAGGGCATAATAGTCTCCAAGACAACTTCAAGTCCACATATGAGTCAAACATATCATGTTTTTCCCAACCACAAGCCGAAATTCAGCAAAGCATAGCAAATTCAGCATGACCAACCCAAAAAAAAACAACATAATAGCAGTATGGACAACAACATTCAGCAGCTACACATCATAATTTGTATAAAAAATAGTATGACCAACAACATTTAGTAGCAAACCAACATGTAGCAGCAACATACAGCCCAAACTAAATGTGTAGTAGCATATTCTGCTGGGAAACAGTCCATAAACAGCACTTCTATCATCACTTCAAGCAACAAGTAACAACATATTCATATTGCTTCAAACATAGTTATGGGAAATACATGAGACACATCAATATGGAGACTAATACACAAATGACATATAGATTTTCACAAGAACTCACAAGTCCTATTAACCATTTACAAGAATCAACTATTTCACTTAAGTCACTCAAAAAATATGCAAGAAAAACCAATTCTCACATACCAAGTGTAAACTCATGGTTAAAACTCAAATATACAATGCTTAACCAACGCAAGGGATTTAAGATTGTGTTAGTAGACATGCCTAACCTAAGAGTTGGCCAATTCTTGGTTCAAGGCTCCATTCTAACAAGTTCACAATCAACCTTAAGCATTAAATAGGTATTAACCATAACAATCACACATAAAATTAAAAAAATCACATAATCCAATTTCTGAGCAGGGTGGTCAGCCACACAATAGCAACACCAACACCATGCACAGGTGTTTAAAACAACACCAAAACAGAATCCAAAACAAGGATTCTTCTTTGACCACCATATGGGTTTGGCTCGAGCAATTTAACTTCGAAATCGCTCCACCAAAACAAGAATCTACACCGGATTCTCAACAGACCATACACGAGGCCAAATACGAGTGATTAACCCTGAACCGCTCCACCGATCAAATGTATCTAGAGCTTTCTCACTTCAAGACAAACCATTAGTCTCAAGCATAAATATCTTTTCCATAAAGAGGAAACCCGAGGATGTTCAAAAAATAGCAAGAAACTCGTCTCAACCATCACATAGTAAACAAATAAGGGCTTTAGATGCAGTCCAAGGCTCAAACAGTAATGATCCATCCTCGAAACTTGTCCAACCTGACTAGAGACAACCAATGACTTCAAGAAGGTCCTAACCAATTAGACCCTTCTAAGGTTCCAAAAGAAAAACTAAGTTTACACAATGGATATTTAACGTTCTAGAACAATGATAGTTATCCTTCGACCATCTTTAAAGATACATCTGCCCCAAGCATCCCACCACCCATTTAAATCCAAAATAGGTAGTAAAAGTCCTCAATCCAGGTCAAAACAAAGCATCCAATGCCTAAACCAGCATCCAGTTCTGATTGTAAACCTAAACCTAAATTTCTAATAGTGATTCATAGAACCTTTTTCTTTTGTTTTATATCACACAAATGTTCTTTTTTTTCTAGTTTTTATTACAGTACTACAAACAACGCAGTAGCCCAAAAATAACACTTAGATTTTTTGAAAACAAAAGCCCACTGATCAATTCAAAACAAGTGTTTTTATTAAACTCATTTTGGAAATCTTGACATGAAAATTTTCACAAAAAAAAAAAAAAAAGGAAATGGTTCAGATTATTTCTATGAACATATTCATTTTAAGAAAATACCAGATCTTAAAAATAAGACAATCAAACTTAAACCCTCGTTCTTGTTCTATTTCGTTGTGTTTTCATTCTCACCGTGTTATGGACTACGAAACCGAAGCTCTGGCTCTAATACTAATTGTTGGTGCTCTGATACCACTTGCTGTGAATTTGGGTAGTTTTCTCCAGAAAAACCCAAATGGGTTTTCACCTTTTTACTTGAATATTTTTTTTTTGGGCTCTCTGGGAAAATCTAATCCACACCTAAAAACCCTAAACAAACAGGGTTAATAAGCCAACAAGCACAGCTCAGTTCCAGTAGTGCAGATCTCGACAAGTGGCATAGATCTGACGACCCACAAAAGCTGGCACAGGAAAGTAGGACAACGGGAATCCGGGCAAAACAAGTAACGGGTATAACCAATGGGTAAAACAAACCTGGTATTATTTATTACCCAAAAGAAATAATAGAAGATAAATTTCCAAATCTTAATTACCTATTTTAATCAAATACCCAATTTAAAATGACAATTACATAATAATAAAATCATCTCTAATTTCTATTTGCCAAATTAGGACATAATAATGCAAGTTTGCCTCCAACAATCCTAAACAAGGCGGGTGGCTAAAATCGAGAAACGACATCCTAATTTCCTGGATAGAAATTCTAAAACAATTTTACCTTTTATTTTAGTTATGACGCTCCAGTCTATTATTATTGATGAACTTATAAAACTAAGTTATATCCTATAGTGGATATCGGATTTCGTGGGACCATAATCCAACATTACTAAATGTTTCAATTTAATCTTTGCACTATTAGTTACGTAAATTTAGTCAATGTACAATTTAAATAGTGTCAACTTAGTCCTTTGGTGAAAATTAAAGTTAAATTAACAATGTAATTTTAATAATTGGCTATGTAAAATGCAAATGACCCAATATAAATCATCCGCTAAATCAATTTAAATACATCCGTCAATTGGGCATCAAAGGTCATGTCACTAACTTGATGCTTATTATATTCTAAAGACTAAATTGACACAAAGTAAATAGTATAGGAACTGAATTGATATAATTACAAGTATAAGAAATTAATTGACACAGTGAGTAAAGTATGAGGACTATTCGCAAAACAACCCTAAAAAACATGTTCAATTTGCTAGGAGGTAGATGCGCATGGCTGTAAAGTGCCAGTAGAGCGTAACAATTTGCTCTAGATCAAACACATTTTTCCTAACAAAATTGCAGCATAAGAGCTTATCTGCCCACCTAGCAAGACTTGGGAATTTGCCCCTGGTGAGCAACTCCTTGCCCTTGCCTGCAATTTCTTTTAGTACCGGCATCTGACGGGTATTCCGATGCCTATTGTAAAAAAATATTAATTGACCAAAAGCTAAATAAACTCTTGCAAGAGTAGAATTGAGGATGAATATATTTTCATTGGATACCTTTTTACATGAACAAACCTTGAATATATAATAGAGCAAAAGAAGATCCAAAGACTAAGCAGTAACACTAATACACTTTACTACCCTAATTGAATGATAAAATGAATATCCTAATTGAATGAGAAGGACAATATTGGCCGGTTACAAGAAGAGAAAGGGATGATGAGCACATCCCTAAATACATGCCTAGGGGTAAATGCAAAAATAATACATGTAAAATACAAGCCTAAATACAAGAAAATATACATTAAAAAAATACATGTTCCAACACTCCTCCTGAAGTTGGAGCATGAAATTCACCATGCCCAACTTGCCAATAAATGAAGAGTGACTCGGGAAGCCTAAAGCTTTGGTAAAAAGATCTGCAATTTGTTCTCCACTTCTAACATAGGCCGTGGCGATCACTTTTGACAATAATTTCTCCCGAACGAAATGGCAGTCTATCTCAATATGCTTCGTTTGCTCATGAAACACTGGATTTGAAGCAATATGGAGGGCTGCCTGGTTATCACAAAACAAATAAGCAGGACCATTAGTAGAAACAATAAGATCGCACAATAACCAGCGCAACCACACTATCTCACTAGTTGTGGTAGCCATTGACCGATATTTTGCTTTAGCCGAGGAATGAGAAACTACACTCTATTTCTTGGACCTCCAAGAAATAGGCGACCTTCCTAAAAATATGACATACCCCATGGTACACCGTCTAGTTGTAGGACAACCAGTACAATCTGCATCACAATAAGCTCGGAACCACAAATCACAATCTGAAGAAAGAAATATACCCTGCCCCGGTGTTCCCTTCAAGTGACGTAGGACTCTCATAACATCATCTAGATAAGGCATATGGTAATCATGCATAAACTGACTTAATACACGCACAGCATAACAAATGTCAAGACGTGAAATAGTAAGATACAACAGGCGTCCTACAAGCCGTCTATATTGTCCACTTTCATCAACAGGTTCACCAACACCATCTGCAAGGGAATGATTTTGAACTATTGGAGTCGACACTGGTTTAGCACCTGGGACCCCGGCGTCACTAACAATATCAAGGGCATATTTTCGCTGACTAAGCATGATACCCTCTTGAGTACGGGCAACCTCTATTCCCAAAAAATACTTTACTGGTCCTAGATCTTTTATGCCAAAGGACTGATGCAATGTAGCTTTTACCCCATTAACATGCTTTTCATTATTTCCAGTTATGAGTACATCATCAACATAAATGAGGATTGCAGTAAAGGTTGTTTCATTCATATAGGTAAATAACGAGTAGTCAGCCTTAGATTGTTGAAAACCAATCTTAACTAGGATCGAGGTGAATTATGATTCCAATTACGAGAGGCTTGCTTCAGCCCATACAAAGACTTCCGAAGGCAACATACTTTCCCTTCGTTTTTATATTCAAAACCCTTTGGCAATTTCATGTAGACCGCTTCATCTAGGTCCCCATGAAGAAAAGCATTATTCTCATCAAGTTGTTGGATAATCCAACTACGGGCCGAAGTAACGGCCAACACACAACGAACAATCACAAGTTTGGCTACCGACGCAAAAGTATCATGATAATCTAGACCTTCTACCTGAGTGTATTCCTTGGCAAAGAGGCGAGCCTTATACTGTTCAATTAACCCGTCAGACTTATACTTGATCTTGTATACCCACTTCGAATCAATGGCCTTTTTCCTGCTCAGTACCTCTTCAAGTCCCTACGTACGATTTTGCTCAAGAGCCTTGATCTCCTTCTCCATTGCTTCACGCCAATATCCATATTGTACGGCCTGGTTAAAATTTTTCGGCTCATCATCTAAGGTGATGGCATTCAAAAGAGTCGAATGAGCATTAGAAAAATATACGTTAGAGACCAAATTTGAGATTGGATATAAAATACCAGAGTTTGCCTATGGAATGGTAGTTGGAGTATGGGGTACAGACGACGGTACTTCGGTGATGTAATCTTGATATTTAACCGGCATTGAATGTGCCCTACTGCTTCTTCTCAAACCATCTTCCCCACTACGGGTGTCGCGCCCCCTGTTCGGGTGCTACGGAAGCTCAACCGACTCACTTATTGGTTCTGCAGCCGGATCAGTGGCCTGCGGCAGCTCACTGCCCAGTGGCAGTGAGCTGCACTGCTGCTGTAGAATCAATCCTATATGGACCGGGTCCACTTCTACATGTTCAATTGGGTGACTAACATGATTTTTCGGTGTCAAATTTAACTCGGCAATTTTCAAGAAAATCATAGACTCTTCATAAAATCGAACATTCCTTGACACAATGACCCTTTTGTCATCCAAACTATATATTTTATATCCCTTTTGGCCATGTGGATATCCCACAAAAATACCGGGTGATGCTCGTTTGTCAAACTTGTCATTAGACCAATTTTTAACATGAAAATAGCACAAACATTTGAAAGTCCTCAAATGATCATATGATGGAATTTTGCCCATTAAAACCTCATATGGGCTCTTATTTGCAAGTAAAGAAGTGGACATCAAATCTATCAAATATGCAGCTGGAAGAACACACTCACCCCAAAATCTCTTAGGAAGACGAGCTTGAAATTGAAGAGCATGACCAATCCCTAACAAGTGTTTATGTTTTTATTCTACCACACCGTTTTTTTGAGGTGTTCCCATTAGCGATGTCTGGAATTGAATCCCATGCTTGGAATAAAAATTCAACAATGGCCCATACTTAAACTCTTGGCCATTGTCATTCTCACTTCTTTAGCCTGCAAACTAAACTGAGTAACCACCATACGACAGAAATCCATAGGTATCCCATGAGCTTGAGACTTCTCTCTCATAAGATAAACCCTAGTACAACGACTATAATTATCCACAATGGTCAAAAAATAACGATCATCGGATGAGGACAAAGTTCCATAAGGTCCCCAAATATCACAATGTATTAATTCGAAACAATATTGAGTCTTAGAAATTGACAAAGGAAAGAGTAAGTGTGCATGCTTTGCACGATGACAAGCATCACAAACAACATTAGTTCCGTTAATAATCAAACGAGGAAAGATAGAAAGTTTGTTGAAAGCTATATGTTCCAGCCGTCGATGCCACAAACAGCTTCGTTAGTACTCCCAACCATGTGTGCCGAAGATCTAGCCGACCCAGCTTCTAGTAGATATGGCCCATTACTCAACTTACCCGCTCGAGTCAGCATCCCCGATTGAGGGTCCTGAATATAACAAAAATCAGGAAAAAATATTGACGTACATTTTTCATCACGAGTAAGTTTCCTCACCAATAATAAATTGCAATAAAAACCAGGCACATACAATACATCATCGAGAACAATATTGCCAAAAATTTGAACCTTTCCTATATGCGAGGCTGACAAACTAGTCCCATTAGGTAACCTTTCCTATCAGATTTATGCTACGTGCAACAGGAGCCGGGGTAAGTAAAGACAGGAGTTGCTGATACTGGCTTGCAGATAAACCGACAATGGGGTTGTCGGTTCCTATTGCGCACGGTTCAGACCACCATGAACAGCCTCTGCAGCAGCAAGCTTAGTTCCTGCTCCCCTTGATTGTTGTTCCTTCCAACCGGGTGGGTACCCAATCAACTTAAAACATTTCTCCTTTGTGCGTCCCTGTTTCTTACAATAAGTACAAGTAACACGATTATTACGATGAGAAAAAGTACCCGAAGAGGTTGGCATACCACCTCCCCCATATGAGCCCTTTGCGGCTACTGCGGCTCCCTTAGGTTGCACAACTGAACCTGCTGTAACACTATTTTCTTCTCTTCTTGACATAACATGGAGTAAGCACTCCCAATAGAAGTCAAGAGTTTTGTGTTCATTAGTTGTGACTGAACAGTAGAAAAGGACGGGTCAAGATCCTTCAGGAGATCCAAGAGTTTTCTCCATATCACAAATAGCTGAAAAGAACTTAGCATACCCATAGGTACAGGGCGGAATTTCAATGAGTGTGTAAAGTTCGTCTCCTAGGGACCTCAATTTTGTGAAGTAAGTGGAAATGGCCAAATTTTCTTGCTTCAAATGCGCAATCCCACGCTTTAACTCGTAAATACGAGGACCATTGTCTTGGGAAAACCACTCATGCAAGTCCAACCAAATATCACGTGCCATCTCTAAATAAGTAATACTCTCATTTATCTTCTTTGAAACAGAGTTTGAGAGCCAAGTTGAAACCAAGGAGTCATAAGGGCTCCAATTGTCAAATTTCGGTGAATTCTCATCCGGTTTTGGTATACTACCATCAAGAAAACCTACTTTCCTTTTTGCCTTAAAAACTTTCAAAAAGGACCTTTTTCAAGATTGATAATTAGGCCCAGTCAAAACGTTTTGAAAAAAAATCAAACACGGATTATTGGAGGGATGAGATAAAATGGGGATTTGACGTCCACGACTCCCCCTATCACGGTAGCTAGCAAGGAAATTTGATTGTTATTATCTTGTGCATTAAGAGTATTATTCTCATTGTTAATCTTCACCATATCTTACTAAGCTAAAACACAAGACAAATCACAGGGACAAGAAAGGATAGAAAACAACTCACAAACGCCAATTAGCTCTCGGATTGATGGGACGGACAAATGAAGAAATTAGCCCGAGATTGAAACGCGCTCTGATACCATGTAAAAAAATATTAATTGACCAAAAGCTAAATAAACTCTTGCAAGAGTAGAATTGAGAAGGAATATATTTTCATTGGATACCTTCTTACATGAACAAATCTTGAATATATACTAGAGCAAAAGAAGATCAAAAGACTAAGCAAAAACATTAATTCCCCTAATACACTTTACAACCCTAATTGAATGATGAAATGAATATCCTAATTGAATGAGTTACAAGGAGAGAAAGGGATGATGAGCACATCTCTAAATACATGCCTAGGAGTAAATGCAAAAATAATAAAAGTAATATACAAGTCTAAATACAAGAAAATATACATTAAAAAAATACATGTTCCAACACCTATTATGTCCAAGTATCCAATTTTGTCTCCCCTGAAATATTTGGTTTTCTTTCTTTATATTTCGTATTCTAGTACTTTCATGTGCTCCCATACTTGCTCCCTTGCCTTTTCGCTTGCTTCAATCTGGCTCTTTAGCGCATTTCTCATTCCATGTGTGATCTACGAAAAAGACAGTCATCATTCATTGTATTGGCATTTGGTTAGTGAGAAGACATTTCCTTTCAAATTATTTTAAACTAAAAATGTAGATTCAGAAAACTATTTTATCTAATTTACGAAATCAAATTCAATACATAACTTTTCATGTAGTTGGTGAGCACATTCTAGTAAAAAAGGGGTAGATTAAGAGAAATTTGAAGTGGGTTTGGGCAAGCATATGCACTAAGTCGCTTATCTTATTTACGAGAAGAAGTTTATTTATTTGATACCAACGAAAATATTTTACTTTAAATTTCTTTTACTATTTATACAGGGTGATTTTTCAAATAGAACATTTTGATATTTATATTTTCAACAAAAAAATTTGAAATTCCTAAAATAGTATGTAGAAATTCAAAATTACTAAAATAGTACACCTACTAAACATGTCATGTGGCATAGTGCCACATAAGTGGGGGCATTTAGTTACTCCTACGGCAACTTTTCACTAAAATATAAAAATAAAAGTAAGTGTTGCCTAAATTTTTTGTATTGTATTTTATGAAATTGTTATTTGATACAACTATACGATATAAACTAGTAGAACCTGGTGATACATTTAGTTAAAAGTAATGGTATATTTAGATAAAACTAGTGGTAAATTTCTAAAGGCAACTCTAAATGGGTTCAAACTGAGTTGGAGTATATTTACAACAATTATAGATGCGTAATGAACTCATTAGTGTAACATAATCTCATAATTAGTGGAAAATGGTATAAAAATTAAAGATACCTTCATGCATAACTATATGATCCAAGCTGCTGGAATCTCGTCGTACATTTTGTTAAAACCCATGGTACATTTCTGGAACTAATTTCAAATGGGTCCAAACTAAGTTCGGGTACCTTTAGGACCACTAGAGACCTTTAAGAAGTCATTAATGTAATATAATCTCATAATTAGTGGGAAAAGTAGCATCGAAATTAAAGATTCCTTTCGTGTGACAAGCAAATGGAACCTTGTGGTACATTTTGTTTAAAGTAGCAGTACATTTAGTTAAAAGCCGTGGTATTTTTTTTTTTCCCCCGATAATTAGCAATGATAAACTCTTGATACAAAAGTTGGCGCCTTAAACAAGTTACCCGAAGAGCACACACAAAGTGTGAGAAAGAAAAAATAACAAGGAAACCTGCAAAAACAAGATAGACACATCCAATTTTCAGAACCATTCCCAAAATGGCCAAACAATAACACAACAAAGCAAAGAAAAAAACATCCAAAGAAAAACAACCACGTACCCACAGCACCGGATGCCAAAGAAAAAACAACAATCCAAAAGCAACCCAAGACGCACCAAGAAAGCCCCGCCAATAAAGACACCAAAGACGAACGCCCAGAAGCAAGGCAACAACCAAACTTTGAAAGGCTGAAACGGAACAAGAAAGAAACTCTTGCGTAGGCACTAACCAAGCACCCAAAATCATGCAACTGCAAGACTCTTTGACATGATCTACTCATCCTCCTTAGGAATCAAGTCTCTAAGAAACTCTGGAGGCAAGTGTTTGGCTTTCCTATCACACTTTTTCCTAGCTTTTTGATTCCTCATTGTGTTTAGCTGAAAGTTAACATATCTAAACTGCAGAAAAACCTCTTGATTCTTCTTTTCATGCCAAATTTAGAGCTCCTATCAACCTTGACTTGCTTGGCCATATCATTACCGCTTAGCTGGCAGGAGGAATCATCGTTGTAAGGACTGGTAAAAGCTGCATCTGGACCAAAGCCTAGGGGGAAAGGTTACAAGCCGATTTCAAAACCTAAACATACAAGCCTATTACTATAGGATTATGTTACATTAATGATGGAAACCTCCATCGTCCTTACCCCCGTTATCAGGACTAGAAAAAGTTGCATCTGGACCAAAACTTAACTTGAGACTTTAACTATAGTTATAGGCTTGTACCACAACTAAGTTTGGACACATTTGGAGTTAGTTTTGAAATTGTACAACAAGTTGTAACTAAATGTACCATTACTTTTAGCTAAATGTATTATAAGGTTTTATTAGCTTGTACCACATAATTATACATAAAAGAATCTTTAATTTTTATTCTATTTTTCACTAATTATGGGATTATATTACTCTAACGATTTCATTAAGCATCCATACTTGTCCTAAATGTACCCAACTTAGTTTGGACCCATTTGGAGATCATTTTTAGTACTTTACTACTAGTTTTATCTAAATATACCACTACTTTTGACTAAATGTATCATAATGTTATCTTAATTTGTACCATATAGCTATATCAAACAATAATATTTATAAAATATGGTAAAAAATTTTAGGCATCGCTTTTATTTTTACATTTTATTGAAAAGTTGCCGCATGCGTTAAAAAAAGTAATTTTCATTTTTTTTTAATTTACGAAAATGTTAAATGACCAAAATTTCCCTACTTAAATGGTAGCCCGCCACGTGGTATGCTGAGTGAGCGTGCTATTTTGGTAATTTTTAATTTTCGCATGCTATTTTGAAATTTTTAAATTTTTGCGTGTTATTTTGAAAATAAAAATGTCATAAGTGCTATTTTTGAAATCACTCATTTTATACAAGAAAGCTACTACTATCTTCACTCCCACTAAATTTTATCATTTATCTACATGAATGATTAAAACGAACATCTTTTCCTATAAAAACAGAATTCATTTTCTTTACTCTTTGTTTAGAAATTGTGTAAAAGAGGGTAAAGAGGAGTAAAGAAGGGGAGGGTAAAGGGGGATAAAGAATGGGAGGATAAGGTATTATTGTATCTTGTTTGGATATATTTAATTTGGCAGGGTAAGAGTAAAGATGGATAAATGAGTTACCATTGTTTAGCTGTTGGGTCAAGGAGTAAAGATGAAAATAGTTATGGTTAAAATAAGAGTAAAATCGTCCAAAATATTTTTAAAAACTTACCTTAACAACATCACCCTCCAACCACTAAATTGAGGGTTAAAAAAATTGGGGATGTTGTATTATGGTCCCATGAAATTAGCAGATCTATTGTATGATTAATAATTTTACTCTGATAAGTAAATTGGGAAAAAAGACTTGGAGCGGCATGACTAAAATGTTGTCGAAGAATTTGTATTGGGATATTAGAATGATATTTGTTGGTTTAACCGCTCTCCTTATTAAGGCTCATAGCGGATAACCTGGGCATTTATATCCTAATTTAGATTACGAATTATAGACAACTTGGTAATCGATTTAAAATAGGAATTATTAAATATGGTTAAAATCATTTTAGTAATAAATTTTATATTATTCCCCTTGGAAATAATTATTGCCAATTTTTCATGACTTGTGTAACATTCAAGATTTGTGCCTGATTTCATTTTGAGTACTGTGCTTTGCCTTTTTAAGTCCCATTTAGGGTTTTGCTTTGAGCAGCTTCAAGAAGAAGAATCAAGTAGAAGGAAATTCTAGAGGGAGACATTAAAGAGAAACAAAGAGAGAGACTAGAAAGAGAGAGAACAGAGCTACGAAGGAGAAGATCGGGGGCTGCGGTAGAGATCGGTTGGAGGTCGAGTAGAGCTTGGGAAGAGCTCGGTTGGGGCTTGGATAGAGCTTGGATTTTAGGTCTTTGTTTCATTTGTGGTTCATGTTCATCCTCTTGGTTAGTTTGGGTTTTTCTTACCCCTCTCTTTTTTATTTGTACGAAATCTCTGTAAAACTTCTTTAATGTCTGTCTTGTTGCTCATCTATGATTGTAAAACCAAAATTACTGATAGTGAAGGGACTCCTCTGAATACTGAGGCTTGTGGAGTAGCTTCATTTAGGAACCAAACCACGTATATTGCATTTTGTTCTTCCATTTCGTATTTTTAATATTATTTTGATTATTTTGGGTATTTTGTCTTTCGTCACGATTGGTTTGCTTCTACTGTTGTCAGATCCTATTTTTTAAGGGGTTCAGGTCAGATTGTTTTGGTCCGATGCATAGCAAAGGATAAAGAGGAGTGCGGAGGGGTAATGTGAGGTAAGATTATACCGCACATTACCCTTCTAAAAAATTTGTTAAACGAGAGTTTACCTTCCATTGCCCTTACCCTTTTACTCCCATTGCCTCATTTCCAAACAATGGGTTAGTTTCCACTCCTCCACATTTTCTCTAAACATCACATTCTACCTACCCACTTAGTAGCAAATGAGATAAAAGCATCTTATACAAAGTTACACAAAAATTTATTTCTTAAGAAATTAATCTAAAATTGTGTAGAATGTTGTAAACATTGGATATTCACGTTATTGTAAGTATATATTTTCTGGTTACAATTTCTATGGTCATATCAAATATCTAAAAATTAGAAATTATGTAAAAGACCTTTACATATATATATATATATATATATATATATATATATATATATATATATATATATATACACGTGTGAATGCGTTTGTGAGTGCTTGTGTGTGCGTGTGCACCCGCGCATGCGTATGTGTGTGTGTGCGCACTTGTGCGTGTGTGCATACGTGCGCATGCGTATGTGCTTGTGTGCGTGCACATGTGTGTGTGTGTCGACATGTGTTTGTGGGTGCGTGTGTGCGTGCGCATATCTGGCTAACAAGTGTTTGCTGCGTGGCATCCCCTGGTATTCCAATTCATGCGTCCATATTATTTCATGTGGCTAGGAATATGGTTTTATTTGAGACAAAAGGCAGTAAAGAAAAACGTGAGAAAGAAATTGAGAAGAAAATGATATTATTTAGTTTATGAGTTCTAGAATAAAATACTTGGCCCTCGTTGCACCAGTGTCATGTGCTGATTGGCTCGTTCGATTTGTTTTTTTTCCTTTTTTATTTCTTTTCTTGCACAAATTCATCTAATGAATTTTTAGGCTTAATAAAAAATAATTTTTTCAACTCTTGAATAAATAATTTGTATTATGAATTCTCTTGAGTTCATTAGGTGTATAATTTAGAGGTTTATGCAGGGACTTTAGGGACAATTTATTCAATGTTCCGAATGTCTCAAATCAAATTATCATCTCATGATAGAAATTGATTATCGTTTAGTAAAACTTAATTCCACTAAATAAATTTTGCTACACTCTAGAGACAAATACGTTTACTCGTTAAATTTTCCTGCAATACTTTACTCACAATTGACCACTCAACTAAAAGTCCATGAAAAAAATAACCCAAAACTATTATTGTTATTCTTTCTCACTTTTCCTTAGTTCCAACTCGCCTTCCTCGAATAATTTACTAATACAAAAAAACACTTTTGTATTAATTCCAAATGTCAAATATAAGGAATGCACCGGCTAAAGTCTTTATAATTAATCGGAATATTTGCGAATCTACTAAGAGGACATTATTCTAGGTACATTCCTTGCAAATATATGTTCCAGCTATACTTTATGCAATTATCCAACGAGCGTAAGATCCTGGTTACTCATAATAACCTGATCCTTTTAGGGCATCAAAGCCATTAACATTCCATGTACGAGTCCAGATTGTTTCTCGAATTTAGAGTCATTGTATAAACAATATATATATATGTATGAATTGCTCACTTCCGATAGTAGCGCCTAGACGAGCAAGTCACATGGTCCATTCAGTGTAATTGTAATACACCAACATGGCATTCTAAATCATCATTAACATAACCAAGACAAATTATCCAAATGTTACTTTATAGTCTTAGCATACAAGTAGCCTAAACTCATCAAGACTACAAATTGTATATTAAACAACATTTTATCTGTTATTAGTCCATACATGGCATAATTTCATTACGCACTAAAACAAATATACCAAATATCATTTAAAGACTTCGTCCATCTCATGGTATTTGCTTTGAAAAATAAACAACATCACATGCATGTAAACTCGTAAACATATGGACAACAATAAACAATTTTTATTCACTTAATTAAAATGTTATCATAAATTGGGTTCCAAAGGACATTAGCTCTACAATCTCTCACCTGTCGTAAACCTAATTTTCTTTGAAACGCATTACCATTCTATCCAAATGAGACTCAAACAACTTTTGAGTCAAGGTCTTAGTGAAAACTTTAGAGTCAAGGTCTTAGTGAATGAATTTGCTAAATTATTTGTGGTATCCATCTTCAGAATTGCAATCCCCTCTTTCTCCACATAATCCCGAATGAGGTGATACTTTCTTTTGATGTGCTTGGACTAATTGTGCTTCCTTGGTTCTTTAGAGTTAGCCACCAGAGTTGTCACAAAAGATGGCAACAGGTATAAGCCCCTTCTTGTTAACCTCCAGCTCTATGAGGAACGTCCTTAGCCAACAAGCCTCTGTGGCAGCTTCTAAAGCCGCCACATACTCAACTTCCATGGTGGAATTAACAATGCAAGACAGCTTGATATTCCTCCAACTAATGGCTCCACCCCCAAGGGTTAAGAAATAACTAGATGTTGAGCGTCTAGCATCCATGTCTGACTGAAAACTCGAGTCTGTACAGCCCATCGGGATTAGCTCGTCACCATGATAATCTAAAACATAATCTTTAGTTCTTCTCAAGTATTTGTGAATATGCTTTACTGCGTTCTAGTGCATAATACCTAGATATTCAGTCTAGTACATAACATTGCATGCATAAGGCTTCCCATAGCCGTAGCATACGGAACATTGCTCATATATTCTTTCTCTTGAGATGTCTTAAGACATTGTTCTAAAGAAAGAGGCACTCCATGCCAAAAAGGCAATAAACCCTTCTTGGAGTCTGCCGTGTTAAAATAAGACAACACTTTGTCTATGTAGGTAACCTGAGACAAATCCAACATCCTATTCTTACAATCTTGCAAAAGCTTGATCCCAAGAATATAGCTGGTTTCTCTTAAGTTTTTCATATTGAACAAACTTGACAACGAAATCTTAATAGCTAATAAAACTCCCACATCATTCCCAATGAGTAGGATATCATCCACATATAATACTAAGAAAGTTACTACTTTCTCTGTATTGCGCTTGTACACGCACGGTTCATCAACTAATTTAACAAAGCCGTAGAACTTTATCGCTTCATTAAATCTCTTATTCCATGAGCGAGATTCTTGTTTTAGTCCATAAATAAACCTTTTCAGTTTGCATGTGCTTTTGATTTTTATCAATGAACCCGCCTGGTTACACCATATAGATGTCTTCATCAAGACTGCCATTCAAAAAAGCTGTCTTAACATCGATTTCCCATATCTTCGAGTCATAATGAGCTGTACTGGACAAGACTATCCTAATGGACTTTAGCATGGCTAGTGGTGAGAAGGTCTCGTCATAATCAGCACCTTCCTTTTGGGTATAACCCTTGGCAACCAGTCTTTCCTTGAAAGTCTCTACCTTCCGGTCCAATCCGGTCTTCCTCTTGTAGACCCACTTACAACCAATGGGTTTAATGCTAGGAAGCACCTCTACAAGATCCCATACTTGATTAGAATACATAGATTCTGTCTCAGCTCTCATTTCTAAGAGCCATTTGTCAACGTTCTTGTCCTTGAGAGCCTCATCATAACTAATAAGATCAGATACATCATCTTATTCCACCATAAGGGCGCTAGACAAGTGTTGGAATTGGTGTCCTGGAAAACCCAATTAGTTAATTTTAAATATTAAATAAATAAAATTATTTTTATTTCTTTATTGTCTGATTCTATTTTACAAGTCAACATGCATGTGATTGTTTTCTAAAATTTTCCATGCGATGGACATAGTCCAAGGTGATATATCGGGTTTGGTTTAAGTGGTCAATGAGATTGAATCACAGATAGACTTAGATCAAACTAGTGATATGTTGTCAAACTATATTCGTAATCGGTGATAAGTTTGGACAACTTGTTCGATAAGACCATAATATAATACTTTTGACGACTTGTCTTGGTCATATGGATAGGAATCCAAGAATATTATGTTGGTGTTGTTAATAAGATTGGAACATCGAGTAGGAACACTTGAATTATTTGTTTCTTAACTACTATTAGAAATAATTAATTCGGTAAGACGATAGCTCTAAATCCTGGAAACAGTCTGAACTCGGGCATTGAATGTTCGCTGCTCTGATGCGCTAAAAGGATTAGTTAAAGTGCGTTGACTTAAATCTTACATGTGTGATGGGTAATGGCATGAAGTGTAGTGGGAACAGTTGTCTTACGTGAAATTGTTCGAGAATAAAGATGTCCCCTTAGTTGATTCGCAAGCATAAGAGCAGATTCTAGAATTTTTTCCCAAAGTATTTAATATGTTCGACATTTGAAATTAATACAAAAATTGTTTCTGTATTATTAAATTGTTCGAGAAGGACGAGTCGGGAACTATGGTGAGAAATGTGAGAAAAGTAATGATGGTAGTTAAAATTACTTTTGCTCACAGATATCTTATTAAGGGATTGTCGTAATAAAAGTCTTTTAGGAAATTCTGGAGTGAATATATTCAATTCCAGAGTGTAGTAAAATTTATTTAATGGAATTAAATTTTACTACATGGTAATCAATTATTGTCATGAGATGATAATTAGATTTGACCCATTAGGAGCTAGAGTCACATTATCCCTCAGATCCCTTTGCAAGCCTCAACTTAGGCATCATTTGAAAATATTTAAAAAATAAATTAATGGGATAAATTATTTATTTGTGTAATAAATAAATTTTTATGCCAAACAAATATTTATGATATGAATATATAATACAATAAATTATATCGTGCTTTTAAATAAAACAAAAAAAGGGAAAAGGGTGATGTCATGCGCCACCCCGAAAAAACCTAGCAAACACACAATTTTAACAATGCAAATAGACCCCTACTGGGTGACGTCATATATAACGTCACTACTGGGGTTTTGAATATTAATAAATGGGTTTTGCAACCTGGTTTTCTCCTATGATAAAAATCCTATAATTATTTTAAAATTTTTTAAAATTATTTTTTAGCATAATATTTTCGAAAAATTATTTTTTGGAAAGATTAGTGAAAAAATTTTGTTCAGAAATTTTTCCTAAGTTAAATATTTTTGAGAGCCCATACTCTCGTGCTAGAGGAGGTCTTTCAAAGAAGACCTTGCGGAGTTAAGAATTCTTCTTCTAATTTTAGATTTTCAAGTTGGAGTTGCGATTCGCTCTTCGAGCTTGTCTAAATTAAGTATTTGATATTCAATTTGTTTTTCCTTTATTTCGTTTGTTCTACATACTATTTTTATACTTGTTTTATCCGATATTTTTGTTGTTGTTTACACTCTAACTTCGTGGCAGCTGGGACAATGCCCTTTTGAGCCAAATGCCATGTGCTTAACACATGAGGTCTTCCTAGAAAAGAATTAGGCCTTTAGGTGCTAAAATAACGGCATCTCAAGCCCATCATCCTGAGAAGATTATCACCCTAACAAGGGTTTTAAGCACTTGAGGCTTGAGATGGTTGAAGGGTAAAGGGAGCTCGAGCCCAAGGGACTACGAAGAAGGTTGCAAGATAGGTGATTTCCAAGCTTGAGATAGTTACTTGTAGCACAATTTCAGATACTTGGGCATTAAACTTAATCCAAGAGAACATGAGGCTTTTAGAGGGGACTTTAGTTAGAAATTTGGAGGTGGATTCTGTTTGCTCTATTTTGTTTGCAGTTAAGAGCAATGTGGTCATTGTAAAATGATAAACAAAAGAAATGTGCAAAAAGAACTCACCGCGACTAGGGAGTGAGCCTAATTACAAATCGTACATCTTTGACCTCAACTACTGACTATTTTCAAAGAAAAGGTTGTGATATGCCGGTGTATCCTACATCGTTTAAATTGTGAGTTCTGATTATGCTTCAACTAAGAAGACTTTTGTTAAGTATTTTTGTGATTATATATATATATATATATATATATATATATATATATGTCCACAAAAAATAAAGGATGTGGATTTAACTCAAGTGGCAGTTATAGTGACAGAGCAAGGCCCACAGGCACCTTTCCTCGTACACTTGAAAGTCAGGAAATGGAGTGGAGACAAACCAAAGAGCTCAGCAGTCCACTTATGTGCTCGAGCCAATTAGGTTTTCAAGGCTGGCAACCTTAACTTATAATAACTTGAATGAGTTAAGGTCTGACAATATTAAGGTGGAAAAAATCGTATTCAGGCCACTGAGTTAGGACCAACACAATCAAGGTCAGACCTTGGCCGTCAAAGCCCTAAATAATGGCGTGAACCTAAGTTCACCTGACTTATTAAGCAGTGATAGTAGTGCTAGGACCAACACAATCAAGGTCAAGCCTTGGTCGTCAAAGCCATAAACTAAAGCCTCAATTCTCTATTCGATAAAATTTGGGAGCAGATTAAAATTGGAAGTTCATACCTGAAACTAGAGAACCTGTATTACTGATCAAGTAAGTACAACAAGTTCTATGTAAATCTAAACTATGCTAGGTTATGTTACTCATAAGAAAAAGAACATGTGTGCTATAAAGAAAATTTGAAGAAGTTTTATATTGAGTGCTAGTACTACTTTGGACTAATGCAAAGTCTTTTGTTTATAGAAGACAACAAATAACAACTGCTCCTTTTTCTGCAGCAACTTTACCCATGTCTGGCCACTAAGCTTCTTCGTTGTGCATGTAAATCTTCAATGAGCATATCCTGAATTCTGTATTGGAGGGAAATCATCTGTGCCCACATCCATTATCTTAGCGGAAGTCCCTTTAAGAAATCCTACGTCCTTAGGGGCTAAACTTAGTGCCTAAGTATCTGAGATTGTGCTCTTATGTGTTTTTTTTACGTCTATCAAAATTTAATATGAAACCCTATCTACTAAATACATCTAAATTATAGTATAGAGCGAGAGGGTGTCAAAACACAGGGACTAAGAGTACGTGAAATTATTCTATAACCTAAATTGATTTAAATAAAATTGAGAGATTTTTGTATTGATTAATCTAAAGAAACGAAAATTAAACTAAGGCAATCTACTTCTACGCTCTAAGGTGTATTAAATTGGGACCTAAAGTTGCGAATCCATCATTAGCCAATTATATTTGCTTTAACATTTAACTTAGGATTATTAATTGTCACACAGGCTGTGGTTTAGGCTACAAGCTTCAACCTACTAATGAGATGTGTTAGTACCGCGTATTGACCCTATCTAACTGAAGCATAAAGAAAATATGCTCAACCTAACGTATTATTAATTATTACATATTGACCCTATCTAACTAAAGCATAAGGAAGATATGCTTTAATTAACAAGTCGGTTAATACTATTACTTGATTAATTAATCCTAAGGCTACAAGCACAAATAATTAATTTATAAATATCAATTTCAACAATTAAAGTTTACAAACTCAATAATCATATGAATTGAATAAACAACTAAAGCATAATACTTTGTAGTATTTATCATAATCAAGCAATTCATGTAACAAATAAATTATCTCGAAATTAAAAGTAATACAAAAGTAAAAAGACTAAGACTTCATTTAACCCTAGAGAGCAAGTTAGCTCTCCATCAAGGATGAACCGGTGAAGGAGGAGATGTATGAAATCATGTTGGTCTTCACGCTAATTTCGCTCTCATTCTAATTTAACGAAAAAAAAAATAAAAATCTGAGGAGAGAGAATTAGAGCAGGGGCGGTGCTTTTCTTCCCCTAAAACAGAACCAAGTTGTGGTTTTTATCCCTTCTCCGAACCGACTTTCCCTTTCAATGAACCCGACGGGCACTGCTGTGGGCCTAGATCATGAGGGGCTTAAGCTGGTGTCGGTTGAACGGGGATGCGGGTGGTGACGGAGGTTTGTTGGCCTGACGACGGTGGCTGGGCAGCTGTTGTACTTGGGCTGGTGAAAGCAGGTGTTGGGCTGAGCTAGGTAGAGGAGGATGCAGGGCTGGGCTGGGTCGGGTCTTGGTGGTTGACAGTGATGACGATGGGCTTGCGCTGGGTTGCGTTGAGTTGCTTCTGGTGGGCCTGGTTTGCGTGGGCTAAACAGGGGACATTGATGCAGGGTTGCTGGTGTCAGGTTTGATAGTGCGGGTTCGGGTCGGAGTAGGTTCGGGTCTGATCTGAGCTGCGTGGGCTGAAGGTTGATGATGGTGCTGGTCAAGAATTGATTAGAGGTCTGGACGTGGGTTGATCTTCGATCATACGATTTTGTCCCAATCTCCAATTAACTTGATTTAATTTTTTACGTATCGAATTTGTCTAATTTGCACCAGAATTTGACAATTTTCGGAACTTTAATTTCAAATCTGTTAAACATAAAAATTGCCAAAATGAGTGTAGAACTATAATTAAATAGGTGCAAAATAATAAAAAGAACAATTAAACGATGAGTAAATCTGAGACGCATCAACACCCCCACACCTAACCTTTGCTAGTACTCGAGCAAAGCATTTGATTTTACATAAAGACTACAGCGGCCAACTACTCAAACTATCCCAACCTTTACCAAGTTTTCCGAGATTAACACCTATATTACAATTTAAGACAAGATTAAATCATCTAAAGCATTCTCCAATTCGATGAATTTCGATTATTTTTTTGGTAAGTCAGCGAAATATATAGATGTAAGAAAAAATAGTGCAAGCTACAAGGGACATACCCCAGGACACGGCCGAAGCCTACAAATATGAAACAACGTCAAACATAGTCCAGACGGAGTCCATACGAAAAGCAACCAAAGTACAACTAAGGAACAAAGAAGAAACTAAGGCGCAAAACCCCATTGTCGAAGCAAGGAGGCGTGGCGATGAGCTCCTCTGAACGAAGGAGAAGCAAGTAAGCGACTCCTGACCAAACCCGGAATCTCCTCTTGTACGGCTGGAACTGATCTGGACTGAGAACGCTGAACCCGAAGGTTACGCTCATACCAGATAGTATACACAGCTGCAGAGAGGCAGAGTCAAGCTATGATACTGCCAATCTCCCGCCCACTGAGATGCTGAGTAGCCCAAGTGACGAGGTCGTCCCAAGGAAGGGTAGGCCAAGCGATAGATGTACTCCGAATGACGGTCCATGAATTTTGAAAATTAAACTTCAAAACTTATCGTAGAGTTTCATTGACCTTGTATCAACTAATATGACCTACTCAAGAAATTTAAGAGCACAAGTGAAAGTGATTAGGATTTCATGTCATAGAATCTCCTCAAATTCTCGCTTCCAACCAAATATATAAAGGTTTTGTGCACCCACACCATTGAGTCACCTAAACACATGCCTATACATTGAGAAATTTTAAGTGGCACATGAGTGACCACTTTACAACATTTTGATCTCAATATAGCATAAAAGAAGAACATCTTTATCAGGAATATACACCAGTTTTCACTTTTTCATTTTCTTTTGGAGAAAACCCCTTTTTCTCTTTTTTTCTTTTTTCTTTTCATTTTTTTTTGTTTCCACTTTCTTTTCTATCCATTTTTGGACTTTTTTTTAATAACATTTACTTCAACATTACAATTGACATTAACCAACTAGTACTTTTCACTATATCAAGGGCAAGGATTAGGATAAGCCAATAGAGCAGGCTTGCAAAACTCAAGATATCTAGGGTTGTTTACTCAAATTTTTTAGATTTTCCACAACACGGAAGTCCTGTGCATAATGAATATGTGAGCCGCATGAGTGGAACCCATTAATATCAACACTAATCGACAATACTCACTAACAAGTATGAAGTAGAATCATTTAATTTCATGGAATTAAGAGAACGAAATAAACAGCTAATCGTACTATCATCCTAACATACGCATCGATCAAGAAAAACTTGGCTAAAAGGTTAAAATGCACAAAAGATGTTCAAAATTTTAAAAATTTGACCCAAAAAAAAAAAAAAATGATCGCATGCAAATGAGCCTCACCCCACACCTAAACCATGCATTGTCCTCAATGCAACAACATAAATCATTAAAGCACAAGAAATAGGTGAGATAGAGCAATACAACCTCACAAGGTGGCATGAACAATTATATTTGACTTCTTCAACCCGGGGCAAGAACCTGAAAAGAGAGAAAATAAGTCTCCAAGAAACTAATTAGTTTAAAAAACTAAACTTAAAACAAGAATTAACAAAACCTGGCTGCCTCCTAGGAGCGCTAAGTTTTATGCCTTCAGCCGGGCTAATGAGTCCAGCAAAGATTAAGTATCATTCATGATGTCCACCAAAGAGACGACTTCAATAGCCTATTGATCAACAATGCCATCCAACTCAACTACAGGTTTAAGCCTTTGTTACGCTCGGGCTTGAACCACGAACATAAACTAATATAATTTGGGATAGAGTTGAGAGTATGGGATGAGAAAGAATATAGAATTTAGATGAGAAAGAAGAGTTTAGAGTTAGATGAGAGAAGAAGGGAAATTAGATGAGAAATAGAGAGAATGAGATGAGAGAGTGAAGTTTAATCTCAATTGAGATAATATTTCAGATTTGTCATTGATTGAAATTGAATTACAGCTCAAGCATCTACTTATAACAAAACAAACCAAGCTAAGAACAATCTAGAAACATCTAGAATACACTAACTAATATTGAAATCCTAATTTTGGCGCCAAACACAACAAATGTAACAGCAACTAATCAGCAGCAGCAGTAGCAACGAATAACAGCAGCAGAGCAGCAAGCAACTACACAGCAACAGCATCATACCAGCAGACCATTTTAACAGATTTAGCCAAATTTAACTACCAACCAATATTCCCGCCAATTTCCACGATTTAAACTTAAACCTCGGGTTCTCGGTTTGTAACATTTCCTTCCCCTTGAAAACATTCTTGTCCTCAAGAATGAAAGAGAATTGAGACTTTGGATATCACTTGTCGTCTTGAAAATTCATGCACCAGCGGAACATGTAAATAACAAGGTCTGAAGGGCAGCTGAAGAACTCCATGTTGTTGCAGGTTTTGAAGTAATTCCAGCCCAAGGTCTTTGTTACCATTGCTTGCACCTGATTCAGGAAGTTCTGCTCCGGAGGCCTACCCAAATCAAACCAAACCAGCCCAACATGAATAGCCATTGCTCGCTGCAGAATTGGATTCATGGAAATGAGCCTTTGATTCCCATCAGTGCATCTTTTCAGCATAAAATCGACTCCTCTCAGCTTCATATGGTCTCGAAAAGCTTCTCCTGTGTCAGGAGGCAACTTTCATATGGACGAGTCGCAATTTCCTTCAAATAAGGACATAGTTCATCCCGATCTTGCCGATCAGCATGCCGAAGGTGCATTTCAGCCCCTATACATTCATAATCATTCACGTAACACAAGGGACCTTGCAAGGCATCCCTGATGAAGTTGTTCTGGTCTTGATTTAACACACCAGCTAGCCCAAAGGTGAACTTAAGCTTACTTTGATTTGTATTAGATGTCACTCCAGCAGCAACTTGTAGTTGTCCCGCTGAATTCATCAACTCTGCAGTAAGAGCTTTAGATGTGCACAATGCTTGAGTGATCCTTATACAAATTTGCGTAGCATTTCTTGCAACCATTTGTTGACAAATCTCACTACCAACCACGACGTCAGCGTCCTGATCTGTATAAATGAGTGCAGCAGCATCCGACTCCACACCTGTAACTTGCTGATCATATTGGCAGACCACATTGTGTTGAAGAACCTTAGGGATTTGTTCCCCCAATTCTTCTGCTGCAGCCTTCAAATCTTCATCTGAAACTAGCTCATTTGGATGTTCATGAGATCTGACAACTATTTCCACCTCTGAATTTCGATTTTGAGACCTATCTTCATTTGATTGAAGATGAACTTGAGGACTAACATTTACCTAAACAATTTGAGATCCTTCTTCACGCTTCAACTTCGGCTTTGTCAACTTCTTTTTATCCCCAACGTCTTTCAATGCTTCACTTAGGTGACTTCTGTTCGATTTATTCTTTGCTTTCTTTAACATTCCCTTGATATGGAAATCATATTCCCATTCCGGATACATGTCATCTTGTGACTCAACGTCATCAAGATACTCTAACTCTAGCAAAGGATCTTCAAAAGGTTCATCCGGTTCCAACTCAAGTTCTTCACATTTGTGTTTAACAACTTCGGCATTATCGGGGACGAGTTCATCTCCAACAGCAGTAGGTTTCACTATCTTTCCATGCTCAACATTGGACCTCCGTTGTCTAACGCTATCCACTAGCTCCGGAAACTCAGTTGCATCAAGAACACTAGCACCATCACAACTGATGTTCGGATAAGCTAAACATTGCCGAATCACGTTTCGCTGTATCATTTTGTCCCATTCCCGTCTCCTTTTCTACTCATATTCTTGTTGTTTTTTCAGCCAATATTCCTCACGTTCTTGTCTAAATTTCTCAAAAAGCTCATCAAGCTTTGATTGAAAAGAACTCATATCAGCCTTATGGACAATGAACAACAACTTCAATCTTGAAACAACAGCTCGCAGAAGAAATGTAGAACTCGTTTCGCAAATCTTCAACAATCAATTGCTTAATGAAGTTTTACTCCTTCGTATGCACAAATGACCACTTGCTATCAGTTCGACAATCGTCACTGATTCCAAACCCTAGCTTGCAGAGTTTCGCGCACAACGAATTCGACAAACCCTAACTTCGATTGAACACTGACAGTGATGTTTTCTTGATTAATTTGGACTGAGAATCCGAAATAGGTTCGATTTCTATCTATAGTGATGATTTAAACACACGAAACACAACAATCTTCAAGAACAATATTGGATTTCAATCACCTGAGTTTGCTTGTCAGAAATCGCCTCTTGTCAGATGTCGCCTCCGTGTCAGATGTCAGATGTCAGAAATTGCCTCGTTGACAAAATCGGAATTGAACTCAAAATCTGTACTTTGATCAGCACAATCTGATTGTTTGAAATCTGCACAATCTGAGCAACACTAATTTGATTTCTGAATTTTTTTTTTTTTAATTTTTGATTACGTACTCGATCGGATCGAGGCTCTGAGACCAATTGTTACGCTTGGGCTTGAACCACGAACATAAACTAATATAATTTGGGATAAAGTTGAGAGTATGGGATGAGAAAGAACATAGAATTTAGATGAGAAAGAAGAGTTTAGAGTTAGATGAGAGAAAGAAGGGAAATTAGATGAGAAATAGAGAGAATGAGAAGAGAGAGAGAAGTTTAATCTCAATTGAGATAATATTTCAGATTTGTCATTGATTGAAATTGAATTACAGCTCAAGCATCTACTTATAACAAAACAAACCAAGCTAAGAACAATCTAGAAACATCTAGAATATGCTAACTAACATTCAAATCCTAATTTTGGCGCCAAACACAACAAATGTAAAAGCAACTAATCAGCAGCAGCAGTAGCAACGAATAATAGCAGCAGAACAGCAAGCAACAACGCAGCAACAACATCATACCAGCAGACCATTTTAACAGATTCAACCAAATTTAACTACCAACCAATATTCCCGCCAATTCCCACGATTTGAACTCAAACCTCGGGTTCTCGGTTTGTAACAGCCTTTGACCATTTACAATGAATGCACGACCATCTTTTGGGTGGCATATCTCAATAGTACCCGAGGGGTACACCTACTTAACCACAAATCGGCCATCCCACCTAGACCTCAACTTACCAGGAAAAGGCGCAATTTAGAATTAAAAAGCCAAACCTTTTGATCAGGAGCAAATGTTTTCCTCAAAATATATTTATCATGAAAAGCTTTAGTTTTAGCTTTATAAATCTTTGCATTCTCATAGGCTTCATTTCTCAACTCCTCAAGTTCACTCAATTGAAGCTTTCGGTTAGATCCAGCTTGTCTAAGTCAAAGTTCAAAGTCTTAGTAGCCCCATAAGCACGGTGTTCTTACTCAACCGGTAAATGGCACGCCTTACCAAAGACTAACCTATATGGTGACAGATCAAGTGGGGTCTTATAGGTAGTTCGGTAAGCCCAAAGAGCATCATTCAACCTAAGGGACCAATCTTTCCTATCGGGATGAACCATTTTCTCAAGTATAGACTTGATCTCACGGTTTGAAAGCTCAACTTGACCACTAGTTTTGGGATGATAGGGGGCAACAATCTTATGATGCACTAAGTACTTCCCAAGAAGTGCCTCAAATGACCTATGAATGAAATGCCTACCACCATTAGTGCTCTAGAAAGCGGTTAAAAATGTGGTCCTTAACAAATTGCATGACCACTTTGTGGTCATTGGTCCTAGTAGGTATAGCCTCAACCCATTTAGACACATAATCGACCCCTAAAAGTATGTAAACAAACCCAGAAGATGGGGGAAATGGTCCCGTAAAGTCAATACCCCAAACATCAAATATTTCCACAATTAAAATGGGTTCAAAGGCATCATGTCTCGACATGTCATTGCGCCTGTGCGGTGGCAACGCTCACATGCAAGACAAAATTTGTGAGCATCCTTGAATAAAGTAGGCCAATAAAAACCACACTGTAGGACTTTTGCAACAGTCCTACGACCTCCAAAGTGTCCTCTACATGCATATGAGTGACAAAAAGTTAAAATGCTATGATATTCACACTCTGGAGCACACCTACGAATTACCTGATCCGCACAATGTTTAAACAAGTCAGGGTCATCCCAATAAAAATGCTTTACCTGAGAATAAAACCTATCTTTTTCATGCTTAGACCAAGTAGATGGAATCGTACCTGTGGCGAGAAAGTTAACAATATCTACAAACCAAGGGCCATGTGAATGGGAGACAACAAAAAGTTGATCATCGGGAAAAAAGTCATGCATTGAAATAGATGGATCATGATGCTCAAAGAAAATACTAGAGAGATGGTCGGCCACAACATTCTCTGCACCTTTCTTATCTCTAATCTCAATGTCAAACCCTTGAAGTAGAAGAATCGATCTAATGACCCTAGGTTTCGTTTCTTTCTTTTAGAGCAAATAGTTCAATGCAGCATGGTCAGAATAGATAATGACTTTTGACCTCAAAAGATAGGAATGAAACTTGTCAAGAGCAAAAGTAAAGGCTAGCAACTCCTTTTCAGTGGTGGTGTAATGGCGTTGGGCATCATTAAGAGTTTTACCGGCATAGTAAGTGACATGAGGCACTTTGTTCACTCTTTGACCTAGGACAACACCCATAGCAAAATCAAAAGCATCATACATAATTTCAAAAGGGAGAGAGTAATCAGGTGGGTGCATAATAGGGGCCGACAAAAGCAATGATCTAAGCTTTTGGAAAGCTTCTAAGTAAGACTCATCAAACTCAAATGATATTTCCTTAACTAACAAGCTAGTCAATGGTCTGGCTAACTTCCCAAAGTCCTTAATGAATATCCTATAGAAACTTGCATGACCTAGAAAGGATCTAACTTGCTTCACGCTTGAGGGAGGTGGTAAGTTTGCAATCAGATCTACCTTAGCCTTATCAACCTCAATACCCTTCTTGAACACTCTATGACCTAATACAATCCCCTCTTGAACCATAACGTAACTCTTCTCCTAACTCTAAACTAGATTGGTATATTAACATCTTTTTAGCACAAGCCACAAATTCTGCAAACATTCATCAAACGAAGGTCCAAAAACAGAGAAATCATCCATCAAAACCTCAAGAAATCTGTCTACCATGTTTGAGAAGATAGACATCATGCATCTCTGGAATATAGCGGGCGCATTACACAAACCAACTGGCATCTTATGGTAGGCAAATGTGCCAAAGGGGCACGTAAAAGTCATTTTTTCCTGATATTCTGGCTAGACTGCTACCTGGTTATATCCTGGATATCCATTAAGAAAACAGCAAAAGCTCTAACCAGCTAGCCTCTCTAAAATCTAGTCAATGAATGGTATAGGAAAATGGTCCTTCCTAGTGGCAAAGTTAAGCTTTCTATAGTCAATACACACTCTCCAGCCCATGGTCTCTTTAGTAGGCACTAACTCTCCATCACTACTCCTAGCCACAGCCAACTTCTTTGGGACTACCTGAATAGGGCTAACCCACCTACTATTAGAAATTGGGTAAATGATACCTGTATCAAGCAATTTCACAGTTTCTTTCTCTACTACTTTCTTCATGTTAGGATTTAACCTCCTTTGCATCTCTCTAGTGGGTCTAGCACTCTCATCAAGAAAATTCCTATGCATGCAAATGGAAGGATCTATACCCTTCAAATCAGCCACAGACCACCCAATGGCACTCTTATGATCACTAAGCACTATCATCAATGCATCCTCCTGTTCCCGAGACAACTGAGAAGAAATAATCACAGGTAAAGTTTCATCGGGTCCTAAGAAAGCATACTTAAGAGTAGATGGCAACGACTTAAGTTCAAGTTTGGGTGGTGAAACTATGGAAGGCGAGGTAGGGGAATCCGAAAGCATAGGTAAGGCTTCTACTTTCGATAACCAATGACAAGTCTCTAAAAGGGCACACAACTCAAGTAAATAATTCATCTCTCTAATGTCATTTTCAATCTCAAAATCATCAGAATAATCGTATACTAGTGCTCGCTCAAGGGAATCACTAACTAGGATAGAGGGGAGTGTTTGGTCTACCAAATAATCAATAACAACCACCCAGAAACACTCCAACTCATCGTCACTAGTGGATGACAACGAAGCCTTAAAATGTTCAACCTAATAGTCATGTCTGCAAAACTAACATCCATTGCCCCAGATCTACAATTAATGGAAGCATTGGCCGTCATTAAGAAAGGCCAACCTAGAATGACAGGGACATGATTTTTCGAATGACTAGAAGGTTCCATATCAAGCACGAGGAAACCAACAGGAAACAAGGCTTTGTCTACTTTCACTAACACGTCAATTAGCTCACCACGACGGATCCTAGTTGATCTATCTGCTAACTGCAAGGTCACCGTGGTGGGTTTCAACTCTCCCAGGCCTAACTTCTTGTAAACCGAGTAAGGAATAATGTTGACACTCGCTCCTAAGTCCAGTAAAGCTTTATCAATCGGGTAGTCTTCAAGTGAAAAAAAGATGGTGGGGACACCAGGATCTTTGTACTTAATTGGAGTGTCGCACTTTAGAATAGAGCTCACTTGCTTGGCTAAAAATACTTTTTTAGGCAGATGTGGTCTAGATCGCCTCTTTTGGTTCAAAAGGTCCTTAATAAACTTCGCATAGCCCGGGATCTATTTAATTGCATCAAGAAGGGGAATGTTTACCTTGACTTGCCCAAAGGTCTCCAAAATGTCTTCCCACTTTTTGTCCCTCCCATTTGGATGTGGTGCAGCTAAAGCTTGGGGTAAGGGCACTTTAGGTACATATGAGGAAGGAAGATCGGTGGTCTTAGGAGTGGGAGAAGGGTGCATGACCTCATCGGTCTCCTTCTCTCTTTCCTCGCTCTTTTCTTCTCTATCGCCACTTATGAGTACTTTACTCTCAGCACTCACCCCATTGTCAACCTCCTTCCCACTTCTTAACATTGTAAGAGACTTTGCTTGTTCTCGATGGGGAGGATAATTATTTTGCCTCACACAGTTCCTAGGGTACTCTACGGTTTGGCTAGGGAGTCTTCCCTCATCTCTCTTACTCAAAGTGTTAGCTAGTTGACCTACTTGGGTTTCTAACTTTGAGATCGATTGTGTGTGGGAGTGGAGGTGTTGGGAATTAGCTTCCAAACCTTTCAGTGCACTCAAAACCTTCTCCTCAAAATTCGAATTAGAGCTCAAATTAGGAGGTTGAGAGTAGTTGGAAGCATACCCTTGCGGTTAAAAACCGAGAGGTCAGGGCACACTAGATTGTTTAGGTCGTGGCCTGGACATGGGTCAATCTTCGATCACACGATTTTGTCCCAATCTCCAATTGACTTGATTTAATTGTTTACGTATTCAATTTGTCTTATTTGCACCCGAATTTGACAATTTCTGGTACTTTAATTTCAAATCTATTAAACATAAAAATTGCCAAAATGAGTGCAGAACTATAATTAAATACGTGCAAAATAATTAAAATAACAATTAAATGATGCACAAATCTGAGATGCATCATGCTCCAAGTAACCACCTGGAGGCTTGAAACAACCTACCTCGCAACCTTCTTGGCAGTCCCTTGAACTCCATGTCCTTTAATCCTTCAACCATCTCAAGTCCACGAGAGGTTGACACCCTTATCAGGGTGGTCATCTCTTCAGGATGCTAGGCTCGAGATGTCATTACTTCGGCACTTAAAGGCTTGATTCTCCTCATGTGAGGCCTCACGTGTTAAGCACGTGAAACTTTGCTCAAAAGGGCGTCATCCCAACCCTTTCGAAATTAGGGTAAATGCCCCACTCCCCCTCTTTTAGCCATTGGTAAATTTAAATTTACAACTGGTAAAACATCCCCTTGATTTGACCTTTAACGACTCCAGGGAGCATGAGAGAACACCGTGCGTCACTTGCTCTTCCTTCCCGTGTGTCTATAAATATGATAGTTAGGGCACTTTCACTTTCTTGCTATGTTCTCTCTTTCAAGCGCTTTTACAAATTCTTGCCTTTGTTCTTGAATCTCTGAATTTTGATCCAATTCTGCATTCCATCCTTCGCTTCCTCTAATCTGATGATGGCCCAAATTTTATTCGTTGTCTCTCCCCTCCTTGCTCAAGCTGATAGCCCAATCAAGCAAATTGTGCGTTTGCTTTAACTAGACATTTTGATAGTCTCTGAAGTGCTTCAGAGCCCAATCGATCTTAACGCCATTGATGAGGATCTTTCTCGGTTATCAGAGAATGACCTGCCGTCTTCCCCAGGGCCTATTTTTGATCCATCCCGAGACGTTCTATGTCTTCAAAGGACTTTTTCCCGATACAAACAAATTTCCTCTACTTTGCACAGTTTCTGTAGGTAGTTCTTGGGGAGGAACATGCATCTTAAAGGAAGTGGCACCCTTCAAAGGATGAACCCTTCTTGACAAAGCGATAAACCAAGTGGGTGGACAATCTAATGGTGACCCATGAAGAAAAATGGAAGAATCTTCATATTTATGAAGCCATCGAGCTCTCTGCCATCACTCTCAGGTATGACTACCCCATTATGACGGCGCTCACTTGCTGTTGGAGCACCCATTATAAAGCTTTTGTCCTCCCCGAGGGATTTCTTGGACTTACCTTGGAGGACATAGCGGCCTTAACATGTCTCTAGCCGGGAGGAGAGGATTTGCCTCTTAACTCTTTTATTTCTAATGAGGATGAAACTTTCGCCTCTTTCTTCTCCATAACCAATTTTCCTAGCTGTTATGAGTCCTTTGTTAAGATGTTTGTAACAGGGGCTCATGACTTTGGCACAGTTCAAGAGAAGAAGAGACATACTTTTACTTGCTTTGGTTGCCTAAAAGTCTCCAAAATATCTTCCCACTTCTTGTCCCTCCCATTTGGATGTGGTGCAGCTAAAGCTTGGGGGAAGGGCACTTTAGGTACATAAGAGGAGGGAAGATCAGTGGTTTTAGGAGTGGGAGAAGGGTGCATGACCTCATCGGTCTCCTTCTCTCTTTCCTCGCTCTTTTCTTCTCTATCGCCACTTATGGGTACTTTACTCTCAGCACTCACCCCATTGTCAACCTTCTTCCCAATTCTTAATTGTAAGAGACTTTGCTTGTTCTTGATGGGGAGGATAATTATCGTGCCTCACATAGCTCCTAGGGTTCTTTACGGTTTGGCTAGGGAGTCTTCCCTCATCTCTCCTACTCAAAGTGTTAGCTAGTTGACCTACTTGGGTTTCTAACTTTGAGATCGATTGTGCGTGGGAGTGGAGGTGTTGGGAATTAGCTTCCAAACCTTTCAGTGCACTCGAAACCTTCTCTTCAAAATTCGAATTAGAGCTTAAATTAGGAGGTTGAGAGTAGTTGGAAGCATACCCTTGTGGTTAAAAACCGAGAGGTCGGGGCATACTAGATTGTTTAGGTCGCGGGTTCGGTTGTTGTGGCAAAAACTATCCTTCTCTTCCTTGCCGTCGGGAGAAGTTTGGATGGTTTCTCCAGCCTGGATTATATGTGATCGAGTATGGGTCATTCCTTGAGAATCCTTGGGCTACATTAACCTGTTCCTCCGACCACTCAACTATATGAAGCAGAGGGGAAATCTTGTGTAGAATGAGAGACACTAGAGCATGAAGAATAGACACTATGCATGTTTTGAACATTAGAAATATTAGGCACAACAGAGGGGGTCAAGGTCATCTTAAATAAGGAAATAAGTTGCTCCACAGAAGAGGCAAGAGAGTCTACTTTCTTATCTAAGATAGAGATATGAGAAACTTCATGTACTCCTGCTCTATTTGACCTAGAAGCATTCGAACGGGCATGTGCGGCATTCTGTTGTGAATTCTCATTCAAATGCTCAAACAGTTCCCACGCCTCATCCTCATTCTTCCTGAGGAATTGACCACCGCATGAGGCATCAACAGTTTCTCGTTTAACCCATAATAGAAACTTTGGACTAGTTGCCATTTAGGGATAGCATGATGTGGACAAGCTTGTAAGAGTTCCCTAAACCTATCTCAACTCTCGTGAAACTCCTCAGTAGAGAGTTAGGCGAAGGTGTTAATGGCTCTCTTAGCAGTGTTAGTCTTACTAATGGGATAGAATTTCTTTAGAAATTCTTATTGCATTTAAGTCCAAGTATTAATCATCCCACTAGGCAAGGTGCCTAACCAATACTTAGCCTTTTCCTTTAAAGAGAAAGGAAAAAGGCGAAGTAAGATGGCGTCATCACGAATGTTAGGAAACCTGAAGGTTGAACAAACCTCCATGAAACTGTCCAAATGTGTGTACGGGGTCTCATTACCTAAGCCATGGAACGAAGGAGGCATCGTGAAATTAAAAGTAGCACAAAAGTAAATAGACTAAGACTTCATCAAACACCAGAGAGCAAGTTAGCTCTCCATCAAGGATGAACCGGTGAAGGAAGAGATGTATGAACTCATGTTGGACTTCACGCTAATTTCGCTCTCGTTCCAATTTAGCGAAAAATAAAAATTAAAAATGAAAAATCGGAGGAGCGAGAATTAGAGCAGGGGCGGAGCTTTTCTTCCCCAAAAACAAAGCCAAGCTATGGTTTTTATCCCCTCTCCAAACCGACTTTCCCTTTCAATGAACCCTACGTGCACTGCTGTGGGCATGGATCATGATGGGCTTGAGTTAGTGTTGGTTGAATAGGGATGCAGGCAGTGATGGAGGTTTGTGGGCCTGACGATGGTGGTTGGGCAGCTGTTGTACTTGGGCTGGTGAACGCATGTGTTGGGCTGAGCTAGACAGAGGAGAACGCAGGTCTGGGCTGGGCCGAGTCTTGGTGATTGACTGTCAAGACGATGGGCTTGTGCTGGGCTACGTTAAGTCACTGCTAGTTGGCTGGTATGCGTGGGCTGGATAGGGGATGTTGATGCAGGGTTGCTGGTGTCCGGTCTGACAGTGCGGGTTCGGGCCGGAGCAGGTGCGGTTCTGATAGTGCGGGTTCGGGTTGGAGCAGGTGCGGGTCTGATCAGAGCTGCGTGGGCTAAAGGTTGATGACGGTGCCAATAAGGAATTGAACGGAGGTCTGGACATGGGTCAATCTTCGATCATACGATTTTGTCCCAATCTCCAATCGACTTGATTTAATTGTTTACGTATTCAATTTGTCTTATTTGCACCAGAATTTGACAATTTCTGGTACTTTAATTTCAAATCTATTAAACATAAAAATTGCCAAAATGAGTGCAGAACTATAATTAAATACGTGCAAAATAATTAAAATAACAAGTAAATGATGCATAAATTTGAGATGCATCATGCTCCAAGTAACCACGTCGAGGCTTGAAACCACCTACCTCGTAGCCTTCGTGGCAGTCCCTTGAACTCCATGTCCTTTAACCGTTCAACCATCTCAAGTCCTCGAGTGGTTGACACCCTTATTAGGGTGGTCATCTCTTTAGGATGCTAGGCTCGAGATGTCATTACTTCGGCACTTAAAGGCTTGATTCTCCTCATGTGAGGCCTCACGTGTTAAGCACGTGGCACTTTGCTCAAAAGGGCGTCATCCCATCCCTTTCGAGATTAGGGTAAATGCCCCACTCCCCCTCTTTTAGCCGTTGGTAAATTTAAATTTACAACTGGTAAAACATCCCCTTGATTTGACCTTTAACAACCATAGGGAGCTCGAGAGAACACTGTGCGTCACTTGCTCTTCCTTCCTGTGTGTCTATAAATATGACAGTTAGGGCACGAAATTTTCACTTTCTTGCTATGTTCTCTCTTTCAAACGCTCTTACAAATTCTTTCCTTTGTTCTTAAATCTCTGAATTTTGACCCAATTCTGCTTTCCATCCTTTGCTTCCTCAAATTTGACGATGGCCCAAATTTTATTCGTTGTCTCTTCCCTCCTTGCTCAAGCTGATAGCCCAATCAAGCAAATTGTGCGTTTGCTTTAGCTAGACATTTTGATAGTCTTTGAAGTGCTTCAAAGCCCAATCGATCTTAACACCATTGATGAGGATCTTTCTCGGTTATCAGAGAATGACCCGTCATCTTCCCTAGGGCCTATCTTTGATCCATCCCGAGACGTTCTATGTCTTCAAAGGACTTTTTCCCGATACTAACAAATCTCCTCTGCTTCGCACACTTTCTATAGGTAGTTCTTGGGGAGGAACATGCATCTTAAAGGAAGTGGCACCCTTCAAAGGATGAACCCTTCTTGACAAAGCGATACACCGAGTGGGTGGACAATCTAATGGTGACCCATGAAGAAAAATGGCAGAATCTTCATATTTATGAAGCCATCGAGCTCTCTGCCATCGCTCTCAGGTATGACTACCCCATTATGACGGCGCTCACTTGCTGTTGGAGCACCTATTACAAAGCTTTTGTCCTCCCCGAGGGATTTCTAGGAATTACCTTGGAGGACATAGCGGCCTTAACATGTCTCTCGCCAGGAGGAGAGGATTTGCCTCTTAACTCTTTTATTTCTAATGAGGATGAAACTTTCGCCTCTTTCTTCTCCATAACCGATTTGCCTAGCAGTTATGAGTCCTTTGTTAAGATGTTTGTAACAGGGGCTCTTGACTTTGGCACCGTTCAAGAGAAGAAGAGACATGCTTTTACTTGCTTTGGTTGAACAAACTTTTTCTTTTCTAACTCCTCCATCATAGTCTTGAAGTTTCTAAGGACCATGGCTGTAAACTTTGTCATTAGCACTGGTTCATTGGCTTTGGGACCATTATTCTTGGCCTAAGTATATGGATACTTTAGGGATAGTATAGCCAAGAACTATGTTGTCCAAACAGATGGACCCTTGTGGCTGGTCTATCTTTGGGCCCTAGGCTATTATCCTGAGCTCTACCCTAGGGGCCCCTATTGTCCAACAATTGAGGGGGTTTTCTGCTTCGGGGAGTACTTCGCTTGCCGTGAGGTCCAAAGTTTCCTTGAGGTAGGAAGGGGACTTAATGGACTCCTTTCAGGGAGAGGAATCCTGGTCCACTATGGTTTAGGAAACTAGATGCTCATTATGGTGTCTCTATGGACATCAATTCCAAAATCTGACAAGCAATCTTATGCCCCCCCAAGATTTGTTCTCCTAGCACCATACTCATCCTGGTGTGGAAATGTATAGGCCTGGATTGTTTACTAGGCAATTTGGTATGGCTCAAGACGTCCCTTTTTCTAGTCTAAGGAACAAGAACCTTGGGTGGGCTAAGAGATTCTCCATCCAGCCTATCCAGCTTAGGGAGCTCCATGAGCGGAACCAAGAGGTGAAATCCCATTATGGGTATCCTGTTGTTTGTACGTACACCCCGTGTGCCACACTAAGTTTTGCAGCTTTGTTTCAAGCTTATTGGTCCTCCTTAGAGGCAAAAGGCACCAAGCAGTATTTTATGCCTTTATCTAAGGTTGCATGTCCAAGCTCGAGAAGATGCAAGCCCATTAGCATTAGGCCGACCTTGCAGAAGGCACAATCAGATAAACAGCCACTTCTTAAGTATGGTTCACCCTTATTTTAATGGCTTGAACAAAGAATGATCCTATTCTTTACTTACAGCAATTTTCCAAGCAATCCCAAGAGGCACTAGGACTAGAAGCTTACTAAGATGCTGCTAGAAGAGTCCCGTCTAGGAAGCTCTTGACTAGCCCTTGAGGTTAGTGGCTCGAGAAAGAGGAAGAAGGATGTTGTTCCTCCAACTCTCCCTGCCGAAGAAGAAGAAGAAGAAGAAGAAGAGATACTCAACTTACAATTGGTAAGAAAAAGATGAGCCAGGCTCCCTGTATTAGAGGTATTGGCTTTTCTTAATTGGTGTTCTCATTCATCTTTGTTAAAGCAACTTCTAACATGGCCTTTTACAAACACAGGAAGGGCCAGCTCTATATATCGTGGAGATACCAGATTCTCAATCTCAAGAAATTGCACCAGAGCCCCATCAGGATACTGAATCGTTAAGCTCGAGTACTAAACAAGAAAGTGATGTGGCTACCTATGGAGCCAATCATAAGTTACCCTCTTGAAGAAATATCCTTCCCAGCTAACTTAAGCCAGGGTCTTGTGCAAGCTCCCTTTCTACTCTCAGAGGCCAAATCTCTACTGAAGAGATTGCTGTTGGTAAAGACCTTATCTAATTTCCCAATTCTTGATGTTTCAAACCATATTTGGTTCTAACAGGCAAGCCTTATTCTACAAAAGCTCCTTTCGAGAAAGGTTTATCAGTGGCTGAAGAGCCAGCAACAGTCCCAATGGTTGAGATACCTACTGAAACTTCATTGACGGATTTATCACTAGAAGCCCCTATGGTAGTAGTTCCAATTGAGGCCCCTTCTTCGCCCCAAACTGAGGTCACCGAGGTAAAGGCATTTCTATAACCTTGGTTGTCATCCAGAGTCAAAATCTTGCCTAACGCTTGTTTTTGTTAACCTTTTGTAGGTCACTCCTCCCAGAGCCATTCCTTCCCCAAGAATGGGGGAATGTCTTCTCCTCCAGAGAAGTTTGGAGCAAGTGGCAGATTGGCTTTCCAGCAACTGGACTAAGAATCGCCTGATGTGTTTTTCTATGTCTATCAAAATTTAATATAAAACCCTATGTATTAAACACACCTAAATTGAAGTGTAGGGCGAGAGGGTGTCGAACCACAGAGACTAAGAATGCGTGAATTTACTCTATGACTTCAATTGATTTGAATAAAATTGAGAGGTTTTTTGTATTAATTAACCTAAGGAAATAACAATTAAATTAAAGTAATCTACTTCTAATCAAAAAAGTGTATTAAATTGGAACCTAGGGTTTTGAATCCATCGTTAGCCAATTACTTTTGCGTTAACTTTTAACTTGGGATTATTAATTGTTACACGGATAGAGGTTTAGGCTACGAGCTTTAACCTACTAAGGTAATGTTGTTAGTATTGCGTATTGACCCTATCTAACTAAAGCATAGGGAAGATAGGCTTTAATTAACAATTCGGTTAATACTATTGCTTGATTAATTAATCCTAAGGCTACAAGCAAAAGGAATTAATTTATAAATATCAATATCAACAATTAAGGGTTGCAAACTCAATAATCATATCAATTGAATAAACAATAAAAACAAAATACTTCAAAGTATTTATCTCAACCATGTAATTCATGTAAACAATCAAATTAACCCGAATTAAAAGTAAACAAAAGTAAAGGCAAAGATTTCATCTAACCCCAGCGAACAAGTTAGCTCTCCATCAAGGATGATCCGGTGAAGAAGAAGTTGAACAAACTTATGTTGGTCTTCACGCTAATTTTGCTCTCGTTCCAATTTAACGAAAAAGAGAAAGAAAAATAAAAATAAAAATAAAAAAGAATCTGAAAGAGAGAGAGAGAAAGTTGAGGGAAAGAGAAAGAGAAGGAAAACAGGGGCGGTGAACAGGCTGCGTTTGGGCTGGGCCTGCTGGTGACGAATTGGGTTGGTGGCGTGGGTCGGTTGCAGGTGTCAGGCTGGTGACGTGGGTCGGTTGGGCCTGCTGGTGGGCCAAGGTTACTATAGCGAACAGGGGTGCAGCTTGGGGTTGAAGATGAAGAACAGTGCTGGCTCGGGTCGAAGCGGGTCGAGCTTATACGTTCTTGTCCCGAATCTCGATTGACTTAATTTAATTGTTTACGCATCAAATTTGCCTTATTTGCACCAACATTTGACAATTTTTGGAACTCTAATTTCAAACCTGTTAAACATAAAAATTGCCAAAATGAGTGTAGAATTATAATTAAATAGGTGCAAAATAATTAAAAATAATTATTAAAAGATGCATAAATATGAGACGCATCATCGCCCAAACTTCAACGACTGAGAGAAATCACGCATCTCCCTATTCTAACTCAGGATGAGGGAGTCAGTTTTCAAGGGGCTCTATCCCCGATAAGATCCCTGAAAGAAGATCCAAAGGTGGTTCCCTCTGTTGCTAGGGAACTTGAAGTTCTTAAGGGGGTGCTCTAGTAGGTCAACCAAGAGGTCCTAACCCTTTTTTAGAGGAAACGGCATTACCATTATGCCATTAGAAACCTAGGGCATTCAGCTGGCCTAAGAGGTATGCAACTACTGTTAGAAAAGCTCCAAGCAGCATAAGGACCATCAAGCTCGGGGGATCAGAAGTCTGGAAGACGAGATCCATCATTATAGGAGAGGTTAAGTCTCCTTAAGGAAGAGCTACTCTTCTTGAGGCAACATCAGAAGTCTCCTTAAGTCCTTCAACTCAAGGAGGCCACCATGGAGGCTCAGAGGACTAATCAAGCCATTCAAGAAGAAGCTCTCTCATTAGATTGTGAGCTAAATGCCACAATTAGCCAGATATAGGAATCCTTAGTGAGGATTAGAACTCAACTCCCTTGATTTTTATTTCTTATAAAGAGACTTTTGCAGTACATGTCACTCGTAATTTTTTTTGTGTGAACCACGTACTCTCACATAATTAATGAAATACGTATTTTGTCCATCCGTCTCTCATATGGGTGGTTCTTTTCTTTTCTTTTTATTTCAACTTAAGGGCCATAAGAATGATCCTCAAGACATTGATCTTGAAATTAATCCTATAGCTCTAGGAACTTACAATTAAGGATTTCCTTGCAAGAATCCCAGATTGATGGCACATATTTTTTTTAGAACCTTCCATTAATGACCCTGGGGTGAGTTCTTTTATCTAGATCTTGTAGGAAGTAAGGATTACCTCCAAACACCATGATGACTCTAAATGGGCCTGCCGAGTTTGGGGACCATTGCCCAAAGACACGATCCTTCTGGCCGATGGGTAAAACCACTTTCTAGACCAAATCTCATGAGTCAAAAGACCTAGGTTTTGGCCACCCTCATCTTCTATATTTCCACATTGTGAAGAGCATCAAGCCTAACTTGGTTTAAGCCTGCTCATACTCAAGTTCATAAAATCTCCCTTAATGATCTAGTCTAATAGACTGAACCGTTACCTCCATTAGGAGCACGGCATCATGGCCATACATCAAATGAAAGGGAGTTGTCCCAGTTTCATCTTGTTCAGACATCCTTTAAGACCAAACGGCATCTAGTCGCAATTCATGCCACTTCTTGAAACTGGCTTCAATCATCTTTTTAATATTGGCCTTCAGAATCTTGTTTGTTGACTCTGCTGGGCCATTGGCATGAGCATAGTTAGGGGTTAAGTTCAAGATTTCTATATTGAAACTCTTGGTAAACGCCTTAACTTTAGCTTCATTGAACACTCTAGCTTTGTCCACAGTAATAGTTTTTGGGATACCAAACCTACATAGGATGTATTCTTTGATAAAATCAATCACATCTTACTAATTGATGTTCCTATATGGCTTAACCACCACCCACTTTGCAAAATAATTTGCAGCCACAAGAATGTAAGAGTGTTGTTTGCTAGAAGAAGGGTCAATTTCGCCTATGATGTCCATTGTCCAACATCTAAATGGCCAAAATTTGACAATAGCAAGCATTTCAGCCGCATGAACTCGTGACATATGTCCGTGTCTTTGGCATGCTCTGCACCCCTTGTTATACTTCATGCAATCATCCATCATTGATGGCCAATAATAGCCATAACGTTTGATGAGTCTGTGCATTTTGCTACAACCTAGATGGGATCCACAGAAACCTTTATGGGCTCCTATTGTTACTAGCATTTCGTCGTCCAAGTCAAGGCACTTGAGAAGCACTCCACTAGCGTCCATTTTATATAAGTCTCCATATTCATCATCAAGATGGAATCTATGAGCCCTCATCTTCATCTTTCTATCCTTAATATAGTCTTGAGGGTTCTTGAAGTAATCTATTAGAGGCTGTTAAGATTCAAAGATTACTCTTAGACCTTAACCATGGTTGGGATAGTAAGAGTATGAGATGAGGAGAGAATTTAGAGTTTAGATGAGATAAGAAGGGAAAGGAGATGAGAAGTAGAGAGAGAAATATCAAAGATATCAATTTCATTCATCAAAGTTATGAGATTACAAGCCTAAGCCTTACTATTTATACTACTTACATGACATGATCTATTACATTGCATCTAACTCATGCTAAAACCGCCAACCACCTACTTAGCCGCCACTATTGACCGGCATTGACCACTAGCTCGACCACCACAGCTAACAAGCTCTAGACTTCAATAATTACATGACTTAACAATGAACTTATGCAACTAATTACATCAAGACTTATTCTAGTTACAAAATCCACACGCTAATACAACTCAATCAGCTATATTCAATACCCTTTTACATATATACTCTATTTCATATGCCCCTATTATGAGAATCATAACATTACTCCCTCCTTTGAAAGATTCTTGTCCCCAAGAATCAAGAAAAGAGTTGAGACCTTCAAGAACACTTATTGTTGTGGAAAGGAGAGCTGAAATTGATGATCTCATGCTGAAGTTCTGTAGCTGGAAAGACATCTGAAGCAACTCAATCTGAAATGTAGTAGATACATGAGGATAACATCTTGTTTTGCCTTCGAATGTATAATAATCTTCAGGAGGTCTGCACTGATCAAACCAAACATCAACAACACATCCACGACACCTCATGATGCAGTTAATACAGCTCAAAACTCTATCTTGCTGCAAAGAACCATAAAAACCATCAATACTTCTGAATTTTTGCTTGTAGTAAGCTGTATAACAGAACTTGAATGTCATTGAACCCATGAAACTGCATATGAAGTCCTTTAACATCTCGGGAGGCCTTCCAAACTCAAACCAAAAGAACCAAGCATCAAAATCTGCTTGTACACATTCCCAAGAGCTGCTCAGACAGCCCAATATCTTGATCATGGTAACAAAACACATTGAAATTCCATAAGAATGCAGCTGCAACCATTTCATCTTAGATCTTATCCAAAATTTGTATTGCTTAAACATCCACTTACTAAACCATCTCAGACCATACTCAACAAACTCTTGATTGCTCACCCAATTCCACGTGTTGTGCTGCAGAGCTCAAGAATTCAGCAGTGTATAACCATGACAACACATAGTTGCGGATATTACAGATTTTAGCTCGATTTTTTTCCATATGGAAGATTCTTGTTACGAACAAGTTATGACATCTTCCCAAAATCATAATAGCACCAATCACACTCAATCTGAACAACTCATTTACTGCTGACAGTGAAGGAATTGTAATTCTCCAAGAATTTTCAGTAGCCTCTAATACTTCCATTGCTTGAATCTTGATTGTGAACTTGTAAGATCTAGAAATTTTAGCTTCCTCTTTCAATAATCTTGCATAGAACACACCATAGGCTCTTTGACAAAACATAGAGAGAATGGACCAGAAATTTTGAATACATTGTTGTCCAATCTTGTTCTCTTGAACACTTGCGACTTTGGCTCAAAAATCTGGTCCTATGCTCCACCAAGTTATGAACTCATGGGTAACAATTGAATTCCAAGGACACATGGTCTTCACTTGAATGCCCAACACAACCCCATTGACAGAATGTATTCTGCAGCTCACAACTTCCAGCTTGTTCTCAAGACTTTCTTGGATCCCATGCTCATCCAGCCACAAAACCCGCTTCCAATGATCAAGCTTTGCTTTCTTGTCAACCATCTCAAGCATGAGTAATAAATATAACAAATGGAGACACCAACAGAACTCTTGAACAACTTTAAACTTCTTCAAACTTAGAGCTGATCTGTTCCAAACTTCCTTGCTGATATTCACTCTAATTTGAGATGGAGTTATCCTCGATGTTGCATTGATCTTTTCCATCCAAACATTGAGAAGATATTGAAGCTTGTGCATATGATTTTTCCATTCAGAACAACCACAACAGATCATAAATGAGCCATAATTCTGTAATGAGATCCCATACTACAGCAATCCTGAAATTCCAGCCAAAAACCTTTGTATCCCAAAATCAAGCCAACCACAAAGCCCCGTAACTTCAGGAGGACTGACATTTGGTTGCACTAATGGAGCTTGTTTTCTACCCATAGCTTGATTATTGCACACTCTGAATTTGGAGCTCAATGTACATGCCTCATTTTTGTCCAGCACAGGCATTCCAACCCAATTGCAGAACCCAGATTCCATCAACACCTCAAGGGGTCTTCCCATGTCAAACATAACCCCAAAACCTTCAATTCTTCCAGATGTTGGCTGATCATACTTAATTCTCATATAAGTACCCAACTTGTGAGCTTCCAACATGTCAATTTTTTTTATTTTTTTGTCCAGAAATCCAGTTAAGCATCTGCCAAATCACCTTGGCAGTTGGATTGACTCTTTTCTCCCACTCAGCCTTATGTTCCAGCTTGCTATGATCTTGATCTATCTTTCCTGGATCAGGGGGAAGCTGGTCACTAGAAGTTGCAGCCTGGAGTACCATTCTTTTAGCCCAAGAACCATGCCAAACATCCACTGTACTGCAATTGGTCTGAACAGAATTCTGCTCCAGCACCTTACTGAATTTGTACACCTCCATCAGCTCCATTGCTTGTACAGATACAAAGCTTCACCTTTGTTTAACCTTGAAACATACTTTGGCAGCTTGCTTACTTCGTTTCAGCAAGGAATCGACCCTTTTTAGCTTCACACAGCCTTGAGTATCTTCTCCTAGATCAGGAGGCAACTCGTCACAAGTACATGCACTTAGATAAACCTTCTCTCCACACAAAAGCACACCTTGTTTTGCATCAAATAATACCACAGCAGCAACAATTGATTTCCCAACAGAATCTGATTGTTCAGCAGTGACGATGCTTCGATTCCGAATACCAGCTTGCCATGGAGTAATACTTAACAGATTTGGTGATGTATTTATTGATATTACAATAGTAGCATCAAATTTTTCAGTTGAAATCAAAGGTTCTGCTATAACCAATCCTTGTATACTAGTATATATATCTGATCCTTGTATACCAGCATATTCATCAATAAATTCAGTATCTTGAGTTAGTTCTTGTTGCCTAACTTCTTCCCGTGGACCATCCCGATGTCCCTTACTTGATTTGGACTCAATTATAGCAACTACAGATTGTTCAGGGTTCTATTTTTTCCAACTCAGAAGCTCCTTAGGCTGACACACAACCTCACGCTTCAATTTCTGCTTTGTAATCTTCTTTTTACCCCAAAAATTTTTCAATGCTTCATTTAGATGGTTCATCTTCACTTTACTCTTTGCATTCTTTATCATTCCCATGACATGAAAATCGTATTCCCATTCCGGAAGCAAATCTTGTTGTAGCTCATCATCTTCAAAATGCTCTAATTCTCGCACAGAGTCTTCATAATGATCTACTTGTTCGACTTTAGATTCTTCTAACTTATTTTCATCAATTTCGGCATTACCTCGGTCTAACTCATCTTCAACGGCAACTGATTCCACTTTAACCATCTCATTTTGCTCAGCATTGAACTCTTATTGTATAACGCTATCCCTTAGCGCAGGGAACTCATTTGCATTAAGAACACCAGCACCATCTCGATTGATGTTTGTAAACTGATGAGCTGAATACTGCCGGTCCAAACTTCGCTGCAGACTTTCGTCCGCGACCTGTTTCATTTTCTGCCAAATTTCCTCGCATTTTTGTCTCAATATTTGCATTTCTTGTCTCCATATTTGCTTCAATTTCTCACAAGAATCATTCATCAAGAATTAACAAGAGTTATCATCAACCATACCAGCCATATTTGCAATGAACAACAACGCTTCGATCTAGAACAGGTTAGTTCGCAGAGATATGAACCAACTCAGTTCGCAGAGGAACAAAATTCAATTCGAATCACCTCCACAGTTGATTGCTTAAGGAAATTATACTCCCTCACTTGCATAAACAATCACTTGCTAACGGCTCCTCAATCGTCACTGAGTAAAAACCCTCATACGCAGATTTTCGCACACAGAGAACTCGAACCAAACCCTAACTGAGATGCTTCTTGAGTAGCAGACTTACAATTCTGAATTGGGCTCGACTCTAGACCGCAATCAAGTCCTCAACACAATACTCAAAGCAATCTTCAAGAACGAAATCAGATTTCACACCATCGGTTCTCAATTCAATGTCAGATTTGCGTCTAAGCAAATCTCAACTCAATAACATATAATTCTTAAGAATCAAATGAATTCTCACCACTTCTATGCTTATTAACACGAATTATATCACAAATCAGCAACAAGCAGACTCTGATCGAAAATGCAATTTAAAGTTCAGAGAACAGTTACCTCAACCTCAAATACTGAATTGTAGAATCTAAAATCACCTCAATTCAGCTTGCTAAGCTGATCTTACTGATTCTGATCAAGCATGAGATTGATCTAGCAACTCACTTTAACTTCTTCTCCCACTGATCAGACGAATGTTTGATCAAGAACAATTATGCTCAACACTCAACTTCAGCGGCTAATGCTTGATCAATTCTACTGAATTCAATCTGAATCAGCTTTGATGTTGATTGTAATCAACAAATACTGATCAATTAAACTTTCTTCAATGTAACTCAATTAGATTTATCCCAATCGAAAGCAATTCCCAGGCACTTGCAGATCAACAATGCATATGACAGTACATAAACTCTTCAAGTTCAGAATTCGGAATTGAATTCTGGATCACCTAAAACTGGACTAAATCTGTATCAAACTGTTTTTGTTGATGAATTGCTACACAATCAATCAGATTTTGTATTTTTCCTGATTTTTGAGCTTGATTCGGAAGCAAATCAAGGCTCTGATACCAATTGTTAAGATTCAAAGATTACTCTTGGACCTTAACCCTGGTTGGGATAGTGAGAGTATGAGATGAGGAGAGAATTTAGAGTTTAGATGAGATAAGAAGGGAAAGGAGATGAGAAGTAGAGAGAAAGATATCAAAGATATCAATTTCATTCATCAAAGTTATGAGATTACAAGCCTAAGCCTTATTATTTATACTACTAACATGACATGATCTATTACATTGCATCTAACTCATGCTAAAACCGCCAACCACCTACTTAGCCGCCACTATTGACCGGCATTGACCACTAGCTCGACCACCGCAGCTAACAAGCTCTAGACTTCACTTATTACATGACTTAACAAGGAACTTATGCAACTAATTACATCAAGACTTATTCTAGTTACAAAATCCACACACTAATACAACTTAATTAGCTATATTCAATACCTATTTACATTTATACTCTATTTCATATGCCCCCTATTATGAGAATCATAACAGAGGCTTCCTTCAGTCCTCATATTGACTTAGAACAGTCTGATGGGTTTCAAAGCATTCCAAGTGTTCACTTGGCTTTACTTTGCTCTCAAGACTGAAAGGCTCGATGTCATGGCCTAAAACTTTGGTTTTAATGATCGGGTTTCTTCGCACCAAGTCCTAGGAAATTTGTACCCTAATGTTAACTAAGCCAAGTCATTGCTTGCTTTGCATCCTTCCCTAAGAATATGTTCAAGCTGCACACCATCGAATTTACTCAATAGCTTTGGTGCTAATGATAAGTATCAATTTGAGGTATCACTCAAACATTGAAATTCCCCCTTCACTTGGCAAATTACCAGCTGCGAATCCCCCATCATGATAACATTGAGGACTTGCAATTCCAGGAGAGTTTGTAGGCCTATTATCAATGCCTCAGTCTCTGCAATGTTGTTAGAACATTGCCAACTAAAGTAACAGCTAATTTATTGATGATTCCAGCAGGAGATTCTATCATAATTCTAACTCCGACACATGAATTGGTCCTTGATCCATCAAAGAATAACTTTCAAGGGATCATTTCCACTACTAATAGTTGGTTTGGCTCATAGTCCAAGCCAACACTAATGTTTGGGTGGTCAGCTCAAAGTTCTGCTAAGGCCTAGTCCTTTGCTGACTTTTATGATACGTAAACCAACTCAAACTGAAGCAGAGCTATGCTCCACTTGTTCAGCCTTCCCTTATAAATGGTCTATCTAGCATGTGTTTAAGGACATACGTATGAGCAACTAGATATATTGTAAATGCCAAGAAGTAATGTCTCAATTTTACTGATGCCTAGAATAAAGATAGACACAAGTTTTCAATTAAGGAGTATTTTATTCACATTCATTTAAGCAACAGCTATGGTAGAACACAGCATGTTCAAACCCTTGCTCATTGTCTTTCATAAAGAAACAATCAACAAATTCCTCAAAAGCAAAGGCATAGATCTTCAAAGGTTTATCCTGCTTCGGTGGAATAATGACTGTGGGCTTGATCAAGTACTCTTGATGGCCTTGAAGGCTGCTTGATGTGGCTTCTCCCACTTGAACTCCTTCTCAGATTTTAGCCACAGTAGTGGAGAGAAGACTTTTGTTTTTCCTGCGACATTTGAGATAAAACATCTTAGGAAATTAACCCGCCCCATGAAGTATTGAATCTCTTTCTTATTTGAAGGAATTTTGGCCTATTATATGGCCTTAGTTTTATTAATATTCACCTTGATGGCCCTTTGGTTCCCTAGAAAACCCAAAAGTTTCCAACATGCATGCTAAAAGCACACTTTAATGGATTCATTTTGAGGTTATGGGCCCTCATTCTAAGGAAAGTGCCCCTCAAGTCTACCAAGTATTTAACTTGGGATTTTGATTTTGCCATGATGTCATCTATATAGACTTCCATGGTCTTGCCAATAAGATCATGAAAGATCATGTTCATGGCTCTTTAGTAGGTGGCGCTAGCGTTCTTTAAAGCAAATGGCATAGCCACCTACTCAAACGTCCCTATTGACCCAGGACACTTGAATGCCATTTCATGGGTATCATCTAAAGCAATCATAACTTTGTGGTACCCATAGTAGCCATCCATGAAGGAAAAGACTTCATGCCTCGAGGCTGAGTCAATGAGCACATCATCAATAGGCATTGGGTATTCGTCCTTGGGGGTGGTTGCATTCAGATCCATGAAGTCAATATATACAGTGATTTTTCCATTCTTATTAATGATAGGAACAATATTTGCTAGCTATTTGACGTACCTAGTAGTCCTGATAACCTTGGCCTTTAAGAGCCTTTGAATCTCTTCCTTGACAAAATCAGTGACCTGTTGAGACATTCTCATCTGGGCCTGAATGATAGGTCTCAAACTTGGCTTGATAGGAAGCCTATGCTCACCACCTTTCAGTCTAGGCCGGGCATCTCATAATGATCCCAAGCAAAACAGTCCATGAATTTGCGAGCAAAGTCAGGTACTGTTCTATCTACTCTTAGGAAAGCATAGCACTTAGATAGGTAGGTCTTGGGTCTTCTATCGAGGCCAAATTAACCTCAAGGAGGGGATCTTGGGCTTCAACACTCAAATCCTTTATTTTGGCTGGTGCTGCTCTTAAGTTAGAGAGTTCTAGCTCCTCTTTTTATGCGGTATGGACCTGGAAACCATTGAAAGGCTGCTCGGTCCAAAGCTAATCCTTAGCATGCCAGCCTACAAGCCTGGCTAATGCTAAGGAAATGGCCTCTTGGGCCATTAATGGGAGGTCTTTGGTCTGCTTCTTTAAGAAGGGCCATTGTGCATCTCCAGAATTCAGAATCTTTAAACTATACACCAATTGGCCAACCTCAGCATTAGTCAATGGTCTGTCAAAAATGACAATTGTGCCCTGTTATTGGGAAGATTTTGGAGTGGTCCTTTTAACATGAAGTGGTCCTACACCATCTTCGTAGAATTTTCCTCCACGTACTTAGAGTAAGCCATGAATGGCCTGTCAGTTGCCATAACAACCTCATGCTTGTTATTGGGCATGTAACCAATCTCCTCCGAGCAAAGCATTGTAGCTCCAGGTAGTATCTACTATAAAAGGAAAGCCATTAGCTTGCTTAGGCTACCAACTGTTAAGTCAATCAGGATGACCTCTTAGGATTTAGTAGTAGCTTAAGAAAAGCCAAAGGTCGCAACATCTAAAGTGACTAGATCATTTCGAGAAGACATATATGCAGGCAGAATGTTGATGGCCACGCCATTATCCACCAAGACCTTGTTCACTAATATGCCATCAAATTTGGCCTTGATGTATAGGGGCTTGATATGTTTATTAGCAGTATTAGGTCCATCAAATATCATCTTCAATATGCCAGGTGATTCATCAAGAGATTTGAATGTTGGGGCATTAACTTGAAAATACAAGAGGTCAGGATTACCTTTTGTGGCTGATACTTCAGTCACAAGCTCCACTTGAGGATCCTTGTCTAATGCTACAATGACTCTCTCGAGGCCTTCTTGAGTGCCAGTTGCCGTGAAATCCCAAGGAGTAATGCAGTTCTGACATCAACTTTTTTTGGGAGCATCCCAAATTGTATCTGGATCCCTTGGTTTGCTCCATGTTTTGGGCTGATAAACATGGGTGTCCTGATCTTGGTGTTGAGGAGCGCCATTCATTGGCATATCCTGCTCTAGAGATTGATTCTCTGGATCAACCCTCGGGATTTGAGCCTCAACCCTTGGTTGGGGGAAGTCCTCCTCGTGGAAATCGTTCTTCATATCAGACCATGTTGGGTTAATATGACCAAGAGGTTTCACTAAGTTGATGCTAAGGGGGGAGTAGTCCTCCTCATCCTTAGCTACTTCCTGGGCTAGGGTATTCTTAGCAAGCTGATCCCATCAAGACTGTCTCCCTCCGGACGATGAGAAGCTGGCCCATCTCTCGAGCTTCGTGTGTGTCTATCCTTCACTGGCAGGAGCAAAAGGCCCGGACTCAGTCATTGGATCCTTGAGCTCCAATTGCTCAGTTTACTTGCCCTTGTGGACTCTGTCTTCCTCTTTAGAGAGCCTAGTTAAGCAAGTATCGAGCAAAGTCCTCTGCTAAGCTGCCTTCTTCTACAGCTGCATTCTCTTTTGAGATCTGGGAAGGCTAGAGGGACTAAACTCCCCATGTCCAGGATGATTTCTTCTCCAGAAATGATCAGAAGATTGGTGTCTGGAACGTCGTGGTGCATGAGTGGTGTCCACGTGTAGAAGATGGGAGCTTGGGTTTTTCGTCAGATGCCCAGTTCTCATGATGATCTGGGTCTTTTAAGGAGGATCCTTGGTAAGCTCAACTCAACATGACTTCTTTGATGGCATCTATAATTTCAAGAGAGTGTCTACAAGAGATATATATTGAGGCACCAACCTGAGTTTTCTTATTGCTTCTTATAACCTCCCACAGCATTGCTAGCATGCCCTATAAGACATCCTTTCCAAATTGTGAGATATTTTCTCCCAGCTGGTGAATCCTTGAGAGAGTCCTTGGTTTCCATTGATCTCCATAGCCAACTGCTCAACCACTGCCAGCATAATGGCAGAGTTATTAGGATGTTTGATCAACAAGGTTTTAGAAACTGCATACTTGTTTGTAGCATAGAGTTCAGTGATATGCCAACGGCATATTCCATCATCCAATGTACGCACAAGAATAGGGAAGCTCAGTATCACTTAAATGACCAACCGCTCGAACAAATGGTTAGCCACTCTTTCCTTATGAATGTGGTTTAGGACCTTTTTTTCTTGTAGAGGGGAAAAGGATTAGTTAGAACATTATAAGGATTGCTTTTGACAACAGTGTCTATAACACTGACTTGAAGTGGACTAGGGAAGGGGTATTTGTCAACACCCATCTATCCTTCTCCCGGGAAGATTAATTCCCTTGCTTGTACGGAATCCTAGTCCGGGTTAAGGAGTTGGGGAACAACCGAAGCTTAAGATACTAATTGTCAACCACTTCCCTGCACTGGCAATTACATCTTGCCAAGCACTGGAGGGAAGACATAGTCCCTTCCCTTGAGAAGAGGGATTTATCCTCAAGGAAAAGGGTAGTCCCTGTCTATGTAGTCAGGGTAAGCTTTACAGTACAAGGGTTTATTAACCCTTCTAAGGCCTGGCCCTTACATCTGCTCGATGAGGGCAGCTAGTTGGTCCTTGAGGGGTAGGTTAGGCACATGATTATGCACTTGCCATTGCCCCCAAGTGGGTAAGGATCTCAAGAGAGATTTGCAGGATACCCCTAAGCACCTGTCACAATCGGGTGCAGGAACGGATGTTATGGCCCAAACCTGGGGGTAACCCCCGTGCTCATTCGGGCCATGCGCTTGGTTAGCCACAGAGTATGTCCCAGCTAGACCTGGGTCATATGGCATGCCTGGGAGCATTCCAATATTAGCAAGATGTTGGTTTAGCCTTGCTTGATCAGTCCCCAAGTAATCATCTCGAGGAAGTAGGTGGTTAACTTGGCCCCTCGTATAATAGGTATGGAGAAGCCTAGGAAAGAGAGGCTGGTTCGCTGGAGTGGGTGCCTACATTTGCATTCCTACTTCAAGGCCTTAAGCGGGCCTCGAGGTTACCTCTACTACCTCAGGAGGGTATGAACTATTTTGCCCCTACCTCGGGGATAGGTAAAACTGACAAATTTGCATTGAGATCCCTTGAGGCTAGAGAAAAACTCTGATTTTTAGGGCCAGCAACCCATGGGGCACATTTTTCCTACAATTGGACTCCAAGTGTGTAACACGCGTGTTTTCCATAACTGGGTTTACCATTCCCTTAGGGAAATTATAGTCAACCTGAATCACTGGTAATCGTGAGCACGAGGATATCCCATTGGTACTGACAGAGGAGGTGTAGGCCTAAGTTGCCTGATATTGTCTCTAACGGCTTGAACCAAGCCATTATGAGCCTCAGCCTATGTAACCAAGATAGACTCAACCTCAACTACTGTCTGCCTTGCCACATCCTTAGCAATAAGGGTAGCAGTAGAAGACAAAGTTGAGTTCACTTCAACAAACACTCTATCAGTCTCTTTGTGGAGTCTATCATGCATCGAGGCTCCAATGTTGTTTATTATGGCTCTTATGGTGACAGAGCTTTCACACTAGGGGCTAGATTGTGCTCTACTTCAGCATGTTGTCTATTGAGGGCTTCCCTTAATGTTTGTTAAACTCTTTGGTCCACAATTTCTAAACTGCTTTTAAGCATGGCAATGAAACTCTTTTGAGAATATCCATTTGTATCTATTCATTCATCCTCTGAGATGTCATCATCACCACCCCTCTCACTGCTGATGCTATGACTTGGTTCATCCCTTCATGTTATAGGGCTCTATTAAAATGGATGCTTAAGCGAGGATCCAATCAGAGCCCTGTAGCTCCTCATGCTTGAGAGCACTGGGCCTCCTAGTTTTGACCAGTGGTGAGTGGTCTTAGACTATGTTCTAGTAATCCATAATGAGCTAAAGACGATGAAGTTTCATTTTAAGCCTCCCAATATGGTTGCCAAAATGCATGTTTGCTTTATTTTGTTTGCAATTAAGTGTGATGTGGTCGCCGTAAAATGATAAACAAAACAAACGTGCAAAAGGGACTCACCAAGACCATAAAGTGAACCTAATTATGAACCGCATGTCTTTGACCTCAACCACTCACCATTTTTGAAGAAAAGTTTGTGACATGTTGGTGCATCGGATTTCAGTTGTATCATGCGTTCTGCTTATGCTTAAATTAAGAATACTTTTTTTAAGTATTTTTGTGATTTCATACATATATATATATATATATATATATCTGTGTGTGTGTGTGTGTGTTTGTGTGTGTGTGTATGTTAACAGAAAATAAAGGATATGGACCCCACTCAAGTAGCAGTTGCAATGACAGGTCAGGGCCCACATACACCTTTCCTTGCACATTTAAAAGTCAGGAACTGCGGTGGAGATAAACCCAAGAGCTCAGCAGTCCATTTGCAAGCCCTACTCAATCAGGTTTTCAAGCCTGGCATCCTTGATTTATAATCTCGAATGAGTTAAGGTTTGACAAGATTAAGGTGGAGCAAACTGTGTTGAGGTCGCTCAGTTAGGATCAAAGTAATCAAGATCAAGCTTTGGCCATCAAAACCCTAAACAATGGTGCGAACCTAAGCTCACTTGACTCATTAAGCAGTGACAATAGTGTTAAAGTTAAGCCTTAGCCATCAAAGCCTTAAACAAAAGCCTTAATTCTCAATTCGTCGAAATTTGGGAACAGATTAAAACTAAAAGTTGATACCTAAAACTCGAGAAACTATATTACTGATGAACCAAGTGCAATAAGTTCCATGTTAATCTAAGCTATGCTAAGTTATGCTACTCCTAATAAAAAGTACAAGTGTGCTATAAAGAAAACTTGAAGTAGTTTTGTATTGAGTGTGTGTTATACTTTGGACTGACACAAAGCCCTTTATTTGTTGAAAGAAATAAAAAAAATAAAAAAAACTGCTGCTCTTATTTCCGTGGCAACTTCCCCACATCTGGTCACTAAACTTCTTCTTTGCGAGCTCAGATCTTCGATGAACGTATCCTGAATTCGGTATTGAAGGGAAATCCTTGGTGCTGACATCTGTAATCTAAGCGAAAGTCCCTTCTAGAGAGCCCACATCCTCCTGGATAAGCATAATGCCCAAGTATCTGAGATTGCGCTCCAAGTAACCACCTTCGGCATGTAACCACCTATCTCCAACCCTAGTCTTAAAAACCTGATTGACTTTGGCTTATAAGTGGACTGCTGAGCTATTGGGTCTGTCTCCACCCCTGTTTCATGACTTTTAAGTGAACAAGGAAAGGTGTTAGCGGGCCTTGCTTTGTCACTACAACTGTCACATGAGTTAGGTCCGTATCCCTTTATTTTTCTGTCAATGTGCATATAAAAATCCACAAAAATATTTAACCAAGTCTTCTTAATTCACCATAAGCTAAACTCACGATATAATCGAAGTTTGATACACCAAAATATAGCAACCTTTTCCCAAAAAGGTGAGTGGTTGAAGTTAAAGATGTGCGGTTTGAATTTAGGCTCAACCCCTGGTCGTGGTGCGTACCTTCTGCACATTTGTTTTGTTATCATTTTGGCGACCACAATGGGAGGTTTAAAATAGGACTTCATTGTCTTCATCACAATGTGGATTACCAGGATGTAATTGCCGACCAGTCGTTGATGGTCAGAACCCGGAGGTCCAGCGCTCTTAAGCATGACGAACAATAGGGCTTGGCCCTAATTTGATCCCCATTTGAGCTCGTCTTGAGCAAAGCTCTATAGCACAAAGGGATGAACCAAGTCATAACCACGGTAATGAGAGCAGTGGTGATGATGACATCCCAGAAGGTGAATGCATTGGTTTGGATGGCCATTCTTGCAAAAGTTTCATAGCTATGCTCAAACGCTGTTTAGAAATTATGGACCAAAGAGTCCAATAAATAATAAGAGAAACCTTTGTGAGACAACGTGCTAAAACAGATTACAATCTAGCGGCCCAGCATGAAAACTCTGCCACCATGAGAGCTATGATAAACAACGTTCGAACCTCAATGAATGATAGGCTTCACAAAGAGACTGATAGAGTCTTAGTTGAAATGAACTCAACCTAGTCTTCTACTGCTCTCCTTATTACTAAGGATAAGGCAAGATAGACAGTAAATGAAGTCGAACCTATCTTTATTTGATAGGCTGAGGCTTACAATGGCTTGGTTCAAGCCTTTAGAAAGGATATCAGGCAACTTTGGCCTGCCAGTGTTCCGTTAGCACCAACTAGATATCCTTGTGAGGCTCCTTCAAGCTCACGATTCCCATTTGCTCAGGCCGATTACATTGCCACTGAGAGAATGGAAAATTCGGTCATGGCTAACCCAAGTGACACACACTTGGAATCCAGCCATAGGAGTGAAAACATACCCCTTGGGGTCACTGGTCCTTCGAATAAGAGTTTTTCTCTGGCTCCGAGGGATCTCAACACCAATGTGCCGGTGTTAACTATCCCTGAAATAGGGGGCATAACTATTCATACCCTCCTCAGGTAGTAGAGTTTGCCACGAGGTCCACTCATGGCCTTGAAGTAGGAATGCAAGGACTAGTACCCACTTCCGGGAGCTAGCCTCTCATTCTAGACCTATTCATGCTTACCACACTAGGGGGTAAGTTAACCACTCACTTCCTTAAGATCATGACTCGGGGGTTAATCAGGCAAGGATAAACCAACAGGCTGCTAATATTGGTGTTTTCCCTGGTATGACATACAACCCAAGTCCTACTGGGACATACTTAATTGCCAACCAAGGGCATGGCTATGTTGATCAAGGGGGTTACCCTCGGTTTGGGGGGGCGACAACCATTCCCACACCTGATTGTGATGGGTGCTCGGGGGTGTCCTGTAGATCACCCTCGAGATCCTCACCCATTCAAGAGCAATGGCAGGCGCATAACCATGTGTCTAACCTACCCGTCCAGGACCAATTCACTGCCCTCATCGAGCAGGTGTATAGGCCCGGCCTCAGAAGTGTCAATAGACCCTTGTATAGTAAACCCTACCTTGACGACATAGGCAGGGACTATCCTTTTCCCCGAGGATACAAAATCCTCAAGTTTACCCTTTTCTCTGAAGAAAGGACTGTGTCTGCCCTCAAGCACTTGGCAAGATTCAATTACCAATGTAGAGAAGCGGCTAATAATCAGTATTTTAAGCTGAGGCTCTTCCCTAGTTCTTTAACAAGGACTGCTTTTTAGTGATACATTAGCCTGCCGCCTAATTCCATTTATTCAAGGGATGACATGGCCAGGCAATTCCATGTCTGACTTAGCTCGAATGAGACAAAAGTGAGGTGAATAAGTGGAAGGTTACAGTAACCGGTTCAAGAAAGCTAGGTTAAAATGTACTATAATCCTTCCTGAAGTTGAATATGCATAGCTGGCCTTGAATGGCTTGTGTACTTAGTTTAGGAAGAAATTCAAAGGCTCTAACCTTACGACGCTTTTACAGCTGCAGAATGTGCCGCTATATATAAGGCCATCTTAAAAGAAGAAAGCGTGAAGAAAAATAGTGTGTGTGGGACTTACGTACACGAATTAATCGAAGACAATATGAGATTAACGGTATTGAATACGTCAAGGGACCTCTTATGAAGATGGTGTGGGGCCGCTTGACGTCAAAAGGACCACTTCACAGTCTGCCCAACAACAAGACACAATAGCAATCCTTGATAGCCCACTCAATGAAGCTGAAGTTGGTCAAGTTGATGTAGAATCTGAAGACTCTGATCTTTGGAGATGCATGAGGGCCGTTCTTGAAGAAGGAGATCACCAAGGCACACCAGAACCCTTATATGGAGGAGCCAAGACCGCCCATTAGTGGCCCGAGATGCCATTTCCTCAGCATTAGCAAGGCCTATGGCTTGGCAAGCTGAGATCAACTTTGGACTAAATAGCCATTTAAAGGCTTTTAAGATCAAGATGACACAAAAAGAGAGCTGGAACGCTTTGACATAATTGCCACTTGAGGGCTGAAGTTCAAGACTCCCACCTCGAGATTAACTTAGGCTCGACAAAAGACTAAAGACCCACCTATTTGAGCGCTATGCTTTCTGAGGAGCAAAGAGAGCAATATTTGACCTCGCTTCACGAGTTCAAGGACTGCTTTGCTTGGGACGATCACAAGATGCCTAGCTTAGACATAACGGTGGTTGAGCATAGGCTTCCCATCAAACCAGGCTTGAGGCCCATCATTTAGGTTAAGAGAAGAATGTCCCAACAAGTTATTGATTTGGTTAAGGAGGAGATCGAAAGACTCTTAATGGCCAAATTTATCAGGAGTGCTAGATATGTTGAATAGTTGGCAAATATTGTTCATGTCATTAAGAAAAATGGTAAAATCAGGGTCTATTTTGACTTCAGAGATTTGAATGCAACCACCCCAAAGGATGAATACCCAATGCCAATTGCTTATGTGCTCATTAACTCAGCATCGACGCATGAGGTCTTGTCATTTATGGATGGCTAATGTGGGTACTACCAAGTTATGATTGCTTCGGAGGATACCCATAATATAGTATTTTGGTGTACTAGATTAATAGGAACCTTTGATTGGGTTGCTATGTCATTTAGCTTGAAAAATGCTGGCGCCACCTACCAAAGAGTCGTGAACACGATCTTTCGTGACTTCATTTGCAATGCCATGAAAGTCTACATTGATGATGTCGTGGTCAAATCAAAGTCCCAAGTCAAACACTTGGAAGGCTTGAGGGGGCCGTTCCTTAGAATGAGGACCCATAATCTCAAGATGAAACCATTAAAGTGTGCCTGTGGTGTACGCATAATAAAATTTCTTGGTCTTCTAGTACACCAGAGGGGCATCGAGGTGGACATTAATAAGACTAATGCCATTCAACAGGACAAATCGCCTTCAAGCAAGAAAGAGCTCCAATGCTTCTTAGGGCAGGTTAATTTCCTAAGACGTTTCATCTCGAATGTCACAAGAAAATGAAAGTCTTCTTTCCACTACTGAGGCTCAAGTATGAGAATGACTTCAAGTGGGAAGAGCCACATCAAGAAACTTTCGAGGCCATCAAGGAGTTCTTGATCAGGCCGCCAATTCTCATTCCACCAAAGCAGGGCAAACCTTTGAAGATCTGTCTTTGCTTCTGAGGAATCTATTGGATGCTTGCTTGTACAAGACAATGAGCAAGGGTTTGAATAATCTGTGTTCTACCTTAGCTGTTGCTTAAATGAATTTGAAATAAAATACTCCTCAATTGAGAAACTATGCCTATCTTTGTTCTATACATCTGTGGAATTGATATATTACTTCTTAGCATTTACCATATATGTGGTTGCTCAGACAGGTGTCCTTAAATACATGCTAGATAGACCCTTGATGAGAGGGAGACTGAACAAGTGCAGTATTGTTCTACTTCAGTTTGAGTTGGTCTATGTATCAAAAAAGTCAATCAAGGGTCAAGCCTTGGCAGATTTTTTAGCTGGCCACCCAAATATTCATACTGGCTTACACTACGAGCCAAACCAGCTCTTAGTGGGGGAAATGGACCCTTGGAAACAATAGTTTGATGGATCAAGGACTAATTCAAGTGCTCTGGATTTGGAATTATGATAGAATCCCCCGCTGGGATCATCACTAAATTAGCATTTACTTTAGTTAGAATATGTTCCAACAATGCGGCAGAGTATGAGGCATTGATAATAGGCCTACAGACTCTGTTAGAAATGCAAGTCTTTAATGTCATCATTAAAGGGGATTCCCAGTTGGTAATTTGCCAAGTAAAATGGGAGTTTTAATGTTTGAGCAACACCATGAACAGATACTTTTCAATAGTGCAAAAGCTATTGAATAAATTTGATGGTGTGTAGTTTGAGCATATCTGTAGAGAGCAAAACAAAGTAGCCAATGACTTGGCTCAGTTAGCTTCAGGATACAAGTTGCACGGGACTTGGTGCAAAGAGACCACGGTCATCAAGACTAATGTTTTAGACCATGAGCTTGAATTTACTAAGTCTTCCAATTTTGAGAACCAAGTCATGCCAAGTGAACACCTGGATTACTTCGAAACTCATCAAACTGTCCTAAGTCAACACGAGGACTAGAGGAAGCATTTAATGGATCACTTCAAGAACCCTAAAGACTACGTTAAGGACAAAATATGAAGATGAGAGCTCATAGATTCCATCTATGTGATGAATTTGGAGAATTATATAAAAGGGACGCTAGTGGAGTGCTTCTCAGGTGCCTTGACTTGGACGAAGTAATGCTAGTGATGGTAGGAGCCCATGAGGGCATTTGTGGATCCCATCTACCTGGCAACAAATTGCATTGGCTTATCAGACTTTATGGCTATTACTGGCCATCAGTGATGGATGATTGTGTAAAGTACGCCATGGGGTGCAGAGCATGCCAAAGACATGGAAATGTTCCGAGGGTCAGTGTAGATGTGGTGCATGCTATTGTCAAACAGTGGCCTTCAGAGGTTGGGCAATGGACATCGTAGGGGAAATTAACCCCCTTTCTAGCAAGCAACACTCTTACATCCTTATGGCCGCATACTACTTCACAAGAGGTGGCGTGAGATGCAACTAGGACAACTCCCTTTCATTTAACTATGGACATGATGCCATGCTCCCAATGGAAGTAACGTTTCAGTCCATTAGGCTGGCTCATCAAGGGAGGTTTTCTGAACTTGAGTAAGAGTAGGCCATGGTGGATGAACTAACTAAATTTGACCAAGTTGGGCTTGACACCCTTTACAAGTGAGAGAATCATAAAGGTATTTGGAAGCACTGCCTACTTACTCCAAAACCTGGATGGAAGAACTCACCGAGGGCTATTAATGGAAGGCTCCTAAAGAAATATGTGCCATCAATTTGGGATTCTAACAAGGAAGTCCTTAAGTATAGACTCCCTGAATTATGGGCCCAATGATAGAATAGGTGTCCTAGAAAACACAATTAGTTCATTTTAAATATTAAATAGACGAAATTGTTGTATTTATTGTCTGATTATGTTCTACGAGTTAAACATACGTGTGATTATTTTTTAAAAATGTTACATGAGATGGACCTTGTCCAAGATGACATGTCAAGTTTAGCTTAAGTGATCAATAAGATTGAACCACAAAAAGACTTATATCAAACTAGTGATTGGTGATCAAAGTATGTTCGTAGTCGGTGATAAGTTTGGAGAACTTGTAGGATAAGACTATAATATGATACCTTTGATGACTTGTCTTGATCATGTGGATAGGGATCCAAGAGTATTATTTTAGTGTTTTCAATAAGACTGGAACACGGAGCAGGACCACTTGAATTAGTTGTTTTTCTAATTACTATCAGAAATAATTAATTCTATAAGACGATAACTCAAAATTCGAAAAATAGTCCGGACTTGTTCATAGAATATTAATTGCTTTGATGCACTAAAATGATGAGGTTATTATGTTTAACCAGTATCTTACATTCAACAGACAATTGCATGAAGTGTGACGGGAGTGGATATTTTACTAGGAATCTACAATGTAAAGATGTCACCTTAGTTGATTCGCTAATATACGAACAAATTCTAGAATCTTTAGCCAGAGTATTCCATATGTTTGAAATTCAAAATTAATATGGAAATTGTTTTTATATTATGAATTGTTTAAGAAAAGCGAGTCGGGACCTATGGTGAGGATGTTAAAAAAGTAACGATAGTAGTTAAAGTTACTTTTGCTTACGGATATTTGATAGAGGGGTTAATTGTCTCAATAATAAAAGTTATTTGGGAAGTTCTTGAGTAAATATATTTAAGTCTAGAGCATAGTAAAACTTGTTTAGTGGAATTAAGTTTTACTAAATAGTATTCAATTGTTATCATGAGATGATGATTAAATTTGACCCATTTGGAGTTAGAATCAGATTGTCCTTGAGGTCCGTTAACAAGCTTCAACTTAAGAACTATTCAAAAAATATTTTAAAATAAATTCTTAAGATGAATTATTTAATTATGGGATAAATAAATTTTTATGCTAAACAAATATTCATGAGATGAATATGTGGTATGAGAAATTGTATCATCTTTGAACGAAATTAAAAAAAAGGTAACATAGCAATACAACCCCGCGCGTGCCACAGGGCAAGAAAAGCTTCGTGCCCAGCCCCTCTAATAGAAAAAAAATAACTTGTCACTGAAGTCAAATTGACGTCAGCGACAAGGTCGGCACGTGTAAGGTACGCGTGCCTATTGACGTCACCATGACTTTAGCAGGTGCAATTTTTCTTAGTTTTGCATTGTTTTGCTTTGAATTAAGATTATTTGTTCTTAGGTTTTGTGCCGAAATTTTTCATGAAAGAAATATTTTTGAGAGCCCACACTCCTGGTGCTAGAAGAGGTCATTGTAAAAAAGACCTTGAGGTGTCAAAAATTCTTGTACCAATTTCAGATCTTCAAATTGGAATCGAGATTTGCACTTCAGGTATGTTTAATTAAATATGTGATATTTAATTTATTTTTCCTTTATTTCGTTTATTCTACGTGTCGTGTTTATATTTATTTTATTCGTTGTTTTTCGTTTGTCATATTATGAATCTATTAGAGTAAGATCTAGACCTAATTAAATATTTAATTAGATCAAGACGTTAGATTTAAAATTAAGAATTTTAATTCAATTTTTTGCTGCGCCCGCTCTAGTTGATCGGGGAAAGTTTTTTGAAATACGTTGCCAACAATTGATATTAAAAGCAACTCTGAATTTGTTCATGATTGACATTAAAAACACTAGGTTTGATAAAATTAGAGTATATAGAATTACAAAAAGTATGAAATTAGGAATTTCATTAAGGGAAAAAGACTATCCTGAATATTGTTATTAAAAGAGTTTAATAATAGATTGAAGGTTTATTGAAGTTTTAACTTATTTAAAATTTTATATGAGACATGATTCAATCAAGAAGTGTATGTGTAAATTAAATCTAATGAGATTAAATATTCAAAGAGTTAAACAACATAGATTTTTTAATCTATTGTGATTAGATTTTGAACCAATGTATGAAATATTCAATTGTTGTATATTTTATAATAATCCAAAATATAGAATGCCCGATTGTCTTATTAAAGAATTTAATAACGAGATTGTAATTCATAAAATTTAAATTATTTAAATTAGGATGAATTATAATTAAAGTTGTATATTTTTAAACAATCTAATGAGATTAGATATTTAAGTAGTTGAATGATTTAGATATATATACAACATCACAAAGAATATCTAATAGGATTAGAAGTTCAATTTTTTCGATCCAATGGGATTAAGATTGGATTTAATTATTTATTTATTTATTTAAATAAAATTAATTAATTAATTAAAAAAAAAATGGGATGCCCCGAAATTAAATTTTTTATTTTTTATTTTTATTATTTAAATAATTTGAATAAATAAATAATTAATTAGGTGAGATCTTAATTAAGATTATGTAATAATCTTTTCTAAAAGAGTTTAAAAAAATCTTTAAATATTCCAACCTTTTAGGTCTTAAGTGATGATATTCAAATTGTTTGCTAATACGATACTTATTAAATTTTGTTCACATATTTTATATTATTTAAAGAGTTAAATATTATGTATGATGTGAATAAAATTTATAAGGTTATATAACTTGGTGAAATATTTGATTTCATCCAATGGGAGATTTTTTTTAAATAGGTCTAATTGGAATAGATAATTCAAAGTTGAATTATTTGAAAAGAAAATTATCATAATATATCTAATGAGATTAGATTACATAGGTTGGATAATTAAAGGAACTTAATTGGGTTAGGGTTTTATTTAATGGTTAAATAAACTTTAGAATAACATTGATTATTCGATAATCAAATTTAAAAGAAAGATCCGCTATTGTAAATTTCAAGTGGGAGCGAGGATCAGTAGTTGATACCTCATGGTCTGCATTACCAGTCTGATAATATAGTGGACATGTGCTACTCCTCGAGGAGGTGTTTTCTCACGGTATACAGGGTTAGGTGTTTGTTCACGGTATACAGGGTTAGATTTCTTAATGACAGATAGAGGTACGGGAAAAATGGTTGCCGCCACGCTGACGTGGAGTATCTTGTTTACTTGAACTAATGTCTAAGTAATGGTATAGACTTGACTCGGATAGTATGATAGTCTGCTAGAGAGCATTATGACACTGCCTTGGAGACCAAGAAAGAAACGGTAAGTTAAAGATGTTCAAGAAACGTATTATTTGAGAATAGTTCTAATTTGATGAATTACTTGTTATGCCTCTCCATAGTAATGAGTAGATTGGTTAGCTTATCATTGCACACACACAGAGAATGGTTAGGTGGATCCATGCTTTGTTTGTCTGCTAAAATTATTAAAAGGCTCACAAGACTCAAAATATCAAGTGGAAGCGAGTGTCTAAGTGAAAGCTCATGGCCTCCATTACCAGTCTAACAGTTTAGTAGCTGGGCACGAGTCCCTAAGGAGAGCGTTCATTGGCGGAATATATGGTTAGTCCTCTTAAAGATGGACTGAAGTTCAAGCAATCGAGTACGACCACGCCAACGTAGAGTATGTCAAGACCTTGTATGGATGTTCAGGTAATGGTGTACACTTGACTAGGGTCTATATTAGCCTCCCCGAGGAGCTCTATTGTAGGATCTTAGAGGCTGAGGAAAAAGTGATGTGTTAAATATGTTTAGTAAAGAGTTTATAAGAAAATATATTTATTGAGAAATGTTGTCACCCTTCTGATGTCTAAATTGTGCCTCGCCGACAGGGAGTTTTGGGTGGCATGGTTGGGTCTCCATGGCATAAATGTAAGTGTCGGAATGTGAACTCCGAACTTTGATTGTTTGCTAAAAGTAAGAAAAGTAATCCTTTATGTTATATGACTTGTTTTCTAGTTTTTTGTTCTCAGACTGGTTGTTATATTATGCATTGCGATGAATACTGATATGTCTTGTCTGTTCTGTTTTGTTTGCTACAATATGATATCTTTTTAATACATGTAAAGCACTAGGAGATGCTCACAGTTTTCTAGGTTACTAGTAGATCTACTAAGTTGAAAAGAATGTTTAGAACGTTAGACTAGACTAAAGAGCTAGTTGAGTGTAAGGTTGGGATATTAGATGTCAAACTTACTCTAGTACTAGATACTTGAATTGTCAACTGCAGTAGAGATGATCAGATACTTGACAGAAGTGTTTGGTCAGATAACCAGTAGCATGAGAGCAGTTTATGAGAAAAATTGTCATGAAAACTAAGGGAAGAGTCCATTTACTGTAAACATCTATCTCAAGAATTAGGAACCTCAAGGGAGTAAAATAAAACATGGGTCAAAATAGTTTTGTCTCTTTTATAAAAGCATTGGACTTTAATAAGAATTGCCTAGGTAGTTCGATACTATTGTTACCATGGCTAAAAGCCACATCACAAGGTATATGATATCACGTTTCCTCTAGTTGTAACTAGTTGGTAGTTCACTAATGTTCTGGTGAATGGGTTTTTAGTAAGGGCACTAAGTGATAGTAGTTTAAGCCAAAGAATATAGTTTTGTATTTCAGTAACTATCTTGATGTACTTTAGAAATTTAATTTCAATTCACTAATTTTTGAAATGGCCTTTCAATTATTTTTTTAAAAAATAGACTGATAGTTATATAAATAAAATGTTTATTAAAAAGGTGCATTGGTAGATAGTTGACTTATTATAATCAAAACTACATAAGTGACAATTTATTAATCTAATACAACTTAGGCTGCATAACCATATAAAAGAAGAATTTTCGAAAACCATATAGCTTTTAAGTGGTACCTGATCTTAGGTCTCACATTAATCTAGTATGATTCAAAAACTGTTTGATATGTCGTATGTGATATCAAGTACTAGAATGATAACCGGTATGTGAATTGTGTTCGAATTAACAGTAACTGAAAGAGCCTTTAAGATAAAGGCAATAGAACCACTAAGTTGTAAGGACTTGTTCATGAAATGTTTATGAACCGTTAGAAGTTCAAGCGAGCAAAATTGATAAGTATTTCATAAAATGTTTATGCAAGGCTGCTCAAATTAGTTGATGTATGGATACCTATGAGGACTGAAGTCTTGAATCCTTTGAAAAGTTCAAAGAATTAAAGACATAAGTTGGAATCAGTTAGGTAATTATATCAAGTCACTTTGATTAGATCAAAGTGGTGGTTTAAGGAGATTTCTTATTTTTCCTTAATACAAAGAGTTGTAGAAAAGATAAGTGATGTGTTATTAAATATAGTAAGATTCATACGATGAGTCACGTTTACATATCAAAAGGTTTTTTATGTAAAATGTTTTAGAAAGTGTTCTAAAAGTACAACAGAATGCTTATGTTAGTTAGATTGACAATATAAGATACTGTGTCTCAACAGCATGATACAACACATAGTATAGATGATGTATTAGATATATCTTTAACTAGGTTATTATCACACTAAGTACATGAATGCTTTGGTGTAGTAGGAGGATGGTCAAAGACATCTAACAGATCCATGTCTCTTGTCTTAATGGTTAAGCATGATGGTGTATATGACCCTATAGACTACAATGAAACTCTTAAGCATAAAGATGCATAGCAATGGGTTGGGGCATTAAAAGTTCAGTTAAATAATTGTATTTTAACTAAGTAGGGGAACTTGTAGAGGTGTCGAAAGAGATTAAGTCCATTAAATTGGATCTGAATGGATCTACAAGTATATAGAGTTGAGTGGACGAGCAGGTAGAGACCTTCAAGGCTAGATTGATGGTAATGAGATAATACCCTATAGGAAGGAATCGTCTTTGATGAAACCTTCTAGCCAGATGCTATGCTTGTGTCTATAAGGCTGCTCTTATCCATTGTATTTCATTATGATGAAGTATGGGAATGGAAATCTAGACGACCCTCTCTGAATGGTCATCTTGAAGAGTTATGTTTATGATACAACCAAACAAGTTTGCTAGCCATGATTAAGAAGCATATGGTATGTAAACTAAGGAAGTCTGTTTGTAGACTTAAATAAGCATCTTATTCATTGAATAGTAGATTCAATGACAGTTAATCAAGTCTTAAGGATTTGAGTCAATGGTTAATGAACCATTAGTGTACCAGTGACATGACAAGAAAGTATAGACTTTCTAAGTGTTGTATATTTATGACATTCTACTCATTAAGACGGTGTAGAATTGTTATGAGCTATTAAGTTTTAATTGTCGAGTTAGTTAAAAGCAAAAGTCCTGAGATGAACCAACTATTTTCTTAGGGTCACGCTTTGGTAAGATTCAAAAGAAAGGATGTTGGGTTTATTATGGGTCGTTTTGTTTCAAAACGGAGTCTAGACGTTTGATGTCAGGATTCCTATTTACCCTTGGGGTGGAGTCATTAGATTGTGAAGAGTGAAGATATATTGTATTGCTCATTTCAATATGGAAGTTAGGTACTTAAAACCTATGAAGTTGTTGAGTAGACTACTTGGCTCAGAAGGTCCCTTGTACATGAAACCATGTGAGTGAAAGAATGAGACAGTGAAAGCTCAGTATTGATTGAAGCCTATAGTCAAAGAGTTAACAGATTCCTAGTGGATGGTTATGCAATGCATGACTATTTGGGTTTAAGGATAAGTGGGGGGTTGTTAGAATCGGTGTCCTAGAAAATCCAATTAGTTTGTTTTAAATATTAAATAAATGAAGTTATTTTATTTATTGCCTGATCATATTTTACGAGATAAACATGCGTGTGATTATTTTTCTAAGAACATTCCATGAGATGGACCTTGTCCAAGATGGCATGTTATGTTTGGTTGAAGTGGTCAATAAGATTGTACCACGGAAAGAGTTAGATCAAACTAGTGACGTGTTATCAATATGTGTTCGTAGTTGGCGATAAGTGTGAACAACTTGTCTCATAAGACTATAATATGATACTTTTGATGACTTCTCTTGGTTATGTGGATGGGGATCCAAGAGTATTATGTTGGTGTTTTGAATAAGATTGGAACACTGAGCAGAGCCACCTGAATTAGTTGTTTCTTTAACTACTATCAGAAAAAATTAATTTTGTAAGACGATCACTCTAAATCCAGGAAATAGTCCAGACTTGTGGATGGAATGTTAATTTCTTTGTTGCACTAAAATGATGAGGTTATTAAGTTTAACCAGGATCCTACATTCGTTGTGAAATTGCATGAGGTGTGACAACAACGAATATTTTACTAGGAATCTACAATGTAAGATGTCCCCTTAGTTAATTTCCAAATATAGGATCAAATTCTAGAATCTTTGGCTAGAGTATTCCATATATTGGACATTTTGAATTAATATGGAAATTGTTTCTGTATTATGAATTGCTTGATAAGGGCGAGTCGAGAACTATAACAAGACATGGGAGAAAAGTAACAGTAGTAGTAAATTTACTTTTTCTCACAAATATCTGATTGTGTTAATTGTCGCAAGAATAAAAGTTATTTGGAAAGTTCTTGAGTGAATATATTTAATTCTAGAGTGCAGTAAACTTATTTAGTGGAATTAAGTTTTACTAAATGGTAATCAATTATTATCATGAGATGATGATCAGATTTGACCCATTTGGAGCTAAAGTTACGTTGTTCCTTAAGTCCCTCTGCAAGCCTTAGCTCAAGTACTATTTGAAAAATATTTAAAAATAAATTTATGAGATGAATTATTTATTTATGAGATAAATAAATTTTTATGCTAAACAAACATTCATGAGATGAATATTAAATATGATAAATTGTATTATTTTTTAAGGAAACAAAACAAAAAAAAGGTAAAATAACAGCACAACCCCGCTAGTGTCACAGGGCAAGAAAGGTTCCCAACTCCTCCAATAAAAAAAATAATCTATCACTGATGTAGATTATAACTGGCAAGAAAGGCTAAGAGGCCTTGGTCTAGGGTAATTGGAAAGGAAACCTCTTCAGAGGGGCAGATTATAACCAGCTCCACCACAGAGGTAGCCAAGTCACCTTTTTCTTTAGCACTCGAGCTTAATTGTTCACTAGCCTCACGGAGCCCTGGTGCAATTTCCTAAGGTGGACAATCTAGTACCTCCATAATAACTAGAGGTGGCTTTTCTTGTGGCTGTAAAAGGCCCAGTTAGAAGGTGCTTTGACAAAGATGAATGAGACACCAATTAAGAAAAGTCAATGGCTCTTGTTTAGGGAGCCTGGCTCTTCTTTTCATCACTAATTATGAGAGGGGTACCTCTTCGTCTTAATCTTCTGCTGCCTGAATGGCTCCAGTGGGGAGAGTTGGGGGAACATCCTTCTTTTTCCTCTTCCATGAGCCACCAACTTCGAGGGATGGTGGAGAAATTTCTGGAGGGCATTCCACTAGAACCATATGGGTGAAACTCCTAGTTCTAGCACTCCTAGGTATCCCTTGAACAACTGCTGCTGTAAAAAGAAAGAACAAGGATCAGTCTGTGTTCAGGGGTAAAACTGAAGCATACTTCAAGGGTGGCTCTTTACCTGATCCTGCCTTCCGTGGAGTTGGCCTGGTGATAACTGGTTGGTCTCCTCTTGAACTGGAACATGCAAGCTCAAACGAAGGTGTAAAATATAGCTTGGCGCCTCTTGCCTCCAAAGAGGACCAATAGGCTCGGAACCAAGCTACAAAACGAGATGCGGCACATGGGATGTACTTACAGACAATAGGGTACCCATAGAAGGATTTGGCTTCTTGATTCAACTCTCGAGGCTCTCTATATTGATGGAGTTGAATGGAAATCCTCTTATCCCACCAAAGATTTTTGGTCCGTATACTAGGAAAAGGAATATCTTGGACCATTTTAAATTGCCTCGAAAACAACCCTGGCGTATACGTTTCTACAACAAGATGAGACTAGTGATTGAAAAATAGATCTTGAGGGTACAAAATTGCCTGCTAGATCTGTGAATTGATGTCCACAGAGATGTCATAGTGAAGGTCTAGTTTTCTAAACCAAAGAGGACCAAGATTTCTCTCCCTGAAAGGAGTCCATTGAGTCCCTCACCTACCTGGAGGAGACATTAATATCTTAAGGATTTGGTCAAAAGACCATCTTGGAGGTAAGAGGACCTCACAATGAGCAAATTTCTCCACAAAGCAAGAGACCCCCTCACCTGTGGGAACATAGGGGCCTCTTGAGCAGCGCTCGGGGAAGTAGGCTTGGGCCTAAAGCTAGACCACCCACAAGGGTCCACCTATTTAGATGGCATTGTTCTTAACTATGATGTCCCTAACACTTGGGCCAAAAATAGTGGTCCTAGGGCCAATGGACTAGTTTGACAACCATGGTCTTGAAGAATTTAAGAATCAAGTTGGAGGAGTTAGCAAAGAAAAACTTGTTTAATCCAAAATAGGTAAAAGCATGCCTCTTCTTCTCTATAACCTTGCCCAAAGTTATGCACCTTTGTGACAAACAACTAAATAAAGGACTCATAACCAATGGGTAAATCGGTTATAGAGAAAGAAGAGGTAAAGGCTTCAGCCTCTAAAGAAATAAAAGAATCAAGAGGCAATTCTTCTCATCCTTGTGAAAGTCCTGTTAAGGCCACTATGTCTCCAAGGGTAATGCCAAGAAAACCCTTGGGGAGCGCAAAAGCATTATAGCAGGTGTTCCAATAACATGTCGAGCCACCATCACGAGATGATCATACCTGAGGGCAATGGAAAAGCCTGATGGCTTCATAGATGCAAACGTTCTTTCATTTTTTTTTCCAAGGGTCAACATCAATTTGTCAACCCATTTGGCATACCACTTTGTTAATAATGTCCATCCTTCAAAAGGCACCACTTCTTTACAGATGCGTCTTCCTCTTAAAGATTGACCTGTGAAGGCTGTACAAAGTAAAGGAGATTCGTTAGTATCTGGGCATATGCCATGAAGACTAGGGATGTCATGAGATGGGTTAAAGATGGGTCCTAGGGTACAGGACAAGAAGGAAGATGAGGGGTCATTCTCTGGTAACCAAGAAAAATCCTCCTCAATGATGTTGTGATAAATTGGGCTCTGAATCACATCAAAGGCCATTGAAGTGTCAAATTGGAGTAAACGCGTTAATTGTACAATAGGGCTATCAGCTTGAAGAAGGGGAGCAGAGACAGCGAAAGAGATTTGGGCCATCGTCTGATTAGTTACAAGAAGATGCAAAGCGATGGAAGCTGATTGAAACAAAAATTGAAGATCCAAGAACAATGAAGAGCAAATGTTTTTAGAGCGCTTGATTACAGCAAAGAAAGAAAGCACAGAGCAAAGAAGTGAAGATTTTAAGCCTAAATTGTCATACTTATAGACACGCAGGATAGTAGAGCAAATGACAAACAGTGTTCTCTTGAGCTCTTGGTGCCATTGAGGGTCAAATCCGGCAGATTTTTACCCATTGTAAATTTGCATTTACCAACGTCTGAAAGGGGGCATTTGTTTACTCCCAAAATTCGAGGGAGCTGGGACGATGTCTTTTTGAGCAAAGTGCCACGTGCTTAACACATGAGGTCCTCCTCGAGGAGAATTAGGCTTTTAGGTGCTAAAATAATGATGTCTCAAACACAGCAACCTGAGAAGCTATATCACCCTAATAGGGGTATCAACCACTCAAGGCTCGAGATGGTAGAAGGGTAAAGGGAGCTCGAGCTCAATAGACTGCCAAGAAGGCTACAAGACAGGTGGTTTCCAAGCTCGAGACAGTTACTTGGAGCATAATTTTTGATACTTAGGCACTAAGCTTAATCTAAGAGAAGTGGGGCATTTAGAGGGAACTTCGGCTAGAAATTCGGATATGGGCTCCATGGAATTCCCTCCAAAACTAAATCTTGGACATGTTCCATAATCATTCACGCGCAAGAAGGAGCTTAATGGCCTGATGTGGGGAAAAAATGCCTCAGAATGAGGGGGCAACCGATATTTAGTTTTTCTATAAATAAAAAACTCTGCGACAATCCAAAACGACGCAAACACTCAATATAATACTTCATCAAGTTTTCTTTACAGCACACTTGTGCTCTTTTCTTAGGGTAACATAACTTAACGTAGCTTAGATTAGCATAGAACTTGTTGTACTTGCTTCTTCAGAAATACAATCTTTCAAGCTTTAGCTACGAACTTTCAATTTTAATCTGTTCCCAAATTTCGACGAGTTAAGAATTGAGGCTCTAGTTTAAAGCTTTGATGGCTAAGTCTTGACCTTGATTTTTCATTGGTCTTAACACTACTGTCACTGCTGGATAAGTTAGGTGAACTTAGGTTTGCGCCATTAATTAGGGCTTTGACAACTAAGGCTTGTCCTTTATTGCGTTAGTTTAAGTCCAGTGACTTGAATACGGGTTGCACCAAATTAAACTTGTCAAACCTAAACTCATTCGTTTTATTATAAGGATGCCAGGCTTAAAAATCCGATTGACTCAGGCTTGTAAGTAGAGTGCTGAGCTCTTGGGTTTGTCCCCACCATAATTCCTGACTTTTAACTGTACTACGAACGGTGTCTGCTGGCCATGCTTCGTTATTATAACTGCCACTTGAGTTAGGACCATATCTCTTTATTTTTTTGTCAATATATATAAAACAATCAACAAACATATTTAGCCAAGTCTTCTTAATTGAAGCGTAAGCTGAACTCACGGTGTAACTGAACTCAGATACACCAAAATATTACAGCCTTTTCTCCAAAAAAGGTAAATGGTTAAGGTCAAAGACGTGCGGTTTGACTTTAGGCTCACTCCCTAGTTGCGGTGAGTCCTTTTTGCATGCTCATTTTGTTAACATTTAATGGCGACCACATCACACTTAATTACAAACAAAATAAAGCAAACAATTATATTATGAACCTATTAGAGTAAGATCTAGATCTAATTAAATAATTAAATTAGGTCGGGGCTTTAAGTTTAAAATTGAGGATTTTAAATTGGTATTCCACAGTGCCAACTCAAATCGATCTGGGGAAAATTTTGAAATATCCTCCCAATAATTAGTATCAAAGCCGACTATAAATACATTCATAATTGACATTAAAAATATCTGGCTTCATAAGGTAGGAGTATGTGAAATTACGAAAATCTGAAATTAGGAATTTCATTAAAGGAAAAAGGTAAACCTAAAGATTATTATTAAAGAGTTTAATAACAAGATTGAATGTTCCTTAAAGTTTTAAAGTTTTTCAAATTTTAATTGAGTCGTGATTTAATCAACGAGCATAATTCTAAATCGGATCTAATGAGATTAGATATTTTCAAAGAGTTGAACGATTTAGATAATTAATCCAATGTGATTAAATTTTGAACCATTGTGTGAAATATTCAATTGTTGATTATTTTATGATAATCCAAAACAAAGAGCATCTAATAGGATTAGATGTTCGGTTTATAATTTAGTGAGATTAAAATTAAATTTAATTTTCTAATTATTTATTTAAAAATAAAATAAAAAATGAAATTATAAACCATTCCCAACGGCGGGCGCTAGGCAAGCAGGGTGGTGACATGACCCTCTGGGTCATGTCAACCCTGAAATTTTTTTATTATTATTATTTAAATTATGTGATAATCTTTTTTTGAATGTGTTTTCTAAAAAAAATCTTTAACTGCTCTAACCCTTAGAGTTGTTACTCAAATTGTTTGATAATAGGTTACTTATTAAATTTTAGTTCACATGTTCAATATTATTTAAATGAGCTAAATATTATGTACAATGTGAATACGGTTACAAGGAAATATAACTTTGTGAAATATTTGATTTTGTCGAGTTGGAGAATTTTTTTCAATAGATCTAATATAATTAGATAATTAAAAAGTTGAATTATTTGAAAGGAAAATTCTCATAATGTATCCAATGAGATTGGATTACATATGATAGAGTGCCAAGGGAGGTCCTTTGGGGAGTTTTAGACAGGAAAGGCATCCCCGTGCCATACATCCGAGCCATTAGAGACATGTATGACGAGGCACAGACTGTGGTGCGTATAGCGGACGGGGATACAGACGCTTTCCCAATAACAGTAGGGGTACACCATGGGTCTGCTTTGAGCTCCTATCTATTCATTCTTGTTATGGACGAGCTCACTAGGCACATTTAGGGATGTGTACCTTGGTGCATGCTCTTTGCAGATGACATAATGTTGGTGAGGGAGTCGCGGGAAGAGGTAAATGAGAAGCTGGAACTGTGGAGAGGGGCACTGGAGGCGAAGGGTTTACGACTAAGCAGATCCAAGATCGAGCATATGGAACTCAAGTTCGATCCCTCCACCACGCCTAGTCGGGAAGACGTGAAGATTGGATCTGAACCCATATCGAAGTAGGAGAGCTTCAGGTTATTGGGGTCCATGATACAACACAACAGCGAAGTTGATGAGGATGTCAACGATCGGATTAAAGTTGGATGGCATAAGTGGAGGATGGCCTTCGCAATACTTTGTGATAGAAAATTCCCCTTGAAGCTAAAGGGAAGATACTATAAGATGGTTGTGAGGCCAGCCATGACGTATGGGGCGGAGTGCAGGGCGATGAAATAACAGCACACACAGAAGATGAAGGTGGCGGAGATGCGAATGCTGAGGTGGATGTGCGGACACACAAGGAAGGATAGATCAGAAACGACGTCATAAGAGGCAAATTGGGTATAGTCCCCATTGAAGATAAATTGAGGGAGCAATGTTTGAGGTGGTTTGAACATGTCAGAAGGAGACCGGACAACGATCCAGTAAGGACATGCGAACAGCCCCTTACTACACTAGGCAGGAGAGGAAGAGGCAGGCCAAAGAAGAGATGGCTGGAGATGATCCGACAAGACTTCACTTACCTAAACCTTCGAGAAGAGATGGCCTTAGATAGGGCCCAATGCAGGGCTCGTATAGGGGTTATAGATGCTCTAGTTAGAGTAGGGTAGTCTAGCTTCTAGTGCTAGCCCTTAACTTCCTCCTAGCGCACTTAGGTTGTGTTTTTGCTCTCATGAGCTCCTACGTGCCTACCTATCCTTTGATTTCCTTTGATTTCTTTGATTTCTTTGATTTTGCGTGTTCTGGCTTGCTTTGAGTTTGTTGTTTTGCTCAATGTGTGCTTTGCTTTACTCATGTTTTGATATTCCCCTGCTGCCAGGTCTCATGCTCTTGCTGCGAACCAGCTCTCAGGCTTCTCAGGTTGGGGATCCTCGGAAACAGCCTCTCTTCAGGATTGCCCCCTGATAGGGGGAAGGCTGCGTACATCTACCCTCCCCAGACCCTGCTTTCGCGGGAGCCCTCGCAGGCACTGGGCTTGTTGTTGTTGCTGTTGTTGAATAATTAAAAAAACCTAATTGGATTAGGGTTTTATTTAATTGTTAAATAATATTTAGAATAAGATTCTAATGTTGATATTGAAATAATCAAAGTTAAAAGAATGATCCACCATTTAAAATTTTCAAGTGGGAGGGAGGTTCAGGTGTTGATTCCTCACGCTACTCATTGAGGAGGGGTTTGTTCGTGGAATACAGGGTTAGACTTCTCTAGGACAAACAGACGTACGGGAAAACAGATGTTACCGCGTATCTGTGGAGTATGTTGTTTACTTGTACTGACATCTAGGCAATGGTATACACTTGACTAGGATATTATGGTAGTCTCTTAGGGAGCATTAAGGTACTGTCTTAGAGACTGAGGAAGAAATGGTAAATTATGTTTGGGAAACATATTAGTTGAGAATAGTTCTCACTTTACTAATAATTCATTACGCCACACTCCCATGGAGTAATAGGATAGATGGGTTAGCTCATTATTGCAAAAATACAAAGAATGTTAGGTGGATTTCATGCTTTATTTGTTTGCTAAAATTATTAAAAAGTTCACAAGACTCAAAAAATCAAGTAGGAATGAGCTTTTAAGTGAATGCTCATGGCCTCCGTTACTAGTCTAGCAGTATAGTAGGTGGACGCGACCCCTTGAGGAGAGCGTTCATTTGCAGAATACAAGGTTAGATATCTTATGATTGACTGAAGTGTAGGAAAAACGGATGCGGCCACGCCGACATGCAGTACTTTGTGGACTTGTATGGATTCAAGGTAGCAGTGTACACTTGACTCGGGTCAACATTATTTTCCTCAAGGAGCTCTGTTGTGTGACCTTAGAGGCTGAGGGAAAAGTGGCGTGTTAAATATGTTTGGTAAAGAGTTTACAAGAAAACATATTTATTAGGAAATATTTTCACTCTTCTGATATCTCAATTCGGTCTCGTCGACGGGGAGTTTTGGGTAGTTTGGTTGGGTCTCCATGGCATATATATAAGTGTGGGATTGTGAATTCCCAACATTCATTGTTTGCTAAAAGTAAGACAAGTAATCCTGCATGTTATATGACTTAATTTTACAATTTTTGGATTTCAGATTGGTTGTTAAATTTTTGCACTGCAATCAATACTGGTATGTCTTACTTGTCTATCTTGTGTTGTTCCCTATGACATGGTTTGTCTTAGTACATATCAAGCACTTGGAGATGCTCAGAATTCTCTAGTTAACTATACTAGTAGATCTACTAAGTTGAAGAAAACATTTAGAACGTTAGACTAGACTAAAGAGTTAGTCAGTTGCAAAATTTGAACTCCAGATGTCAAACATTTTCTAGTATTAGATACTTGAAAATTCAACTATAGTAGAGGTTATCAGTTATTGGAAAGAAGTGTTTGATTAGAGAACAAGTAGCATGAGAACAATTAATGAGAAAGATGATAAACACAAGATTGTGTTAGGAAAGTTTAGTTCAAGAGCACGTCATATGATGATGGCTCATTTGATTGAACTGAAATTCTTCATGTAAATATTGATAGCCAATCTCAACAAGATATGATCCTAACTTGCCTATTAAGGTCTTTCTTTTGGTTTAGGCTGGATATATTGAGCAATAAAGATTGCTCATTGTTCGAGCTAATGAAAGTACAGTTTCAGCGAAAAGGTGTCATGAGAACTAAGGGAAAAGTACTTAGTGTAAGCATCTATCTCTAGAATTAGGAACCTCAATAGGGTACAATAAAACATGAGTCAAAATAGTTTTTTCTGTTTTATAATAGCACTATACTTTAAAAAGAATTGCCTGAGTACTTAGATACTATTGTTGCCAGGATCAAATGCCAACATGGTGGGGAATTTAATACCATGTCTCCACTAGCTATGACTAGTCGGTAGTTTATTAGTGTTCAGTGAATGGGTTTTCAGTAAACGCATCAAGAGATAGTAGTTTAAGTCAGAAAGTGTAGTTTTTAGAAAAATAGACTGACAGTTATATAAATAAAATGTTTATTTAAAAGGTATGTTGGTAGATAGTTGACTTATTTTAATCAAATCTACGTTAATGGCGATTTACTAATCTAATATAAGCTAAGCTATGTAACCATACAAAAGAAGAATTTCTGGAAGCCATATAGCTTTTAAGTGGTAAATCTTTGGTCAAATTAATCTAATATGATTCAAAAACTAGTTTAATATGTCTTATGCGATCATTATGTACTAAAATGATAACAAGTGTGTAAATCATGTTTGAATTAGTGGTGACTGAACTAGCCTTCAACCGTAAAGGCAGCAGAACCACTAAGCTGCTAGAACTTGCTCATAAAATGTTTATGCACTGTTAAAAGTACAAGTGAGCGAAAGCAAATAGTATTTCGTAATATGTTTATGAATAACTACTCAACTAGTTGATATATAGACATTTCTCTAGAGACTGAAGTCTTAAATCCTTTGAAAAGTTCAAAGAATTGAAGACTAAAGTTGGGATCAGTTAGGTAATTCTGTGAAGTCACTTTGATTAGATCAAAGCGGTGATTTCATGAGAATTCTTAATTTTTTCCTATTTTCAAGAAGTTGTAGAAATGATCAATAATGTGTTATTGAATATGGTATGATTCATATGATGAGTCACATCCGCATATCAAAAGGTTTGTTATGTAAGAGGTTTTAGAAAGTGTTCTAAAAGAATAGCAGATAGCTTGTGTTAGATAAATTAACAGTATGAGATACTGTCTCAATAGGATGATATAACTTATAGTGTAGATGATGTATTACATATATCTTCAGCAGGTTATTGTCACACTTAGTACATGAGAGCTTTGGTGTAGTAGGAGGATGGTCCAAGTCACCCGATTTATTCATATCTTCAGTCTTAACGGTTAAGTGTGATGGTGGATTCTGTAAACTACAATGAAACTCTTAACAATAAAAAGATGCAGACCAATGAGTCAGGACAATAATACCTAAGTTAGTATAATTGTATTTTAACTATGTTTGGGAACTTATCGAGGAGTGGAAAGACATTAAGTCCATTAGATTGGATCTAAATAGATCTACAAGAATATAGAGTTGAGTCATTGAGAAGTAGCAACCTTCAAGGCTAGATTAATGGAAGTGGGTTGTACCCTAAAGTAAGGAATCGTCCATGATGAAACCTTCTAGCTAGATGCTATGCTTAAGTCCATTAGGATGCTCTTATCCATTGTATCTCAGTATGATGAGATATGGAAATGGAAGTCAAGACGACATTCTTTTTCAGAATGGTCATCTTTAAAGGGTTATGTATATGATACAACCATCCAAGTTTATTTCCGAGAATCAAGAGCATATGGTATGCAAATCGAGGAATTCTATTTGTAGACATAAATAAGCATCTTGTTCATTGAGGGAAATAAAGCGCAAGGGATTTGAATCAATAGTTAGTGAACCATTAGTGTACAGTGACATAATAAGAAAGTAGGGACTTTCTAAGTGTTGTATATAAATAACATTCTACTCATTAAGAATGGTGCAGAATCGTTATGAGCTATTAAGATTTAATTGTCCAGTCAGTTAAAAAATGAAACATCTAAGATGAGCATGCTATATGCTTAGGATCAAGCTTATGTGAGATTCTATGGAAGGATATTGAGTTTATCATGGGTAGTTTGTTTTAAAAGGGAGTTTAGATGTCTGCCCTTAGAAATCATTTTACCTTTACAGTGGGGGAGTCATTAGAAGGTGACGAGTGAAGTAGTCTTGTATTGCTTAGTTCACTATGGCAGTCGATTACTTGACAGCTATAAACTTGTTGAGTAGACTAGTTGACTCAAAGGGTTCCTAGTACATCAAAGATCATGAGCAAAGAAATGGGACAGTGAAACATCCGTATTGGTTAAAGTTTATGGTCAAAGAGTCGAAAGATCCTTATGGGGATAGTTATGTAATGCAGGGCTAATTGGGTTTAGGACAAGTGGGAAATTATTGGAATTTATGTCATGGAAAACCCAATTAGTTAGTTTCAAATATTTAAATAAATAAATTATTTTATTTATTTATTTATTGTTTGATTATGTTTTACGTGTCAAACAAGTGTGTGATTGTTTCATAAAATGTTCCATAAGATGGACGTAGTTCAGATGACATGTCAGGTTTGGTTTAAGTGATCAATGAGATTGAACTATTGCTAGACTTAGATCAGACTAGTGATATGTTGTCAAAGTATGTTAGTAGTCGGTGATAAGTTTGGTCAACCTCTGATAAGACTATAATGTGATACTTTTGATGACTTGTCTTGGTCATGTGGATAGGGATCCAAGAGTATTATATTGGTGTTGTCAATAAGATTGGAACACTAAGCAGGACCACTTAAATTATTTGTTTTTAACTGCTATTAGAAATAATTAATTATGTAAGATGATAACTCTAAATGCAGGAAACAGTTTGATCTTGTGCATGGATTATTCGTTGCTTTGATGTGCTAGAAGGATTAGTCAAAGTGCATTGACTTAAATCTTATATGCGCTGGATGACGGCATAAAGTGTAGTGGGAACAATTGTTTTACATGGAATATATAGTCTCTAACGAGATAAAAATATCCCCTTAGTTGATTCACCAGGATACAAACAAATTCTGAAATCTTTGGCCAAAGTATTCCATATGTTTGACATTTGGAATCAACACAAAAATTATTTCTGTATTATTGAATTATTCGAGAAGGGCAAGTCGGGAATTACACGAGAGATCTTAGAAAAGCAACGATTATAGTTAAAATTACTTTTGCTCACGGATATCTTATAGAGGGTTAATTGTCGTAATAAAAGTTATTCAAGAAATTTTTGAGTCAATATATTTAATTCTAGAGTACACTAAAATTTATTTATTAGAATTAAGTTTTACTAAATGGTAATCAATTGTTGTCATGAGATAATAAGCATATTTGACTCATTTAGAGATAGATTGACTGTCCCTTTGGTCCCTATGCAAGTCTCAACTTAAGCATGGTTTAAAAATATTTTAAAAATAAATTCACGAGATAAATAAATTTTTAGATAAATATATAATACGATAAATTATATCATGTTTTTAAACAAAACAAGGAAAAGGGAAAAGAGTGACGTCATGTGCCATAGTGAAAAAACTAATAAACACACAGTTTTAACAATGCAAATAGACCCCTACTTGGTGATGTCATATGTGAGGTCACTGCTAGGGTTTTGATTTCTTTTTAAACGCATGTTTTATCATGGAAATTTAATAAAAGGGTTTTGGAACCTAATTTTCTCCCATGACAAAGATTCTAAAATTGTTATAGGATTTTTTAAAAAATTGTTTAGCATAATTTTTCTACCAAAGAGGGCACCAACACGCCGTCACCGGATCCCATTAGAACTCCGAAGTTAAGCATGCTTGTGCGAGTAGTATCAGGATGGGTGACCTCCTGGGAAGTCCTCACCCTCAGGTTGGGGGCACTGGAAAACAGCCTCTCTTCAAGTTAACACCGTGAAGGGGGAAGGTTGCGTACATACCCCCCTCCAGACCCTGCGTAGGTGGGAGCCCTTGAGGCACTGGGTATGTTCCTTTTTATTGTTTAGCATAATTTTTCTAAAAACTTGTTTTTTCGAATGATTGAAAGAAAAATTTTGTTCCGAATTTTTCCTAGGTTAAATATTTTTCGAAGCCCATACTGCTGGTGCTAGAGGAGGTCATTGCGAAGAAGGCCTTGCAGTATCAAGAATTCTTCTTCTAATTTCAGATATTCAAGTCGGAGTTGGGATTCACGCCTCAGATATGTCTAACTTAAATATTTGATATTTAATTTGTTTTTGCCTTTTTTTTTTCTACATACCATCTTTATACTTGTTTTATTCAATGTTTTGTTTCTTATATTACGAAATCTATTAGAGTAAGATCTATATATAATTCAATAGTCTAATTAGGTTAGGGCTTTAGATTTAAAATTAAAGAATTTTAAATTGGTATTCCGCTGAGCCAGCTCAAACCGATTTAGGGAAAATTTTGAAATATGTTCCCAACAACAAGTATCTGTCAAGTTGCCTAACAATCCTCTCACTATGCCGAGGCTCCTGTGTACTTGGAACTGTCTTAGAATGAACCGCAGGTTCATCCCATACACCTACTTGATCTTGAGACCGATCAAACTATACAGAAGTAGTGTCAATATCTTTTAGTTCCTCCAACACTATTTGAATCTTACTTTTATAGTTCATAAAAAAATCCTTCTCCAAATACCTAGCATTGTTCTAACAAATACCTTTTGGTCTGAAGGACTATAGAAAATACCAGCCTTTGTACCCGTAGGGTAACCTACAAACACACACATTTATGTTCCAGATTCCAACTTGTCCGGGTTCTTTTTCAACACATGTGCTGGATATCCCCAAATATGAAAATATCCTACTCTAGGCTTGCTCCCAGTCCACAACTGCATAACAGTGTTACGAACCGACTTCATAAGAACCAAATTAAGAGCATAAGCTATAGTTTCCAAGGCATAACCTCAAAAAGAGTGTACCCGGTGTAAAAAGCTGAGATCTAATCGCACTTACAGTTAGGAAATCTCACTCTCCTAAACGGCACTCATGACCTCGATCAAATCGAATTGATCTCATATGCTTACCCATTTGATTCTCGACTTCAGTTTTGAACTCCTTGGTCTTTTCAAAAGAGTTATACTTTTGTCTCATCAAGCAAACATACTCATACCAATAGCAATCATCAATAAAGGTGGTAAAATACTCATAACCTCTCTCGCCTGAACATTCACTAGTCTGCACACATTTATATGAACCAGCTTACGCAAGTCACCAACTGTTGCCTGTACTCTTAATGACAGACTTAGTCATCAATATTTCCTTCTATGCGGGATTCAAAAACTGGCAAGGTCTTCAAGTCTAATGAGTCTATTAATCATTCATTCACTAGTCTTTCGATTCTGCTAGAGTTAATATGACCAAGGCCTTGGTGCCATTTGAAGGCATTATCTATTTTAGTACTTTTTCTTTTAGGAGATACACTTAGTCTACTAGTGTTAGATTCGAAAATATATTTAGTACATTTTTTATCAAGCATCAAAATAAACAGACCATCCACAATATTACCTTTGCAAATAAACAATTTATTATGCTTAACGTCAAAATCAGTTCTAAAACTAACTGAATATCCATCACCGACTAAACATGACATAGGAATCAAAATCCTACATAACACAGGTACATAAAGATAGTTCTTCAAAATTAAAACTCCTTTCCTAAAGACTAAGGTAATGTCTCCCACTCCTATGACTGAAACATGCCTATCTCCTACGATCAGGTGTAGCTCTCCATCATACAGCTTCCTGATTAGCCTGAGTCCATGCAACATATTGCAAACATGGTCAATTGAATTGGAGTACACACTAGGAACCTGGTGGGCTCTCAACAACACATGACTCAATTAGATCAGATATCTCTATTCCTTGTCTTGATGGTTTCTTTGCTTTTGCATGAGCACTAACTAAGTACTCAAGGCAGTTCCTTTTCTAATGGCCATCCTTCCCATAGAAAAAAACACTTTCCTCTTGATGGCTTCATTTTCATTGTCTTAGCTGCGACACTAGCAGCTTTACCTTTGTTAATCTTTCCAGACTTTCTTTTTGATGATTTCTTGTTCCTTGTCTAGGGTGCTTGGGTTACATGGACAATCCCCATAGCCCTCATCACTCTCTCATCTACTTGCAGCTCCTTCATCAATTTAGGCAACCAATAATCCTTATTATTCACTATATAGTTCAGCCTGACTGAGTGAAGGGCATTGCCAAGGAGCCAAGTATCACATCTTGCTGAGATTGACCATCAATCTGAACACTATGGAATTCCAATTCATTTACATAAGCCATCATTTATAAAATATGTTCCTGAACCAGACTTCCTGCAGGCATTTTCATAAGTATGAGCATTCTTATAGGCTCCTGTTGTGCTGCTCTATCTTGCCCACCAAACATCTTCTTATGATGTTCTTTCATCTTCGTTGTTGTCTAAATATCAAGCATTTGAAGCTTGAGAACGTCAGACACGGAATCCAATTTGTAACACTTAATTAGATCATTAGACTTAATCCAGTGCCCATAACATTCCTTGATAGCAGTGTGGCATTATTAACGGGCATAGGAGGATAGGTTTCAGTTAACACAAGCTTATGTCCCTTGTGGATTAGCACAATATTTAGGACATTTTCTAATTAGGGTAATTGGGTCCAGTAAGAAGGTTATCCTTCAGTATGGAATGCAATGCATCAGCAGTCATCATGATTACACTTAAAAGATGTAAATTACATTGTACGAGTTATGCATCTAACTATGATGTTATTTCTTTCAAATTTTTGCAATAATTATTAATTAGGTATCCACTACACCAATCACAATGAAAACAACGATGATCCAAACAACCCACTCGTTACTCCCCGTCGGCGGGGCTGCTACAAATTTAGCTCGGTTGAGAACGTTTCTCTATTATTATATTTTCTTGTAAACTCTTTACTAAATATTAATATTTCAACATTCTATCCGTAGTATCTAAAATAGTACAACGGAGCTCCTTGGGAGGCTAATGTTGTATTTTAATGAAGTGTAAACCAGTACCTGAACATCCATATAAGGTCACAAAATACTCCACAATAGCGTGGCCGCACTCGTTTGCTTGCACTTCACTTCATCATATCAGAAGTCTAACCCTATATTCCGCAAATCAACATCCTTCTGGAGGAGTAATGCAGACCCACTAAATTGTTAGACTAGTATTGGAGACCATGGGTTTTCAACCTTTGAACCTTGCTCCCACTTGATTTTTTAAAACAAATTAGTAGATTTTAATTACCTTAGGTTATATCATAACCTAATTAATTTCACATGAATAGCGTAATTAAAATAACTATCCTGATCTAATTAGGACTACTTAAATTACCCAAATCAAACATGTCATTACAACTCTTTTAATAACACTAATTTATGTCATTTACAAGACTTAATTATTCTTCCAAACTTTTTTAAGAAAAATACCGATTATCTCAGTTCAAAAAAAAAAATAATACCAATTATCGCATAATCTCTTTTAGAATGTCATTCTAAAATAATTTTTTTTTATTATGTGATGTCAGCCATTGAAGTCATTGCTGACGTTAGCCGCCTCGCCCATATTTTTTCTTTATCAAAGTAAAGTTTTTGTATTTTAATTGGCTATAATCTCATTATATCAATTAAGTTATCTAATCCAATTACATAATTAAATGAAGAACTTAACACGTCATGAAAATCCAATTTTCACAACCAAAAACCAAAAACAAAGTAAACATTGATGAATATATTCCCTTTAATTGAATTTCAAACAATTTAAACAATCAATTAAGCGTATAACAATTACATAAATATATTCAACAATGATTACTATATATTCTTATATGATCCCGACATAAATTAGTATCTAACCAAATTTATTTAAGTATGCCCATTAATGACCTCATACACGTCATGAATAATCAGAGCTTGGCTCTGATACCAATCGTTGGGTAGGCAATTTTAATTTCACAAAATAAAATTACATACAACGACAGTATCTAGTACAGTGGAATCATGATTTAAAATTCACAATTTGAAATACTTACAAGTTTTCAATTCTAATTAGACATAATAATACATAGCATAGCTGACATACTTATGAAAAACAATTAAGTATGAATTTAAAATATAAGTCGAGAAATCTTATACCTTGTTGCGGACTGCAAGTGTAAAGATGCTCCAACAATACCTCCGAGATCTTCTCTACAATTCCTCTTAAGCACCGAACGTGTGGACGTCGTGAAATTAAGTAATTATTAAAACAATTTTTAGAATTAAATGGGAAGGGACTATCTCCTTTTAATTCTCTAGTTACATTGGATGAAAGCCAAGCAATAGATTAATTGAATCCAAATGAGTCGGGCTCTTTCTTACATAGGCAGCCAAAAAACCAACTCCTTAATTTGTAAAGTAAAAAGAAAAAATAAAAACAGAATCCTTGGTCAGTCAAAATACAAAGATAATTATCCAAAACATATAAAAATCACATGCTCCTTATTTCTGCGTCATAGGGTGCCACGCGGCACCCAATGATTCGTCCGCGCTGCGAAGCTCAAAACACCCCAGGAGGAAGCCCACGAGCCGTGCGATTTTTTATCTTTCCTTTTTTTTTTTTTTTTACAAATCCATATAATAATTTTTTTTTAACAAAAAATAATTTATTAGATTCTTAAATAAATAACTCATTTTATGAATTCTCTTGATTTAGAGTCCAGACTATTTTCTTAATTTAGAGTCATTGTATAAACAATATATATATATACATATATATATATATACATATATATATATATACATATATATATATATATATATATATATATATATATATATATATATATATATATATATATGTATGGTGGCGTTCTTATCAGAGAGTGAGACCGTGAGAAGGGCGAATCTCGGCCCTCCATTATAATGGATGGCCAAGATTTGTTAATATTAAAAAAATAATATTCAACAAAATTTGGCCGTAAATTGTTTTTTTTTTTTTTTATGTCCAGCAAATCTTTGCCATCCACTACAATGAAGAGCCAGGATTCACCTCTTTCACACTCTCATCCTTTCATACGAACGCTACCATAGATATATATATATATATATATACACACACACACACACACACACACACACACACACACACACACATATATATACACTTGCAATAGTAGCGGAAAGATGAGCAAATCAAGTGATTCATTCAGTGTAACAATCACATTATAATACACCAATATAACATTCTGAATTATCATCCATATAACCAAGACAAGTTATCTAAATATTACATTATAGCCTTAGCAAACAAGTAGCCCAAACTAATCACTGACTGCGAATTGCATATTTAACCCCATTTTATCTGTTATTAGTTTATCCATGGCATACTCTTATTATCCAACAAAACAGACGTACCAAATGTAAGTTAAGGACATCATCCATCTCATGGTACGTGCTTTGAAAAATAAACAGCATCACATGCATATAAACTCGTAAATATATAGCCAACAATAAACAACTTTTATTCACTTAATAAAAATGTTCACATAAATTGTGTTCACTAGGACATTAGCTCGAATAAATTCGACCACAGACGCATGAATGTGTTAGGAACAGTGTCTTAAAATCCAGATTTATTCTGGGTATATTATTTTAATTAATAAATAAAATTAAAGTCCTAGCTGTTTACTGGTTAAATTTGTGTAAGCGAGCATTTATACTGCATGTGATTTTCTTTTGGGAGGCATCTATGAGATCGGTGTAGTCCTCAGACTACAATTTACATGTTTGTTCTAAGTGGTTTATGAGGCTAAGCCACAGATAGACTTGGAATAAATGGTATGGATTGTTGTATGAAAGGCTCGCAGTCGAAGACAAGTTTAGACCACTTGTATGCTAAGACTATAATGTGACATTTTAGATAACTTGTCTTTGTCATGTAGATGATGATCCAAAAGTGTTAGGTTGGTGCATTTGATAAGTTTGACACGCTGAGTTGGACCATCTGCGTTACTTATTTCTAGACTACTATCCGAGATGAGTGATTCACGTTATACGGTTTGAACGACGACTCTAAATCCTAAGGGTATTCTGGACTTGTGCATGGAACATTAGTTACTTTGGTGTACTATAAGTAAGATCTAAACACATAATTGAATTCCCAAGTACACTGGGTAGCGGCGTGAAGTGTGACAAGGATCAGTTATTTAATAGGGAATATACGGTCTCTTAAGAGATACAGATGTCCCCTTAGTTGATTCGCAAATATTTGAATAGCTCGGAAACTTTGGCCAAGGTATTCCAAGTGTTTGGCATTTGGAATTTATACTATGAATATGTTCAAGTATAAATGAATTATTCAGTAAAAGGCGAGTCAGTAACTAATGGAGAAGCTATGAGAAGGATAATAGTAGTGGTTATATTTATCCTTTGTCATAAACATCTAGTGGATGAGTTGTTATCATCAATATAGTCTAGTAGGGAGATATCGAATAAATGGTTTAAGTCTAGAGTGCAGTGAGATTTATTTAGGGCAATTAAGTCTCACTAAATGTTAATTAAATTATTTCATGAGATGGTTAATTTAACCGATTTGGAGCTAGATTTAAATTGTCCCTGGGACCCCTACGCAAGCCTTTGCATTTATTTCCATCGAAAAAATATTAAAGAATTTACGAAATGAATTATTTATTCATGAGATGGGTAAATTAATTTTAAACTTTATTTATGAGATGAATAAAAATTAAAAATTATAAAATAAAATAATTTTGAAAATTAAAATTCATAAGAAGTATTTTTTACATGTGAAAAATAAAGCAAAATAAAAAATTTAAAAAAATACAAAAATCGCCAAAAATCACACAGGATGCGTGATCCGTGTGCTCCAAATCTAATGAACCAGCGCGTGACAACATCCCCTGGGCGATCTGCGGCCATGAGGGGCCGAATCATCGCATGCCACGTGGCATGCAGTGATAGGCAAGAACTCGTGATTTCCCTGTGCTTGAAACGATGCGTTTTTGCTTATGTCTGTCTTAAATGCTGCGTTTTGTTTTGAACTGGGCAATCCCACATCAAAAAATCAAGGTTTTTTCGCTGCGATATACTCCTATAAATAGATATGCCTATTCCAGAGGTTTGGTAGTTCAATTGAAACAAATTTTTAGGGTTTCTGAAATTGTTTCGGAGACCTAATTGGAGAGAAAATTTTCAGTTAAGATTTTTCTTTTATAATTTAATATTTTTCGGAGCCCACCCTCCGGCCAGTTTGAGGCCATTGTGTAGATGATCGCGGGGTCTCAATTTTTTTGGTATTTTTTATTATTGGAACAATTTTAGGTAATTTTTTTTCCCTCTTTTAGTTTCGCTTTTCTATTTATTTACAGCATTCATTATTATGCCTGTCCAAGTTTATGCATTATTATGAATGTGTTAGAGTAAAAGGCCTGAAGATCTAAGTTTAGAATTTAGATCTGCATATTTAAATTATGAATTTAAATCTGTATATTTAAAATCATGAATTTTAAATCAACCCTAGGTTTAGAATTATGAATTCTAAACCCCTTCAGCTGCGTAAACTTTTGGGAGAATTTTTGAAATTCGTCCCTACAACCGATATTAGGGAAAACGGTTTATAGAGATAAACCTATTCCCGGGAACTCTCACACGTGAGATGTCACAAAGCGTGACCCTCCGACCGGGGGTTTAGGTAGCGAGGAGTCATCTACTCTAAGTGCTCTAATAGGTGCCTATTGTTTGTTACCATAGTTGAGAACTGTGAACCCAACAATAGGCATCAGAGTTTATTTTTCGACAAAATTATATATTTTCCCAACAATTGTCATCAAAGCTAGCCTCGGATTACATTCATAATATGCATGAATAGGTATAATAAGATCGAAATAAATAGATCTGTGATTTAATAAAATAAATATTTTATTAAGAAGGAAAGTTCGTTTAAAGTAGTGATTTAAATTGCTTAAATCATTAAAGCATTAATTCCTAATTAAAATTGTTTCTTTTGCTGTATCAATTTAAATTGTTAAGTTACTAAAAGAGTTAATAGTTAACTAGGTTGTTTAAGGTAACGGTTCAAATTGTTTAAATTATTAATGAGTAATCGTTAATTCAGATATATCAATTTATAAACTTACGATTATGTTATTTGTTAAATGAGATTATGCCGGTTTTGATATGATTTGTAAAATTGGATAAAATTAATCTAATGAGATTGGATTCAATTAATATTTTACAAAATTGGATAAAACTGATCTAATGAGATTAGATTCAATTAATTTTGCGAAATTGGAATGATCTAATGAGATTAGATTCAATTAATTTTTACAAAATTGGACAAAAATGATCTAATGACGTTAGCCCAGAAAAATTTATTTTATTTATTTAATTTTAGGAACTTTTTAATGTTAGTGTTAGTTTACATAATAATTATAAATTAATTTTTTTATTCAATAATTTTTTTTAGAATGAGATTCTAAATTAGATTATGAGAAAATCTAAATTGTAAATCTATGTTACCTTAAATAAAAGTTATTTTCAATTATTTTAGAATAATATTATGAGATATTCTACGAGATAGTCTAAGTCAATAATATTTTAAAAATAAAAATTAATTATACTAATTAATTTAATTTTAGGATAAGATTCTAAAATAGACTATGAGATAGTTTAAGTTCTAAATGGCTGCTGATTTTAAATAAAATTAATTTTATTAATTAATTTAATTTTAAAATTAGATTCTAAATATATATTATGACATAATCTAAATTTTGGTATTATTTTAAATAAAAAAAATTAATAAAATTAATTTATTTTGTTTTAGAATGGGATTCTTAAGAATACGTTATAAGATAATCTATGATACCATTTTTTAAAAGTAAAATTAATTAATTAAAAAATTTAGAATGAGATTCTAAAGCAAGATTATGAGATGATCGATATTGTAAAACGATAATATTTTGAATAAATTAACTAATTAATTATGGTTAATTTTAGAATGAGATTCTAAAATGGTTTATGAGATAATCGAGGTTGTAAATACAAGTTAATTAAAAACCACTAGTTTTAAAAATCAAGTGGGAGCGAGGTATCAATTGTTGTGACCTCAGGGTCTCCATTACCTGTCAGCAGTATAGTAGATCGATAGACATCCCTACGGTCCCTACGGAGGATGTCGGTTTTGCAGATTACAGGGTTAGACTTCTGTTGGGATAAACTAAAGTGCAAAGAAGCGATGCGACCATGCTACCGTAGAGTATTACGTGTATTAGTATGGAGGTTTAGGTAATAGTTTACACTTGACTAGCGTGATGCATTAGCCTCCCCGAGGAGCTCTGTTGTGTTATGTTAGAGACTAAGGTAAAGTGGTGAGTTGATCATGTTTAGTAAGAGTTATAAGAAAACACGTTAATTGAGAATAATTCTCACCCAACCTAGCTTCGTGCGACCCCGCTGTCGAGGAGTAAGGAGTGGCGTGTTTGGGTCATCATTGTATGCATGATAGTCCAGTTTGGTGGATATCTGACTTGTTGTGTATGCTAAATTGAAAGAATAGATATCACTGCATTATACATGACTCTTATTAGACAGTTACATGAATATTTGCATTTACAGTATTTTAAAATGGATACGACTGGTGAACTTCACTTTATTACTAAGGCATAATGAACTCATTGGACCAAATTGCTTTGCCTAGAAAAACCAAGTTGGACTTAGTTATTACTCACAACGGACACACTGGAAAGAAAGGAAAAGGCAAAGTTGATATAGCAGAAATGAAGTCTATAAAAAAGTCGGCAAAAGGAAAGTGTTTATTTTGCAGGAAGACTGGCCACTGGATGAAAAACTGCACTAAGTACTTTGCCTCTCTCCTTATAAAGACTACTAAGCCTTCTAGTGAAGCTATGTTAATATCTCACTTAGTTGAGCCATGCACAGTTGAGATTCCACCAGATTCCTGGTGTGTGCATTCATGTTCAACTGACCATGTCCGTAATATGTTACATAGGCTCAGGTTATCCAAAATGTTGCATGATGGGGAGCTATACCTGATAGTCAGGGACAGTACAAGAGTAGTGGTCTTAAGTGTAGAAGATGTTAGCTTAGTCTTTAGTGTTCGAGTTTTGGATTTTAAAAGATTCATCATTTGTAGCTACTCTGCCCAAGAATTTGATTTCTATAACTCATTTTATGAATAATTGTTATTCAGTTGATTTTGATTATGAACCTTTTAATAAAAGAAATAAATTTGGAAAATATACTTGTATAAATGGTTTATTCACGTTGTTTATTTGATTAAAACTCTCATATTTGTTTTAAAAAATTTAACATAAGCTCACTTGTTTGATCTTCTAAAAGAAAACACTTTGAAAGGGATATGACCTATAGATGGCACCAATATTTAGGTCACACTAATTCGAACGGCATCCAAAGACTGGCAAAAGATGGACTGATAAAGGCTTTGGACTTGAGGTCATTGCCAGTCTGCAAAACCAGCTTAGAAAGAGATATGACCAAGTTTGCCCTTTAGAGTGAAGGCAACAGGGTTGATGACTTATTTGAGCTGGTTCACATAGATATATGTGGACCAATACATGTTCGGGTAATATGTGGGTATGAGTTCTTAATCACATTAGTGATGATTACTCAAGGCATTGACATATTTATCTAATGGGACATAAGTCGAACGTTTTTTTTTTTTAGAAAAAAAAAATTCAAAGAGTAGAATGTTGAAGTTTAAAGCTATTATGTAAACAATTTAAGTCACTTTGATCAGATCGAGGTGGTGAATATTTTTTGGGTGAATTTCGAGATTTCCTAACTGTAAATGAGATAAGATCTCAACTTTCTGCTCTGGGTATACCGTAGCTGAATGGTGTTGCAAATAAAAGGAATAAGGACGGTCTTTTCTATAGTTTTTTAATTAAAAAGTTTATTTGTAAATACAATGCAAAATACTTAGAGAAGCAGTTTGCAAGTAAGCTACAAAAACAAAAACAAAATAATATTAAAGGAAAATGACACTAATTCTAAACAGCTAGACACAACTCAAGACATAGTGAATGTATTAGATGCACCTACTAATATGAACAAAAATGTTCCAGGTACATGAGAGCTTAGGTGTGGTGGGAGGTTTTTCAGGACACCTGCCAAGTTCATAGCGGAAGCCTTAGCAGTAGACCGTGGCATTGAATCTGGTCCTTTCAGCCACAATGAAGCAATTAAGTCTTCTAATTTTGTGCAATCGGTTGCTCGAACCATGTGCGTACAAATGACATTAAGAGAAAGTAGTGACTTTCTTAGTGTATATGTTAACGATATACTACTCATTAATAATGATGTAGGGGTGTCATTAGCTATAAAGATTTGATTGTCAAGAAAGCTTAATATGGACATGGGAAAAGCTAACTCTACTCTTAGGATTGAGCTTCTGCAAGGCTGTAAGAGTAGGATGTTGGGTCTCTCTCCAGCCACTTATATTGACAAGACATTGTCAAGGTATAGCATAGAGTCCCTCTCTCTTTTGAGTAGTGTTCTAGGACACCTCAAGAGGAGGAGCAATTGAGGAATATTCCATATGCTTTGGTAGTGGGAGGCCTCAGGTGCCATGTTATGAATGAGACTTGATGTCTGTTATGTTGTGGTATAGTGAGCAGGTGTCAGTCTAACCTAGGTCCGATGGACTAAGTGGCAGTGAAGCGTTTTCTCTAGTTCTTGAGAAGAACTAGAAATTATATGCTGATCTTTCAAAGTGACGAACTGGTTCCAGTTGGCTATACTGATTTAAGACTTCCAGTCAAATTAAAATGATAGACATTCAACGTCTAAACATGTATTTACCCTTGGAATGAGAGCCATTAGTGAGAGAAATGTTAAGCAGTATTGTATTACTGACTTCACAATAGAGTAATTGAGATCACTAAGGATTAGCCTCAGTAGACCTTTGGTTCAAATTTAAAAGGGATGAGTATGGACTTTGTCATAAGTTGGATTTAGGACAAGTGGGAGATTGTTAGGAACAGTGTCTTGAAATCCAGATTTATTCTGGATAAATTATATTAGTCAATAAATAAAATTGAAGTCACAAATGTTATGAATCGATTGATTTTAATTGTAATTTCTGGTTGTATTTTCGTTTTTGATTTCCATTGTTGAGTTGTAATAATTCAAATGTTAGTTGGGGTCGGGTTGGCGCCATGGGAGGTCGGTTTGTCAAGGGTTGGTCAAATCTGGCGGCTGTGCTATTGTTTGGCGCCAAAATAGCTTTGAGTCGGTTACTCTTAGTTGATTAGATGCAATGTTCTAATCTTTGTATAAATAGGCTCTTAAGCTTGTAATTCATCATCCAATTAATAAAAATCAGAATTCCTTTTGGAATTTCTGTCTCTTTTCTCATCTCCTTCTCTATTTCTCATACCCTTTCACTTCTCTTCTCATCTCAACTCTTTCTTCTACAAGGTTAGACTTCTAATTTTGAATTGGAAGCTAACAATTGGTATCAGAACCAGGTTCAACCAATCAATTGATTGATTAAGGCTGGCAAAAGCAAAGAAAAACATGATCGAAGGCGTAAGGACCAGATCAGGAGCTGGAGGAGCAAATGTATCTGGTCCGAACTCATATGCTGCTGCGGTTATAGATTCTGGTGCAGATGCATCTATTGATCACCACAGGGAGTTATATGACCAATTCGAACTGCTGAATGCTAAGTTTGATCAACCGAATGCTAAGTTTGATCAGTAGAATATCGAGATTAAGCAGCAGAATGACAGCATTCAGCAAATGTTGAGGATGCAGCAAATGATTTTGGATAAAGATGCGAATAAGGAGGAACGATTACAGCAAATTGAAAAGAAGCTTGTGCACTTGCAAGATCAGGTGAATAAGCAAGGAGAATCAAGTGTCAATTTGTTACATTTTCGAAGATTGGCTCTTGAACCTTAACCTTGGTTGGGACAGTGAGAGTATGAGATGAGAAAGAATATAGAGTTTAGACGAGAGAAAGAAGGGAAAGGAGATGAGAAAATAGAGATAAAACCAAATGTATCAATTCATTCATCAAAAGTTTAGGATTACCAGTTAAGACCCCTTATTTATACTACTTATATAGTATGAGCCTAATACTTTGAATCTAACCTCACAAGGACTAAACCACTTAGGAATTATCTAGAATTATCTAGAACTAAAGCTTAACTAACATTCAAATCCTATTTGGCGCCAAAACACCACTTCCTATCAGAACTACAACCTGCTGCAGCAACTAACATTTACAGCACTTGTTCGGACCCTTGTTTTACGCCATCCTTTACAGCTTATTACATTTAAACAACTAAAGACAATACAATGCAACTACTAACACATGATTTACTAAACCAATCAACTCCAATCAGCATTTCAGCACAGCAGCAACATACCAACAATTCAGCAGCAGGACAATACGCAACTACCATGATTTCCATGCCTCGGTTTCTCAAATCATAACATTCCCTTCCTCTTAAGAACATTCTTGTCCTCAAGAATAGAATAGAGTTGTAACAATGAAGACACTTATTGCATATGAAAATACATCTGAGGTGTTGAAGTCTGTTGAAATCTGCAGCTGAGACTACCAATAAGCACTTCAATTTATCGTGATGCCATGTCTGTGTTTTGAGTACATAATGTTCTTCAGGAGGTCTGCTATGATCAAACCAAGCACCACCAACACATTCCGAACCTCTCTTGTTGCTGTTAACATGGCTCAAAACCCAAATTCGTTGCTGAAATTCCCTAAATGCAGATACAATTCTGTTTTTATGCATGTAGTAAGTTACATTACTGATTTTGTGTATCTTTGTCTCAATTAAATTGCATATGAAGTCCTTGAGCATCTCAGGAGGCCTTCCAAACTCAAACCAAGAGAAACAAACATTAAATTCTGCTTGTAAACATTCCCAAATGCCGTTCGAACAGCTCCAAAATAGAATTATTTCATTCCGAGCTTGCCAATCGGCATGCCGAAACTGCATATTAGCTACTGGAACTTGATTCCTTGCTGAATTAACGTGTTCTGCTGCAATGATTTTCAACAAATTTCGCTCACACAACCACCTACCAACCCAACTCATGACATGACCAATAAATCCTTGATTGCTTTCCAAATGCACCCAAATACCTACAGAAACCAGGACTTCAGCAGATCCAACCTGATGCAGTTCAAAACGACATATTGCTGCTCGGCGTATGTTCATATGGAAGTTGTTTGAAGTGAACACGTTATTACACCTTCTAAAAGGCATAATAGCACCAACCAAACTTAATCTGATCAGCTTATTCACTACCAATAGTGACGAATTTCTCCAAGAATTTTCTGCATCTTCCAAAACGACTTTTGGTGGAATATTGAAAGTAAACTTGTAAGATTTCAAAATTTCAACCACTTCTTCGCAAATTCTTGCATAAGAAATACGAATTATGAACTCAATATCCATTGTGGAATGCCAAATGCACAATGTCATAACTTGATCGCCCAAAACATACCCAACCATTCTTCTAATGCTGCAGCTCTTTCTTTGTGATCTGTACAGCAGATTACTTATTACCCACAGCTTAACCAACCACCATTCTTGCCTCAAATGACTAAGCTTTGCTTCATTATCAACCAACACAAGCATAATTAACAAATATAACAAGTGAGGACACCAATAAAGCTCTTGAACAACTGGAAATTTCTTCCTACTTCCTGCGGTACTGTCCCGATCTTCCTTGCTGATTTTTTCACTGATGTTAGCCAGAGTATTCCCCAATCTTGTATTGATTCTTTCCTTCAAAACATTAAGGACATATTGGAGCTTATGCATATGATTTTTCCACTCAAAACAATCACAACAAATCCCCCCAGACCTGTTTGGAATCTGCATTACAAAATTACCAGTCACTTGCGATTGATCCCAATTGTCAAATGCTAACATCTCTATGTTTACTTGGCTTCGTGCACTGACATTGGACTGCACTGCATTTTCCTTCAACATAATACAATGTTTATACACATCCAACAACCCAATAGCTCGCATAGGAAACAAGCTTGTTTTGTTGTGAACCTTGAAATGCACTCGCGCAGCTCGAGTGCTTCTTTTTAGCAAGGATTCGACTCTTCTCAGCTTCATATAGCCTCGAGAACCTTCTCCCGGATCAGGCGGTAACTTATCATAGGAGCTTGCACTTGGACAAGTCATAACTCTACTCACATAAAGGAATAACTCATTACGAACTTGCCGATCGGCATGCCGAAAGTATAATTCAGCAGCTCTAAGTGCATAAACGTCCTCCCAACTCAAGAGACCTTATAAGGCATCCAATATAATGGTGATTTGGATCTGAGATAGCACAACAACATGCCCAAAGGTGAACTTTAACATACCTGAATCTGTATTTGTAGGTACTGCATCGACAACAACAGGTTCTCCAATAGAAAAACCATGCTCAGCAATGAAAATACTATGGTTCTGCATATAAACTTGCCTTGGAGCCATACTTAACCGATTTGATCATGTATTAATTGCTATCACAGCAGTAGCATCGACCTCGTCAGTTGGAATCACAAACTCCGCAGTCACCACTCCATGTATACCACCTAAACCTTGTATACCAGCATTTACATTGGTGAGATCAGCATCTTGAGTTCGTCCTTGCTGATCATCCAGCATCATAGACTGAAACACAACCTCTCGCTTCAATTTTGGCTTGGACAACTTCTTTTTACCCACAGCATCTCCCAATGCTTCACTTAGACGATTTCTCTTCAACTTACTCTTTGTTGTCTTAATCATTCCTCAGACATGTGAATCATATTCCCCATCTGGATGCATGTCATGTTGTACCTCAGCGTCATCAAGATACTCTAAATCCAACAAAGAGTCTTCATAAGAATCATCTTGTTCAGTCTGAGGTTCTTCACGCCTGTGTTCATCAATTTCGGCATTGTCGTGGTCGAGTTCATCTTCAACAACAATAGATTGTACCTCCTTTTCTTGCTCAACAACGAACTCCTACGGTAGAGCCACTTCCGTAGGTGGAACAATCTCAATTTGTTGCAACCAACCTTGCCTCTTTGCATCCTTTGCATCTTTGTCCATTAACAATGAAAGAATTTGATCCATCTTTTGATCAAAAACTTTCTGTAAATCTTGAAGGTCCTCTTTAATAGCATTCTGAGATTCAATCATAACATTTACACCAACTTCAGATCGAATTCTCTCTCCATCAGCCATATTTCAAAATGAACAACAACTTCGATCTAGAATCAGCATTTCCGCAGAGTACAATATTGAAATTCGCAGAAATATCAAACTTGTTTTGCAACTCTTCAACAATCGATTGATTTATGAAGTTATACTCATTCGTTCGCACAAACAATCCCTTGCTATTGGTTCTATGATCGCTAATGAATATAAACCCCAACTGATAAATTTCGAACAAATCGTCGAACAAACCCTAACCACGAAAGAATTCTGACAGCCACATTTTAGTCGCGTAAATCGACTCACACTTCTGAATTAGGCTCGACTCTAAATCAAAATCAAGTTCTTAACACAACACTCAAGCGATCTCAATGAACGAAATCGGATTTCAACACCGTCGCTTCTCCTGTCAGATTTCGCCTCTGCTGACAAGTTTTTCGCCTAAGCCAATCTCAACTCAATAGCATATAATTCTCAAAGATCACCGTAGATTCTGATGAATTCTCACTACTTTTATGCTTAGCAACACAATTTCGACATCATCCAAAAACAAACACGAATTCTCAAGGAATTGCACCTTGAAGTTCAGTAGACCCTTACCTCAATCTTCAACTTCCAAATTACAACATCTGTAATCACCTCCATTCTGATGATTTCTGCTATTTGGATGATGATCAGGTATAATGTGGATCATATAGCTCAATTCAAAACTTCTTTCTCAACCGATCAATGGATGATCGATCAAGTTAGCTCAGCATCAATTTTCAGCACTGCAACTACTTCATTTCTCCACTTCTGCAGCAAATGCTTGATCGATGCTATTGAATTTCAATCCGAATCAGCTTGATGTTGATTGTACTCAACAAATACTGATCAATTGAACTTCCTTCAATATAATATGGTCACTTAAAGTCCCAACCGAAAGCAATCTTCCCAGGCTAATCCAATACCGCCAAAACTCTTCAATCAATTCAGATTTGAATTTCAGATCACCAAATCTGAATTAAATCAGTATCCAACCTTCTTTTTTTGCTTAATTGCAACATAATTAATCAGAATTTATAATTTTTTTCAGATATGAGCTTGATTCGGAAGCCAAATCAAGGCTCTGATACCAATTGTTAAGGTTTCGAAGATTGGCTCTTGAACCTTAACCTTGGTTGGGATAGCGAGGGTATGAGATGAGAAAGAATATAGAGTTTAGATGAGAGAAAGAAGGGAAAGGAGATGAGAAAATAGAGATAGAACCAAATGTATCAATTCATTCATCAAAAGTTTAGGATTACCAGCTAAGACCCCTTATTTATACTACTTATATAGTATGAACCTAATACTTTGAATCTAACCTCACAAGGACTAAACCACTTAGGAATTATCTAGAATTATCTAGAACTAAAGCTTAACTAACATTCAAATCCTATTTGGCTCCAAAACACCACTTCCTATCAGAACTATAACCTGGTGCAGCAACTAACATTTACAGCACTTTTTCGGACCCTTGTTTCACGCCATCCTCTATAGCTTATTACATTTAAACAACTAAAGACAATACAATGCAACTTCTAATACATGATTTACTAAACCAATCAACTCAAATCAGCATTATAACAGCCAACATTTCAGCACAGCGGCAACATACCAACAATTCAGCAGCAGGACATTACGCAACTACCATGATTTCCATGCCTCGGTTTCTCGAATCATAACACAATACAATCTTGAAGCCTGCGAGTCAAATCCTTCATCAGGTGGAAGCAGATCAGCAGCAAAGCATGGCTGACAGAACCGAAGGAATTTGCAGGACTCGAAGGAAAACTCCGATAATGCAACCTGATGTAGGTCCTTCAATTCACATTAGATTAGCTGAGAATCAACCCTTGCAACCTAAAATTGATGTAGATCATCAGGATCGTGCTTCTGGACAAGTACATTGTAGATCAGATTCCTTGAAGGCAGACTTAAATGTCAGTCCATAGAATTCTGTTCTGCAGCACAGAATCATAATTGATGAGTTTGAGCACCTGGACGGACCTCCTGATCGACATTTCCAGCGTAGATCAGTGAGTAACAACAATACATCTGGTGGTAGGAGTGGTAATTACAGGCATCCAAGAGTAGAAATTGATCCTTTTGATGGTAGACAACCGGAATCATGGTTAAGGAGATGTGATCGGTATTTTTTGTATTATAACATACCTGATGAGGAAAAACTTCAGCTGGCTGTAGTTCATCTCCATGGAGATCATGAGGTTTGGTATTATAGTTTGTTAAAGAGCAAACCGAATCTTTCTTGGGGCCAATTCGTAGAAGAAATGTGTGAACTTATGGAGAAGGTGAATCAATGGATGTTGTGGATAGCTTTAACAAGTTGACTCAAACTTCATTCGTGAGAGAGTATATGATCAGATTTGAGAACTTAAAGCTAACTTGCTGTTAGTTTTGTCCTTACCTCCCGGGAGGATGCTGAATCTTATTATGTTTCATGCTTTGTAAGTGGATTGAAGCCAAGGATCAAGAATATGGTGAAAGCCATTGGTCCTAAGACTTTGTCAAGTGCATACGACAAGGCAAAGTTGATTGAAGCCACTCAAGTTCAACCAAATGACAAAAATAAGCAGTTCGGCAGTAAGTTCAGACCACAACCGAGAACAAATTCTGGTGCTGGTTTTAAGCGAGCTGTTGACAAGAGTTCAATGAGGTTATGCTTTCGTTGTAATCAACCATATCAGCCTGGTCATAGGTGCAAATCTCAAGCATTAATGTGCTCTAAAGGGTCCCTTGCTGAAGCTGATTCTGGCAGTGACCGATCAGATGCAGAACATGACAGTGTTGGTTATACTTCACAAGAGGAATTGAGTGATGACGAAGTGGAGATATCAATGAAGGCTTTGACCGGTAGTGGAGCTCATAACACTATCAAAATCAGAGGCAGGGCTGGAAAACACTCCATCATTGTCCTTATTGATAGTGGGAGTACACATAGCTTCGTTGATCCAAAGTTGATTAAGAAGGTTAAGCATGAGGTGACAAATACTCATCCCTTGGCGGTGATGGTGGCTGATGGCAACTCCTTAACAACTCAAAACAAGTGCCTAGCATTCCCATGGTCTATGCAAGATCATCAATTCACCTTTGATTTCAGAGTTCTTCCTTTGGGAGGTTGCGATATGGTGCTTGGGGTGGATTGGATGAGAACCTTCAACCCTGTTGTGTTTGATTTTGATAAGATGACCGTGGCATTTGAGGTTCATGGCACCAAAGTATCCTTGAAAGGCATATCAGAGGAAGCTCAACTCAAGCTGATTGATGGCAAACGTGTGCAAGATGGAATCAAGAAAAAAGCAATGCAATGGATTGGGCATTTGTTCATGGTATCTGCGGTAGAGTTGCAGCAGGCTATTCAACCAGAAGTTCAGTCCTTAGTGGAAGAATTTGAGGACATGTTTGAGCAGCCTAAGAGTCTTCCTCCTCAAAGGAGTGTGGACCATGCCATTCCCTTGGATGCAAATGTTGATCCGGTGAAGATTAGGCCATATCGGTATGCTCATGGCCAAAACAAAGAAATTGAGAGGCAAGTTGAGGAGCTTCTTCACATGAGTCTCATTAGACCAAGCCAGAGTCCTTTTGCTTCACCTGTGATCCTTATGAAGAAGAAAGATGGTTCGGCTAGAATGTTTATCGACTATCGACGGTTAAATGCCTTAACAGTGAAGGACAAGTTTCCCATCCCAGTTATAGATGATTTGCTTGACGAGTTGCATGGAGCTTGCTTCTTTTCTAAGTTGGATTTGAGACAGGGGTATCATCAAATCAGGGTCCTCGAGCCGGATATCTACAAGACAGCCTTTCAGACTCATCATGGGCATTTCGAGTTTGTTGTTATGCCTTTTGGCTTTACAAATGCTCCGGCCACTTTTCAAGCAGCCATGAATGACGTTTTCAAGCCTTTTCTGAGGAAGTCAGTGCTCATTTTCTTTGATGACATACTGATTTATAGCTCAACTTATGAAGCTCATCTCACTCACCTTAGACAGGTCTTTGTAGTGATGCGGCAACACAAGTTTTTTGCAAAGTTGTCCAAATGTTTGTTTGCTCAAAATAAACTTGAGTATTTGGGTCATGTCATCTCTCAAGAGGGGGTTTCCACCAATCCTGATGAGATCCGAGCAATGCAAGATTGGCCAATTCCGATCACCTTAAGGCAATTGAGAGGTTTTTTGGGATTGACCAGGTATTATAGGAAATTCATTAAGGGTTATGGTTCTATTGCCAAACCTTTAACCGAACTCTTGAAGAAGGATGCTTTTGCACGGAATGAGAGATCTCAAGCTGCATTTGAAGCTCTTAAGCCGCAATGTGTGTTGCACCAGTGTTGGCCATGCCAAACTTCACCGAATGCTTTGTTTTGGAGACCGATGCACGTGGTACTGGTATAGGGGCTGTTCTTTCTCAAAATGGAAGGCCTATTGCTTACTTGAGCCAAGCCCTTAGTCCTAAGCATCAAGCTATGTCAACCTATGAGAAGGAATATTTAGCAATTCTCGTAGCCGTGGAAAAATGGAGGCACTACTTGGAAGGTCACATGTTCATCATTCGAACGGATCACCAAAGCCTCAAGCATCTCCTTGAGCAAAAGATTGTGATGAGGATTCAAAAGAAAGGTCTTATGAAGATGCTTGGCCTAGATTATGACATTGAGTATAGAAGAGGCAAAGAGAATGTGGCTGCCGATGTTCTATCCCGGAAATTTGAAGATGCTGACAGTGGCCAGTGTAGTGCTTTATCCGTGGTGGTTCCTTCTTGGTTGGAAGAGATATACAAGACATATGAGGGTGATTCTTTTTCCCAAGATTGTTTTGCTAATGCTCTTGTGAAAGGTGCAGAAAAGGGCAATCTGGGTGCTGATATAACCGTGCAGAGAGGTCTGATCAGATGCAGTGGCAAGTTGTACATTGGTTCAGCTATTGAATTGAGGAATCAGATAATACAAGCTTCTCATGATGCATCTTGGGGAGACCATGCCAGTGTTGAAGGCACGTATCAAAGGGTTAAAGTGTACTTTACTTGGCCAAGTATGAAAAAAGAAGTGAGTGAGTATGTGAAGGCCTGTGAAGTATGTCAACAAATGAAGTTGGGAGATCATCGTTACAAGGGTCTACTTCAACCACTTCCTATTCCGGATGAAGCATGGATTAATATTAGCATGGACTTCATTGAGGGATTACCGAAGCCTGAAGGCAAGGAGGTTATATGGGTAGTGGTGGATCGTTTTACCAAGTATAGCCATTTCATTACTCTTGCTCGACCCGTTGCCACTGAAAAATTGGCAAGGATCTTCCTTGACAATATTTACAAATTACATTGATAGCCTCAATCCATTGTGTCAGATCGAGACAAGATTTTCACAAGCACATTTTGGAGGGAGTTGTTCAAGTTGATGGGTACCACATTGGCACTTAGTTCCTCTTATCATCCTCAAACTGATGGCCAAACCGAACGACTCAACCAATGTGTAGAACAATACCTTCAGAGTATGGTTTTCTTAAGGCCCAAAGAGTGGAATCATTGGATTTCTTTGGCGGAGTTTTGGTTCAACACTCACTTCCATATATCAATTGGCACCTCACCTTTCCTAGCTTTGTATTGTTATCCTCCTCCTTCACCAATGTCGTTGCAACAACCGCGTGGGACTGATTCTGCAGCAATGGATTTAGTGCAGCAGAGGAGACGTTTTGTGCAAGTTCCTAAGGATAATCTCCAACAAGCTCGGGCATGAATGAAATTTTATGCCGACAAAAAAAGGGTAGACAAAAACTATGAAGTTGGACACATGGTTTACCTTAAATTACAACCGTATAGATAGTCTTCCTTGGCTGTCAAACATAATGTCAAGCTAAGTGCTCGTTTCTTTGGCCCATACAAAATCTTGGAGAAAGTTGGCAATGTTGCATATAAGCTTGACTTACCTTCACATTCATACATTCACCCGGTGTTCCTTGTTTCCCTTACTTAAAAGGCAGGTCAAGAAAGATTCTGACGTCGCTCGCAAGCCACCTGATGCAGAATCAAATGGGATGCTGGTGCTGCAGCCTACTGCTGTTAAGGCCAGGAGGACGCTGCAGCATGATCATGGGGCTGTGCAAGAGGTGTTTGTGACTTGGAGCAACTTGGACAAGAACTTGATGACTTGGGAGAATTGCAATTTCTTGAAGAGTCAATTCCCAAATTTTACTCCTTGAGGACAAGAGGTTTCTCAAGAGGGAGGGAATGTTATGAATCGATTGATTTTAATTGTAATTTCTGGTTGTCTTTTCGTTTTTGATTTCCATTGTCGAGTTGTAATAATTCAAATGTTAGTTGGGGTCGGGTTGGCGCCAAGGGAGGTCGGTTGGTCAAGGGCTGGTCAAATCTGGCGGTTGTGCTGTTGTTTGGAGCCAAAATAACTTTGAGTCGGTTATTCTTAGTTGATTAGATGCAATGTTCTAATATTTGTATAAATAGGCTCTTAAGCTTGTAATTCATCATCCAATTAATAAAAATCAGAACTCCTTTTGGAATTTCTCTCTCTTTTCTCATCTCCTTCTCTATTTCTCATCCCCTTTCACTTCTCTTCTCATCTCAACTCTTTCTTCTACAAGGTTAGACTTCTAATTTTGAATTGGAAGCTAACAAGTCGTTTCCTAGTTAAATTTGTGTAAGCGAACATTTATACTACATGTGATATTCTTTTTGGGAGACATCCATGAGATGGGTATAGTACTCAGACTACAAATAACATATTTGTTCTAAGTGGTTTATGAGACTAAGCCACAGACAAACTTGGAACAAATCGTATTAATTGTTGACTGAAAAGCTCGTAATCGAAGACAAGTTTGCACCACTTATATGTTAAGACTATAACGTGACACTTTAGATGACTTGTCTTGGTCATATGGATGGTGATCCAAAAGTGTTAGGTTGGGGTGTGCAATAAGTTTGACATGTTGAGTTGGACCATGTGGGTTACTTATTTCTAGACTGCTATCGGAGATGAGTGATTCACGTTTTACTATTTGAATGACGACTCTATATCCTGAGGGTATTCTGGACTTGTGCATGAAGCGTTAGTTACTTTAGTGTACTATAAGTAAGGTCTAAATGCATGACTGAATTCCCACGTACACTGGATAGCGGCGTGAAGTGTGACAAAGATCCTTTATTCAATAAGGAATCTGCGGTCTCTTATGAGATATAGATGTCCCTTTAGCTGATTCACAAATATTTGAATAGTTTGGAAACTTTGGCCAAGGTATTTCAAGTGTTTGACATTTGGAATTTATACTATGAATATGTTCAAGTATAAATGAATTATTAAGTAAAGGGCGAGTCGGTAACTAATGGAGAAGCTGTGAGAAGGATAATGGTAGTGGTTATATTTATCCTTTGTCATGGACATCTTATGGAGGGGTTGTTGTCATCGATATAGTCTAGTAGGGAGATATAGAATAAATGATTTAAGTCTGGAGTATAGTGAGATTTATTTAGTGGAATTAAATCTCATTGAATGGTAATTAAATTATTTCCTGAGATGAATAATTTAGCCCATTTGGAGATAGATTTAAATTGTCCCTGAGATCCCTACTCAAGCCTTTGTTTTTATTGCCATCGGAAAAATATTAAAGAATTCATGAGATGAATGTCCATGAGATGGGTAAATTAATTTTGCCAAACATTATTCATGGGATGAATAAAAATTAAAAATTATAAAATAAAATTATTTTGAAAATTAAAATTCATAAGATGAATTTTTTACATGTGGGAAACAAAGCAAAATAAAAAAAATCACGAAAAATCGCGCAGGACGCACGATCCATGTGCTCTAGATCAGACGTACCAGAGCGCCTTGGGCAATCCGCATCCGCGGAAGAGGACGAATCATCACGTGCCATGTGGCACGCGGTGATGGGCGAGAGCACGCGATTTCCCTGTGCTTGAAACGATGCGTTTTGGCTTATGTTTGTCTTAAATGCTGCGTTTCGTTTTAAATTGGGTAATCCCACATCGAAAAAAATCAAGGTTTTTTTGCTCCAGTATACTCCTATAAATAGAGATACCTATTCCAGAGATTTGGTAATTCAATTGAAACAAATTTTTAGGATTTTTTAAATTGTTTTAAAGACCTAATTGGAGAGAAAATTTCCTATAAAATTTTTCTTTTGAGGTCATTGTGTAGAAGATCTCGGGGTCTCTATTTTATTGGTATTTTTTATTATTGGACAATTTCAGGTATGTTCTTCTTTCCTTCTTCTTTTAGTTTTGCTTTTGTATTTATTTACAGTATTCATTATTATGCCCATTTAAGTTTATGTATTGTTATGAATATATTAGAGTAAAAGGTATGAAGATCTAAATTTAAAATTTAGATATGTAGATTTAAATTATGAATTTAAAACTTTAGATTTAAAATTAGGAATTTTAAATCAACCCTAGGTTTATAATTTGAATTCTAAACCCCTTCCGCTGCGTAAACTTTAGGGAGAATTTTTGAAATTCGTCCCAACAATTGGTATTAGGTCAAAAGGTTTATAGAGATAAACCTATTCCCGGGAACTTTTGCAAGTGAGGTGTCACAAAGCTTGACTCTCCGATCAGGGCTTTAGGTTGAGAGAAGAGTCTCCTACTCTAAGTGCTCTAATAGGTGCTTATTGTTGTGACTATAGTCGAGACCTGTGAACCCAATAATCGGTATCAGAGTTTATTTTTCAGCAAAATTCATATTCTTTCCCGATAGAATGCACTATGTCAGAGCATTGGGATTCGCCTCCGCTTATCATGTCCTGATACCCTACAATAAAATGTGATGGCCTAAGCATCAACATCTATCTGAAATGGCATTGACGCTTTAATACACCCTAAACTACCTTAGGAATTTTGGGGTGACGCTTTTTGTACTTCCCATTTCACTATAAATCACGTTCCTACTCCGCTCTCAACCAACGTCTCCACTTTTGAAAAACGTTTTCAAAAACTACGATATTACAACCAATGTCGAGTTTTTGGGCATGTTTGTTACCCAACCGCACGCCCCATGCCCCTCATAAATGTGCCATAAGATCAGCAGCTTGCATTTTCTTAGGTTACGCTAGATATAGATGCCTTAATCCCAAATCCAAATGCATTTATATAAGTCGACATGTTGTCTTCGTTGACCCAAGTTTTCCCTACCACAACTTAGTTGTCTCAAACCCTCCTAAGTCTGATGCAACCTCTCCTCCGCCCCTAGCCATACAAACAACCACGACCACAACTCCACCACACCTAACGAACAGTACCTCCCACCATCAAGCCCACTGGCCACCATCACCACCAACACTGATAGAACCTACTAGCTTAGGCTCCCCACCACCTCTGTCACCCTACTGCCATGGTCTCTCCCCCTCCCTCACCCACCCACCTCCCCACCCCAAAAAAAAAAAAAAAAACAAAAACAAAAACATGTGTACCCTCCTCTACACACCAAACGTAGGTCGCGCTTAACCGGAGCGACAACCATGAGCCCGCACACCAAGTAATGACCTCCCCTATCCAGACTGAAACCGCAGAAGCACCACAGGCTGGTTCCTTGAATTTTCTTGACCCCCTAACCCCGAAATTTCTAATGCTCAGAACTAGGTCAGCCGCAGTGAACAGTCCAATGCGCACCCAATGCAAACTCAGCTTAAAGCAGGTATACACAAGCCTAAATACCCCCTCATACTGTCCACAATCACAATCATACAAGAAACTACATGTTTTTTTTCAAGCGGTGAAAAACTTTTAATGGCAAGAGGCAATGGTGAATGAGTTCAATGCGCTCATCCAAAATCACAGTTGGGACTTGTCCCGTATGACTCGAATAAAAACCTTTAATGAAGTACATGGAAATATAAGGTCTAGTACATAGTGGATGTTTTATTCGAACGCTTTAAATCCTATCTTGCGTAGCTCAAAGCTTTCACCAACATGAGGGCATTGACTACAAGGAACTTTTAGTCCTGTTGTTAAACCCACAATCATCCACTTCATACTTTACCTAGCCGTCACTCACGATTAGCCAGTACGCCGGTTAGATGTTAAAAATGCTTCCCTACATGGCAACTAGAAGAAGCAGTTTACATGAGACGACCTCAAGGCTTCACACATCTTAACTTTCTTGACTATGTATGTTGCCTTCGGAAAGCATTGTATGGCCTCAAACAAGCCTCTCAGGCCTGGTTCCAACAGCTTAGTTCGTTTCTCCACAGTTCAGGTTTTCTTTATTATCGAGTTGACCCATCACTTTTTATACAAAAAACTAAAAATAACCTAACTTGTTTGCACCTTTATGTTGATGACATCATACTCACAGGTACAAACTCAACCCATCTAACACATCACATCACTTCCTGCTCCCACCACTTTTCCATGAAGGACCTTGGGCCGCTCCAACTTTCTTGGCATAGAAGCCAAGCCTGACAAACATGGCCTTTTCCTCTCCGAACACAAATATGCAATGGACCTACTTACAAACACAACCTCATGATATCAAACCACTCAAAACACCCTTACTCGCTCGAGCACAACTAACGCTAGGTGAAGGTGACCACGTAGCAGATCCCACTGAATACAGGAGTGTTATAGGCGCTCTACAATACATGACCACGATCCATTCTAACATTTGTTACGCAGTCAACCTTGTATTACAATTTATGCATGCACCCATAGTAACCATTGGCAAGTTGTTAAACGAATACTTTGCTACATCAAAAGCACACTAGGTCACAACCTATCAATCCTTCCAAGATCACAAGTCATCATCATTGCTTTCTCTAATGCAAATTGGGGTGGACGACTTTGTTCACAGTGATGCACCACTTGCTATGCTATTTACTATGGACCAAATCTCATTTTCTAGCATGCCAAGAAGCAAGCAACAGTCACCAAATCCTCTACTAAGTCTGAATATTGAGCCATTGGACAAGCAGTTGCTAACCAAAGAGGGCACCAACACGTCGTCACCGGATTCCATTAGAACCCCAAAGTTAAGCGTGCTTAACCGAGAGTAGTACCAGGATAGGTGACCTCCTGGGAAGTCCTCACTCTTAGGTTGGGGGCACTGGGAAACAGCCTCTTTTCAGGTTGACACCCTGAAGGGGGAAGGCTACGTACATCCCCCCCCCCCCCCCCCCCCCCCCCCGACCCTGTGTAGGCGGGAGCCCTTGAGGCATTTGGTATGCTTCTTTGGACAAGTAGTTGCCAAGAGTAACTGGCTCCGTTACCTACTGAGAGACCTTGACCTTCGACATAATGAACCCACTATAGTCTATTGTGACAATGTTCTCACCTCCTATCTTGCCACAGACACAGTCTCCAATGATAGAACCGAACATGTAGATGTTGACTTCCATTATGTTCAAGACAAAGTTCTAAAGGGGGACCTTCAAGTTTGATACACAGCAACAACCAAGCAAGTTGTCGACATCTTCACCAAGGTTCTTCTCGCGATTAGATTCCTCCGAAACAAGTCCGATCTTAGCATGTTAGCATCCCGCTTAGCTTGAGGGGGCGTATTAAAGGATTCTTGATCTATGTTTAGGGTATCTATTCCATGAATCCATATTACTATTATACCCCTAAGGCCAAGGGTAAATGATGTTATTTAGCTCTTTAGGTTTGCCTATATAAAGGCATCTTTATAACCTCATTATTATTCATCTTAATACAATAGTTAGTCTTCCGCATCATGTGAGGGGACACATGGTTCAACTTAACTCATTTCCACTCTAAGACTTTAAGGATTTCTAGAGAATCAATCATCCCAATAGTTTAATTGTTAGATTATGGTTTATGAATGATTTTGTACCGCAATATCCCATAACATACCATTATATTTCAAATGTGGATAATACATGAGTTCACCTTATAACTTATGCTAAAATAATTCTGATATTGAGTGAGAGTTTTTGAGATTCTAACTGGTACAATTTGCTCTAATAGTGTGTCACTATGTTAGAAAATCAACTAATTCAAAAGTTGAAGCTATTAGGTGAATTTCCAAAATAATTTTATACTTAAATAAGCAACAAGAGCAAGAATGACATGGGGTAAGAGTAAATTCTTGAAAACTCATTGAGTTGAGGAGGGGGACTGGGGTGATGTCAAATGGAAGAAGGACGATATTAACAGCCAAATGAGTGGCCCAAAATTCACTCTTACAATGCAGCACAAAGAAGTAAACAAATTTAGTATTACTTTCACAGTCCACCACCGTTCTAACACATACTTTAACACATAAATTTGATACTCAAATCATAATCTATTTAACATTGTCCTCCATATACTGTCAAGTGCCAAATGCATCCAATGAGATCACACTGTGACCAACAAGTTGCAATTGTTTTGGAATCCCCTTATTCCCAAACTATCTTGTAACAAAGAGTTCAATTTGATGGGATGTAGCCGCGCATGGCTGCAAAGCGCCGGTAGAGTGTGACAATTTGCTCCTGATCAGGCACATTTTGCCTGACAATACTGCAACTTAAGAGCACATCTGCCCAACTACAAAGACCTGGGAATCTATCCCTGGTGAGCAGCTCCTTGTCTTTTCCCGCCGCTTCTTGTAGGATCGGCATCCAGTACGCTATGCCAATGCCTACTATGTCAAGGTATCCGATTTTGTCTCCTCCTAAATATTTGGTTTTCTTCCTTTGTATTTCGTATTCCAGTACTTTCATGTGCTCCCATACTTGCTCCTTTGCCTTTTCGCTTGCTTCTCCCTGGCTTTTTAGTGCATTTCGCATTCCGGGTGTGATCTACCAATGAGACTGTCATCATACTTATAATAATAATAACAACAAGCCCAGTACCTAAAAAGCTCCCACTGAAGCGGGGTCTAGAAGGGTAAAATGTACACAATCTTACCCCTATAGGGTGCTACCCTGAAGGGAGGTTGTTTCCAAGGGCCCCAAGCCCGAAGAAGCAAATACTATCCTTCAAGATTTTTAACTATAAATACTCCTTAAGAAAAAAAAGAAAAAATTTTTTTTTAATGTAATTTTAGAAATCAGTTTCAATACATAACTATTATTGCAGATGATGAGGACATCCAATTTAAGTCAAAAGGGGTAGATTATGAGACTTGAAGTGGATTTGGACAAGCATAAGGAGTAAATTAACTTCTTCTCTATATAATGGAATTCCTTTTCCGTGTTACCCATTCCTCCACAATCTACTCACAACATCACATTCTTCTTATCCGAGCTTAGTCTCAAATGAATAAAAAGGATCCCATGCAAAGTTATGCAACTATTTGTTAAATAAGTATATAATCTAAAGCTTTGCATAAAAAATATTTGAAGAAGAAATATGCTACAAAGAAAAATGTCTTCGTATAACTGAAAGGGAGTCTTAGTCAAAGATGTTAGGAGATATTATACACATAATAAAACGAAGTAGAATAAACAAGCAATTATAGATCAAATCAACGTGGAAAACCATCTCAGTGAGATCAAATTGGGTACGAAATTCTTATTTGGTTACAATATCTAGTTATAACCCAATCACACTTCCATTTGAAAACAAAATGCATTTTTTGGATGAAGAACATTGCAAACCCTCTATCAGATCACATTGCATCTAACCGCAGTGCATCTGTCACGATTGAAGCACACGTTCACTTGAAAATTTCTCTTATGAAATGTTTTCTCTATGTCATCTCTCATTAATCCCTTTTATATATGCTTGATTGGAGGATAAAACATGCCATCGTGTTAATGCAATGATCAAGGAGACTTAACCACTCATGAGCCCTTGCATCTTCCATGGCATATTTTCTCTATATTCATTCCTTTTCTTTGTTATTTTTCACATGCCACTTTCGAAGCAAGAATTTCAAACAAAAGCTTAATATTATACTAGTATTCATAAAAAATCAACAGAAATGTAAGGGTAAAAAAGAAAAAGAACAAGAAGAATGCTACTTCTTACCATATCATCGATGATTTGGGCCAAGAAACGAGCCTGGGCCCTCTCATAAGGATCACTAGGCAACAGAGGACTCGCCTTCCACGTCTCATCGATGTATTCTAGTATCACCAACGACTCGACAACAGGTTTACAGGTTTACCATTGTGGACCAACACTGGTATCTTCTTGTGGACGGGATTGAGCTCAACAAGCAGTTTGCTCTTGCTCATCAAATCTTCCTCTATAAATTCATATTCAACTCCTTAGAATTTCAACGCCAATTCAACTTTGCAACTGAAAGGACTAGCCCGTGTTCCCATTACTTTGACGTTTTCTTCCATATGCCCCTTGAAAGTGCTTTCTGCTAGTGCCAATTCAGTCTTATCATATATGCCGTAAGAAGTTTTCCTTTATGCCTCTTCTTAGCGTTGCTGAAAAACTATTCAAACTAACTTTTGAAAAAACAGTTTTTCAAGTGGTGCTTTCACAAACAAGCAATTTTTACTTTGACCAAATTATGCTAGTTACAAGCACGGACATAACCCTAAGCAATACAGCCATGTGAACCCCTAAGCTTTAATTGTTGCAATTTTTGAAATGTCAATTGTTAAAAATATTGTTGCAATTTTTAATTACATGTGAGGCTATTTTAGTTTTAAAAGTCGTAATTCTTTTAAATTATAATATTGCTTTTGACGAGGTTTTTGCTTTACCCTAGTTTTAAAAATACAAGTTAGGTTTTACTGTGATTTTGGGGGAATTTTATATATTAGCTGAACACCTAGAAAAATTTACGGCTAAGTCATCATAATCTTTTATAAAATTATTTTTTAGCTCACAACTATGTGTTTGAAGTTTTTAATTCCTTAATTTGAGTAAAATGAACGAATTTTTTGAAAATGCGGCTTCAACAATAGAAGAGAGATGTGATACACCCGAAAGGTGATGTTATATACTAGAAAGATACTACATAATTGGACAAAAGAATTATTTTAGTGTAATTGTTGACTAAGAAATTCAAACAAATCGTACTTCTGATAAGTAAGATATAAGCCCAAAAAGCACAAAACGTACAAGGCAAGGTCCAACGGCAAGCAATAACTACAGTTGAACAAGAGAAGCCCAACACTATGACAACTGAAACAACATCCGAATCCTATCAAAATCTCAAACACTAAACCCAATTACATCAAAACAAAGAAACAAAAACATCAACACCACGAAAACACATGGAGAACATAGTTGTCGACACTCAATACACTAAAGCCAAAGCGCATAAAGAAAGAAAGAGACTAACCAAACCAACTTAACCAACGGAGGAAAGCATATCAAAGCCCCAAAGGCACCAACAGCCAAATTCTTAGAAGAGAGCACATGCCTAATGACTGGTTAAGAAAGCCCTACCGTTTTTGTCTTATGTTATTCATGGCCTTTGTTTTCTTCACAACTTATATCCGCCTACCATATCTTGAAGGATGCTAATGATGACTTCATCTTTCTTGTCAAACCAAAGACTGAGCTCATGTCCAAGCTTTAAAGTTTGTCCAGCTAAAGTGCGTGGCTCTTGAAAGGGTAAATCTAAATCAGAATTACCGACTCAGAATCTTCGATCAAAAAATTCTTGAGTTGAAGCCATTCAACTTTGAACCGGGTAATCTCGAGCCTAAATAGAATGAACTCAAATATGACTACAAAAGAACAACAAAACAATTAAGCAACAGATGAGACAAGAGGACAAAAAGAAAGATCAAACGGAAGAGTCACCACATCAAGGAGTTAACCACGGCCTAAACCGCTTATGTCTCCGCACAGAAAGATGGACGAGTACGTCCCAAATTCCTCACTAATGTAAAGGAAGAATTACCTCGAGAGATACTATTATAAGGGACAGAGAAGAAGGGAATGACTTTCAGTGTATTTCAGTGGGTCTATTGATCAATCCAAGATGCTCTATTTCAGTGTAAAACATTGCAAAAAGAACTGCCAAAAATCGGCAAAAACCGCGCAAATAAAGGTCAAAACTCTGTGTGTCGACACACACTTCAGCACACACCTTATTATAAGCCCGTGTGTCAACACACAGAGCCTTTCTTGCACTTCTGCAAAGCCTGTGTCACGACACACGAGCCCTGTGTGTTGACACACAGCTGGCTTTCCTCGGTTATGTAGGATTCTGTGTCGACACACACCCCTAATAAGTCTTAAACACTTAAAATATGAAATGGGACAATCTCAACACATCTTATATACATATTAAACAAACATTTAACACATTATTCATTATATATTTTAAAAATACATCAATATTCCCCCACTATTTTCAAAATACAATCAATCTCAAAATAACATTTCAGTTAAGGGAGGCCTTATTATGCATAAACGAGGGTGTCTTTCGATTGAACCCCCAGCTACTGAAGAGACCATACAGTTAATCGGATCAAAAATGGTAGACTAAGTTTAGAACCATACAACCCATTTGACTAACTGACTATCTAATCACGCATAAGGCATAGCCTCTGTACACACTTTACTGCTCCCAGATCGACACATTCAGGGCCAATCCCTTAGTCAAAAGTTACCCCTTTGAAGCGGCCAAATTTCAACACTCACTAAGGTGGACCTCATTTATCGCGTCCCTACGTCGCGACATTTAATAAGAATTTAAACTCAGGTCCATTAAGAGCATAGCTCATCCTCTTAGAATCTCTGACGCATGTACCAAGCACTTCACACTCGGGATGGAAAAATTCTCATTTAGTGCTTGCAGTCACGCAGATGACAAGTCTCTCTCATTGAACCCAAGACCTAACATCATACTAGACGTCGAGTTGAGGGCCTATCATTGGTGACTAATAATGTTAGGTTTCAACCCCATCCCTTCACTTATTTTAAGAACCAAGTCTATACCCAGGCCTTGCATAAACAGATCTGCTAGATTCTGACTTATTCTTGTGATGCCCACAGTGATGACATCTTCTCGAATAAGTTGTCTCACTATACTATGCCTTACACCAATGTGTCTAGACTTCCAGTTATATACCTCACTGTACACTCTAGAAAGCATAGCCTAATTATCACAATAGATAGATATCGGTGAGATTGGCTTAGGCCACGAAGGTATCTCATACAAGAGATCCTTTAACCACTCGGCTTCTTTTGCCGCAGACGCAAGAACTATAAACTCTGCTTCTATAGTGGAATCAGTTATGCACGTATGTTTCTTGGAATCCGAAGAAACTGCATCCCCACCAAGCAGGAATACCCATCCGCTTGTGGATGCATGATCCTCCATATCAGAGATCCAACTAGCATTAGAATACCCCTCCAAAATAGGAGGGTACCCTACATAGCAAATACTATAATCTATAATCTTCTTAAGGTACTTCAGCACACGGTACACTGCCTGCCAATGTTGCTTACTAGAATTGCTAGTATACCTACTTAGCTTTCCTACAGCAAAGGCTATATCAGGCCTTGTGCTAGTCATGGCGTGCATGAGACAACCAATGACTCAGGCATACTCCAATTGTGACACAGGAACTCCCTCATTTGGTACTAGCTTCACACTTGGATCCATGATAATGGACCTAGGTGCACACGCCCCAAATTTGAATTTATTCAACATTCTTTCAACATAGTGAGACTGTGTCAAGGAAATGGTATCACCACTCCTTACTATTCTTATACCGAGGGTTACCTCCACCTCACTCATGTCCTTCATAGCAAAGTTCTTCGAGAGAAACTATTTTGTTTTCTCTACTTGTTCCATCTCAGTACCGAATATTAGCATGTCATCGACATACAAACAAGTAATGACCCCTTTGCCATTATCGAACTTGCTATAGACGCATTTGACTTATTCATTTATAATGAATCCATTGTTAAGAACAACTTGATCAAATTTCTGGTGCCATTGTTTCGAGGCTTGCTTTAGCCCATACATAGAACGTATGAGTTTGCATACTTTTTCTCATATCCTAGAACAATAAAACACTCCAGTTGTTCCATGTACACCTCCTCTTCTAACTCACCATTTAGGTATGCCATTTTGACATCCATTTGGTGAATCACTAGCTTGTAAATTGAGGCAATAGCTATTAAAACTCTTATAGTCAATATTCTTACCACCGCGGCATACGAGTCAAAGTGGTCTAACCATGCTTTTGGGTAAACCCTTTAGCCACCAATCAGGCCTTGTGCTTGTCTATCGTTCCATTGACTTTCATCTTCTTTTGGAAGATCCAATTGCACCCGATGGGCTTATTGCCTCATGAAAGATCCACTAAGACCCATGTAATATTAACCATGAGAGAATCCATCTCATCATTCACTGCCTCTCACCAAAAGGAGGCATCATGAGACCTCATAGCCTCATCAAACGTCATGGGATCAGCTTCCATGGCACAACAATATGGAGCTGCTTGTTCCATATCGTTCCTCGAACCTTCTACCAAAAACGTGTAGAAGTCTGAACCGAAAGATTTCTCTTTCCTTGCTCTCTTACTCCATCGGAGTTCTAGAGCACTCTCAAGGACTTCTTTCCTCTCATGATGATCATCATTGTTTGACATTGGTAAGTCGTTCTCAACCGGTACATAATCCCTTGGTCTGGGGATAGAGGTAAATCGATTCTTATCAAAGATGGCATCTCTCAATTCTATTATTGTATTTATATTGATATAATCATTAGACTCAATCACATATAACCGATATTCCTTAATATGAGGTGCATATCTAACAAAAATTGCAATCAATGCTTCTCTCACCTAACTTCTTATGTTTAGATTCTGGGACTTTAACAACAGCCCTAAAACCCTACACTTTCAGATAGTTCAAATTTAGGGCTCGTTTGTTCCAGAGTTCATATGGGATTATTTTGCTTTTCTTGTCTGGTACTCGATTCAATACATGACAGGCCGTTACAATTCCTCAACACAAAATCCATCACTGAGACTAGAATAGGATAACCATTGAATTAACCATTTTAGTTAGAATTCGATTTTTCCCCTCAGCCATGCCATTCTGTTATGGCGTATAAGGTGTTGTGACCTTATGTACAATTCTGGTGGTTTCGAAATACTTGGGATCATAATATTCCCCGCCATGGTCCGACCTAAGGTGTTTGAGAAAGTTCTCACAGTGTAGTTCAGTTTCCGTTTTATATGCTTTAAACATATCTAGTGACTCGTCTTTATGATTTATGAGATACACATAGTAAAATCTCGAGCAATCATCTATGAAAGTTATAAAGTATCCCTTTCCACCTAAACTTGATGTGTTCTTTAAATCATATAAGTCACTATGTACTAGGTCAAGTAGATTAATCTCTCTTTGCATCGAAGGAAATGGTAATCTCGTTATTTTTGCTAACATACACATTTTACATCTATCATCAACCTTATCTATGTGAGATATCAATGATGAATTAACCATTTCATAAAATTTACGAAAATTCACATGACCTAATCTTTGGTACCACAAAAACGATAAGTCAAGCATATAAACACAACTTTCAACTTTATTATCAATGTTTAACATGAACATACCATTACAGAGATATTCCTTACCAACAAAGACTCCCCCCTTCGTCAAAATAAACTTGTTGGCCTCGAAGACCAACTTGAACCCAAACCAATTAAGTAAGCTACCGGACACGAGGATCTTCTTCACGTCTGGAGCATAAGCTACATCAGTTAAAGTAAGGGTTTTTCTAGAGGTGAAAAGCAAATCAACTTTTCCCTTCCCTTTAACTTGTATAGTCACCCCATTGCCGATGAACAACACAGTTTCGTTATCCATGGGTTCAAATGTAGTGAAGAACCCTTTATTCTTGCACCCATGCTCCGTGGTCCCCGTGTCAACCCACCAAGTGTTATCACTCTCGACCCGATCATTCGACTTTTTGGCACGATGATCAAGCCCCTTGCCTTCCTTATTTTTAAGGAGGTAACAATCCCTATGTAGGTTGACTAGGCTTTTGACATTCCCAACAGATCACTTTCAGCCTCTTTTCACTCTTTTTCTTTAGGTAGTGCCCGGTTCTCTTGGGTCCCTTACTTGACTGGCCTTCTTTTGTGACATTGATTTTTCCATCGTCACCGAGGAGGTCTTTGTTGTCATCCTGTACCCTGTAGCCTTCCTTAACACTTAAATGGTTAGCCAATTCCTCAATTAACATATCTTCCTTTTGATGTTTGAGACTTTTCTTAATGTCTCTCCATGAAGGCGAAAGTTTGTCAACTAAGGATGAAACAACTATCGTGTCGTCCATATTCATATTATGCTGTTTAAAGTTATTCAAGATTCTTTCTATTTCATTGAATTGCTCCATAACAAGACAATTATCTACCATCTTACAATTATTAAATTGACTAACCAGGAACCTTTTGCTCGTTGCATCCTCGGCAATGTAGTGCGCCTCGAGAGCGTCTCGTAGTTCCTTAGCGGTCAGCACATTTGAGTAGATGTCAAACAGGGCGTCAATCATGCCGTTCATGATGTGCCCTCTACATATAGAGTCGTCATTCTTCCACTTCAATCAGGCCTGTTGCTTGGCCGCAGTCTCCTCCTCTTCTGAAGCGGGCTCAGGAATTGGTGTATTCAAAACATACACCACGTTTACGGTTGTTATGAGGAAGTACATCTTCCTCTGCCATTAGTGGAAATTACCGCCATCGAATCGCTCTAACTCCACAAAATATGCGGTCATTTCTCTAAGTGATGAAGCCATATCCCAAATCCAAAAAATAAGTCTTAAGATTGTTGGTATAACAACAGCAACAACAATCCCAGTACCTCAAGGGCTCCAGCAAAAGCGGAGTCTGGGGAGGGGGTAGACGTATGCAGCCTTCCCCTTTTCAGGTGTTAACCTGAAAAGAGGCTGTTTCCGAGGAACCCCAACCTAAAAGACATGTCGTCATCGCATCATGGCAACCTGTGAGAAATATGGTAGCAATGCATAAGAGCACGACATAAAATAAAGTGAGTAATACAAAGCATAATGCCCTAGAGGGGACTTCAAGGCAAAACCATGCCCCACAAGACAGCAAAATAAGCAAATAAACAGAATGTAAACAGATAGGTGGATAAGTACATAGGTGCACCCTAATAGGTCCTATATGCATAGGAACACAAGTATAGCAGAATAAGCAGCGATATGGGGCTGCTGCATCTGCTACTCCTATGTTAGTCCTCCATCGAGCTCTATCTCTACCAAGCTCTATCTAAGGCCATCTCTTCCCGTGGGTTTAGGTGGGTGAGGTCCTACCGTATCGACTGCAGTCATCTCTTCTTTAGCCTGCTTCTTCCTCTCCTGCCCAGCGTTGTACAGTGCTAATCGCATCTCTTGACTACAGCAGTGGTTGGTCTCCTCCTAACGTGCCCGAACCACTTCAAGCGTTGCTTCTTTACGTTATCTTCTATCAAGACCACGTCCCACTATGGCTCTTACCACATCCCAGGTGACTGCACCTGGGAGCACTAGTCAAATTGTGGATACATAAACAAGCATACAAGTAAAGTCGTGGCACTAGATCGAGCTTACGAGTGTTTAGATGCTCCTACCTCACTACATTGGATGCACTTATCCCAGTGCTCCACAGAGCTCTGTCTAGAGTTATCTATTCATTTAGATTGAGATAGGTGAGACCCCGTCGAATTATCTCCATCCAGCTCTTCTTTGGTCGTCCTCTCCCTCTCCTCCCGTCTGTTATGTAGAGTTGTTCGCACCTCTTGACAGAGGCACTACAGGGTCTCCTTCTAACATGCCCAAACTGCAGTCGTTGCTCCCTCAACTTATCTTCTATTGGGGCGACACCTAAGTTACTTCTTATGACATCATTTCTAATCCTGTCCCTCCTTGTGTGTCCGCACATCTACCTCAGTATCCTAATCTCTGCCACCCTTATCTTTTGTGTTTGGTGATACTTTACAGGCCAGCACTCTGCCCCGTATGACATAGCTGTCCTCACTACCGTCTTATAGTATTTACCGTTTAATTTTAGCGGGAACTTCCTATCACATAATATCGTCGAGACTATTCTCCATTTGTGCCAACCCACTTTAATCCTGTTGTTGGCATTTGCATCCACTTCGCCATCCTACCGTCTTAAGATTGTTGGTACAAACCTTTAAATACTTGCAAGAACTACAATCGGGTAACCAGAAGATCTCAGGTATTGAGGCCATGTAATCGCTTTCCTTAAGGCTTATTTCGATACACAAAATATCCTCGAGATATAACAATAACCAAATAATGAAGGGATACAACAACAACCAAATAATGAAGTGAGAGTGTGTCTAACGAGAGATTGAATGAGATGTAGATAGAATGAAGTTTTAGAATCTTTCTTAAGCACACAAGACACTTTCACTGAAAAGTTCGAACTTTTCGCTTTTGATTTTCTTGGCATTTGATTCTCTAGCAAAGTTTTCTCTCAAATTGAGTGTTCCAAAAGCATGTCTAAATCAGGGGGAATTCATGTATATATAAGCCTTAAGATGTCCTAAAAACATCACAAAAAGAACCACCAAAAACCGGCAAAAACCGCCCAAATAACGGTCAAAACTATCATGTGTGTTAAAGCTGTGTGTCGACACACAATTCAACACACACCTTACTGTAAGCCTGCGTGTCGACACATAGAGCCTTTCTTGCACTTTTGTAATGCCTGTGTGTCGACACACAGCTGCCTTTCCTCGGTTCTGTAAGATTGTGTGTAAACACACATGGCCCGTGTGTTGACACACACCTCTAACAAGTCTTAAACACTTAAACTATGAAATGGGACAATATTAAACACACCTTATATACATATTAAACAAACATTTAACACGTTATTCATTACATATTTTGAAAATGCATCAACACACCGTTGGATCTTGACTTCCATTGTAGTGGAAGGCCAAGCTTTGCTCAGCATTCGAAGGAAAAAAATAATAATAATTTCCCTCCCCTACTCTTTTCTCTCTCCCATAACTTCTATTATTATTCAAGTCCCTCATATATATATATATATATATATATATAGGAAGCTGACAATGCTAGGGCAAAGTTTTACCAGACGATTTTGACCTTGATTTAAATTACAAATTACCAAAAAAGGGAATTATAGATTTGACTAATTACTCAATGAGGTTTATTTTTATTTTTATTTTTTTTTGTTAATCACCCCACAGAGGATTATAAATTTTTAAAAAATATGAAATTATAATTATTAAAAAACATTAAAATTATAAATTATTAAAAATAAAAGCATTTTTTTTACCAAAAACTGTTAAGGAACCAACTTTACCAAAAGTTTAAACTGATGGGTGAAATTTCAAGATTAGTTTTTACCCTAACATGATATGAATTTTAGGTGTGGTTTCAAAAATCACCTGAAATTTCTAATTTTTCAATATCACACCTAACTTTCTAAAATATTACACCTTAATATTAACGATATTAACGTCTATTAGTTTTAGCACATGTAGCATTTAATAAATATTTTTTTTAAAAATAAATTTTTTTAAATATATTCGAATTTTTAATATATTTAAAATATTGTTTAAATATTTAGAGTTGTATTTAATATAAATTTGAATTTTTTATAACTATTGTCTCTTTTGATTTCAAGAGCTACGTATGCTAAAGCTAAGGATGCTAGCCGTGTTAACATTATGGCATGACATTAAAAAAATTTTGGAAGGTTCATATATTTTTTGAAAAATTATAAAATATAGGTAATTTTTGAAAGCGCACCTAATATTCAGATGATTTTAGTAAAAGAGTATTAAAAATATTCCATTATAGGCCTATAACAATTTCAAAGGTGGAGTTTTATGGTAACGGAGGTTACCGACCAAGCTCCACGAAGATTACTATAAGACCCGTGACACTTCGGACTGGCACACAGGTGGGAACGCCATGCGCCTGGGCCGTGTCATGTGGGTTGCCAAAGGCGGCATTTACAATACGTGGTGGGCACCCTCGTAAGGGTGCATCAGGCCACAACGAACCTATGGGTGATGGATCAAGTGGGAATCAGGATGGACACTGGCCAAAGGAGATGTCAAGAATGCAAATGTAAGCCCGGCGCACGCGCAGCACCCGGCCTAGGCATGCGCAGGCCTAGCGCAAGGCTACACACCAGCTGGCCCAACGCAAGGAACTAGGCTAGCCCAAACGTGCACAGACTTTGTGCAGGGCTGCAAAAGGCCCACTTGGACCTTGACATTGATGGAGCTTAGAGGAGGATCTTGGGCACATGATGATTGGTTATTGAAGGCAAGAGGCAGGAAACCTCCTTGATCATCTTGACTGAGTTTGACTCTACTTGAGCGGGAAAATGGAGAGTGGGGCTGAGACTAGGTAGCTTCCACTTCAAATCAGCCGCCAAAATGGACGCATAGTTACCTTGACCAACCTTGACCCTAAACTGTAGCAATACACAACCCGCAGAACATGGGACGGTTGGCAGCAGTAAAACGTGACACTTGGCATCAGCAATTGCCTACAGCCTTGGGGGTGTCAAGGCCTTTATATATGAGTTTGTTGTATCAGTGGTAGGGATCCAAAACAACTACTGACATCATTAATGAAATTTTCCCTTAATTTCGTATGTTCCCTTGGGTGTGCTTTTCATAAGTCGTTGTTCATGTGTTTTGTTGGCTAGGTGAGAGAAACCTCATTACCATTACAGTTAATCATTAAATTATCTGTGACATTTGTGGTATCAGGGCATTTGGTTATGAGATATTTCCTTCGAATGATGGCTGATGATCAACCCAATTCTAGAAAGAGACTAAAAGCTAGTGAACGTACGTCACGACTGGAAGTAGTAGTCAGCTCCAACGTGGATGATGGAGGCGATCCTCCTCCAGGAATGATTTTTTGAACCTTGAAATCCTTGTCAAATGACATTCAGTCCCTCAAAGATATGATGAAAGTTGTACTAGAATCCGAAGAACTCCTTTTCCTCTGCCCGTTGTCCCTACAAACGTTTACCAGAGGACCACCCCAACCCGAGGTTGTACCTCTAACATACGAGTCCCAAATAAGACCCTTAACCTTACTATCGAGTCCCTAAAGAATGAAATATCTGTGTAACGAAGAGCCATTGATACCGATTCTAAAAGTCCAGAGAAACGGGGAATCAAAGTCCCTACCGAGATCTTATGAAGGTGAACGGAGTCCTGGACCCATTGAAAATTTCCTATGGGACGTGGAATAATGTATCAATTTGACTCAAATGAGGGAAGAGGACAACGATGTGATAATAATCGTGCATCTGGCTAGAGATGCGAAGCTGTGGTGGAGAGCTAGGGTATCGGATGATCGTGCTACGGGACGTCCAGTGATCAGCATGTGGGATGTGCTGAAGACGAAGCTGTGGAACCAATTCCTACCCGTCTGTCCCTGAGTATGTAAAATCGCTTTCATCATTGTTGTTAGACATAAAAGAGATGTTCGAAGAAGACAAGTTATTTAACTTTGTATCTAGCCTCAAACCATTGTCCAAAATCGAGATTCGTAGCAAAGAGTCCCTAATCTTGCCTCCACTACCATTCTAGCCGATGGCTTGGTGGACCTCAAGCCAAATGGGGGAATGGACGAAGGAAAACAACCTGTTACTTTCAAAAAGAGAAAGAGGGAGAACAAACCAAACTGGAACAAAAACAAACCCAAACCTCCTCAGGCTAGGCCTTCCAAGGCCATGCTTAAGAAAACAATGCCAGTTCTTAAGAAGACAAGAACGGGAATGACTTGTTTCATATGTGATGGCCCTCACTATGGGGGGGCCAGTATCCAAAGAAATAACACTTAAACACTATAAATGATGAAGTGAAAGTGGATGACCAACAAACCTTAAATGATGACTTTCGGGCAAACTCCTTAAGGTTGGTCAATGCTGTTAGTAAAGACTCACATTCATCATTGGAAGGATTAATCTATTTTCAGGAGTGTCTGAACGGGAAACCAGTAGTTGCTATAGCAAACACCGAAGCTTCACATTGAACTCTAAATCAACTCAAAAATTGAAATAGAACTTAGTACCATCCGATGCGGGTTTAAAAGCGATGAACTCTAGCGCCATAGCAACTAATGGGAAAAGCCATGGGTGTTATCTTAAGAGTAGGAGATTGGGTAGGAAAATCGAATTTCACGGTGGTAGACATTGACGATTGATAGTTGCTCCTAGGGAATGAATTTTTCAGGGTAGTGAAAGGCCTCGGTTACCCACACCTAACAGGAATGATGATAAACGACCCCACCATACCTTGTTTTTTCAAGGCTTGGTCCACCACCATGAACCCACCGGACCCTTTGAGACCCTACCAGCGATGCAACTCAAAAAGGGATTTAAGAAAGGAGACCCCACCTTTGCTGCGACTTTAGTGGAAATAATACCCGACAAGGTAGTTGAGGTCCTGGAGGTTATTGCGGAGGTGCTGGATGAGTTCAAGGGCGTGATGCCCCTTGAACTCCGTAAGAATTTAGCCCCTAGGAGGACAACTGACCACAATATCGAGCTGTTACGGGGCATGCGACCCCCCTGTGGGCGTCCTGTATTGAATGGGGCCTACGGAGCTTGCTGAGCTCCAGAGGCAACTAGGGGAGCTGTTGGATGCAGGTTTTCTACAGCCCTTAAAGGCTTCGTATGGTGCCCTAGGTGGGTCCTTGCATATGTGCATGGACTATCAAGCCTTGAACAAAGTGACCGTCTGGAACAATTACCCGATCCAACAAGTTGATGACTTATTCGACAAGCTTTCCAAGGCAAAGTACTTTACGAAGTTGGACCTACGCTCAAGCTATTGGCAAGCTCGGATTGTGGAAGGGGATGATCCTAAAACCACTTCTATTAATCGTTATGGTTCCTTTGAATTTCGTGCAATGCCGTTTGGGCTCACTAATGCCCCAGCTACATTCTATAACTTAATGAATGATGTTCTTTATGATTATCTCAATCGTTTTGTCATAGTTTATTTAGATGACATTGTTGTGTATTCGGAAACATTGGACAAACATGCAATTCACCTAAGAAAAGTCTTGGAAAAGCTTAGGAAACATGAACTATACATGAAGAAAGAAAAATGTGAATTTGCACAAATGGAAATCATGATCTTGGACACAAGATTAGCCAAGGACAAGTAAGGATGGATGAGGCCAAAGTCAAGACCATCTTGGATCGGCCCATGCCCAAGTCTGTGTCAAAGGTGAGATAATTTTTAGGATTAGCCAACTACTAAAAAAAATTTATTATTTTCTACTCTAAAAAGGTCTCACCTTTGAAAGACTTATTAAAAAAGGACACCAAAACCATGTCAAAAAGCCTTCGTAGCCCTCAAGAGCGCAGTGTCAACATAACTGGTCCTAAAATTGCCATTCTTCAACAGAACTTTTGAACTACATACTGACGCTTCGGGCCATGCTATTAGAGGAGTGTTGGTACAAGATGGACATCCGATTGCATTCGAGAGTCGGAAACTGAAAGAGCATGAAAAAGGGTACTCTACTCAGGAGAAAGAAACGCTTGTCATAGAACATTGTCTATGTGTATGGAGGCATTACCTTTTGGGAGTGAATTTTATAGTTCACACTAATAATTTCACGAACACTTATTTCGAGTCTCGAAAGAAGCTATCTCCTAAATAGGCTCATTGGCAAGAGTTTGTAGAGGACTATGGCTTTGTATGGGAACACAAACAGGGAAGACATAAGGTGGTCCTAGATGCTCTCAACCGCAAGTCCCTGGAACATGTCACAGTGCTGTCTCGGGTTGAGACAGACTTCAATAGGCGAGTAAAAGAAGCAAAAAAATCTGACCCTTCATACCTTTAAATGAAGCAAAAGGTATTGGATGGCGAAGCACGCCGTTATTGGATTGATGATAATTTAATCTTTGCGCAGGGTATCCACATGTATATCCCTGCAGGGAAGTTGAGGATAGAGCTGCTGAGGGAATGTCACAACGCTCAATGGGTTGGATATCCTTGATGTGAGAGAACCCAAGCCTTACTGGAGCGGAGCTACTATTGGCCAAGGATGGGACAAGAGATTAAGGCATACATGAAGTTGTGTCTCGTGTGCCAACAAGACAAGCTCAAAAGATGAAAAGAAGCAGGACACTTACAACCACTACCGATACCCGAAAAGCCATCGAAGTCTTTGTTGATGTATTTTATTTTGGGATTTCCAAGGGTTGATGGTCAAAAGTCTGCAATGGTTCTAGTTGATAGATTTTCTAAGTATGCCGTTTTCATGTCTGTCGCTCACGCTTGTCCAGCCGATTAAGCTGCTCAAATCTTTTACAAAAACGAGGTCAAGTATTTTGGTTTGCCCGAGGATACTGTAAGCAACTAATATTCTTGATTCATAGGTCAGTTCTGGACAACATTATTTAACTTAATGGGGTCTCAATTGAAATTTTATACGGCAAACCATTCTAGCCGATCAGGCTGCTCAAATCATTTAAAAAAACGAGGTCATGTATTTTGGTCTGCCCGAGGATATTGTAAGCAACAGATATTCTAGATTCTTGGGTCGGCTTTGGACAGTGTTCTTTAACTTAATGGGGTCTCAATTGAAATTTTCTACGGCAAACCATTCCAGCCAATCAAGCTGCTTAAATCTTTTACAAAAATGAGGTCAATTATTTTGGTTAACCTGAGGATATTGCAAGCAACCGATATTCTAGATTCATGGGTCGATTCTGGACATCATTATTTAACTTAATGGGGTCTCAATTGAAATTTTATGTGGCAAACCATTCCTAAATAAATGGGTAAATGGAACGCATTAATGCGTTGTTGGAAGAATACCTAAGGCATTATGTGACTGCATCACAAAGGAACTGGGTGGGAACTCTTGGACACTGCTCAATTTTGTTACAATTTACATAAAAGCGGTGCCACAGGTTTCAGCCCATTCGAACTAGCCATTGGGTGGCAACCTCTTGTTGCGTAGTGCTTTGCAATGGACAAACAAGTGCTGCTTGACATGGCGAAGGACTGCCTTGACAAAGTAGCAAGGCGAATGAAAAAGTATGCGGATAAGAAACGAAGACCCTTAGAGTTTAACGTAGGGGATAAGGTGATGCTAAAAGTAACGCCCTAAATATGGAAAAAGATAAGCAGTAAGGCGGTACATCGTAGCCTAGTGCCTAAATATGACGGACTATTTGAAATTGTTAAAAATGTTGGACCCATGGCTTACCGTTTGGAATTAACCCCAAGGCTTAACGTGCACCCTACTTTCCACGTTAGCTTTTTGAAACGTCATGTTAAGGATAGTGTGGGTGTTCATCTAAAGCAATGAAGGGCACTGCCTACCATTCGAGAGCAAATTTCCCAGGAAGTGGAAAGAGTCCTTGAGCATCAAGTGCTTGGTCAAAGTAAGAAGAACAGGAGATGAGACTTCCTTGTTCATTGGAAAGGCACTCTTTTATTGGAGGCTACATAGGAATGGGCAAGACTTTATGGGAATTCCAGGACAAAGTCATGGAGTACATAAGACCCTTTCGAGGATATGAGGTTACTCCGGTGGGGGTGATTTGTAAGACCTGTGATACTCCGAACCATGATACAAGTGGGGACGCCTTGCGAAGGCAACATCGAGAATATGAGGTGCAAACCCTCATAAGGGTGCATCAGGACACAATGGACCTTGGCCTCGGTGACGGATCAACTGGGAATCAGGATGGACACTAGTCCAAGGCGATGTCAAGAATGCAGACATAGGCCTCACACACGCGTAGCACCGAGCCCAGTGCACGAGTAACGCCTAGCCAACGCAGCGCCATGCCCAGCGTGAGGAGCTGGCCCAGCCCAGGTATGCACAGGCCTAGCATAGGGTTACGCACCACCTGGCCCAAAGCAAGGTACTGGGCTAGCCTAAATGTGTGTAGACATTACGCAGGCCTAGTGCAGGTTTGCGCAGGCCCATCTAGACCTGGATATTGATGGAGCTTAGAGGAGGATGATGGGCACATGATGAACGGTAATTAAAGGCAAGAGGAGGGAAGCCTTCTTGATCATCTTGATTGAGTTTGACTCTACTTGAGCTGGAAAATGGAGAGTGGGGCCGAGACTGGGTAACTGCCACTTCAAATCAGCCGCCAAAATGGAAGGGCGGTTACCTTGACCAACCTTGACCCTTAACCGTAGCAATACTCAACCAGAAGAACATGGGACGGTTGACAGCAGCAAAACGCGACACTGGCATCAGCAGTTACCTACAGCCTTGGGGGTGTCAAGGCCTATATATATGAGTCCTTTATATCAGCTGTAGGGATCCAAAATAATTACTGACTTCATTAACGAGAATTTTCCCTTATTTTCGTATGCTCCCTTAAGTGTGCTTTTCATGAGTTGTTCTTGTGTTTTGTTGTCTGGGTGAGAGAAACCTCATCGCCATCACAGTTATTCATTAAATTATCCGTGACAATTACCAACATGGCATTAATCAATTTCAAAGAAACGAAAGGCCTGGAAAAGAATCACTTGAATAAAATCAAAATTAATTAAGGTTATCCTTGGTTTTTTTAGAATTTACATTTGCAAAAACTAACGAATATTACCAGTGTTAACATTAAGCTATAACATTAAAATTTTTTTGAAAGTTTAGGTGTCCTTATAAAATTAGAAATTTTGGGTGTTTTTTTAAAACCACACCTAAAACTTAAATGGTTTTTGATAAAAAAAAAAGAAGCCCTTTTTTTATTTTTAACAATTTATAATTTTCATATTTTTTAAGAAATTTTTAAACTTCCTTTTAAATAGACCTCCATTAAGTAATTGGTAAAATCCATAAACCTCCTTTTTTTATAATTTATTATTTAAACTAAAGTCAAAGTAATCTAGCAAAAAGTACAAGGAAACCTCTTGTATATATATAATTTCTTTTTGACAAGTTGCCAATGACGCGGCAACATGAGGTCATGGGGTCGGTGGGGAGGTGAATTTGACGGGGAACGACCTTTGACCGTCTCTTGTATCATCTTTGGGAAAATTGGACGTTACAACTCCTTTTTGGTTTTTTTTTTTTTTTTCTTATTTTATTCTTCGATTTGCCTTGGAAGAATATTCTTTGAAACCTAACGCTAATAAGTGATTCAAATTCAAATTCATGACAAATAAAAACTTGTTTGTGATGGGCAAATAAGACCCAGAACGCCTAACCCATTTTTTCAAATCTAAAGATCTCGAACTCAACTGATATGCCCCATATTTACGTATTTTATTTCTCATTCATACAATATATTCGACTTTTATATGTATGTTTTGTTGTACTTTAGGTACATTTAAGCTTAAAGTGCAACAGAGCAAACAAAGGTTGAAAAGAGGCAGAATCAAGTATAATCGAGGGATAATTGAAGACTGTTTTGAGAAACCCGACCACGTGTGCCAAAAAAGAACCAATCGGGTTGTAATTCGATAGCTCAAATGAGTCTTGTGGATAGTTAATATATATATATTATATAATATTATATATTATATTATATATTTATACAAATGTTTATACATATATATCACAGGGGAGGAGGGAGTGCTGCACGCAGGGGGCCGCAGACGCAAACGCACCGGCCGGATTCCCGCTTTTAAATACGAAAACCTAACTCCTTTTAAGATATCTGTTGGCCATGCCTTCTCTCCCTCCCGAAGCCGCTACAAGATCCAAGGGGTTCTCAAACACCAAAGCGCGGGTGGTCGGAGTGCCGGAAGGATCAAAGCAAGGATCAACGTCAACATCAATTCGGGGAGTCTTCAAGTCCTTAGTCGTAGCAATTATTGCTTTCTTCCTTAGATTCCATGATATTTAAAACTCCTATAAAGGAGTAGACTTATAATATAGGGATGAAAGATGGATAGCCGCCCATACTCCAGATTTATATTATGCTTTTGACAATGGATTTGTGTTATGTAATATACGCATCCCTGTGGCGAATTTATGATTGTGTTTGGTGTTTCTTTGTGTGTGCTTGTAGTCATATTGAGATCTCCAATTTTTTATCATTAGTCTACGAGCTTGTAGTCTAGACTATAACATAACTGGTTTTCACGTTTGATCAGGGTTGAGATCACAATCTTTTATACAAATTGATATTTAATTAGAAGTGACAAAAGAATTTTTTAATGCTATTAAGATAAACCAGGCCACACCTATGGTGATATGATGGGTTATGCCCTGTTTGGAGCATAGAATTGGAATTGAACTGTGGAATTACAATTACAATTCCAATTCTGGTGGAATTGGAATTATGATGGAATTAAAATTCCATTAATTGGTTCGTCAAAAGAATTGAAGCTCGGAATTATAATTCAATAATGATTCGAGTCATCACAGATTTTCGGTCGATCGAGTTAGAGTATTTGGAGTTTTAAATCAACCATGATCAGACTTTGGTTGGAGCGGTTAACATTGCGTTTGAGTTGTTATGGTCGGAGCGATTCGATTTGAGTTCGAATATTCGAGTTTTGAGTCAAATCGGGTCAAGTATCGCGTCTGTCATTTGGTGTTCAAGTTATCTTGGATTTTCAATTAATCAGGTTAGGTCTTTTTGGGATTCCGGAAAGTTATGATCGAGTTTGAGTTCATTTAGGTCATTTCAAGCTCGAGTTATCTTAGTTTTAGGACAAATGAGTTGTATCATTTAAAAATTCGAGTCATCTTATGCTGAGTTTGAGATGGGTCGGATCATTTCGGACTTCGAGTTAAGGTGATTTCTGTCATTTCAAGTTTAAGTCATTCGAGTTGGGTGATTTCGAGGTTCGAGTCAAATTATAGGTTGTGTCTAAGTCTTTGGATTTTGAGACATATTGGATTTAGGTTAATTAAGTAGGATCATTTTAAATTTTAGGTCAATAGAGTTAATATGGAATTACAATTCCTTACCCCCACCATAAGGAATTAGAAAGTTTGATTTTCAGTTGAAATCTAACTCCATGGAATTGGGCAGTAGAATTGTAATTCCAATTCTAGCAAGTGAACCAAATAACAGAGTTGAAATTCTGGGCCCCAATTCCAGCCTCCAATTCTATGATCCAAACATAGCTTTAGACTAGTTCATTATCCTAAACCCTAAGTTAAGCATAAATTCAGGTTTAATGTTCAATTAGGAGCAAGAAAAGAATTAAGTAATGATGATGAGATAACATATGCTATACTTAGAGTGATATGATAAGTTATGCCATTAAACTAATTCATTACCCTAAGCCCTAGTTTAAATATTGACCTAGGCTTAGTGCCTGTAGCCTAAGCATCCTAAATCATTGTTATAGTAGGATATAATGACGGGATACAAGTAAAGCTACCCTGAATTCATTCCCTGAACTAACCTTCATTGAATTGATACGTTTACCTTATATTTAGTTTTACTATTTTAGTCAACAAATCATTCAAACCAATTAAAAACCCAAAAATTCAATCACTTGTGAATAACGAAATCCAACTTAGCTCCGATTCCCTGTGGATATAACCCGTATACCCAATTTAGCTAAGACCATCTCGTATGCTTGCAAAAACATGGTTTAAAACAACCTTTAAAATCACATCAAGTGTTTGGGGACCATTGCCGGGGAATCGATAGGCTAACTTAAGTTAGAAATTAACGAGTTATTTTCTATTTTTATTTTTATTTTCTTTGTTAAAAGAAAGGAAAAAAACCTACTTTTTTTTCTCATTAGTTTTTTTTTTTTGTTTCATTTTTTCTCTTTTGTTTGTTTTTATTTATTTATTTATTTTAAATAATTTTTTTCCCGTTATGTAAGCCTTCACGCCATGTATGATTGGGAACCACTTTGTCCCCAAACGTACATTGCACTCGCCGGAGTTGCATTATCTGCATTGGGTAATGCAAGCGTCGAAGTTAAGCCCAAGATCATCAACATGCTTCCTACTTTCTGTAGGAAGTGGATAGAGTGCCCATACGAGCACCTTGATGTATTTATAGAAATTTGCAAAACTTATCACTATCAAGATGTCTCAACTGATGTTGTTAGGCTACCCCTTTTTCTATTCTCGTTAAAGGATGTAACCAAAAGGTGGTTTCAGACTCGTCTGAGAGGTGAAATCACCACTTAGGCTGACCTTCAACAAAAGTTCCTTATCAAGCTTTATCCTAAAGCTGGAACTAGCTATTAAGCGTGCAATCAACAGTTTTGAACAAAGGGATTAGGAACAATTTCATGCAAGTTGGGATAAATTCAAGGAGCTTCTTAGAAATTGTTCCCATCACGGGTCGTTCAAGTGGGCTCTAGAGCAACATTTTTATGATGGTCTTATTGCATCTAACAAGCAAATAGTTAATACTTCATGTGGGGTAGCATTTAACCAACAAGATGAGGACGAGGCATGGACGGTATATGAGCGCCTCAGCGAACACTCTCTCGACCAAGCCTCTTATGTGAGGGTGGTTAGAGGAGGCACACGTGGTGTCTACGAAGTAGCACCTAACGATAAAGTTAACCTTCGATTGGACGCTATTAGTAGGAAGATGCATCATCTTATGAACTTGCATGCGAATCCTACTAATGTGCTCCCAGTCGACACAGCTAAATCATCGGGTGGTACCACTCCATGTCGCATTTGTTCGTGTGAGGACCATTTTGTGCTTGATTGCTTATATGCGTCTCAATTTCCTGAATACGTGCAGGAACAAATTTATGCAGCTCAAGGATATTTGAGGAACAATGACCCGTTCTCAAACACCTATAGTCCTTGATGGCGCAGCTACCCGAATTTCTCGTTGAGATAGAACGACCATTAGAATCCACCCACGAGACAACAGAATCCTGGCATTGTAGGTAACACATACCCTCCTACCTTTTTAGGAGGGCTGAGGTATATTTCTCAGCCTACCCTCCCAGTTTTACACACTGATCCTCCTCCCCCACCTTTGGGATACTCTTCTTAGTTCGAGGAGCGTATGCTCTAATTCATGGAAGACAATGCACAACTAGTCCGATCCCATTCTCAATCCATGGCTAGATTAGAAGACCATATAGGACAATTGACACAAGTACTTCATGGGCAAGAGGAAAGGAGATTATCCTCCCAACCTCTCACAGTTCCAGCAGGGTCAACTAGTTCTGACCTTAACTTGCCTCCTCACGAGCAAGTTCAGATAGTGTCATTGTCTGGGGAGGGGAACCTTAGAGTTGTGGAGTTCAAGGTTGACAAGAAGAGCATGGATCCCTCCCCCACTGCTGATTGGGAGGACCCACAAGATAGGGTTTTTGAACCCGTCGTCTCTTTTTTCGGCTCTTATAGGACCGAAGAAGAAGGACGACCCAAAGAGGGCTGAGCTCATAGATTTGTTTAAGAATGTGAAGATGAACTTACAGTTGATTGAAGCCACTAAATACATTCCTATGTACTCAGGAACCTTTGCACCAAAAAGAAGCACGCGCCAACGCATATCCTGAAGAAGGTCCGGCCCACCAAGAAGGTGAGCAGTATTTTAGTGTCGGGCCCCCCACCTAAGTTTCGAGATCCCTGGGCATTTATAGTTCCATGCGTCGTAGGAGAGCATTACACCAGCAGAGCCTTGCTAGATATAGGAGCGAGTGTAAATCTCATCCCTTAGTTTTTGGGGAATTAGGTATAGGAGAACATAAGCCAATGAATGTTACACTTCAGTTGGCTGATAGGACATTGCGGGTACCTTGTGGGGTAGTGAAAGATGTACTTGTCAAGGTTGACAAGTTTGTCTTCCACGTTGATTTTCTCATCTTAGATATAGACCCTAATCCTAGGAAAAAGCCCAACGCTCCCATTATTCTAGATCGACCAGTCTTAGCCACAGCCGATGCTGTGATTCTTTGTAGGATGGGAGTGTTAGAGGTTTCGTTTGGAAACCTCAAGGGCAAATTGAAGGTCTCGAACATTGTTCAGCACCCTGAGACAAAGGATGAGTTCGAGTGCTATAGGGTTGATTATATTGACCCTTTGGTAGAGTTGGATAAGTCTGATTATCCGATTCTACATAAGTCTGATTCTACTAAAAGTGCTGATTGTAATAGTGTCCGTATCTATGTCGATAGCTATGCTTCATCACCTACACCTAGTAGGATAGAGATTTGAGACCCCGATGCTGATAATGTTTCCCTCCCTAATAGTCACAGGTCTAGAAATGCTGTTAGGTTTGGGGATCGTCCCTACTGAGTCAACCTGAGTGCTATGGCAGACACTGCCTTGGATTTTGGTTGACATTGTGCTCTAAAATGCATCCGATTGAAGACGTTAAACTAAGCGCTCTTGGGAGACAACCCATCCTACTTTTAATTTTGTTTTAATTTTTGTTATTTCTGTTTTTTCCACATAAAGTCTCTTTCAATTGTAGATCCTTTTGTTATCCCTACCATGCTAACTTTGTTTTTCTTTTACAAACAACTTGTACGATCCTAATTTCTAACACTACTTACAAGTCTGTTTAGTATTCTGTCTTCTATGTCTTCAATTACAGCTTGCTATTTCTATCTTCCCTTCTTGGATTCGTTCACTACGCATAGCTAAATACGCCATACCCAGGTCGTCTCTTTTCTTTCCTTGCTTATATTTACTTTTGTAGATTTGCATTGAGAACAATGCAAGGTTTGAGTTTGGGGATGGCATGTATGGCGTGAACTTTTGTTTGTCATGTTAGCTTCATTTTGCTCAAATTAGCTTCATTTTGCTCAAATTAGCTGCATTTTGGCATGAATGAGCACAGAATTGTTTGTGATTTCTATTGAATATCAAATTTGAGATGTACTTTGATGATTAGAATATTTATGTAATGAAACTATTTCTAGAACTAACTTTTGAATCTGTATTTTTTTCTTTTAACTCGTTCGAGAGATTATTATTTTTTATCCTTAATCTTATGACATATCATACTTTTTAGGTTGAAATAACAGAAATAATTTTAGGAATTTGAATCCACCATTTTACTCGTAACAATGTTGAAATCAATTTCTAATCTCTTTATCTTGAGTGATTCCAACAAATAAAAAGGGTTCCTGTGATTTGTTGGTTCTTGTAGCCCCTGTGTCTTGACCAAGTAAGCCCGTAGGGGTGTCTTAACACATGGTGCCTTGAGCCAACTGGGTCGGGAGCTGCAGATCTAAAGCTTGTTATACGGGCCACAGGGAAAACTTAAGAAGAATCAACCAGCTCAGGTTACCATAATAAGCACTAATACCTAAAAAAAAAAAGAAAGAAAGAAAAGGTATGTGCTAGCAATGGTTTAGGCTGTGAATTTCTTTGACTCAAGCTATTAGGTCCGAGGTGTGCCCTTCACTCAGTGTCTTAAGCCAATTGGATCGGGAGTCATCGACCAAAAACTCGCTACATGGGTCTAAGAAAGACATGCCAAACCATGGAAAAAAAAATAGCAAAAAAGGGGAAAACAAGAGAGAAAAGAGAAGTTTTTTTTATTTTACTATTGATTACTGGTGATGATTAGGATAGCTGATTCCTTCTATTATTCTCTGTATTCAACTTAAATTTGGACGATTTGAAATAAGATAAAGGGGAGAGAAGTTTTAAGCTCATATACTAGTAAAAAGACTTGAATCGCGAGACTCGAGTTAGAACCAGTATAATAATAACATCACATAAAGATTCTCTACTTTCAGGTATACCTTCAAATATGATCGAAAAATAGTTTTCACAAGTTATTCTTACTGTTGTATGCCCGGCTAAAATTTTCTATCATTGGCCAATTTAAGTTGAATCTTGCTTGAGGACAAGCAAAGAGTGGCTTGGGAATGTTGATGTGCCTCATATTTACATATTGTATTTCTCATTCCTGCAATATATTCGGCTTTTATATGTGTATTTTGTTGTAATCTAGGTACATTTAGGCTTGGAGTGCAATGGAGCAAACAATGGTTCAAAAGAGGCATAATCAAGTATAATCGAGGCATAATTAAAGACTGCTTTGAGAAACCCGACCATGTGTGCCAAAAAAGGACCAATCGGGCTGTAATTCGGTCACTCAAGTAAGTCTCATGGATAGTTAATATCTTTATTATATAATATTATACATTATATTACATTATATTATATTATATTATTATATATATAATATATACATATATATCGCAAGGGAGAAGGGAGTGCCACACACAGGGGGCCGCAGAAGCACACGCATTGGCCGGGTTCCTACTTTTAAATACGAAAGCCTAATTTCTTTTTGGGGATCTTTTGGCCACGCCTCCTCTCCTCCTCTCCCTCCCGAAGCTGCTACGAGATCCAAGGGGTTCTCAAACGCTGAAGCACAGGTGGTCGGAGTGCTGTAAGGATCAAAGCAAGGATCAACGTCAACGTCAATTGGGGGGAGTCATTAAGTCCTTAGCTGTAGCCATTATTTGTTTTTTTTCTTAGATTTCATGATATTTAAAACTCCTATGGATAAGTAGACTTGTAGTCTAGAGATGAAGGGCGGGTAGCCACCGTATCCTGGTTTTATATTATACTTTTGACAATGGATTTTTGTTATGTTATATATGCACCCTTGTGGGGAATTTATGATTGTGTTTGGTGTTTCTTTGTGTGTGCTTGTAGTCATATTGAGATGTCCAAATTTTTAGCGTTAGTCCACGAGCTTGTAGCTTAGACCATAACATAACTGGTTTTCACGTAGGGTTGAGGTTGTACCGAACCCCAAACACAATCTTTTATATAAATTGATATTTAATTAGGAGTGACAAAGGAATTTGTTAGTGATATTGAGATAATCCATGCTATACCTAGGGTGATACGATGGGTTATGCTCTTAGACTAGTTCATTACCCTAAACCCTAACTTAAGTATTAATTCAGGTTTAATGTTGAATTAGGATCAAGAAAGGAATTAAATAGTGTTAATGAGATAACCTATGCTACGCCTAGAGTGATATGATAGGTTATGCCTTTAGATTAGTTCATTACCCTAGCCTTAGTTTTAATATTAACTAAGGCTTAGTGCTTGTAGCCTAAGCCTCTTAAATCATTGTTATAGTAGAATTTAATGACGAGATACGAGTAAAGCTACCATGTATTCAATATCTAAACTAGCCTTAATTGAATTGATACCTTTAGTTTATATTTAGTTTTACTATTTCAGTCAACAAATCTTTCAAACAAACTAGAAACCTAAAAATTCAACCACTTGTAAATAACGAAATCCAACTTAGCTCTAGTTCCCTGTGGATACGACCCGTATAGCTAATTTAGCTACAACGATCTCGTATGCTTGCGAGCACACGATTTTAAAACAACCTTTAAAATCACATCATCAACCAACCCAATGTTTATACTAATAGTCTACCTCTCACTGCTTGCTCTACATGTTTTCACCTTGCTTTTCCCTGTGCCAATATTTGGCACAAGAGAACCTTATTTATGGGCAAGTCAAACCATAACTTTTGGGAGAGTAAGAGCCACCTAATTTATAACCCTAATTAATTTCTGGCATAAATTTGCCATTTTAGGAAACCATCAGTCTCCAAACTTAAAAATCTTTCTCTTGGAGACTAATAAGGATCACAATCGTGCTTTTCCACTATAGTTCTCCCATGTTGCCCCCTCATACGCAATTATCATGCACCAACTTTGATTTTAATTTTCTTACCTGGTCTAGTTTTGCTTCAAAACTAGTCAACCTCAACCTTTTGACTACCGTGGACCCCAATTAAAATAAAATCCTCCCTGGGACAAAATGCCAACTACAGGAAAAAAAACTTCTAGCTTAATTTTTGGTCAAATTAAACTTAACTCCAAGACCTTGGGGCATCAGGAATGTTGCTGAACTTTAACACCAAGGCCTCCCAAAATTAAGCCCTAGCTTCAAAACCCAAAAGGACTGTCATGCCTGTTCCATTTTAATTTGAGGTTCTAGTTCCCTCTCTTCTCTCAGCAACTTGTTTCTTCACCGTCGTCATTCCTCATCCATAAGCCCAAGCATTCGGACTTCACAAAACTTACCCGCCTCACACAGCCTCTTCATCTTCCTATGTCCTATCTCTTCATTTTCCTCAACCAGTCTCTCTCACCCCATGTCATTTGTCATAGAGAAACACCACGGAGATTGACTGCCACGTCAAAGTTGCTCCTTCACCGACCGCCACCAAGGCTTCCTCGTATTCCCCCCCCCCCCCCCCCCCAATCTTATGGCTCTCTAACAACCGTAACCTATGCTATCGTGCCTTTCTAAGCTCTTTTCTATGACTTACATCGTCGAAAACCATCAATGTCAAAACCACTATGTTTCTTCATCGTCAACGAAAACACGTCGACCATTATTGTTGTAGGGATCTCATCGCTCTTCAAATCCCTTGTTGGCATTGTCCTTATAGGGATGTTTCAGTACCGTTGAGACCCCTTCGACTTTTATCTGCCTTCTTGCAACGAGAACCACTGCGACGCTCAAAACTCGCACTGACGACCAATGTCATTCACTTCTACTCCTTGGACGTCGATGGCGAGTTCAATTCTCCCATGACCACCACTGTTGTCCCTTGTCACCAAGCTCCAACAAAAAATAATAATAATAACAAAATTATCTTGGCAGTTCTCCATTGACCCATATTGGTCTGGAAACCACCACCGCTGTGATGGACCAGAAGTGCTTATCTCATATTTTCTAGGTCATCAACAATAGGAAACACTGCTTCAAACCAATCCTCACTCAAGCACAGTAAAATCTCCCTAAGACACTACTAATGCGAATCAATCGTCAATCCCCTATTTAAGGCCCAACTGTTGTCGACGCATGACCATTGCCACTTCATTTTTCCAACCCTAGTTCGCACAACCATCATAGATCTAGTCAAACACCACCACTGGAGCACTAGAACCATAGAATTGACCATCAAGGTACACCGATCTAGTCCTTTTCTTCCTTCTTTCACCACCATGTGCGGCCAATCACTGTTGCCACCCATGCCTCATACGCGCCTTCCACACTCTTCACACGTGCCACCTATGCTCCATCGTGCAATTTTCACACACGTCACCGTTTTTCTTGGCTAGCACAACACCGTCAGCCACAGATCCTTTCCTCATAATCTCACAGCTAATTCGTCTATTTGGGTTCCACCTAGGGCACCGATACTAGTCATTAGGACTAGCAACCAACACCAATCTCTAAATCGACATAGCAAGCATAGTAAAGGGGTTGGAAGAAACAATTTAAATATTTGAATTTACATTACTTAGTAGAAGCCCACATCCATGGAGGGAGGGGAAGCAACAATAATTTAACTATCGGAACAAAGGTATTACAATAGTACTTACACTCACAGCCTACCTCCCATTATTTGCTCTACATGTTTTCCTCTTGCGTTTCCCCATCCAATATCGAATATAAGAGGAACCTAATTATTGGCCTTTAAAACTATAACCTTCAAGAGCCCAATAGTCACCTAGTTTATAAACCTTAATAATTCTAACCATAAATTAGCTATTTTGGAGACCATCAGTCTCCAAATTAACACCCACCTCTACAAGGTACTCTGGAGATCCGTACTAGAGTACGCCCAATCAGCTAAGTAATGAAAGGAGAAGAAACTTAAGAGAGAACGTGATATAGTACAATGAACGAGGGCGTGAATCATGCATCTCTCTATGCCCCAGGCACACTTAATCTGTAGAAAAACATTTGCCCGCTGGAGCAACAACCAGCAGTCAAGGAAAATTGAACAAAAATCCCAATATTAAAGTAGTAGGTGGATATGGATGTTTGGAAATTATCTCAAAAATATTCCAAAAATTTATAAATATACGTAGCCTAAAATTTTGAGCCCAATTAAAATCAGGACCTCTACCCTAATATGCTCGTGCATAACATAAGAATATCTAGCAGCGGCGGATCTAGGATTTTGGTATGGGGGGCTTGAATAAAAAATAACAAATTATATGATAAAAATTATTAGAACTCCGAAGGGGGATCAACAAAATTATTAAAAATTATTAAAATTATTAAAAATATCTAGCACCCAAATTATATGATAAAAATAACAAATTCACCAAAGGGGGCACCAACACGCTGTCACGGGATCCCATTAGAACTTCGAAGTTAAGCGTGCTTGGGCGAGAGCAGTACCAGGATGGGTGACCTCCTGGGAAGTCCTCACCCTCAGGTTGGGTGCGTAGAGAAACAGTCTCTCTTCAGGTTAACACCCTGAAGGGGGAAGGCTGCGTACATCAGCGCCCCCCAGACCCTGCGTAGGCGGGAGCCCTTGAGGCACTGGGTATGTTTCTTTTTTTTTATTAAAAAATTCACAATCGAAAATTTTTTTTAATAGTTTCACAACGCAAAAAAATAGAGAAAGCGCATCTAATCAAACTAGGAAAGTACCGTAAAAATTAAAAAACAATAGAAAATAATATCTTTATATCTTAAATTACTATAAAATAAATATATTATTAAGGCAAAGTTAACATAAGAAGATACATCATTATAACAAAAATCATTATTACCAATATAAACTAAAACACCACAATTAAGCATTTACAAACAGCCCATTCGAGTTTTCATTTTTTGGAATTGTTCCATAATTGTTTCAACACTAATGTCTTTAAAAATACCTTTTTTTCAAAAAAGAGAATCAAATTATCACTAATAAAAGATATCAAGCAACAAAGACCATATTATTCCAAACCCGAGAAAGGATTTGAACTTGGAGGCAAGTAATTATTTTCCAATTAACAACAAAATTGATATCGCTTACTAAAATTTATAAAATTTGAATTTGAATTAGAGAAATATGAGACGAAAACTTAAATGTATTGTATATTATATAAATAAGATAAAAAATTAACAAAACTTACATTCAAGATGGCTGGTGCCTGGGGGCTAGGTGCGTGAGGCGGAGCTTGCAGCGCAGGCAGCGGGTGACGAGCCGGTGGGCCAGGCGGCAGGGCGGCGTGCGTGGCGTGGGGTGGGGGGTGGAGTGGAGGAGGGAGGGGGTCGGGAAGAGAAGGGGAGGGGAGCGGTTGGGTTGTATAGTTAGGATTTTTTTTTTTAATCTTTACTTTTTACTACTATTTTTACCCAAAAAAAAGAAAATATATATAGACGTAAAATGCCTTCCTCAAGGTTGGAACCTAGGACCTATAGTTTAGGTTTGAGGCCAAATAACCTCCAAACCAAAGGTTTAAATCAAAAATTATTTACTCTTACTAAATTTTATTATAAAATTCGGGGGGGGGGGGGGGGCGCCGCCTAGATCCGCAGCTGATATCTAGTGAAATAGAAATATACATAATAAGTAGGGAAGCGAAAAATAAAGGGAAGTATATCGAAAGAAAAATAAAAAGCACCTATGAGGAACCTTTGAGCTACGCCTTTCCCGTAATATCCTGTTTACACCCGGAGTGTGAGATTCGAAAATATTAAACTAAGTAAAAAATTCACAAGGAAAATTTTCATTTCATTTTTTAAATAATGAAAATTCTCAAAAAAAATTGATGTCAAACCTCACACTTAATACCATTATTTATACTGGAGTTTTTGGTTAAAAAATATTTAGCATGGGAAGAAACGGTGCAAAATTTAGAGGAACAAAGAAAAGGGAAAAATTCAGCTGATGTCACAAGTGTTGTGAAATATTTCAAAACTAATTCCCGAAAAATTAATCAGAACGGAGCAGTGTAAGAGAAATTTAAATATTAGTTTAAATTTAATGGCTTAATCCAATTAATCTAGATCTCTATTGTAATAGGTCCACAATGACATAAAAAATATCATTATAATAAATATAAATATGGTAAGTAGAAAAGCGAAATAAAAAATATATATATACTTAACTAAAAGCATACCTAGAATGAGAATTCAATTCTGAATTTAAAGACCTAAAATCTAAAGAATAAACTCTTAATGCCTCAAAGTTTTCTCTATATTAACCTCTTCAGCACCCAGAGTGTATGGACTGCGAAAACATTTAATTTTAAAAGAAAATTTTCAAGCATAAACTTTTTTTTTTTTTTTTTTTTTTTTATGAAAATTCAAGTAGTTTAAGCTTTTGAAACCTTGCTCATTCTCAATCAGAATTAGTTTTAGGAGAGAACTTAAAAATGAAAGGAAAATCATCATATCCTTTCGTGAATCAAAAACTAGTATGCGTAAATACCAGTGCGGGCAAATCTTCATGTGCAGGTTTTCACACGTGGGCATGGGAGACATGTTGTAGACTAACTAACAGCACCAAGTGTGCCAAGTGTCACAAGATAAGTGATTGGGATGGTTGGCCTAAATGCTGCTTTAACTCGTCATTAATAAGGGGCGGGCGCGTACAGTCACGCACCCTCATACCCCACCTTCAATAGTGCACCGTGCGAGTGCAACACACACGCACAACGTTGGGTTTAGCCCTTAATGGGCTGACCTCTTCTATTAGGTGGCATTGTTTGTCATTTAAATTTTCTTAATTCCATTTTGACCTTTTTTCTTGTCTTACTATGAGCTTTCACCCACATGTTATTTATTCATCACTAGGTTTTTTCCCGTGTAATGCACGATTAGTATTTATTGGTCAATGCATTTTGCAACCGTAATTTTTTTGTGTTGAATAAACTGTCCATAATCTTGTTCAATTTACATAATTCTTATAGTAGTGACAGTAAAAGATTTCAGTAAAAAAATATCACAAAATATATTTCCTATTTTAAGTCTTAAACAGGAAATTTATTTTTCCTTTTTCTTGTATGGAATTTTTTATTTTTATTTTTGGTTCGTGGAGGTTTAATATTTTTTCTTATATGGACTAAATATGAAAAGTCGAAAATCGAAATTCTTGGAGGTTTAACTAGCACCCTGTTCTTGGATTACATAAGAGAAGTCCTAAACTAAAAATTTATTGCTTTAATTTTTTCTTTTTTTATTTTTGATTCTTGGGGGCGGTTTTTGTTTTATAGAACCCTTTTTATTTTTTATATATTAAATACGAAAAGTTTGAAATTGAAAATTTATTTTCTTTTTTAATTTTTATAACTTTAATGAATCAAGTTTTGTAGTATCTTAGTTTTATTGTCGAATGCGTCGATCTTACAAACCAAATTCAAACTTTACATACCTTACCGGGTTAAAATAAATCATTTCATGCAGTAGCCATGCGAAATGCCGTATTTCATGGACTAAATACGAAAAATCTTTCTTTTTTTTTTTTTTTTGGAGGTCTAACCTACGCCATGTTCTCGGATTACTTAAGAAAAGTCTTCAAATAAAAATTTATTGCTTTATGCGCGAATATACATTTGGCATAGTACGCTAGGGTTTTTATCAAAATAACCCAACTATAACTTTTCTAGCAAAAAATAATCGAGCTCTAAAAATTTGATTTTGAAAGATACTGAGTTGGTGGTTCAGTCTAGTGCATGATATGACGCTTTGGTTTATTTGGTAGAAAAGTTAAAGTTGGGTTTTTTTCCTTTTAGGAAATGAATTTGGGTAATTTTTTGATAGAAAAGTTAGAGGTAGGTAATTTTTAATTAAGAGATATTGGGATGGTAATGGGGCTGGTGAACCTCGCCACTCGCGGGTAACTGGCCCATTTGGGGCCGGTACAAGTATAAGTGGGGACCCGCCCTGCCGTGCTCCATACCTTCCCCGGCCCAACTCATACCCACTATACGCGTTTTATTTTGTAGATAGTTAACCTTCAAATTAAGAAATAAGTGTTTAAATTTAATAATCTAAAATCTTTATCAATGTTATAAAAGAAATGATTTGTTTTTAAAAATAGTATTAAACAACTAATAGGAGCGGGTATAGATAATCGTTCTGTAAGCATATTAAGGAAGTACAAGGTGGATAATGGATACCCGTGGGTATGCCACCGATTTATCGGGTGGTTATGAGTCCTTTGTCAAAATATTTGTTACATAGGCTCATGACTGTGGACACAGTTCTAGGGAAGGAGAGGAATATTTTTACCTAAGCCAACATACCCAGGGCCCCAAGTGCTCATGCTTAAGCAGGGTCAGAGGGGATATACGCAGCCTTTCCCCTTCAGAGTATTATCCCCTGAAGAGAGGCTGTTTCTGAGTACCCCACATCTGAGGGTAAGGACTTCCCAGGAGGCCACCCATCCTGGTACTACTCTCGCCGAAATATGCTTAACTTCAGAGTTCTAATGGCATCCGGTGACAGCGTGTTGGCACCCTCTTTGGTTGAGGATTATTTTGGCTAAATAGTTTTTTCTTTGCAAGCTCCTCCGACTCAATTCTGAAGTTCCTCAAGACCATGGCTATAAACTTCGTCTTTTCAGTGGTCCATTGGCCCTGGAACTTTTATTCTTGGCCAAGTATATGGATGCCTTAGGGACATCATTGTTAGAACTATGTTGTCCATATAGGTGGACGCTTTTGGCTGGTCCAGCTTTGGGCTCAAGCTTACTTCCTTGAGCTCTGCCCTAAAGGCCCTTATGCTCACAATATGCTCGCTGTGAGGTTCACTTACCCCAAGGATGGTCTTTTGACCAATGCCTTAAGAGACTAATGTCGCCTTAAGGTAGGAAGGGGACTCAATGGATTCTTTTAAGGGAAAGAAACCTTGGTCCTCGTTGGTTCAAAAAACTGGAACTTCATTGTGATATCTCTATGGATATCAACTCATAGATCTAAGAGGAAATCCTATGCTCTCAAGGTCTATTCTTCTATCACCAGACTTATCTTGGTGTAGAGACTTACAGGCCTAGGTTGTTTGCTAGGCAATTTGGTATAGTCCAAGATGTTCCCTTTCCTAGCATTGTTGGGACGAATTTCAAAAATTTCTTTAATATAATAAAGTTAACGCAACAGAAGAGTTTAAAATTTTTAATTTTAAATCTAAAGTTAATTTAAAATTCTTAATTTTAAACTTACAGATTTAATAAGAAAACTATAAATAAATAGAAAAGCGAAAATCTTAAAAGGGAAGGAATGAAAGACATACCTGGAATTGCTCTAATATAAAGAATATCAGAAACATAATAACTCCAAGAAATTCGAGAAACCGAGGCCCAACAGTCTTCTATGCAATGACCTTGAAAGTGTCCGAAGAATGGGCTCCAAAAACTTTTAAACTAAGGAAAGAAAATTTTCAATGGAAAATTTTTTTCTCCATTAAGGTCCTCAAAAAGCAGTGCTTTTTAAAACCATTTATTTTAATTGGATGTCAAACCATGAAAACATTACCCCTATTTATACTAGGGCATCGAAGCGGAAAAATGCGGAAATTTTTATTTGGGACGCGTGTATTTATCATAAAACGCGTCATTTTATACAAAAAGAAAATCAAAATGACGCGTTTCAAAGCTGGGTAAAATCGGGTGTTAACACTAATTAAATGCTTCCATGTGGCAGCACATGATTTCCCCGTGCACGCGGAAGCGTATTGATTGGGTGGACATTGCGCGCTGGTTGGTCAATTTACGAAAATGCGAATCTTGATATGCGAATCTTTTTTTTTTTTTCTTTTTTTTGGGCTTCATTTCCCACATGTAAAAATTCATCCCATGAATTGTTTAATTTAAAAACTATTTTATTTTATAATTTTTAATTTTTATTCATCTCATTAATAATGTTTGGCAAAATTAAATTTATTCATCTCATTAATTATTTAATATTTTTCTGATGACAATAAAAACAGAGGCTTACGCAGAGATCTCAGGGATAATTTAAATCTAGCTCAAAATGAGTTAAATTAATTACCATCTCATGTTTAATTTAATTTTCATTTAATGGGACTTAATTCTACTAAATAAATTTCATTGCACTCTCGCTATTTATTCGATAACTTCCAAATTGATTGTATTCATGATAACAACCCCTCCATTAGATGGCCATGACAAAGAATAAATATAACTACTACTATTATCCTTCTCACAGCTTCTTTATTAGTTACTGACTCGCCCTTCACCGAATAATTCAATTATACTTGAACCTATTCATAGTATAAATTCCAAACGACAAACGCTTGGATCAGTTTGGCCAAAGTTTCCAAACTATTCAAATACTTTCGAATCAACTAAGGGGACATTTGTATCTTATAAGAGACTGTAGATTCCATATTGAATATCTAATCCTTGTCACACTTTATGCTGCTACCTAGTGTACATGGGAATTTAGTCATTTGTCTAGACCTTACTTATAGTACACCAAAGTAACTAACGTTCCATGCACAAGTCCAGAATACTCTCAGGATTTAGAGTCATCGTTCAAACAGTACAACATGAATCACTCATCTTCGATAGTAGTTTAGAAACAAGCAACTCACATGGTCCAACTCAGTGTGTCAATCTTATTAAACACACCAGCATAACACTTTTGGATCACCATTAACATGACCAAGACAAATTATCTAAAGTATCACATCATAGTTTTAACATACAAGTGGTCCAAACTTGTCTTTGACTACGAGTTTTTCATACAACAGTTCATACCATTTTTTTCAAGTCTATTTTGTGGATTAATCTCATAAACTACTTAGACCAAACATGTAAATTGTAGTCTAAGGACTACACCCATCTCACGGATGTTACCAAAAAGAAAATCACATGCAGTATAAATGCTCAATTACATAAATTTAATAAGGAGACGACTAGAACTTCAATTTTCTTCATTAATAAAATAATATTAACATAATAAATCTGGATTTCAGGATACTATTACTAACAAGTATAAGCACGAAAAACCTTTGGTGGGCTAAGACGATCTCTATTCAATTCCCTTAACACAAAGATGTTCGTGAGTTGAATCAAGATATCAAATCCTTTTATGGATACCTCGTCGTCTGTAGGTATAATCCATGTGCCACACCTCATTTTGCTGCTAGGTTCTAAGCCTATTGGTCCTCTTTGGAGGCCAGAGGCGCCAAGTTGTATTTTATACCTTCTTTTGAGCGTGCAGGTCCCAACTCATGGAGAAGCTAGCCAGTCAGCATCAAGCCAACTCCAAAAAAGGCACCATCAGGTCAAAAGCCACCTCGAAGTATGCTTCAATTCCATTTTTGTGTCGTTCTGAACAAAGACTAATCTTCGTCCTTTCTTTTTACAGTAGCAACTGTCCAGGGGAATCCTTGGAGTGCCAGAACTAGGACCTTCACCTAGATGTTGCTAGAGGAGTCCCCACTAGGAATCTCTCCACCAGTCCTCGAGATTGGTGGCTCAAGGAAAAGAAAACAGAAGGAGGTAACCCAAATTCTTCCTACTAAAGCCATTCGGGCAGCAGAAGAGGAAGAAGATGAAGATGTACCTATCACATAGCTAGTGAGAATAAGAAGAGCTAGGGTCCCTAAAGTAGAGGTATTGGCTTTTCTTGATTGGTGTCTTATTCATCTTTATTAAAGCAGGTCCTAAGTTGGCCCTTTTGTAACAACAGGAAGAGCCAGCTCTAGTCATTGTGGGGATACCAGATTCTCCACATCAAGAAATTGCACCAGAGCTCAGTTAGAGTACTAAATCACTGCGCTCGAGTACGGAAGAAGGAGGTGACATGGCTACCTCTACTATGGAGCTAATGATCAGCTTCCCCTTTGATGAAGTTTCTATCCTAGCTTTCTTGAACCAGGGCTTGTGCAGGCTCTATTCCTTCTCCCAAGAGGCTCAATCTTGATCGAGGAAATCTTTCATGGTTAATTATGTGACCTGGCTTCCCAACTCTTTGTGTTTCAAATCACATTTGTTTCCAATAGGAAAGCATTGTTTGTTAGAGGCTCCTCTCAAGGAAGACATCCATGTGGTTAAAGAGCCAGCAGAAGTTCCAATGACAGAGATGCTAATAGAAGTCCTTGAGGTTTTAGAGGTATTATTACTTCCTTAGCTTTGGTTATTTTTCAAAATTTAATATTTAAAATAACTTCTCTCTTTTATAGGCCACACTTCCAAGACCTATTCCGTCTTCATCACTAGGAGAAAACCAGGAGCAAGTGGCAAGTTTTCCTTCTAGCAACTAGATCAAGTGCCCCAAGATTCCAGAGACTAAGCGTACTTACGCATCTCCCCATTTTGACCCCAGTTGAAAGGGATAACTTCTAAGAGCCGTGGCTTTAGTGAAAGTCTTAAAGGACGACCCTAAGGTGGCTCCTGCCATCCTCAGACAACTCGAAGTCCTGGAAGGAGTACGTCTGAAGGTGAACAATTCCAACCCTTCATTAATAGAAGTGGCGCTAGCAAGATGCCATAAGGTGCTTAAGGCCTTTAACTGATCATAGTGGCCTGCAACTTTCGTTTGAAGAACTCGATGTAGACCCAGAGCCAGCAAGCTCAAGAGATTAAGGGCCTCGAGGATGAAATTCATCACTTGCAGGATGGGTTATCTTAGGGGAGAACTGCTTTCCCTGAGAGAACAACACTCTTCTCAAGGCACTGTGGTTGGAAGGGTCGAGGAAGCTACCATGGAGGTCCAAAAAGCAGCCAAGTTCTCGAAGAGGAAGCCCTTTCCATATACCATGAGCTGAGTGATGCAACCAGCCAATTGTCTTCTATAGAGGAATCCTTAATGAGGATTAGGACTCAACTCTTTTAATTTTTCATCTTTTGTAAAGAGATCTTGGTTGAGCAAGTTACCTACTTATAATGACTTTTGTAAACAAGCCTATACCCTATGATAATATTAATGAAATACACACTTTTGTTCTAACACATTCGTCAACATGGTGGTTCCCTCTCTCTCTTTTTTATATATCCTAAGGATCATGGAATTGTTCCTCGGGACATGAAATTGAGCCACCAATTTAGAGAATCTATACTTAAGGACTTCCTAGTTAAAATCCAAAATTGATGGCACATATTTCTTTAGGAATCTTCCATTCATAGCCCTCGGGTGAGTTTTTTCATCTAGATCTTGGAGTAAGTAATCATTGCCTCTAAATACCTCGATGACTATAAATGGGCCCTCCTAGGCTGGAGACCATTTCCCAAAGACATGATCTTTCTAGCCAATGTGGAGAACAACTTTCTGGACTACATCCCCTAAGTTAAAAGAAGTGGGTTTGGCCACCCTTTTTTTAACTTGTGAAGGGCATCAAGTCTAACTTTGTCTAAGTTAGTTAGTTCGTCCTACTTATACACAAGTTCAAAAAATTTTCCTCAATGAGCCAACCTAACAGACTGAACTGTTACTTTCATTGGGAGCACGACTTCATGGCCATACGTCAACTGGAAGGTAGTTGTCGCAGTTGCATCACATTTGGACATTTTGTAAGCCTGAATAGCATCCAGTAGCAATTCATGCCACTTCTTAGGACTGTCTTCGATCATCTTTTCAATGTTAGCCTTCACCAAGAGTTGAATTCAAGATTTCTATATTGAAACTCTTGGTGAAGTCCTTAACCTCCGCCCAATTAAACACTCTAGCTCGGTCCATAGTTATGGTTTCTAGGATACCAAACCAACACAGGTGTATTCTTTGATAAAGTCAATCACATCTGCTGATTGATATTCCAATGTGGTTTTAACCCATTTAGTTAAGTAGTATGTGGCTATAGGGATGTAAGTGTTGCTTATTAGAAGGGGGGTTGATTTCCCCTATGATGTCCATTGTCCAACCTCTGGTTTGACAATAGCATGCATCTCGGCTATGGAGACCCTTGGTACATGCCCATGTCTTTGGCATGCTCTACACTTCTTGGTGTATTTTATGCACTCGCCTATTATTGATGGCCCGTAATAGCCATAATGTCTGATGAGCCAATGTATTTTGTTGCCAGCTAAATCGGATCCATAGAGACCCACATGGGCTCCTACCATCACTAGCATAGCTTTGTCCAAGTCATCGCACTTGAGAAGCATTCCACTAGCGTCCCTTTTATATAACTTTCAAGATTCATCATCTAGATGGAATCTATGAGATCTCGTTTCCATTTTCTTGTCCTTAACGTAATTTTGAGTGCTCTTGAAGTAATCCATTAAAGGCCTCCTCTAATCCTTGTGTTGATTTAGAACAGTTTGATGGGTTTCAATACAATTCAAGTGTTCACTTTGCATAATTTTGCTCTTAGAATTGGAAGAGTTAGCGAATTCAATGTCATAGTCCAAAACCTTTATCATGATGACCATGATATCTTCGCACCAAGTCCTGAGCAATTTTTTCCCTAAAGCTAAATGAGCCAAGTCATTGGCTGCTTTGTTTTGTTCTCTAGGATATGCTCAAATTGCACACTATCGAACTTAGCCAAAAGCCTTTACACTCTTGAGAAGTATATGTTCGAAGTGTTGCTAAAACATTGAATTTATTTGGCAAATTACAAACTGAGAATCCCCTTTAATAACGACATTGAGGACTCACATTTCTAAGAGAGTTTGTAGGTCTATTATTGGTGCCTTATCCTCTGCCATGTTGTTGGAGCATTTTCTAACTAAAGTAATCACTAACTTGGTGATGATCTCGAAGGGGGATTCTATCATAACTCCAACTCCAGCACTCAAATTGGTCCTTGCTCCATCAAAGTAGAGTTTACAAGGGACCATTTTCACCACCAGGAGCTGGTTTGTCTTGTAATCTAGGCCAGTATGAATGTTTGGATGATCGGCTAAAATGTCCGCTAAGGCTTGACCCTTGACTGACTTCTGTGAAACATAGACCAAATTGAACTAAAGCACAACAATGCTCCACTTGTTCAATCTTCCCCTCATCAAAGGCATAACTAGCATATATTTAAGGACATCTGTTTAAGAGACCACGCATATGGTAAATTCAAAGAAGTAATGTCTCAATTTTATTGATGCAAAAAATAAAGATAGACAAAGTTTCTCCATGGAGTAGTATTTTATTTCACATTCATTCAAGCAACGACTAAGGTAGAACACAACCTATTCAAACCCTTGCTTATTATCTTATACAAGCAAGCAACCAATAGATTCCTCAAAAGTAGAGACATAAATCTTCAAAGGTTTGCCTTGCTTTGGTGGAATGAGAACCAGTGGCATAATCAAGTACTCCTTGATGGCCTCAAAAGCTATTTGATTTTGTTCCGCACAGTTGAAGTGCTTTTAAGTCTTGAGCCTCAATAGAGACTTTAGTTTTTCCTATGACATTCGAGACGAAACGTCTTAGGAAATTAACCTGCCCCAAGAAGCGTTGGAGCACCTTTTTGCTTGAATGCAATTTGGTCCGCTAAATGGATCTTATTAATGTCAACCGTAATGCCCCTTTGGTGTACTAAAATACTAAGAAAGTTCCCTACACATATGCCAAAGAAACATTTTAGCGAATTCAACTTGAGGTTGTGGGTCCTTATTCTAACGAATGCCCCCTTCAAGACTTCCAAGTGTTTGACTTGGGACTCTGATTTGACCACAATATCGTCAATATAGACTTTCATGGTCTTGCCAACGAGGTTATGAAAGATCATGTTCATGGCTTGGTAGCTAGTGCCAGCATTTTTCAAACCCAATGGCGTAGCCACCCACTCGAAGGTTCCTATTGACCTAGGACACTAAAAGCAGTCTTATGGGTATCCTCCAAAGCAATCATAACTTTTTAGTACCCACAATAGCAATCCATAAGAGACAAGACCTCACGCCTCTAAGCTAAGTTAATGAGCAAGTCAGCAATTGGCATTAGGTATTCATCCTTCAGGGTGGTTGCATTCAGATCTTTGAAGTCAATATAGACCCTGATTTTGCCGTTGTTCTTAATAACATTAACAAAGTTTTCCTATCATTCAACATTCCAAGTAGTCTCGATCGATTTGGCCTTTATGAGTCTTTCAATCTTCTCCTTAGCCAAATCAACTGCTTGTTGGCACATTCTCATTTGGGCCTGAATGACGGGCCTCAAGCTTGGCTTAATGGGAAGCCTATGCTCAACCACCTTTCTGTCTGGGCAAGGCATCTTATGATGGTCCTAAGCAAAGTAGTCCTTGAACACATGAAGCAAGGTAAAATACTACTGTCTTTGCTCCTCAAAAAGCAAAGCGCTCAGATAGGTAGGTCGTGGGTTCTCTAAAAGCCTAAGTTAACCTCGAGGAGGGGGGACTTGAACTGCAGCCCTTAAATGCTCCATCTTGGATGGGGCTGCTCTTAATGCAAAGAATTCCAGCTGTTTTTCTTGCACTACTGGACCTCAAAGCCATTAACTGGATGTTTAGTCCAAAGCTGATCCTCAGCATGCTAAGCCATGAGTTTTGTTAGTGCTAAGGAAATGGCCTCTTGGGCCCTTAGTTAGAGGTCCTGGCTCCCTCACATAATGGTTCTGGCATGCCTTGGAGATCTTCTTCTTCGAGAAGGGCCCTCATGCATCTTGAAAAATTAGAGTCTTCATACTCTACGTTAATCTAACCACCTCGAGCATCAGTAAGTGGGTTGTCAAGGATGGTCATTGTGTCTTGTTTTTGGGCAAACTATGTAGTGGTCATTTTGACATCAAGTGGTCCCACACCATCCTCATAGAACTTTGCCTCAACGCAGTTGGAGCAAGCCATAAATGGCTTGTTATTCGCCATAACAATCCTATACTTGTCATGTTTTTAGAAAATTATCAACTGGTGTAATGAAGATGGGATACAATAATTGGCATGTAACCAATCTCGCATGAGCAAAGCATTGTAGCTTGATGTAATATCCACTATAAGGAAAGTTGTTAGCTTGCTTATGCTACAAATAGTTAACTCAATTGGAATGGCGGAGTCATTGTGGAGTTGGATCAACAAGTTTTTAAACACCGCATACTAGCTTGTGGGTTGGAGCTTGGTTATATGCCATCGGTAGATCCCATCATCCAACTTGCATACCAGTCTTGAGAAGCCTAATATCTCTTTAATGACCAACCATTCGAATAGTTGGTTTTCCACCTTTGCCTTCTTAGTGTCGTCGAGCATCATTTTTCTCCTGTGAAGGGGAAAAGGTTAGTCTGGACACAACATGGATTGGTTTTTGGCAACAGTGTCAATAACATTGACTAGGGAAGGGGTCTTCATTGACACCCATTTGTCCTTCTCCCCGGAAGATCAATTCCGTTACCTTTATGGCATCTGGAGCCACGTTTCTGAAGATGATGCAGTTCTTTGTTGAATGGGTCAATGAATCATACCATTTACAATATACCTTCTCATTAGTAGAATTTGGCTTTTTATATTTTCCCCTAATCTTAAGTTTGCTATTTGCCTCAAGCTAATTGAATATTATGTACGCTCAAGACGTTCAACGAGTGTTTTCTCAAGTCTTGGGATTGATAATACTTCCTAGCTTTGATATCCTTTTTAAATGAAGGATTGCAAACCATAGGAGGTCCCTTAATGTATTTAGCAATGTCAATCTCATATGGAAGATCTTCATCCTTTTCGATTAGATTGTGTACATAAGTCCAATGCACACAATTTTTCTTTAGGCTATCTTCTTTTTAGATAGACTCATATCTAGCGATGCCAGCTGTAAGAGTGTTGCAAAGTTAGAGCCTTCGAATTTCTTCCTAAACTCAATATAAAAGCCATTCAATGCTAGCTTGGCACATTCGACTTTCAGAAGGGCTACAATAGGCTTTAACCTGGCTCTCTTGAGCCAGTTAATGTAATTTTCCTCTAATTCAACTGAATTTTTTGTTTCATTTAAGCCAAGTTAGACATGGACATTTCTAGTTCCATTCTTGGAAGTTGAGCCTGAAATTGCTTTCCCATGTCATTCCAATAGTAGATGGAATTAGGTGGCAGGCTAATGTACCACTGAAAAGAGGTCCCAATTAAGGAGTTGGGGAATAGCCTCAGTTTGAGTACTAATTATCAGCCACTTCTCTACACGAGCAATTGAATCTTGTCACGTGCTTGAGCGAAATCACAGTTCCTTCTCCTGAGAAGAGAGCAAACTCGAGGATTTTGTATCCTCAAGTAAAAGGTTAGTCCCTGTCTATGTAGTCAAGGTAAGGCTTACAGTACAAGGGTCTATTGATCCTTCTGAGGCCTGGCGCATACATCTGCTCGATGAGTGCAGCTAGTTGGTCCTGGAGAGATAGGTTATCCACATGGTCACACGCCTACCATTGCCCCCAAAATGGATGAAGATATTGAGGGGGATTTGTAGGATACCACAACTGGGGTGTGGGAACGGTTCTTGCCCCCCAAACCTAGGGTAACCCCCAAGTCAATTTGGCCATGCACTTGGTTGGCCATGAGGTATGTCCTAGCAGGACCTTGGTTATATGACTTGCTTAGTAGCACACTGAATTAGCAGGTTGCCCGTTCACACTTGCTTGACCAGTCCCTAGGTCGTGATCTTGAGAGCATGGGTAACTAAATTGCCCCCCAAGCATCATAAGCATAGACAGGTCTAAGAAAAAGAGGCTAGCCCCAAAGGCGAGTATCTGTCCTTGCATTCCTACTTTAAGGCCTTGAGTGGGTCTCGAGGTAACCTCTACCACCTAGGAAGGGCATGAATGGTTTCACTCCCTTTGTTAGAGACAAATAACACTAGTACATTGGCATTGAAATCCCTCGACGGCACAAAAAAACTCTAACAAAGGGTCAGCAACCCCGAGGGCCACATTGTTTCTACGGTTGGGTTGTGCGTGATACTCAAGTTAGCCATAACAGGGTTTGTTGTCCTCTCAGGAATAGTATATTCAACCTGAGTCATTGGTGATCGTGATTTCGAAGAAGCCTCGTGATCCGGCCCTAGGTTCCTGATATCCTTTCTAACGGCTTGAACCAAGCCATTGTGAGCCTCAACCTGTCTCACCAAGATAGGCTCAACCTCAACTATTATCTGCCTTGCCATGACCATAGTAATAAGGGTAGCAATAGAACACAAGGTTGAGTTCATTTCAAGCAAGACTCTGCCAGTCTCTTTGTGAAGCCTATAACGCATTGAGGTTGCCACGTTGTTTATTATAGTCCTCATGCGGGAGAGTTTTCATGATAAGCCACTTGATTACACTTTGTTTCAGCACATTATCTCTCAAAGGCTTCTCTCATTGTTTGTTAGACTATTTGGTCCACAATTTTGAAATGGCGTTTCAGCATAGCGATGAAGTTCTTGCGAGAATGACCATCTATCTCAATTTGTTCATTATCCAGGATGTCATCATCACGATCGCTCTCACTACCATGGCTATGACTCGGTTCATCCCTTCATGTCATGGGGCTTTGTTCAATAGGATGCTCAAGCGGGGCACCAATCAGGGCTAAGCCCTCCGGTTCCTTATGCTTGAGAGCGCTGGACCTCTTGGTTCTGACCATTGGTGAATGGTTTGAAATTAGGTGCTGGTAATCCACGATGGGGTAAAAATGACGAAGTCCTGTTTAAGCCTCCCACTGTGGTTGCCAAAAGGCGTGTTTGCCTTATTTTGTTGGTAATTAAGTGTGATGTAGTCTCCGTAAAATGATAACAAAACAAATGCTCAAAAAGGACTCACCTCGACTAGGGAGTGAGCCTAAATTTGAACTGCACGTCTTTGACCCCAACCACTCGCTGTTTTCTGTGAAAAGTTTGTGATGTTTTGTTGCATCTGACTTCGGTTATATGTGAGTTTAGTTTATGCTTTGCTTAAGAAGACTTGGTGAAATATTTTTTATCAACATATACGTATAGATGTTGACAAAAAATAAATATGGACCTAACTCAAATGGCAGTTACATGGATGGAGTAGGGCCCACATAAACCTTTTCTTGTACACTTAAAAGTCAGGATCTGGAGTGGAGACAAGCCTAAGAGCTCAACAGTCCACTTACAAGCCTAAGTCTATTAGATTTTCAGGCCTGGCACCTTAGACTTATAATAATTCAAATGAGTTTAGGTATGACAAGATTAAAATGGAGCAAACTGTATTTAGTAGCACTGGATTAGGACCAATGCAATCAAAGTCAAGCTTTGGCCGTCAAAGCCTTAATCTAAAGCCTCAATTCTCAACTCGCCAAAATTTGAGAATAAATTAAAATAAAAAGTTCATTCCTGAAACCTGAAAGATTGTATTACTAAAGAAGCAAGTACAACAAGTTTTTCTACTTTAAGCTAAGATATGCTAAGTTATGCTACTCCTAAAAAAAGAGAAGAAGTGTGCAGTAACAAAAAACATGATGAAGTTTTGTATTGAGTGTGTTTGTTTTGGACTAGAACTTATTTATAGATTAATGAAAAATAACTACTGCTCCCTAATCTTATGGCATTTTATCCCCCACGTTAGGCCACCAAACTTCTTCTTACGCGTTAAGGATCAATGACTGTGTACATAATTCAGTTCTGAAGGGAATTCCTTATGGACCGCATTCAAACTTCTAGCTGAAGTTCCCTCTAAGAGCCCCATGTTCTCTTGGATTAAGCTTAGTGCCCAAGTATCTGAAATTGCACTCCAAGTAACTGTGTCGAGCTTGGAAACCACCTCTCTTGTAGCCTTCTTGGCAGCCCCTTAAGCTCGAGCTCCCTTTATCCTTCATCCATCTTGAGCTTCGAGTGGTTGACACCCTTATTGGGGTAATGATCTTCTTAGCACCTAAAGGCTTAATTCTCCTTGAGAAAGGCCTCATGTGTTAGGCACGTGGCAATTTGCTCAAAAATAGTGTCGCTTGAGTCCCCTTAAATTTGAGGTGTAAACAATACCAACATATTATTGAAATTATGTTCCATTTTAACATTTTTTAACAAAAATCTATCAAATTTAGAAACAAGAACACCTAATTGATAAAATTTTCAAACTGCAGGGTTATTGAAAGATTAAATTTTTAAACGTCAAGATACCTTACTATATATATTGAAACACCAGGGTACCTAGGAGGCAATAAATGCTCAAATTTTAAGGTACCTAAGTGATAATTTCCCTATATATATTCACTTACGTGCCTGAGGTTTAAACATTTATTACATAGGTACTCTAACATTAAACTATACAGCACTAAAGTAACCTAAAGTTTGAATATTTATTACCTAGGTGCCCTATGTTGGAATTTGATAAGAAATTGTTTGTGAATCTCAGCAGTTTTATGTAGCGATAATATATAAAAGCCATATCAATCTTTTTTGAAAACATTTAATGAATTATGATAAAATATTCTCCAAAATTTTATATAGACTACTTACATATTGTAGAATCATGTGTCATGTCAGCATCTTTTGTCAAAATAATAAAATTGTAATGAAAATACTTATATATTGTTGAGAACATCTTTCAATTTAACATTCTACAATAAAAATTTATCGAGTTTTGGACGAAGGGTACCTAATTGATAAGATATTAAAACATCAAGGTATTTAATTGCTAAAAGTTTTAAATTTCATGGTATCCCACTTATATATTAAAATGTCAGGATATCTAAGTGATAAAAATCGAACCTCAAGTATTCAAGACAAGCTCACCTCATTTAGGCTAGTTTAAATTTAATTTAGGCTAATTTGAAAATGCACCAAATATTGTCGATGCCTACCTATGGGTAACCCGGAACCTTACCCATTATCCTTGGATACAAAGCAATTGGACCCATTACACCCAACATTAAAAGTTTACCCAAACCAACCCAACCCAACCCAACCCAATTGATGTGGGTTGGATGGGTTTTGGGTATTACCTAACCTACAAACATCCCTATCAGACATCACTTTGTTGGGATCTAGACACTTAAACTCAAAACAATCGACCACTTAAGCTAATATTAAAGAAAAGTTAAATCACAATGCACACCAAGATCACTAAATATCAACGAGGAAATAAATATGCGGAAATAAATCAATACCATATATAACATGGAAAACCCTCCAGGGTAGAGGGAAAACCCACATGACAAACTGACAGCAAAATCCACTATAAAAAATAGTAGTTACAATGATATTAGTTTCAAGTTGTTTTCCATAACTTGAGACCCACAAGCAATTACAGCAATATAAGGATTACCTCTTAAGGCTAGAAAAAAATTCATTCAGACACTCAATTAACTCTAATCAATGCCTAGAAAATCCACTCAAAATTTCTCCAAGATTAAACCTTGACCTCCACTGAAAAATCAAAATTTTTCACAAGCTCTCTTTCTCACTCATTTTTGATACAAAGTTGCCGCTCACCTCTCTCATGTTCTTTTTTGATACAGAGGCGGTGATTCCCACCCCTAAAAAAATAACCATAAATCTTGGGGGTTTATATGACACAAAAAGGAAGCGGCTTCTAGAATTATTAAGTTCATAAAACACATGAACGGGTGTTGATTGAGTTTCACTTGAACGGACATATTTGGAATCCACTGAATGAAATCCCTAAACTCAAAAAAAATAATGAAATATTTTATTGAATAATTAGGATGAAGTGCCTTTAGAACTACCTAAGGTCCCTATTTATAAAGATTTAAAATCTAAACAAAATAAATATGAATAGGAATAGGAAAACTAAACCTAAACAAATCAACTTGAATAGGAATAGGTAAGCTAAACTAAAAAAGAAATGTAAGTAATAGGGCACCAACACATCGTCACCGGATCCCATTAGAACTCTGAAGTTAAGCGTGCTTGGGTGAGAGCAGTACCAAGATGGGTGACCCTCTGGGAAGTCCTCATCCTCAGGTTGGGGTCACTTGGAAGCAGCCTCTCTTCAAGGATAATACCCTGAAGGGGGAAGGCTGCGTACATCTGCCCCCCAGACCCTGCTTAGGCGGAAGCCCTTGGAGCACCGAGTATGTTGCCTTTTATGGGAAACCTTATACAAATAGAAAACTAACATAACTAAAATTGAAAGAAAAATAAAGTAATTTAGATTTTTCCTTGATATTTTCTGCATCCGTGTTTTTTATGCAATTGTTCCAAAAATTACTCCTTTAATTGTCCCTCTTCATTCCCCTCCACTTCAAAAAAACTTGTCCCCGAGTTATCCTCTAGATAACTGGGCTCTCTAGGGGAAGCGTATTTAAATATGTATGTGGCATTAAATATTTTCGACATCTTCATATGTAGCAGATGGTCTATAACATAAGCATTTTTCTATCTTTCATGGACCGAATTGTCTTTTATCATGCATGGGTGAAAGGCAAGCTGGCTTTTTCATGTCAATGTGGAGCTCAGGCAAGATATTGGTTGCGGCTTTGGGTACTTCCTAGGCCACGATTATTTCATCCCTAGAGATCAAATTGACAACACCTCCAAACTCTTTTATGTTCAAGGAAACTAAGTCAAAGAAGTCGAAAGGATCACCAATGCCTTCCCCTCTTTTTTTGAAGTTTTAGGGGAGATTCTTGATGGTATAATGACAATTTTCTATTCATTCTAGTTAAACACATTAACATTATCTCTTTCCTAATTTGTAGCATCGACATCAAATTGCCATGGCCTTCATAACAAGTTGTGACATTCATCCATATCCACAACATCACAAGTTACCTCTGATTTATAGAATTTACCCAAGGATTGAGGTACCTTATAGATTCAAGTGATGTGATTTGGAAGCCCTTCCTTGATCCATTCAATTTGATATGGCATAGGGTGTAGTTTCGTTGGTAACTTCAGATGGTTTACTGGCCGCGCAGCAACAAGGTTGTCATAGCTGCAACTATCGATGGCTAGGTTACACACCTCTTAATTTACTTAGCATTTTGCTGATCTTTCTATTTTGTGAGGACTCCTCTTGTTTGTGTAGACGTAGGATCCTTTGTACCACACACATGATAGCTTTGTCCTCTTCACCACATATGTCGTCAGTGTACTCTTCAAAACCATTGTCATCGTCTACCTATATTCAACCAAATTTGCGACATAGACCAGCCTACGTTGTGGACATTCATTGGAACAGTGTTCTAGTCGCCCACATTAGTAGCACTTGCCAGTTGTCGGCCGAGAAAGTGGGTTCCCAGCCACCGATTTCAGTGGATCTGCTGTCCATGGTAGTTAGATGTGGTTCTGTGGGGGTCGTCAGTAGGTCTCACCCTTGACCTGGCTTAACAATATCTTGTGTGTCCAATTATCTTTGGTTGAGCATTTGGTTGTTGTGAAGCCCCCATATGGTTCTTGATATACTTGGGTATGGGTAGGTTGTTGTTGGAGTCTAGCTTCCGCTCTTAGGGCCATGTCACAAGCATTAGTGGGAGTATAAATTGGTTGGACTCCCATGATCATGGATCTCTACCCGTAGTTCATTCAAGTACCAAGCAACTTGATGGTTGTCAACCTCCATGACCCCGCATCACGATTATAATCTTAGAAACTATCGACAGCGAACAGTTTCCTTATGTACAATCAAGGAACTGGCAGTGCAATATCTATATGTAGTCCCTCAAAAGAAACCACTGCTGCAAAAGTTCTGTCATCAGTGCCTAATTTCTTATTGATGGCTTCCTTCTTCAGTGTCGCTCATCTTGTCAGTTTTTCCACCAGGCTCCTACACTACCCTTTAACTTGTAGGCAACAATTGCTTCCTTGTGATCCTCACTTACGTTCATGATGTCGCAGAATTGCTCCACTTTGTTTAGCTAATCAATGAAGTTTCACATTTATTGAAGACAAGAATCTCATTTTCAATTCAGTATTCATCGTTGTTGGTATGTCGGTTGTAGTACTAATTTAGTTCCGGAAGAAAGAGTTTGGCGGGAGATTGTGGCGGGTGCTGCATCTCATGTTGTGACAGCCTCTCATGGGCTTGATGTCTCTATATAGGGGCTACAATCGGGCTTTGGTCTCCACTACTCCTGACTTCGAGCTTGGGGAGGATTTCTGCTAGTGGCATTGCCATAGTGTGCACTGTTGTTTCGATGGGATGTACCCTCACCTCCAATGTATAAATTCTTGATTGTTGGCCATTGTTGCTTCAACCGGATATATATATATATATATGTATTTCAGAAAACTATTACATTTTAATTGATTCAATTCTTTGTAATAAGTTTTTCTTATTTTGATTGTACTTTCTTTTGTGAAAGTATGAAACAACCATTGTCTTTGACTTTCATTTTGTTTGGATTCGAAATCATTGCCTAAAAATTCTTTGTTGATTGTAAAATCTTTTGTTAAAACATTTATGGAAGGAGAAGACAAAATAAGCGAAACTTATTACAAAGAATTGAATGTAAGGATATTGTATTAAGCACAGAAGGATCCTAGTTCCTTTTTTGATTGAAACTTTTTGAAGTTGTTATTGAGTTTTTGTTCTTGACATAACTGAAGTGCTTCCTTTTTAACAAAGGAAAATATTTGACCATATATTAAATTTTTCCATGGAATTGATTTAAATATTATCAATCGTTTTAAATATTATCAATAACAACTTCAAAAAGTTTCAATCAAAAAAGGAACTAGGATCCTTCTATGCTCAATTCAATATCCATACATTCAAACCTCCCTCAAAAAGGTACAAGAAGAAAAAATTTCAACAGAAACCATTCAAACAATCAAGAAGACATAAATACAAACGTCAAACCTTTCCTCAATACTATAACAACAAAATAAAATATTCAAAGAAAAAATCAAATAGAATTCCAATATGTTACAAATGCAAAAGACCTGGACACTATCAAAATGACTGCAAAATGAAGCAAAAAATCAATGAAATAGAAGATGAAGAATTAAGGAACAAACTTATGAACCTTCTTCTATCTTTAAATCATTGATTTCTCTTTGAAGATCGCTTGTTGAAATTTGTCTGAAAATATTTGGTGCGGGGTAACTTTCAAATATTTGTTCTAGAGATTTGGGTTGCACTGGCGTTTTGATTTCTTATTCTTTGAATATAATTTCCTTTAATTTGAGAAGGTATTCTTTTCTAAGATTTGGATCTTGAATTTTGTCAACAATATCTAACAAATCTTCTTTGTTAGTTTTTGTTAAAACATTGAGAGTTTTGAATTTGCAAGAGCATGGTTCCTGTGAGGATTCCGATGATGAATCTTCACTATTTGAATTTTCTTGAACTTCGAAGATATAATCTTCATTTTCCGAGCTTGAATCAGATAGAAGAAGGTTCATAAATTTGTTTCTTAATTCTTCATCTTCTATTTCATTGATTTTTTGTTTCATTTTGCAGTCATTTTGATAGTGTCTAGGGTTTTTGCATTTGTAACAGATTGGAATTCTATTTGATTTTTTCTTTGAATATTTTCTTTTGTTGTTATAGTATTGAGGAAAGGTTTGATGTTTGTATTTATGCCTTCTTGATTGCTTGAATGGTTCTTGTTGAAATTTTTTCTTCATGTAACTTTTTGAGGGAGGTTTGAATATATGGATATTGTATTGAGCACAGAAGAATCCTAGTTTCTTTTTTGATTGAAACTTTTTGAAGTTGTTATTGAGTTTTTGTTTTTGACATTATTGAAGTGCTTCCTTTTTAACAAAGGCAAATATTTGACCATATGTTAAATTTTTCCATGGAATTGATTGAGTGCCACATTGATCCTGGATTTTTGTCATAATTCTTTCCGCAAATAATTTTGGAAGTCCAGTAACAAATCTTTCTTTCCAAAATGATGCGTTGTTATCATCTCTTTTGAGTACATGTGTTAAAAACATATCCTTATACCATCTAAAATCCTGTAAGGACGGGCATCTTAGATTGTTTAAGAATAGCTTTGTTGATTCTTGTTCTTCTGTTGTGCTTCCAAGAAAAGCAACAGTTATTGTCCAAATTAATGTTTCAAATGCATCTTCAACTTCTTCCTCAATCCAAGGAGAGTTGACATCATCTGGATCAAGTAGTCTACTTTGAGTATGAGTGTCATTGAGTATCATTTGTCGATCGTGTTCTTGTAAGGTGTTGGACCACCACGATTGTAATTGTCCCGTAAATCTGGCAATAATCATTTGAGTAGATATGTGATTTGAATTAGAAGGATTGATTATTTCATATGCCGATGAAGCCATTGTCATTTGTTGTAGGGTATTTTTGATTTCATATTCTTACTTTCCATCTATATTCCATTCATGGATATTATTTCCATTAAATGATACAGCTGTAAATTGAGTTCTTTCTTCAAATTGAAATCCTGCGGAATGCAAATTAACTCCAAATTGCCAAAACATACCTTTCCCCAGAAGTGATTGCCCATGTCACCTTACTTACTCAATAGTTCAAGTCTGCCTAGACTTAGAAATTTATCAACCCATGACAATCCTGCATGAAGGCAAAGAAATTGTCCTTACTCCTCAATATTTGCTAGACTGCGGATTTCTGCTCCAAGTAATAATCATCAATCTTGATCAAGCCGCTCAATTTGGAAGAAAACTTGCCTATATTATCAAAGAACATTTCAAGGATAAGATCGCCTCAACCGAAATCCTTATTCAATCAAAACCTCCAGAGTTTACTGGAATCTATACCAATCCCAGCCAACATAGGATCCTCATTTATGACTCAATAGTACGACATATGTTATGTCCTTCTGATGAACCTTACCCATGCACTAACAAAGCTCTTTCCTCACAAATCAATCACTGGAGAGCAAAACAACTAGCTTTCGATCTCCATCCTCAAGCTTTTTCAACTAATAATGGAATTATCAAAACTTTTCTTATCGCCGAAGATTTGATTCAAAAAATTTATTCTTTCAATAAGAATTTTGATGTTCCTTTTCTCAAAAAAAAAATACAAAACAAATAGAATTACTTCAACAATATGAAGAACTCAGAACAGAAGAATGTGCCATTTATGAAGAAGAAATGCGCAACATCAATATGTTGATACGTCCTTGATTCAACAAATTCAAGATTCATCTGACGATGACGAAAGCGACGACGCCAGCTCATCTTAGACATATCCATTCAATTTCCTTCAATAATTCAACATGATGCAAGCAATGACGCAAGACCCTTCAATAATTCAAAAATCAGCTAACTTGATTCCCAGACAAGTCATTGTAACAAGGTCAATTTTACTGCAGCAGTCACTATTGCAAGGACGACCAGCTGTCCAGTTACTGTTGCAATCACTCAAATTTACTATGGCACGTGCAGCTTTGAGGCCAGGTGTCCCGAACTTCAAAAACTTTCAATTCCAATTCAATTCTGAAGGCTATATAAGGAGCTTCAGAAGCCCATTCCAGGGCAAGTCCAATTACAGAGAAAAAATGAAGAGAGCTCAGAAAAATCACAAAATCTTTTCTTTTGTAAACTTGTGATCTGTATTCAAGTCTCCAATTTCAATACTCTGTAAGTTTCAATTTCAATCTGTAATTTCAATATCAGTATTTCAATCTTACATTTGTAATCAATTTGTAGATTTCAATAAATTCGGTCATTCTCGCCTTCTTCTGTCTTCTCCTTCCCTTCCCCCAGTCCTCCCCTTCCTGGTATCAGAGCCAAGTTAGAGGAAGCTTTCAACAGTAATTTCACAGAAATACTGTTAAGCGCCTACTAGGAGCAATTTTGCTGTTCAAGCACTTATTAGGAGTGTTGGCAAGCTTGGGTGTAGCGTTGGTAAGCCTTGAATAGCGTTGGTAAGCCGTGATAAGGTGTTCCCGTCGGGTGTTCCAGTTACGGCTGCCCTTATGTTCTCGTTCTCAACAGTGTTAGACAGTAAAATCGTTCTCAACAGTGTTAAATAGTAAGACTGTTAAGTAATTGTTGAAATCCGTACAACTACAGTTCTCACCATGCCAAGGTCTAGAGTCGCAGGGTCTTTCAGAAGACTATTTTCAAACCAACTCAGTACTAGCTCAAACTCTTCAAACACTCAAAGAACAATTAGTTCAAAAGAAATTTCAAAAGAAGTTTAAAACCCAAAAGAAATGATCAATTGGAGCATTCCAAGTGAAAATTTCGAGTCAATTTATCAAATTGGGCATTTTGATTTCAAAATGGCTTTTTCTTGTAAAACTCACGAACAATCTATGTCAATTGAAAAAGAAGCTCAAACAGTTCAATTGCTTTCAAATCTATCTCTTCAAAGGTATATTTCAAAAGGATTTCAATATATTCACTATGGTTTAGTTGAAGTTGCACTTGTTCCCCTCTCAAGAATGGGATATAACCAACCGGTTATGTTGGCTTTAAGAGATTCGACATTTTTAAAATTTAAAGAATCTATTTTAGCAATTGTTCTATCAAACTTGCATAATGGTCCAATCTATTTCAATTGTTATCCAAACTTTTTTGTTGACCTTCATGATCCCACAATTATGGATGCTCTAACTTTAGATATCCACATGCCAAATATTGAGATCAGAAAACCGAAAAAATTTTGCTTTGATCTACAGGGTTTATTTTAGACTTCTAGGAAGTCAATTAAATCCAAGATGTCTCAAACAATCTCCACCTCGAGAAACACTTTTATTAGAAGTTCAAGCTGACCATGCAGCAACTTACATTCCAAAACATCTGAAATGGAATGAAATAATCATTTCAGACATCTGGAAGATTGAGAATCCTCAACCTCCTAGAAACATCGCTCAAAGACAAGTTCAAAGAAAGAAGAACCTAATGGCAAAATCACCATACAGTTTGCCTCGGGTCAACAAACAATAATTTCAAACCCAACCTATGATCAATCCTCAAGATACTCAACTTCTTCTTTACCGACTCAAAGGGAAGAAGATAACCATTCAAATATCAACACAACAACCTTTAGAGGAATTTGTTACAATCCTCCTCTTGCAGAACCAGTTTTTCTAACTGATTCCTTTTCAAACTCTTTTTCAAGTCCAAACTCTCCAACTGCCACTCAAATGCATCCTCCTTCCATAAATGTTTTAACAAAAGATTTCACCATCAACAAAGAATTTTTAAGCAATGATTTCGAATCCAAACAGAATGAAAGTCAAAGAAAATGGTTTTTTCAAACTTTCACAAAAGAAAGTACAATCAAAATAAGAAAAACCTATTACAAAGAACTGAATCAATTAAAATGCAATATTCCCTTTTTTCTATGGTTCAAATCCTTTTATTGAGGGAATCAAATTCCAAACCCATTTATTCAAAATTCCATAAATGTCAATAAAAACCTAACAACCAAATGGCTCACGACAGATGGTCAAATTATTCAAACAATTAATCCTCCTTCAAAAGACTTAATCATCAATGTTCAAAACAAAGATTTTCAAGCCACTCCATTTTACCAGGGAAGCGAAGACAAAAAAGGTGATGCACCCACAATCAAAGATATAAACAAAATTTATGAGCAAAATAATTTTCAAACCTTAAATCTCAAAACAATATCAAAACAACTAAGTACAATACATATACAATCTTCAATCCTCAAACCAACACCAACAATTCCATTCCCAAAACCAAAAGATAATTCAACTCATCAACACCAACACTTTCCTCTTCCACAAGCACAAGCAAACCCATTTTCTCAAAATATTTTCAGCCTTTCATCCAAACTCAACAAAATAAAGAACAAATAAAACTCAAAAGACTCAAAAATTCTGATGACGAAATTTTACAAAGATAATTCAAAAGCTGAAAATAGAAGAAAACCCCTCTACCAGCAGTCCAACAATTCAAACTCTTACGAAAAACAATGAAAACATTTCAAGTGAAACTACCTCTTCAGTATCCCTAAGTGAAAATGAAATTCAAGAGACAGAACAACAATTCAATACAAATGCAATTCAAAACCCTGAACCTTCAATCAACAGAATCAAAAATAGTTGGAAATATCAGCCTACAAAAACCTATTATCCAAGGCTAACTCCCCCCGATATTCAATTTGAAGAAAGAAATCAATTTACATCGGTATCATTTAATGGAAATGATATCCATGAATGGAATATAGATGGAAAGTAAGAATATGAAATCAAAAATACCCTACGACAAATGACAATGGCTTCATCGGCATATGAAATAATCAATCCTTCCAATTCAAATCACTTATCTGCTCAAATGATTATTGCCGGATTTACGGGACAATTACAATCGTGGTGGTCCAACACCTTACAAGAACACGATCGACAAATGATACTCAATGACACTCATACTCAAAGTAGACTACTTGATCCAGATGATGTCAACTCCCCTTGGATTGAGGAAGAAGTTGAAGATGCATTCGAAACATTAATTTGGACAATAACTGTTGCATTTCTTGGAAGCGCAACAGAAGAACAAGAATCAACAAAGCTATTCTTAACCAATCTAAGATGCCCGTCCTTACATAATTTTAGATGGTATAAGGATATATTTTTAACACATCTACTCAAAAGAGATGATAACAACGCATCATTTTGGAAAGAAAGATTTGTTACTGGACTTCCAAAATTATTTGAGGAAGGAATCATGACAAAAATCCAGGATCAATGTGGCACTCAATCAATTCCATGGCAAAATTTAACATATTGTCAAATATTTGCCTTTGTTAAAAAGGAAGCACTTCCATTATGTCAAGAACAAAAACTCAATAACAACTTCAAAAGTTTCAATCCAAAAAGGAACTAGGATCCTTCTATGCTCAATACAATATCCATATATTCAAACCTCCCTAAAAAAGGTACAAGAAGAAAAAATTTCAACACGAACCATTCAAGCAATTAAGAAGACATAAATACAAACACCAAACCTTTCCTCAACACTATAACAACAAAAAAAATATTCAAAGAAAAAAGCAAATAGAATTGAAATCTATTAAGAATGCAAAAAACCTTGACACTATCAAAATGACTGTAAAATGAAACAAAAAATCAATGAAATAGAAGATGAAGAATTATGAAACAAACTTATGAACCTTCTTCTATCTGATTCAAACTCGGAAAATGAAGATTATATTTTCGAAATTCAAGAAAATTCAAATAGTGAAGATTCATCATCTGAATCCTCACAGGAACCATGCTCTTGCAAATTCAAAACTCTCAATGTTCTAACAAAAACTAACAAAGAAGATTTGTTAGATATTGTTGACAAAATTCAAGATCAAAATCTTAGAAAAGAATACCTTCTCAAATTAAAAGAAATTATATTCAAAGAACAAGAAATCAAAATGCCAGTGCAACCCAAATCTCTAGAACAAATATTTAAAAGATACCGTGCACCAAATATTTTCCGAAAAATTTCAACAAGCAATCTTTAAAGAGAAATCAATGATTTAAAGAAACAAATTAAGCATCTTCGAGCTGAATTAATAACAATGCAATATCAAGATTTAGAATCAAAATCAAAACAATCTCTCACAGAATCAAAAGGTCTAGAACTAGAAGCCAGAATAATGAATCTGGAATCTAAGCTAGACAATCCAAATAATGTGTTAGATTCAACTCAGTTTGAAAACATTCAAATTCCAGACGAACCAACCTCAAATGACAAATTTCTTCAATTAATAGAAAGAATAGAATACCAGAAATGGTATATTCGCATAACACTCCATATTACAAAAGATTTAAGAATTCAAACTCAAGCCCTGTTAGATTCAGGTGTAGATCTGAATTGTATTCAAGAAGGTCTCATTCCCTCAAAATTCTATGAAAAAACACTTGAAAGTCCTCATACTGCAAGTGGTAATAGAATGAATATCAAATACAAATTATCAAATTCTTATATTTGCAATGTTAGTATATGTTTCAAAACTCCCTTTATACTAGTCAAAGATCTTCAACAGCAAATAATACTAAGAACTCCTTTCATCAGTCAAATACACCCATTTACTATTACAAAAGAAGGAGTCCATACAAATATTAAAAACAGTCCAATAACTTTTCAATTCATCAATCCAATTCAACAAAGAGACTTGCATCTCTTACAATCAACAACAATATTCAAACAAATAAATCTAATACATAACAAGAAAAATCAAATTCAACATCTCCAACTAGAAATAGAATATCAAAAGATTGAAAAACAAATTCTTCAACCAAATATACAAACCAAGATCAACCAATTAAACAATAAAATAATCAAAGAAGTTTGCTCTGATCTTTCAAATGCTTTCTGGAATAGAAAACAACACATTATTCAACTTCCATATAAAAAAGATTTCAATGAAAGAAATATTCCTACTAAGGCCAAACCTAATCAAATGAATAAGGAGTTACTAGAACACTGTAAAAACCAAATCCAATCCCTTCTACAAAAAAAGTTAATAAGACCTTCAAAATCTCCATGGAGCTGCTCTGCCTTTTATGTCAACAATCAAGCTGAAAAGGAACGAGGAGTTCCAAGACTAGTAATCAATTACAAACCACTCAACAAGGTTCTTCAATGGATTCGATATCCAATACCAAACAAAAGGGACCTACTCAATAGATTATATAATGCAAAAAATATTTTCAAAATTTGATTTAAAAAGCGGTTTTTGGCAAATTCAAGTCCATGACAAGGATCGCTATAAAACAGCATTCACAGTTCCGTTTGGACACTACGAATGGAATGCAATGCCTTTTGGTCTGAAAAATGCCCCATCCAAATTTCAAAACATTATGAACAACATCTTTACTCCATATACAGATTTCTTCATAGTATACATTGATGACATTCTCATTTTCTCAAACAACATAGATCAACATTTCAAACACCTAAACATTCTCTTCTATGTTATTCAAAAAAATGGTTTAGTTTTATCTGCTTCTAAACTAAAATTATTTCAAACAAAAATTAGATTTCTTGGTCATGACATCTTTCAAGGAACCATAAAACTTATTGATAGAGCAATTGATTTTGCTAACAAATTTCCAAATGAATTGAAAGACAAAACTCAATTACAAAGGTTTTTGGGATGTCTCAACTATGTTTCCGATTTCTTCCCAAACCTTAGAAACCTATGCCAACCCTTATATCAAAGACTCAATAAAAACCCTCCTCCTTAGACAATAGAACATACTACTCAAGTCCAAACTCTTAAGGAAAAAGTCAAAAGTTTTCCGTGTTTAGCACTTCCAAACCCAGAAGCGTCTCTAGTTGTTGAAACTGATGCTTCTAACATTGGTTATGGAGGGATACTCAAAAAAAAATTAGTTTCAGAATTGGAACATATCGTTCGATTTCATTCGGGTCTATGGTTAGGACCTCAAAAAAAGTATTCAACCATCAAAAAGGAAATATTATCAATCATTTTAAATATTTCAAAGTTTCAAGACGATCTATACAATAAAACTTTCCTTCTGCGAGTTGACTATAAGCCCGCAAAAGAGGTTTTACAAAACGATGTTAAAAATCTGGTTTCAAAACTAATCTTTGCCAGATGGCAAGCAATTCTATCAGTATTCGATTTTTAAATCGAATTCATCAAAGGAGAAAATAATTCTCTCCCAGATTTTCTCTCAAGAGAATTTTTACAAGGACATGACACTACCCCATTCTCTCCTTCAGGATCATGTCTAAAGACAAGGGAAAAGGAAAACTCAAAGAAGAAGGATTTCAAAAGCCTAAAGACTACGCCCTACAGATTCAACCACAACCCTCTTCAAAACAAATTCAAACACCAAACCCATACTCAATTCTTGATCAAAGTTTTCCCCCAATTTCTTATGCTGCAACGGCCCTTAGGTCACCTCAACAATCTTCAAATTCAAACAAGAATGTTCAAGACTCATCCTCTTCTCAATATTTTTCAAAACCCCAAGTGGAACATATTTATCTGACAAATTATTGTGCCCCACTTTTTGTCAATGATATTCAAACTTTTGTAAACTCAACATTTCCTAAAGACTATCAATGGATTCCAGATGATCTTAATAGAAATGAAAATTCCACAAGTTCATTTTGGTCGATTCAAAATCGATTCAAATCAAACACAAAAATAATTCTCCAAACGGACCTATCACTTTTTTAACTTGTAAAATTTTACATGTTTGCAACCGTTCTGATTTTGGATTCAATCCCTTTACTTCTAAACAATTTTCTCAACCCTTTCAACCGCCAGGTTATACCTACCAAGATTACAAAATGACTTGGTTTAGATGCTTTCTTATCAAACCATTTGGTCATTCTTGATTTTTTCAATTTTTAAAGAAATCCAGAGAGTTCCCAACATGGTTTCTTGAATGGTGGAGATATTTTGGCCCTTCTCAGACCATTTACCCTGCCAATATTCAAGCATACTTCAATTCTTACTCCAAAACCCTGGGCGACCAGCACAAATTTCTTGATAAAATCACCAGCTTTTATTCAAATTTTCAAATCCCATGGATCTTGTGCTGGTCCTACTCACACACTCAATATTTTGAACCTCCCTACCCTTTTTCCATTGTACGCGAATACAAGATCAAGTGGTGGGATAGATATGAAGTAGAACGAGATTGTTCTACCGAAATTATTTCCAAATTTTTCAAAACAAAAAACAAAGATATTCCTAATCTCCCTCCTAGATCTTCAACACCTTCAAAAATTCAACCTGTCAAAACCTTAGATTCGAGCTCTTCCTCAAAATCCAAATCAAAGAAGAAGATTTCAAAGAAACTCTTAGCTCAGCTTCTTCAACAAATTCAAGATACATCTGACGATGATTCAAGTGATGACGTCAACTCATCTCAGACTGTTCCTTTCAATCTCCTTCAATAATTCAACATGACGCAAGACCCTTCAATAATTCAAAAAGCAGCTGACTTGATTCCCAGATAAGTCATTGTAGCAAGGTCAATTTTACTGTAGCAGTCACTATAGCAAGGACGACCAGCTGTCCAGTTTCTGTTGCAATCACTCAAATTTACTGTGGGACGTGCAGCTTTGAGGCCAGGTGTCCCGGACTTCAAAAACTTTAAATTCCAATTCAATTCTGAAGGCTATATAAGGAGCTTCAGAAGCCCATTCCAGGGCAGGTCCAATTACCGAGAAAAAACGAAGAGAGCTAAGAAAAATCACAAAATCTTTTCTCTTTCTTTTCTTTTGCAAACTTGTGATCTGTATTCAAGTCTCCAATTTCAATAATCTGTAAGTTTCAATTTCAATCTGTAATTTCAATATCAGTATTTCAATCTTATGTTTGTAATCAAACTGTAGATTTCAATATATATATATATATATATATTTAGGTTCTCAAATAGGTAGGAATATGGGGCAGGAATAGTGAAGATGGTAGGTTTGTTCAGTTGATATATATATATATATATATATATATATATATATATATATAGGTTCTCAAATAGGTAGAAATATGGGGCATGAATAGTGAAGATGGTAGGTTTGTTCAGTTGACGAACCTTGGCCACTGGTGGTGGCTCGTGGCTGATGATGGTGGTGGACGGTGGACGACAAATGATAGGGTTTAGTTTGAGGGGTGGTAGCGGAAAGCAGAGAATTAGTCAGTTGGTGGGAACGGAGGCCGGTCTAGGTCGATGACTAGTGAGGGTGGAAAATAGAGGTGGAAGGAGGGTCGAGTGGTGGAGATGGTGGTTTGGGCTCCCGATGGTTGGCAGTGGTGAGAAGAGGGTAGTGACGGTTTGAGGTTTTCTGAGGGTGGATCTGGGTCATTGGAATGGAAGCCATGTAGTGTCAGCAACGGATTGGAGCTTGCTCGATGCCAACTGACGCAGAACGAAAGCGGGTTTCAAAATTGTTAAGTTTGTAAAACACATGAACGAGGGTAGATCGAGTGTCTCTGAAACAGACATAATCAAAATCTACTGAAAGAAATCCCTAAACTTGAAAAAGTAATAAAATATTTTATTCAATAATCCGGAAGAAGTGCCTCTTAGAATAGCCTAAGGTCCCTATTTGTAGAGATAGAAAACCTAAACAAAATCAATATGAATAAGAATCGGAAAACTAAAACTAAATCTAAATCAATTTCAATAGGAATAGGAAAATTAAACCCAAATGGAAATCTTACTAAAATGAATTTCTACAGGCATAGGAAACCTTATACAAATAAAAAAATAACATAACTAAATACAAAGAAAAATAAGGTTTAGAATTTTCCTTGATATTTTCCCTTCCCATGTTTTGGATCCAATTGTTCTAAAAATTGCTCCTTTAATTGTCCCTCATCATTATATTTAGAACATGAACAAGCCCTAAGGCTATAAAGGCAAGCATTGGCTTATTAGCCTATTTTTATTTTTATATTTTATTTTCAACCCGAAAATAAACTTATCAGTTTATAACATATGAGTTGGAACATTGTGCATAATATATAGCCCACAATCCAAACCAACTACTTCAAAATCATAAAATAATGGGTGAAGATCTACGATTGATCTTAGATTCAAACATGCTCTTTCTTGTGAACACCCATTCAGCTAGTCAGCACACTGTGAACACTGCCATTGTTTTAAAAGATGATTTTGCCACCACCTAGTGTGGACAGAAATGCCAACGGTCATTGTAAATGGTTAATGTAATCCATGTTCTAACGTGCACTCCTTAGTTGTTTGTTTGGAGTGCCAAAAACCTTGCTTAAATGGAGAAGTGTTTTAAGAGATTAAAGTAGAGAGGGAGAGAACCAAAACAAGCCCTTTTATAGTAGTTCATGCACTTGTCAGCAAGGGGTGCTTCACTCTCCTAAAAGGCATTCACAATAAAAAGGCTCCAACAGTTGTTGTCATTTGATAGGTGTAGTGTGTATGGTCATCGTAACTATAAGGAACGAAATGCACCTAGTAGACTTACCATGCCTATAAGGTTAGCCAATTACAAACTGCACATGTCTACTCTCAATCAATCACTTTTGATTGAGAATTGGGGCGGAGATAAGTTTTAGATCTCGACATACAATCTTAAGCTGAGTCAATCATGTCCATGCCAGGCACTCTTGACTCATGATAACTCAATCAAGATTGAACCGAATAAGAATTCGATCAAATGAACCATTTTTTTGTCATTGGATTGGCATCATAGCTCTTAAGTTCGATGATTGGTCATCAAAGCCTTAAACAACAACTCTAACCTAAATTTACCTTGCTTTCCATGGCTTTTCAACAACTGAAGGCCAATGCGATCAAACTTTAGGCTCAACCGACAAATCCTTAGACCAAGAGTGCTAACTTATAGTGACAAATGAGATGGGGACCAAAACTAGTATTTAGTGCAGCAAAGCTATAATTATGCTTTAATTCTAGACAAGGAAAATGAAAAGCACAAGTATGCTGTAGCAAAAAACTAAATAGGTTTTGTATATTTGTGCTAGGACCCTTTGCAAGCTTGTCCTTTATTTAAGGCCTAAGAAATTAAATGTTGATCCTTGTTGGGTGCTAATTTCATCCATGTTCTACCTTGATGCTCCAATGATCTTCTTGGGTTGAATTAAGTCATTTGAAACACATGTTCGAGGTTAAAAACCTTGCTCCATGTTCTTCAATTATCTATAGTCAGCCTTGAGGCCCAAGTTTTATTTGAGCACATTCGATGACTCCCTTGAGTCTAGGGACTACGTTTTGCAATGCTCCTAATAAAATACCTTGAGCCCACGCTTGATATTCCATTAAAAGCTTTGAGTGGCTATTTTTCATGGTTTAGTTTATGCTTTTCATTAATCAAAATGGCCCCATTCTAAAACCATAACATTTCTTGGAGTTCGAAGTGGAACAATCATCACCAAGATTAGCTTGTTTGCAGTGGTTTATATGTACATCAACCATTGCAAGAACAATCTTTCACTATTCTTGATGCTTCGAACTCTCTCCCTTCTTGCCCTAGTGCTCAAATTGCTCTTTGTAAACCTGAGTGTTCTTTTGGATTCTTCCTTTACTCGTCTTCTATTCTTTTGAACCACTCTCTTAATCTTTTTTCTAGAAAAGGCCCAAATAGCACACCGCCTTTCCATTTTTGCTCCACGGGCTGATGACCCGATTGAGCAACTCATACGACTGGTTCAGTGCGATAATGCAGTTATTGTTGAACAACTGCAAGTAGTGGTCAATTCCATCCCCTTGAAGACAGGGTTCCTCTCCTTATAAGTAAGGAATTTCTTCTTCGAACAACTTTGACCATAATGATGGGTTCAGTTTTGTCCTTGTCTTGCAGTGAAGACCAAAAGAGTAACCTAAGAGGGGAGGTGAATTAAGTGTTTTCGTGATAAAATAAAAATTTAAACTTGAAGAACCAAAAAAAGATCTAAAAGATAAACAATAAATACAAAATATCAAAAGTAAATGTAAGAACATAGAGATGCACTACGATTTTTATAATGGTTCACTTCTAACCTAGAAGCTACTCCACTCCTTAAATAACGACTCTTCATCACTTAAACCTTTAACTAAATTTGATGATCATTTTTAAAACTAGGCTTATGATCCAACCTTTACAACTAATCTTTTTGTACATAGGCTCAAGACCCAACCTTTACAATTGCTCCTTTTACAACAGTAGGCTTAGAATCCAACCTTTACAATAAGAAATTGAAATAAAGCAATGAAAGCATTAAAGCACTGAAATTCTTTACTCTTTCAAGAGTAGATTGACAATAGATCAAGCCTAGCCAAAGCTAAGGATATGCCAATTAAGTTCAATGATCAACAATAAAGAGAACTACTGATGCTCAAGAAAAAACTTTAAACGATAACTCGAAATTAAAATGTTAAAGCACAAGAGAGTAAGAACCTTTTATCAAAGAATGCTTAGAGAGTATTGGATGATTTAAACCAAAGCATTCAATCTCTATTTATAGACAAATGAGAGCTTGGGGATGTTCAAAATACTAGAAAAAAAATATTAGAAAAGAAATTAAGTCAAAAGTAGCCATTTGGAGCTTTTTATGGGATGTGTGTTGACACACAATAGCTCCAGAGCGTACTGCATGTCTGTGTGTCTACACATCCCTTCTTTATGTTGACACTCAGCAAACCTAGGTGGATTCGAACGTTTTTGACCAATTAGCGTGATTAATTGATTGATTACCATATTAGCCATGCAAAATTAATTAACTGATTGATTACAATATTAGCTTAATCTTTGAATTAATTTCCTTGATTTTGCTCATTCATTTGAAAGATTGATTGATTCAATCAAGCTAATAAATTACCCTATTAAAATTTGATCTTGTTAGATTTGATTATGCTTTTCATAATACCAATCTTGAAAAATATTTTTATTGACAAACTTGATTGGTTTGACTTGAGTATTTTTCGAAATACATTTGGAATATATATATATATATATTAAAAACATTTCAAAAATATTTTTTTCAGTGCACCACATATCAAAATTGAGATATTGACTCAATTGATATATCCCGATCCTAAGTCCTAGAAAATAAAAAGTAAATCACTTGAAGCACTTAGACTCGGATCTCGTTCTCTTAATTTTGGATAGATCTTTTCTTCAACTTTGATCTCTTTCCTCTTTATCAATTGTTTTAAAAAGGTTTGTATCCTCAGGATTAGTCTTGATTTTTTTCTAACTTTTTTATGAGCCACTTTCAAACAAGATTAGAATAATTTAAACATAATGACTCATTTAAAGATTGTTATCATCAAAATTGTAATATAAATAGCCTTTAGAGCCAACAATCTCCCCCTTTTTTATGATGATAAACATTTGGCATTTTCTTTTAAAAAACATAAAAGTTGAAATATAGAATTCATGTTAAAAGTTCAAACTCAATTGTCTCCCCCTATGTTGATACGTTGTAAGAATCATACACCAATAGGTTAACATCAACATCATTTTTCACATTTCTCAATCAAACACAAACTTTATACCGTGCTTAATGCATTCTAGGAGTTAGATGTTACATAACTTACATATAGCATCATTTTTATTACATTAAAAAACTAAATATGAATCAACTCAACATCAATTTCTCTCTCCCTTTGTCATCAACAAAAAGAGAAAAAATCAATTCAATGTAATGTGTTTGATATTTCTCTCCCTTCATGATATAGCAAATATTTTTAAAAAGAAAGATTTGGCCAATGTTCAAACTGACATAAACAAGACCAATCTCTTTCCCCATTTGTCATCAAAAAAAAGCAATAAAGGAGGGCATTTATACATTGAAGCTCAAAATGTAAAAGTAGTTTTTACATACGTAGCTTGATATGTTAAGGATAGTTTCACCTCTTTTTTTTTTTTTTTTTTTTTGATATAATGTTTCACAAAGCAAGATTTTTCAAACTTGAAGTTAAACAAAGCAATAAGGTGAACATGAATAATTTTTCACAAAGCAAGATTTTTAAACTTGAAGTTTTGCAATTCTCATAGCACGTTTACAACTTTGATTAAAATTATGAACAAGAATGTCAGAGAATATTCAAGTTAAAAAAACATTGAAGAGATCAAAGGTAACTCATTTTTGGTGTTTCTTTAATAAACGGTTTCTAAGAACTAATATCCATTAGATTAGATAAGAATACTTGGACAATTGCACGCCACCATGTTAAATCTTTAAAAGCCATTTTCAGTATAACCATGCATGTGAAATTAATGTACGCAAGTAATATATTTCACCATGTTAGTCCTTCTTTTTGGAACACTAATTAGTTCCACATAAAGGCCTAGTAAAATTATCTAGTTGTTGATTATTTGTGGGCACAAATTTTACGACATATCTTTTAAGTACATGATAACGAATGATGTGATGTCTACCTCTATATGATTGGTTCTAAAATGTTGAGTCAAAGGTTTGGCTGAGCATATTGTACAAGCATTATCACACATAATAAAAGTATGATCAATATGAATGCCTTAATCATCAAATTCATGCGTTAACCAAGATATTTTAGCAGAATGACTTGCACAAGTAATGTATTTGATCTTTATGGAGGATGAGGCAATCTTCCCTTTTTTAAACTACGGCACTAACGCATGACCAATAAATTGACAAGTTTCACAATTCGATTTATAGTCTACTTTGAAACAAGTAGAATCCACAACACTATATCAAACTAGATCTAGGCAATTACAATTGGGATAGAACAAGTCTTAAGTACCCACTAGGCATTAAAAACATTCTTTGCATGGCACAATATTGCAATACTTTTCGACATGTATGAAATCAATCATATACGCACACATTAAACAAGATATCATGTCTACTCTTTGTAAGGTCAATAAGGAATTGAATCATACCTCTAATTAGCTTTTTGATACACCTTTTTACCTTTTTCATCCATGTATAGCTTGAATATTGTGCTCATTGGGATTGCAATTGCCTTGAAATTTTTCATGCCAATTTTCTTAAGCATTTCTTTGATGTACTTGGCTTGGTTGATGAAACTTTCTTCCTTGCCTGGCTTGATTTGCATTCTAAGGAAGTAGTTGAACTCTCCTATCATGCTTATTTCGAATTTCCAACTCATAAGATTTGCAAGTTCTTCATAAAGAGATGGGTTAGTAGCACAAAACACTATATCATTAACATAGATTTGAACAATGAGAATGTCACTTCTAGAGTTTTTGATAAAAAGTGTGGTGTCAACCTTCCCTCTTAAAAATCCTTATAGCTATAAAAATGAACTCAACCTTTCATACCAAGCTCTAGGACCCTGTTTCAATCCATAAAGAGCCTTTTTATGAGTTTATAAACATGATTAGAAAATTTGTCATCCTTAAAATCTAGGTGGTTGTTCAATATAAACTTCTTCTTTAATAAAACTATTTAAAAATGCACTTTTTACATCCATTTGAAAAAGTTGAAAGTTTTTAAATGAAGAAAATGCATATAAGAGTCTAATAGCTTCTATTCTAACAACGGGAGCAAAGGTTTAGTATCTACCTTCCTCTTGGTTATAGCCCTTAGCTACTAACCTTGCCTTGTTTCTAACCGCATTACCTTCTTCATCTTTCTTGTTGTGGTAGACCCGCTTGGTACCGATGACTTGATGATCTTGAGGTCTATCCACAAGTTCCCACACATCATTTCTCTTGAATTGATTTTGCTCTTCTTCCATTGCTATGATCCAATTTGTGGCATTTAGAGCTTCTTCTATGTTCTTGGATTCTTCAAGAGAGATAAATGCGGCTAGATGGCAATATCCGGTTAATGCATGCCTTGTTCTTACACCTTGGAAGGGACCACCAATGATTTGACTTACTGGGTGATCCTTCACGAATTTCCAATCTCGTGGCAAGCCTTCGTCTTTAGATTCTACACTTTGGTTATCTCCTTTATGTTCATCCATTAGAGCTTTGAGTTTATCCATTTCTTGCTCCTCAAATGAGGGTGTGATGTTTATTGGTTTGATTATTATATCGTCATCATCACAAGGAATTCTAGAGGATGAGACATTAGTTCCATCAAAAACCACATGTATAGACTCTTCTACAACCTTTGTCTTTTTATTATAGACTCTATATGTGTTGCTAGTTAGGTAGTATCGAATAAATATACCTTTATCTACTCGTGGATCAAATTTACCAAGGTTTGTTTTTCCATTATTATGAATGAAGCATTTGCACCCAAAAGGTTTGAAATATACAATATTTGGTTTTCTACCTTTATAAAGTTTGTAGAGTGTTTTCTTCGAAGTAGGCTTTATTAGAGCTCGATTTAAGATGTAGCACGTGGTGTTAACAGCTTCGGCCCAAAAAGATTTTGGCAAACTATTTTCACAAAACTTAGTTCTTGCCATCTCTTCAAGAGTTTTTTTTTTTTTTTTTTCCTTTTCAACCACTCCATTTTGTTGAAGAGTTCTAGCTGCCGAAACGTTTCTTAAATATTCTTCATTTTGCACTTGTTTACGAAACTTTTTCAAAATTATCAAATGTTTCACTTTTATGAAAATGAGAGTAATCATCAACAATTACAAGTCCACACATTTTTCACAATGGCACAAATATCTAGTAGAATCAAACAAGTCTATATGAAAATGTTCAAGATGCCTTGAGATAAAAACTACATCATTTGGTTTGAAGGAAGATCTTGTTTGTTTTTTATAATGAAGTGCATCACTGTGAACTTTTTCGGAATAAGCTCTCGTGTACCTAGAACATTTTATTTCCTATCAGTAGGTGCATCTAATGCATCCACTATATCTTGAGCTGTGTCTAACTATTTAGAATTAGTGTCATTCTCCTTTAATATTATTATTATTATTTTTTTTTGTTTTAGTAGCTTACTTGCAAAATGTTTCTCTAAGTATTGTGTATTATATTTTTTTTAAAAAAAACTTTTTTTTTAAATTAAAAGAACTGTGGAAAAAGACCATCCATGTTTCTTTTATTTGCAACACCATTCTGTTATAGTATACCGAGAACAAAAAAGCTGAGATCTTATCTCATTTGCTGTTAGGAAATCTAGAAATTCACTCGAAAAATATTTTATTACCTCGATCTAATCGAAGTGACTTAACTTGTTTACCTAATCGCTTTTAAAATTCAACTTTCTGCTCTTTGAATTTCTCCAAAAATGTCCAACTTATATCTCATCAGGTAAACATATCCATGCCTTGAGTAATCATCACTAAATGTGGTTAAGTACCTATAACCACCTCTTGCCTAAACATGCATTGGTCCACATACATTTGTGTGAATCAGCTCAAGCAAGTCACCAACCTTGTTGCCTTTACTCTTAAAGACAGACTTGGTCATATCTCTTTCTATGCACGATTTGCAGACTGGTAATGACCTCAAGTCCAAAGCCTCTATCGTTCCATCTTTTACAAATCTTTGGATCCAGGTCAAATTGGTCAGACCTAAACCTTGGTGTGAGGTGCAGGCATTATCACGTTTCAGGTGTTTTCTTTTAGAAGATTGAACAAGTAAACTTATGTTAGATTCATTTAAACAATTACCAGAGCTTTGATAACGAAATAACATGAATAAACAAATTTTTCATGTACATGTGTAAATAAACTATTTATTTCTCATATTAAAATTTTCATTATCAAAATCAACTAAATAACAATTATCCATTAACCAAAATACAGAAATCAAATTCCCGTATAGCAAAGGTTTAAATAATCAATCATTTAAAATAAAACTCTATCACTAAAGTCTAAGCTAACTTCTCCTACATTTAAGACAGCTATTATTGTATTGTCCCTGACCATTAGGTACAAAACCCATCGTGCAACCTTGAGCCTAGCCTGATCTCCTTTAACATATTACATACTTGGTCAATTGAACCTCAGTCCACCCACCTGGAAATTGGTGGACTCCCAACTGAGCATGACTTAACTAAATATATCTCCACCTGATGGCTTAGCAGTCCTTTTAGGAAGAGTAGCTATGTACTTAGTGTAGTTTCTTCTTCGGTGGCCTAGTTTTCTTGAAAAAGAAACACTTTTCTTTTGCTGACTTCCTTATGGACTTGGTTGCTATAATAGCAACCTTGCCCTTTCCTACCTTTCCAATTGGTCCCTTGTGAGTAGTAATCAAGTCTAACTTATTTTTCAAGGCAAAGTAATTTGGTTCAGTGAATACATTATGTATTCGAAATCAAGTGAAGTTCACCAGCCGTATCCATATCAAAGATATTGTAAATGCAAACATATATTTAATTGTCTAACAAGGGTCATGTATAATGCAGTGATATATATTCTTTTAATTTAGCATGCACAATAAGTAAGATATCCACCAAACTATACTATCAGGCATACAATGATGACCCAAACACACCACTCCTTACTCCCCGGCAGTGCGGTCGCAAGAAGCTAGTTCGGGTGAGAACTATTCTCAATTAACCTGTTTTGTTGTGACTCTTACTAAACATGATTAACTCACCACTTTACCTTAGTCTCTAACATGACACAACAGAGCTCCTTGGGGAGGCCAATGCACCACCCTAGTCAAGTGTAAACTTCCATACAAATACATGAAATACTCCGCGGCAACGTGGTCACTTTGCTTCTTTGCACTTCGATTTATCACAATAGAAGTCTAACCCTGTAATCTGCAAACCGACATGCTCCGCAGGGAAGTTTATTGATCCACTATACTGCTAGAACGTTAATGGAGACGGTGAGGCTACAACAATTGAAACCTCGCTCCCACTTGATTTTTATAACCAGTTATTTTTAATTAACTTGCATTTACAATCTGGATTATCTCATAATCCCCTCAATTAATAAATTTTTTCAAAAATACTATTATTTTACAATATAGATTATCTCATAATACTTGCATTAGAATCTTATTCTAAAACAATTCAATAAAATTAATTAATTAATTTTTAATTAAAACAATACCAACATCTTAATTTAGATTATCACATATCTACTTTTAAAATTTAATTCCAAAAATTAAGTTAAAAAACTTTTTATTTAAAATCAGTAGCGATTTTATGCCTAGACTATCTCATAGTCTATTTTTAGAATCACATTCTAAAAAATAAATAAACTTTAGACTACCTCATAGTCTATTTTAAAATCTTATTCTTAAAATAAAACAAGCCTAGACTATCTCATAATCTGTTTTAGAATCTTATTCCAAAATAACATCAAATGACTTTTATTTAAAATAACACTAATTTATAACTTAAATTATCTCATAAATTAATTTAGAATATCAATCTAAAAAAATTAATTAATGATCATTATATAAATCAGTAAATAAATTATAAAAACAAATAATTGCTGACATAGACATTAGCAGCAGACGTGTACAATCTCATTAATTGAATCTAATTTCATTAGATCAATTTTATCCATTATTATACAAATTAATTGATTCTAATTTCTTTAGATCAATTTTATCGATTATTAAAATATTAAAATATAATTTTATTAGATCAATTTTGTCTGTTGTCTTAAATCATGACTTAGAACATACAATCTCACTATACGAATAACATAATTGCAAATTTATGGCTTGTTCCGAATTAACGATTAACTCATTAAAGATTTAAATAATTTAAAACGTTACTATAAACGACCTTGTTAACTATTAATCTTTTAGCCCATTTAAACAATTTAAATTGATACTTTAAATAACTTAGATAACTATTAGATCTTTTAACTGATTTAAACAATCTAATTAACAATTAATTACTTTGATGATTCAAACCATTTAAATCACAAATACAAACAATCATCTCAATTAATCATTAATTATTTATTGATTTAAACAATTTAAATCGAACCGTCAAATTAAACTCACTTTTCTTCTTAATAAAATATCTATTTTACTAAATCGCCAATCTATTGATTTCTATCTTATTGTACCTAGTCATATATATTATGAATGTAATCAGAGGCTAGCTCTGATACCAATTGTTGGAAAAAGATATGAGCTTTGTTGGAAAAATAAACTCTGATGTTGACTATTGGGTTCACAGTTCTCAACTGTGGTCAGAACAGTGGGCACCTATTAGAGCACTTAGAGTAGGAGACTCTTCTCTCTACTTAAGCCCCTGGTCGGAGAGTAACATTTCGTGACACCTCACGTGTGAGTGTTCTCGGGAATAGGTTTATCTCTATAAACCCTTTTCCCTAATACCGGTTGTTTGGATGAATTTTAAAAAATCTCCCTAGTTTTATAAAGTCAATGCAGCGGAATAGGTTTAGATTTCAAAACTCTGAACCTAGGGTCGATTTAAAATTCCTCATTTTAAATCTACTAACTTAAATTCATAATTTAAATCAACAGATCTAAATTTTTAATTTAGATTTACATGCCTTATACTCTAATACATTCATAACAATACATAAACTTAAACAGGCATAATAACGAATACCATAAATAAATAGAAAAGCGAAACTAAAATAAGAACATACCTGAAATTGCACCAATAATAAAAAATATCAAGAAAATCAAGACCGCGCGATCTTTTACGGAATGACCTCAAACTACCCAAAGGATACACTCCGAAAAATATTAAATTGATGAAAGAAAAGTTTCAACGGAAATGTTTCTCTCAAATTAGGTCTCCGAAACAATTTCCACAAAAACAAAATAAGTTGTTTTAATTGAATGCCAAACCTCAGAAATAGGTACCTCTATTTATAGGTGTATACCGCTGCGAAAAATCCATTTAATTCAATGTGGGATTCGCAGTTAACAAGCAAAACACAATGTTCCATTCAAAAAACAATTTAAAACAGCGGGTTCCGTGCATAGTGCACACATCATGGGCCCCTGTCACCGTGTGTTACGTGTCGCGACCTGATTGGCCAAGGCGCGTGCATGCGAATCCTCCCCAGAGCCACACATATCGCATGCTGGTTGGCCCATCCGCGAATACTTGGATCATGATTTGGGTGCAATTTTTTTTTTTTTTTTTTTTGGCATTGCTTCCTACATGTAAAAATTCATCTAATAAATTTTAATTTTTAAAATTATTTTATTTTATGATTTTTAATTTTATTCATCTCATGAATAAAGCTTTGCAAAATTAATTTACTCATCTTATGGATAAATAATTCATCACATGAGTTCTTTAATATTTTTCCGATGGCAATGGATGCAGAGGCTTGCGCAGAAACCTCAGGGACAATTTAAATCTAGCTCCAAATGGGTTAAATTAATCATCTCATGAAATAAGTTAATTACCATTTAATGAGAATTAATTACACTAAATAAATCTCACTGCATTCCAGACTTAATTTATTTATCCGATGTCTCTCTAATAGACTGTATTGAAGACAACAACCCCTCCACTGGATGTCCATGACAAAGGATAAATATAACCACTGCCATTATCCTTCTCACAGCTTCTCCATTAGTTACTGACTCGCCCTTCACTGAATTATTTATTTATACTTGAACATATTCACGGAATAAATTTCAAATGTCAAACACTTAGAATACTTTGGCCAGGGTTTCTGAACTGTTCAAATATTTGCGAATCAACAAAGGGGACATCTGTATCTCATAAGAGACTGTAGATTCCCTATTGAATACCTTATCCTTGTCATACTTAAGGCCCTACCCAATGTACGTGGGATTCCAGTCAATCGTTTAGACCTTACCTATAGTACACCAAAGTAACTAACGCTCCATGCACAAGTCCAGAATACTCTCAAGATCTGGAGTCATCGTTCAAACAGTACAACGTGAATCACACGTCTCCGATAGTAGTCTAGAAATAAGTAACCCACATGGTCCAACTGAGTGTGTCAATCTTATTAAACTCACTAACCTAACACTTTTCGATCTCCGTCCACATGACCAAGACAAGTCATCTAAAGTGCCACGTTATAGTCTTAACATACAAATAGTCCAAACTTGTCTTCGACTACGAGTCTTTCGAACAACAATCCATGCCATTTGTTCCAAGTCTATCTGTGGCTTAGTCTCATAAACCACTTAGAACAAACATGTAAATTATAGCATGAGGACTACACCCATCTCATGGATGTCCCCTAAAAGAAAATCACATGCAGTATAAATGCTCACATACACAAATTTAACTAGAAAAACGACTGAAACTTCAATTTTATTTATTAATTAAAGCAATATATCCATAATAATTATGAATTTTAGGACACTCTTCTAAACAATCTTCCATTGTCCTAAATCAGATTTATAACAATGTCCATACTCACCCCTTTTAAGTTTGAACCAAAAGCCTATTGAGCCTAACCCTTAGTGAGCACAATTACTTTATTATGAAGTTAGCAATATAATACTGCTTGACATTTCTCTCACTAATGGCTTCCACTCCAACGGTAAAGACATGCTTAGACGTCGAACGTCTATCATATATATTTAACTGGAAGTCTTAAAACAATATATTCAACTGGAACCAGCTCGTCGCTTTGAAAGATCAGGATATAACTTGCAGTCCTTCCTAAGTACTAGAGAAGACGCTTCATTGCCATGTCGTGCATCAAACCCGAGTTAGACTGACATCTCCTTACTATTCCACGGCATAGCAAATATCTGGTCTCGTGCACAACATAGCATACCTGAGGCTCCCACTGCCAAAGCATATGGAATATTCCTCAATTACTCTTCCTCTTGAGGTGTTCTAGAACAGTGCTTAGAAGAAAGAAAGGGACTCCATGCCATACCTTGACAATATTTTGTGGATATAAGTGGCTAGAGAAAGACTCAACATCCTACTCTTACGACCTCGCAGAAGCTTAATCCAAAAAGAAGAGTTGGCTTCTCCTATGCCTTTCATATTGAGCTATCACGACAACCAAGTCTTTACAGCTAATGACACCCCCACATCATTCCTTATGAGTATTATATTGTTGGCAAACAACACCAAGAAAGTCACTAATTTCTCTTAATGTCATTTATGCACGCATGGTTCGTTCAACCAATTGCTCAACACTAGAAGACTTAATTGCTTCATTGTGGCTAAAAGGATAAGATTCAATGCCACAGTCTACCACTAAGGCTCCAGCTATGAACGTGTCAGGTATCCTGACAAACCTCCCACCCCACCTTAGCTATCGTGTACCTGGAACATTTTTGTTCCTATCAGTAGGTGCATCTAATGCATCCACTATATCTTGAGTTGTCTCTGACTGTTTAGAATTAGTGTCATTCTTCTTTAATATTATTTTTTTTTTGTTTTTGTAGCGTACTTGTAAAATGCTTCTCTAAGTATTTTGTATTATATTTTAAAAAAACTTTTTTTTTTAAATAAAAAGAACTGTGGAAAAAGACCATCCTTATTTCTTTTTTTTGCAACACCATTCTGCTATAGTATACCGAGAACAAAAAAGTTGAGATCTTATCTCATTTGCTGTTAGAAAATCCAGAAATTCACCCGAAAAAAATTCAACACCTCGATCTGATCGAAGTGACTTAACTTGTTTACCTAATAGCTTTTAAAATTCAACTTTCTGCTCTTTGAATATGTCCAAAAATGTTCGACTTATATCTCATTAGGTAAACATATCCATGCCTTGAGTAATCATCACTAAATGTGGTTAAGTACCTATAACCACCTCTTGCCTAAACATGCATTGGTCCACATACATCTATGCGAATCAGCCCAAGCAAGTCACCAACCTTGTTGCCTTTGCTCTTAAAGACAGACTTGGTCGTATCCCTTTCTATGCACGATTTGCAGACTGGTAAGGACCTCAAGTCCAAAGTCTCTATCGTTCCATCTTTTACCAGTCTTTGGATCCAGTTCAAATTGGCCTGACCTAAACGTTGGTGTGAGGTGCAGGCATTATCACGTTTAGGGCATTTTCTTTTAGAAGATTGAACAAGTGAATTTATATTAGATTCATTTAAACAATTACCAGAGCTTCGATAAGGAAATAACATGAAAAAACAATTTATTCATGTACATGTGTAAATAAACAATTTATTTCTCATATTAAAATTTTCATTATCAAAATCAACTGAATAACAATTAGCCATTAACTGAAATACAGAAATCAAATTCCCGTACAGCGAAGGTTTAAATAATCAATCATTTAAAATAAAACTCTATCACTAAAGTCTAAGCTAACATCTCCTACACTTGAGACCACTATTATTGTACTGTCCCTGACCATCAGGTACAACACCCATCGTGCAGCCTTTAGCCTAGCCTGATCTACTTTAACATATTACATACTTGGTCAGTTGAACTTAAGTCCACCTACCAGGAAATTGGTGGACTCTTCACTGTGCATGACTTAACTAAGTGAGATATCAACATATCTCCACCGGATGGCTTAGCAGTCCTTTTAGGAAGAGTAGCTATGCACTTGGTGTAGTTTCTTCTCCAGTGGCCTAGTTTTCTTGAAAAAGAAATACTTTTCTTTTGCTGACTTCCTTATGGACTTGGTCGCTACAATAGCAATCTTGCCCTTTCCTATCTTTCCAGTTGGTCCCTTGTGAATAGTATTCAAGTCTAACTTATTTTACAAGGCAAAGTAATTTGGTTCAGTGAGTGCATTATGGATTCGAAATCAACTGAAGTTCGCTCGCCGTATCCATATCAAAGATACTGTAAATGCAAACATATATTTAATTGTCTAACAAGAGTCATGTATAATGCAGTGATATATATTCTTTTAATTTAGCATACACAATAAGTATGATATCCACCAAACTGTACTATCATACATACAATGATGACCCAAACACACCACACCTTACTCCCTGGCAGCGCGGTCGCACGAATCTAGTTCGAGTGGGAACTATTCTCAAATAACCTGTTTTGTTGTATCTCTTACTAAACATGATTAACTCCGCACTTTACCTTAGTCTCTAACATGACACAACAGAGCTCCTCGGGGAGGCTAATGCACTACGCTAGTCAAGTGTAAACCATTACCTTAACTTCCATACGAATACATGAAATGCTCCACTGCAAAATGGTCGCATTGCTTCTTCGCACTTCAATTTATCCCAATAGAAGTCTTACCCTGTAAGCCGCAAACCGACATCCTCCGCAGAAGGTCTATCGATCTACTATACTGCTAGACCGGTAATGGAGACCGTGAGGTTACAACAATTGAAACCTCGCTCCCACTTGATTTTTATAACCAGTGATTTTTATTTAAATTGCATTTACAGCCTGGATTATCTCATAATTCCCTTTAGAATCTCATTCAAAAATTAACCAAAATTAATTAATTCATTCATTCAAAAATACTATTATTTTACCATATAGATTATCTCATAATCTTGCATTAGAATCTCATTCTAAAATAAATTAATTAATTAATTTTTAATTAAAACAATACCAACATCTTAATTTAGATTATCACATAATCTACTTTTAAAATTTAATTCCAAAAATTAAGTTAAAAACCATTTTATTTAAAATCAATAGCGATTTTATGCTTAAACTATCTCATACTCTATTTTAAAATCTTATTCTAAAAATAAAACAAGCCTAGACTATCTCATAATCTATTGTAGAATCTTACTCTAAAATAATACCTAATAACTTTTATTTAAAAAAATATTGATTTATAACTTATGTTATCTCATAATTTAATTAGAATATCATTCTAAAAAAAATTAATTAATAATCATTACACAAATCAGTAAATAAAATTATAAAAAAAATAATTGCTTACGTTGACATCAACAGCTGACGTGTACAATCTCATTAATTGAATCCAATTTCATTAGATCAATTTTATCCATTATTATAAAACTTAATTGGATCTAATTTCATTAGATCAATTTTATCTATTATTAAAATATTTGAATCCAATTTTATTAGATCAATTTTGTCTGTTGTCGTAAATCATGACGGAGAACGTACAATCTCATTATACGAATAACATAATCGCAAATTTATGGGTTGTTCCGAATTAACGATTAACTCATTAATGATTTAAACAATTTAAAACGTTACTATAAACGACCTAGTTAACTATTACTCTTTTAGCCGATTTAAACATTTTAAATCGATACTATGAATAACCAAGTTAACTATTAGATCTTTTAACTGATTTAAACAATCTAATTAAAAATTAATTACTTTGATGATTCAAACCATTTAAATCACAAATACAAACAATCATCTCAATTAATCACTAACTCTTTATTGACTTAAACAATTTAAATCGAACCACCAAATTAAACACACTAATATCTATTTTACTAAATCGCCAATCTATTGATTTCGATCTTATTGTACCTACTCATATATATTATGAATGTAATCAGAGGCTGGCTCTGTTACCAATTGTTAGGAAAAGATATGAATTTTGTTGGAAAAATAAACTCTAATGCTGACTATTGGGTTCACAGTTCTTAACTGTAGTCAGAACTATATGCACCTATTAGAGCACTTAGAGTAGGAGACTCTTCTCTCTACTTAAGCCCCTGGTCAGAGAGTCACATTTCGTGACACCTCACGTATGAGAGTTCCTGGGAATAGGTTTATCTCTATGAACCCTTTGCCCTAATACCGGTTGTATGGAAAAATTTTAAAAATTCTCCATAGTTTTATAAAGTTAAGGCAGCAGTATAGGTTTAGAATTCAAAACTCTAAACCTAGGGTCAATTTAAAATTCCTAATTTTAAATCTACTGACTTAAATTCATAATTTAAATCAATAGATCTAAATTTTTAATTTAGATCTACAGACCTTATACTCTAATACATTCATAACAATACATAAACTAAACAAGCATAATAACGAATACTATAAATAAATAGAAAAGCGAAACTAAAAGAAGAAGAAAAGAAGAACAGGCCTAGAATTGCTCCATTAATAAAAAATATCAAGAAAATTGAGACCCCGTGATCTTTTACGCGATGACCTCAAACTGCCCACAAGGTGGGCTCCGAAAAATATTAAACTGAAGAAAGAAAAATTTCAACAGAAATGTTCCTCTTAAATTAGGTCTCCGAAACAATTTCCACAAACCCAAAATAAGTTGTTTTGATTCAATGCCAAACCTCTGAAATAGGTACCTCTATTTATAGGAGTATACCACCGCAAAAAAATCCAATTAATCCGATGTGGGATTCGCAGTTAACAAGCAAAACACAGTGTTTCATTCAAAAAGCAATTTAAAACGACGAGTTCCGTGCACAGTGCACGCGTCTTGGGCCCCTGTCACCGTGTGCCACGTGTCGCGACCTGATTGGCCAAGGCGTGTGCATGCGAATCCTCCCCAGAGCCGCACATATCGCACGTTGGTTGGCCCATCCGCAAATACTTGGATCATGATTTGTGCGCGATCTTTTTTTTTTTTTTTTGGCTTTGCTTCCTATATGTAAAAATTCATCTAATGAATTTTAGTTTTCAAAATTATTTTAGTTTATGATTTTTAATTTTATTCATCTCATGAATAATGCTTTGCAAAATTTAATTTACTCATCTTATGGATAAATAATTCATCACATGAGTTCTTTAATATTTTTTTGATGGCAATAAATACTGAGGTTTGCGCAGAGACCTCAGGGACAATTTAAATCTAGCTTCAAATGGGTTAAATTAAGCATCTCATTAAATAAGTTAATTACTATTTAATGAGACTTAATTGCACTAAACAAATCTCTCTGCACCCCAGACTTAAATTATTTATCCGATATCTCTCTAATAGTCTGTATTGAAGACAACAACCCCTCCACTGGGTGTCCATGACAAAGGATAAATATTACCACTACCATTATCCTTCTCACAGCTTCTCCATTAGTTACCGACTCGCCCTTCACTGAATAATTTATTTATTCTTGAACATATTCGCAGTATAAATGCCAAATGTCAAACACTTAGAATACTTTAGCAAAGATTTCTGAACTGCTCAAATATTTGCGAATCAACTAAGGGGACATCTGTATCTCATAAGAAACTGTAGATTCCCTATTGAATACCTGATCCTTGTCACACTTCACGCCGCTACCCAGTGTATGTGGGATTCTAGTCAATCGTTTAGACCTTACTTATAGTACATCAAAGTAACTAACGCTCCACAGCCAAGTCCAAAATACCCTCAGGATCTAGAGTCGTTGTTCAAATAGTACAACGTGAATCACTCATCTCTGATAGTAGTCTAGAAATAAGTAAACCACATGGTCCAACTCAGTGTGTAAATCTTATTAAACTCACAAACCTAACACTTTTGGATCTCCATCCACATGACCAAGACAAGTCGTCGAAAGTGTCATGTTATAGTCTTAACATACAAGTGGTCCAAATTTGTCTTTGACTACGAGTCTTTCGAACAACAATCCATACTATTTGTTCCTAGTCTATTTGAGGATTAGTCTCATAAACAACTTAGAGCAAACTTATAAATTATAGTATGAGGACTATACCCATCTCATGGATGTCTCCCAAAAGAAAATCACATGCAGTATAAATGCTTACATTCACAAATTTAACTAGAAAAACGACCGGAACTTCAATTTTATTATTAATTAAAGCAATATATCCAGAATAAATATGGATTTCAGGACACTGTTCCTAACAATCTCCCGCTTGTCCTAAATCTAATTTATGACAATGTCTATACTCACCCCTTTTAAGTTTGAACCAAAAGTCTGTTGAGCCTAACCCTTTGTGAGCACAATTACTTTATTGTGAAGTTAGCAATACAATGCTGCTTGACATTCCTCTCACTAATGGCTCCTACTCCAAGGGTAAAGACATGCTTAGACGTCGAACGTCTATCATATATATTTAATTGGAAGTTCTAAAACAATATATTCAACCGGAACCAGCTCCTCACTTTGAAAGATCAGCATATAACTTGTAGTCCTTCTAAAGTACTAGAGAAGAGGCTTCATTGCCGCTAGTGCATCGGACCAGAGTTAGACTGACATCTCCTTACTATTCCACAGCATAGCAAATATCTGGTCTTGTGCACATCATAGCATACATGAGGCTCCCATTGCCAAAGCATATGGGATATTCCTCAATTACTCATCCTCTTGAGGTGTCCTAGAATAGTACTCAAAAGAAAGAAAGGGACTCCATGCCATACCTTGACAATATTTTGTTGATATAAGTGGCTGGGGAAAGACTCAACATCCTACACTTATGACATCGCAGAAGCTTAATCCAAAGAGTAGAGCTGGCTTCTCCTATGTCTTTCATATTGAGCTATCATGACAACCAAGTTTTTACAGCTAATGACACACCCACATCATTGCTAATGAGTAGTATATTGTTGACATACAACACCAAGAAATTCACTACTTTCTCTTAATGTTGTTTGTACACGCATGGTTCATTCGACCAATTGCTCAAAACTAGAAGATTTAATTGCTTCATTGTGGCTAAAAGGACTACATTCAATGCCACGGTCTCCCACTAAGGCTCCCGCTATGAACCTGTTAGGTGTCCTGACAAACCTACCACCACACCTAAGCTCTCGTGTACCTGGAACATTTTAGTTCCTATCAGTAGGTGCATCTAATGCATCCACTATATCTTGAGTTGTGTCTAACTGTTTAAAATTAGTATCATTCTCCTTTAATATTATTTTGTTTTCATTTTTGTAGCTTACTTGCAATATGCTTCTCTAAGTATTTTGTATTATATTTAAAAAAAAACTTTTTTTTTAAAAATTAAAAGAACTGTGGAAAAACACGATCCTTGTTTCTTTTATTTGCAACACCATTCTGCTATAGTATACCGAGAACAAAAAAGCTGAGATCTTATCTCATTTGCAGTTAGGAAATCCAGAAATTCACCCGAAAAATATTCAGCGCCTCGATCTGATCGAAGTGACTTAACTTGTTTACCTAATAGCTTTTAAAATTCAACTTTCTGCTCTTTGAATTTCTCCAAAAATGTCCGACTTATATCTCATCAGGTAAACATATCCATGCCTTGAGTAATCATCACTAAATGTGGTTAAGTACCTATAACCACCTCTTGCCTAAACATGCATTGGTCCACATACATCTGTGTGAATCATCTCAAGCAAGTCACCAACCTTGTTGCCTTTACTCTTAAAGACAGACTTGGTCATATCTCTTTCTATGCACGATTTGAAGACTGGTAATGACCTTAAGTCCAAAGCCTCTATCGTTCCATATTTTACCAGTCTTTGTATCCAGTTCAAATTGGTCTGACCTAAACATTGGTGTGAGGTGCAGGCATTATCACGTTCATGGTGTTTTCTTTTAGAAGATTGAACAAGTGAACTTATGTTAGATTCATTTAAACAATTACCGGAGCTTTGATAAGGAAATAACATGAATAAATAATTTATTCATGTACATGCGTAAATAAATAATTTATTCAACTGAATAACAATTATCCACTAAACGAAATATAGAAATCAAATTCTCGTACATCGAAGGTTTAAATAATCAATCGTTTAAAATAAAACTCTATCACTGAAGTCTAAGCTAACATCTCCGACTCTTAAGACCACTATTATTGTACTGTCCCTGACCATAAGGTACAACACCCATCGTGCAGCCTTTACCCTAGCTCGATCTCCTGCAACATATTACGTACTTGGTCAGTTGAACCTGAGTCCACCCACCAAGGAACTGGTGGACTCTCAACTGCGCATGACTTGACCAAGTGAGATATCAACATATCTCTACCAGATGGCTCAGCAGTCCTTTTAGGAAGAGTAGCTATGTACTTGGTGTAGTTTCTTCTCCAGTGGCCCAGTTTTCTTGAAAAAGAAACACTTTTCTTTTGCTGACTTCCTTATAGACTTGGTTGCTACAATATCAACCTTGCCCTTTCCTATCTTTCCAGTCTGTCCCTTGTGAGTAGTAATCGAGTCTAACTTATTTTTCAAGGCAAAGTAATTTGGTTCAGTGAGTACATTATGTATTCAAAATCAAGTGAAGTTCGCCAACCGTATCCATATCAAAGATACTGTAAATGCAAACATATATTTAATTGTCTAACAAGAGTCATATATAATGCAGTGATATATATTCTTTTAATTTAGAATACACAATAAGTAAGATATCCACCAAATTGTACTATCATGCATACAATGGTGACCCAAACACACCAGTCCTTACTCTCCGGCAGTGCGGTCGCACGAAGCTAGTTCGGGTGAGAACTATTCTCAATTAACCTGTTTTGTTGTAACTCTTACTAAACATAATTAACTCGCCACGTTACCTTAGTCTCTAACATGACCCAATAGAGCTCCTCGGGGAGGCTAATGCACCATGCTAGTCAAGTGTAAACCATTACCTAAACTTCCATACAAATACATGAAATACTCCACGGCAACATGGTCGCATTGCTTCTTTGCATTTCGATTTATCCCAATAGAAGTCTAACCCTGTAATCCGCAAACCGACATCGTCCGCAGGGAGATCTATCGATCCACTATACTGCTAGACCAATAATGGAGACCGTGAGATTACAACAATTGAAATCTCGCTCCCACTTGATTTTTATAACCAGTGATTTTTAATTAACTTGCATTTACAACCTGGATTATCTCATAATCCCCTTTAGAATCTCATTCAAAAATTAACCAAAATTAATTAATTAAGTTGTTCAAAATACTATTATTTTACAATATAGATTTTCTCATAATCTTGCATCAGAATCTCAATCTAAAACAAATCAATAAAATTAATTAATTAATTTTTAATTAAAACAATACCAACATCTTAATTTAGATTATCACATAATCTGCTTTTAAAATTTAATTCCAAAAATTAAGTTAAAAAACTTTTTATTTAAAATCAATAACGTTTTTACGCTTAGACTATCTCATAGTCTATTTTCAGAATCTCATTCTAAAAAAAAAATAAACTTTTAGACGACCTCATATTTTATTTTAAAATCTTATTGTAAAAATAAAACAAGCCTAGACTATCTCATAATCTATTTTAGAATCTTATTCTAAAATAATATCAAATAACTTTTATTTAAATAACACTGCTTTACAACTTAAATCATCTCATAATTTAATTTAGAATATCATTCTAAAAAAATTAATTAATAATAATTATATAAATCAGTAAATAAGATTATAAAAAAAATAATTACTAACGTTGACATCAGCAGCTGACGTGTACAATCTCATTAATTGAATCTAATTACATTAGATCAATTTTATCCATTATTAAAATATTCAAATCTAATTTTATTAGATCAATTTTGCTTGTTGTCGTAAATCATGATTGAGAACGTACAATCTCATTATACGAATGGCATAATCCCAAGTTTATGGGTTGTTCCGAATTAACAATTAACTCATTAATGATTTAAACAATTTAAAAAGTTACTATAAACGACCTAGTTAACTATTAATCTTTTAGCCGATTTAAATAATTTAAATCGATACTTTAAATAACCTAGTTAACTATTAGATCTTTTAACGGATTTAAACAATCTAATTAACAATTAATTACTTTGATGATTCAAACCATTTAAATCACAAATACAAACAATCATCTCAATTAATCGTTAATTCTTTATTGATTTAAACAATTTAAATCAAACCATCAAATTAAACTCACTTTTCTTCTTAATAAAATCTCTATTTTACTAAATTGCCAATCTATTGATTTCGATCTTATTGTACCTAGTCATATATAATATGAATGTAATTAGAGGCTCGCTTTGATACCAATTGTTAGGAAAAGATATGAATTTTGTTGAAAAAATAAACTCTGATGCTGACTATTGGTTCACAGTTCTCAACTGTGGTCACAACAATGGGCACCTATTAGAGCATTTAGAGTAGGAGACTCTTCTGTCTACTTTAGCCTTTGGTTGGAGAGTCACATTTCATGACACCTCACATGTGAGAGTTCCCGGGAATATCTTTATCTCTATAAATCCTTTGCCCTAATACCGGTTGTTTGGACGAATTTTTAAAATTCTCTCTAGTTTTATAAAGTTATTGCAGTGGAATATGTTTAGAATTCAAAACTCTAAACGTAGGGTCGACTTAAAACTCCTAATTTTAAATCTACTGACTTAAATTTATAATTTAAATCTTTTTTTTTTTTGGTAAGTCAGCGAAATATATAGATGAAAGAAAAGAAAACAATCTACAAGGGACATACCCCAGGACACGGCCGAAGCCTACAAGTATGAGGCAACGTCAAAAAAAGCAGACAGAGTCCGTACAACATACAACCAAAAGACAAACTAAGGGAACAAAAAGAAACTAAGTCTCAAAAACCCCAGTGCCGGAGCAACGAGGCATGACGGTGAGCTCCTCTGAACGAAGAAGCAGCAAGTAAGCGGCTCCTGACCAAACTCGTAATCTCCTCTCGAACGGCCGCAACCGATCTGGACTGAGAACGCTGAAACCGAAGGTTGCGCTCATACCAGATAGTATACACAGTCGCAGAGAGGCAGAGTCGAGCTATGATACTGCAAATCTCTCACCCCCTGAGATGCTGAGCAGCCCAAGCGACAAGAGCGACACAAGGAAGGGTAGGCTAAGCGATAGATGTACTCGGAGTCGCAAAGTTCCAGACCGAGGCAGAAAAGGAACAGGCGAAGAAGAGGTGCTCATGAGTCTCGTCAGCAGAACCACAGAGAACACAAGCACTCTGAACCTCTCGTGCTCCGAAATGCCGATGTCGGTCTCGGGTCCAAAGTCGCTGCCGAGAAGCGAGCCAGAGAATGAAGGAGTGTCGCGGTACATGCATCTGAAACCATAGAAGGTGATGCACAGTGTCCTCCGTTCTCCTACTTCGCAGCATCTCCCAAGCGGACTTGGTGGTGAAGGTCCCCGCGGGGTCCCCTAACCACCGGATGGAGTCCGCTACACCAGCCCGAGGGCTAAAGTAAATCATGTCCCAGATGGGTCGGAGCTCCAGGCAACCCCGTGGAAATCTCCACTGACCACCCTCAATAATGGATGAGACTCGAGCATCCCAATGAAGTCCAGAAGAGGTGAGCAGTCGAGCAGGGAAGCGCTCCAAAAGACAACCACATGGCAGCCAGTAATCTGTCCAAAGAGCAGTGTCAAGACCGTCACCAGAGCTCGTCCCCCGGATAGTCCAAAAGCTCCTCCCTCGAAGTTGGTTCAGATGAACCCAACGCGGCCAAATCGAAGAGGAGTCAGATAGAAGGAACCAGATATGCTTCATAATTGAAGCCTGATTCCACTCAGCAAGACGGCGAAGTCCAAGACCACCCTCCCACCAAGGGTAGCACAAATGCCTCCAAGCGACCTTCGGCCCTCCCGGGGCCAACGAAGATCCTCTCCAAAGGAATGCCGCAAGATTCTATTCGATCTTCCTGATCATCATCTCCGGGAGCATGAAGATCGACGACCAGTAGACCTGAGTGGCAAAAAGAACAGTCTGAATAAGCTGCAGGCGACCAGCATATGAAAGTGAGCGGGAGGTTCAGAGCCATATACGAGAGAGGATGCGATCCAGCAGTGGCTTGCAGTCGATGCACCGCAGCCGAGAAGTGATAAGAGGTACTCCCAGATAGCGAACTGGGCACTGCCCAAGGCTGAAACCTAGAACACCCAAAATGTCCCGCTGAGCCACAGAGTCCACCCCCGCGAGAAAAACTGAGCTCTTTGCTGCATTCGAGGAGAGTCCCGAGAGTACAGCAAAGCGGTCCAAAACCTCACGAATAACAGAGACACTACCCATATCACCTCCACAGATGATCATCAAGTCATCAGCAAAACACAGGTGTGTCAACCCAGTACGACGGCAGCGCGGATGATAACGAAAGCGCGGGTCATCAATGGCACGGCGAAGTAGCCCTTAAAGTCCCTCCATAGCGATAACAAACAGGTAAGGAGAGAGAGGGTCACCCTGATGGACACCCCGACTGGAGCGAAAGAACACCTGAAGTTCGCCATTGATGGCGACAGAAAAGCGGGCGGTAGAGAGGCACTCATGGATCCAACCAATCATGACCTCGGGTATCCCCATACTCCTCATCCCAGCTAGAATGAAATCCCACCGAACAGTATCAAAAGCCTTACGGATATCGACCTTCAGTGCACAACGGGGCGACACCTGAAGGTGGTAACCGCGCATCAACTCCTGTGTCAAAAGGATGCTGTCAGAGATCCGACGACCCGGAACAAACGATGTCTGAGCATCACCAATCAACCCGGGAAGGACACCCTTCAACCTGTTTGCAATGATCTCAGTGATACACTTGTAGATGACATTGCAACAGGAGATAAGGCGGAAGTCGCCAAAGGTGGAAGGAGACTCCACTTTAGGCACGAGACATATCCTGGTGGCATTTAGGGCACCCAGCATGCTCCCTGAGACGAAGAAAGACTGCACGGCCCTAATCACTGCTCCCCCGACCACCTCCCAGGCCCTCTTAAAAAAGAGGGAGGTGTAACCATCAGGCCCCGGGGCCCTGTCATCACCGATGGAAAAAAGAGCATCCCGGACCTCGGCAGCAGTGACTGTGGAGATAAGCGGGCGAGCCTGATCCTCTGAAATGCGAGCCTAAAAAATGTCAGAAACATCCTCAGATAACGGACCACCTGGTTCAGTCAACAAATCCTGGAAGAAGGCAACCCCAGCATGGGAGATACATTTTTAATTTAGATCTACAGGCCTTATACTCTAATACATTCATAACAATACATAAACTTCAACAGGCATAATAACAAATGCTATAAATAAATAGAAAAGCGAAACCAAAAGAAGAAGGAAAAAAGAACATACCTGAAATTGCTCCAATAATAAAAAATATCAAGAAAATTGAGACCCGCGATCTTTTATGCAACGACCTCAAACTGCCCAGAGGGTAGGCTCCGAAAAATATTAAACAGAGGAAAGAAAAATTTCAGCGGAAATGTTTCTCTTAAATTAGGTCTCCGAAACAATTTCCACAAACCCAAAATAAGTTGTTTTGATTGAATGCTAAACATCTGAAATAGGTACCTCTATTTATACGAGTATACTGCCACGAAAAAATCCAATTACTTTGATATGGGATTCGCAGTTAACAAGCAAAACGCAATGTTTCAGTCAAAAAGCAATTTAAAACAACGGGTTCCATGCACTGTGCACACATCATGGGCCCCTGTCACCGTGTGCCACGTGTCGTGACCTGATTGGCCAAGGCGCGTGCATGCAAATCCTCCCCAAAGCCGCACATATCGCACGCTGGTGGGCCCATCTGTGAATACTTGGATCATGATTTGTGTGCAATTTTTTTTTTTTGGCTTTGCTTCGTACATGTAAAAATTCATCTAATGAATTTAATTTCCAAAATTATTTTATTTAATGACTTTTAATTTTATTCATCTCATGAATAATGCTTTGCAAAATTAATTTACTCATCTTATAGATAAATAATTCATCACATGAGTTCTTTAATATTTTTCCGATGGCAATGGATATAGAGGCTTGCGCAGGGACCTCGGCGACAATTTAAATCTAGCTCCAAATGGCTTAAATTAATTATCGCGTGAAATAAGTTAATTACCATTTAATGAGACTTAATTCCACTAAATAAATCTCACTGCACTCTAGACTTAAATTATTTATCCGATATCTCTCCAATAGACTGTATTGAAGACAACAACCCCTCCACTGGATGTCCATGACAAAGGATAAATATAACCACTTCCATTATCCTTCTCACAGCTTCTCCACACTTGAACATATTCACAGTATAAATTCCAAATGTCAAACACTTAGAATACTTTGGCCAAGGTTTCCGAACTGTTTAAATATTCGCGAATCAACTAAGGGCACATCTGTATCTCATAAGAGACTGTAGATTCCCTATTGAATACCTGATCCTTATCACACTTCACACCGCTACCCAGTGTACGTGGGATTCCAGTCAATCGTTTAGATCTTACTTATTGTACACCAAAGTAACTAAGGCTCTATGCACAAGTCCAGAATACCCTCAGAATTTAGAGTCGTTGTTCAAAGAGTACAACGTGAATCACTCATCTCCGCTAGTAGTCTTGAAATAAGTAACCCACATGGTCCAACTCAGTGTGTTTATCTTATTAAACTCATTAACTAACATTTTTGGATCTCCATCCACATGGCCAAGACAAGTCATCTAAAGTGTCACGTTATAGTCTTAATATTCAAGTGGTCTAAACTTGTCTTCGACTACGAGTCTTTCAAACAACAATCCATACCATTTGTTCCAAGTCTATCTGTGGCTTAGTCTCATAAACCACTTAGAACAAACATGTAAATTATAGTATGAGGACTACACCCATTTCATGGATGTCTCCCAAAAGAAAATAACATGCATTATAAATGCTCACGTACACAAATTTAACTAGAAAAACGACTGGAACTTCAATTTTATTTATTAATTAAAGCAATATATCCAGAATAAATATGGATTTCAGGACATTGTTCCTAACACCCGGGTCACAATTAGAGTATACACAAGCCATTGGTTGTCTTATGTACGCCATGACGAGCACAAGGCCTGACATCGTCTTTGCTGTTGGAAAGCTGAGTAGATATACTAGCAATCCAAGTAAGATACACTAGGATGTAGTACATCATGTACTGAAATACCTTAAGAAGACTATGAGCTATGGTCTTTCTAATGTAGGGTATCCACCTATTTTGGAGGGGTACTCTAATGCGAGTTGGATCTCCAATGTGGAGGATCATGTATCCACAAGCGGATGGGTATCCTTGCTTGGTGGGGGTGCAGATTCTTGGGGATCCAAGAAACAAAATTACATATATGATTCTACTATAGTGGCATAGTTTATAGCTCTTGCATCTACGGCTAAAGAGGTCAAGTGGTTAAAGGATCTCTTGTATGAGATACCTTTGTAGCCTAAGCCGATCTCGCCATAATCTATTCCACTGCGATAGTCAAGCTATGCTATTTAAAGTGTATAGTGATGTGTATAACGGGAAGTCTAGACACATTGGTGTAAGGCATAGTATAGTGAGACATCTAATTCGAGAAGGTGTTCATGAGAACAAGTCAGAATCTAGCAGATCTATTTACAAAAAGGCCTAGTTAGAGACTTAGTTCTACAAACAAGTGAAGGGATGGGTTTGAAACCCATCATTATTAGTCGCCCATGATGGGCCCTCAACTTGATGCCTAGTATGACACTAGGTATCAGGTTTAATAAGAGACTTGTCATCTGTATGACTGTAAGCACTACATTAGAATCTTTTCATCCCGAGTGTGAAGTTCTTGGTACCCGCGTCAGAAATGCGAAGAGGATAAGCTAATGCCGTTAATGGACCCGGTTTTAAATTCTTATTAAATGTCGTGTCATAGGGACATGATCAATGAGATCCACCTTAGTGAGTGTTGAAGTTTGGCAGCTTCAAAGGGGTGATTTTTGACTTAGGGTTTGGCCCTAAAACACTCACGAAAGGGTAAAAGACATAAGCCATAAATGTGTCGATTTGGGAGTTATAGGGTGTGTACGGGGGAGTACGCCTTGTGCGTAATTAGATAATCGGTTAGTCGAATGTGTTGTATGGTTTAAAGCTTGGTCTACCATTTTCGATCCGATTAACTGTATGGTCTTTTCACTAGCTGGGGGTTCAATCGTGAGACACCCTCGTTGATGCACAATAAGGCCCCTCTTAACTGAGATGTTATTATTTGAGATTGATTGCATTTTGAAATTGATGGGGCAATGTTTATGTATTTTCAAAATATGTAAAGAGTAATATGTTAAATGTTTGATTAATATATGTATAAGATGTGTTTAAGATTGTCCTAATGCATATCATAAGTGTTTAAAACTTGTTAGGGGTGTGTGTCGACACACGGGCCATGTGTGTCGACACACAATCCAACGGAACCGTAGGAGAACAGCTGTGTGTTGACACACAGCCTTTACATAAGCACACGAAAGAAATCTGTGTGTCAACACACGGGTTTGCAATAACCTGTGTGTCGATGTGTGTGTCAACACATAACTTCAACACATAGGACAGTTTTTATATTTTTCGGGCAGTTTTTTCTTGGTTTTTGGCAGTTATTTTTAGGATGTTTTGGGACATCATCCTTCTTATAAGTATACATATATTCCCCTTGATTTGGACTACTTGAATTGAATCAAAAAAGGCTTAAGAAAAGAGATTGCAAAAGAACTTAAAATGTTTTTGTGTTCATGTGTTCTTGTGTTCAAGTGAAAGTTTGATAAATTCATTCTCTCTACATCTCACTCAATCTCTCCTCTTACACACTCTCTCTTCATATTTGGTTGTTGCTGTATCCCAGAGGATATTTCATTTACCGAAATAAACCTTAAGGAAAGTGATTACATGGCCTCAACACTTAAGATCATCTGATTACTTGGTTGTAAGGTTTTTGCAAGTATTTGAAGATTTGCTCTAACATGACATTAATTGTATCAAAAAAATTATCAGATACTATTAGGTGATCTTTTGGTATCGGTAATTTTTTGATGTAACATTCAATGCAAAAGATTTATCACAATACTACTGCCTTCTACCCTTTAGTTAGGGATGTTGTTTTCTAACACCAACCCTTTAGTGCCACGAAATTAGTATTGGAATGGTATCGGATCAATTTTCGATACTATAGTGTTATAGCATCGGAAAAATGGCTTTTAGTGTCGGTTAATTTTCAATACCGAAGGGCCTTTTTCTTGTAGCCTTACCTTATGTATCTTATCTTGATTATCAAAACTTCATCTTCAATTCTATGAATAAAATGGAAGGTAAGGGTTTCAACATTCTTTCATTTTTACCATGAAAACAACATATAAAATACAAACCAATACAATAGCGACTAATGGGCAGCCAGCAGATTTAGTTAGCTCACCATATTGATCGCATTACTTGTTCATGGCCCATAAGAAATCAATATACCTCCAGAACCAGATAAACCGCCATCAGTCCATTCACTAAAAGAATCATGTTATAGACACGTGTAACATACAAATGAAGCACATGTAAGCATGGGCAATATCGTCAATGACTCCTTTTTTGAATTATCATACTCATCATTCATGGAAGTAACTTTCAAAGATCCACATGAATTGTGTGGGAATGATGACCACAAATAAGAGCATTACAAAAGCAGATCAAAGTATATACATAAAAAAAAATTAGTGTTATGTAATGTCTCTTTTATTAAAGGATAATGCTAAGAGGTACATACTTATATAGGGTGATTTGGTGGATCAATACAGACAATTCTCCAAAATTTCTGGCTAAGATTCTCATGATAATATCCTCTTCTGTGCTCTTGAATTTATCTAACTGCAACCTTGTCTACCGCCTATTACTCTCATGATATACAAGTAATATATTAGTACCTACATGAAGAAGTTAGTCCAAGTATTATATCATAAGTTATTGCAAAATATTATATAACCCAGAAATAAAACTATGATTATAACTCTAACACGACAGTAAATCAAGGTTTTGATCAATAGTTTTTCGCGTAAATCTTGAATGATAATCAAAAGCTACCAAACCCCACCACAACCACCAACTTTCAATTCTATCTACCCATTAACAACCATAAACTTCTCGGTATATATAAAACAGCATATACACAAGAATCACCCAACATAAAAACAGAGGCAAAAACTGAAGAATTTCCTTCTAAGTCTAAAGTTTTTGTAGATGGAGGAGATGAAGCACAGCAGCAGCGCCATCAAGAACAACAAGGGTGAAATAATTCACAGCCAAGTTAAAAAGATAAGAGATTGAGAAAATCAAGCACCCATCTTTGCAGCAGCCAGACATGTGGTGGGTCAATCGAGAGATGGCTCGGCGGCAGCGCCCTCGCTCGTCCTTGGAATTGACCCAGAAAGCCATCTCTGTAGGAAATTAATGGTGAAGCTCACAAACTTCTGTAAATGAAAAAGATCAATGGAGGTTATCATGTTTGCAGCTGTCATAATCTTTATTCTTTATTATGTTTGTGCCCCTTCCCCATTTGGGTTTTGTTTTGCAATTTTGGCCTCAGATGTACATCCCTTTTTATATAAAAAGGCTAAATTGAAATCAAACAGATCTTTTAACTTTCAGTTTTATCAAATATACTCCCTAAACTAGTTGAGCTACAGAACATTACTTGATGCTCACTTGATTTTTAGCAGTTGATGATGTAAAAAAGTTGGTGGAATTATATTAAAGTGTCTAGTTAATAAATTGATAAGTTGGGAGGTGTATTTGGTGAAACTTTAAATTTTGATAAGGTTAATTCGATTTCAAGTAATAGTTAGTAAAATATCTATGTCAATTGTGTACCCTTTTGTGGGGATTAAAATATGATTCCAGTGTTATATATGATATATGTACAATTTGACAATATTATGTAGACTTCCTCACCTCTCATGCTAAGTAATAATCCCGTCCCCTGTTTTCTTAGAAATATCCCTAAGATTCAAATTTTAGAGGGTGGGTGTTTTTCTTTATTTCAATTATTTGAGGGTGTGTTGTGGTATATAATGCAGGCTTAAATTACTAAGACCCATAGGTATTTTAGAGAACTACCACGCTTCCTTGAGTAGGATTAGTAGTTAAAGCCCGCTCCCTTTCGGCTAAGTTCCTGAGTTCAATGTAATCAATCCCATCCCAGCATTTCCTGAGAAAAAGCCTTCTAATATTCTTACAACGTCTTGGGAACTCTCTTTCTACATGTAAAACAAAAATTATGTCATTTCATATATCTGATCCTCAAACCCCTTTCCGGTTCTTGCTTGCGTCTATGTTGATTAGTTTTTGGGCTTTCATCTATGGTCTATTTCAGTTAACTATCTGATGCAGCCCTTTACAAACTTGGCGGTACTATTTGGCTGGTGCAAGGCGCTTGTGGTGTTTAATAGGTGGTTGGAAGAAGCTAAACTCATCTTTAATAATTATCAAGATCCCCTTCTTCCCCTTGTGTTTTTCTTGCCTTTTTCTATTTGTTACCATCTTCTTTCCTTTTATAGTGTTTAAGTGATGGGACTTAGGTGTTATATGTGATATGATAAGGGGACAAGTGTTCTTTCTTTCTTTATAAGATAAGTTTTCTCTTATTTGTCTTTATCTTTCTTTTGGATGTACTAGGTATTAAAGTGGGTTAGTTCTGTCGTTTTATTCTTATCTATGCGAATTACATTGATTTTTCCTTTTACTGAGCTAATTGTATTAGTTTTTCTTCTTACTGGGTGATTTGTGTTGGTTTTTCCCTTTGCTGGGTAAATTGTGTTAGTTTTTTCTCTCTACTGGGCAAATTGTGTTGGTTTTTCCTCTTGTTGGGCAAATTGTGTTGATTTTTCCCCTTACTGGATGAATTGTGTTGGTTTTTCCCCTTACTGGACGAATTGTGTTGGTTTTTCCCCCTTACTGGGCGAATTGTGTAGGTTTTTTTCCACTTATTAGGTGAATTGTGTTAGTTTTTCCCTTTACTAGGCGAATTGTATTAGTTTTTTCCCCCTATTGGGCCAATGGTGTTGGTTTTTTTCCTACTGAGCGAATTGTGTTGATTTTTTTTTTGCTTTTTTCACGAACTACAAACATATTATCACCCCACTTTTCAAACGAACATTTATATTTTTCGTTTAGAAAATGTTAACTTCTTGTTATTCTTCTTTTTACTTTTTTTTTGTTTTGTTTGTATCTCTCATTTTTTCCTTCTTTATAAATACTCTAAAGGTGTGGTAACCTTCATTTTATTTTGGCTTAGTCTTTTTCTTTTTATGCCTAGACCCTGTTATGGAAATATTTCTAGAAGATATTATGTTCTTAATATTCTCGTGGTTGTCAGTTAAGATCCTAAATTGGTGTCACATAATTTCCCATTTCTGTCATCAGCTCTTTACACGAGAGAGATTTGTTAAAGAATAATCCATGATTTGTTTTTAATGCACAGCAGATGATGTGCAGATCCAAAATGGGTATCGATCCCCATTTAGTGAATATGTGGAGATACATTCGCTACACTTGCCTTACTTCGCACCCTGTCTCGCCCCTAGAGCCTTATACTTTTTGTCTGAGGACAAGAAAATTGTGGGGCTAAGTAATGGACTAATCTTGTGTCGAGGTATTCCTTTTAATAGGCCTATGGGTTTATCTGTGTGCAATCCGGCTACCCGAATGTATCTTCCTTTTTTCTTACCTAAAGAGTCGTGTTACCTAAGTAGTACTCTCAATACCATGTTCATGTGCTCCAAAGATATTTCCCACTATCGTTTCAATTACCATATTTTCGTGTTTGCTCATAACCATGAAGCGGGTTTCAGAGGTGATTCTTGTGCTGAAGAAGATTGGTATTCGGTGTTTTATTTCGACTGTGGCACTTGGTGATACTGGGTGAGTATTAACACAAGTGGGGGTATAATAGACCTTACTTGCCCAGTATTTTGTGATGGAGTGTTGTATTTTTTATCCGAGCATAGTGATAACTTGACCTTGGACTCCCCTTACTTTTATCTGTACATAGTGTCGTGGGATAAAGGGGAGGATTCTGCTAATCCTTTGTTCCTTCAACAAAATATCCGTGATGAAGTTTTTCATAGCCAAAGTTTGGGAATCTTTCGTTTACTAGGACGTCATTGTTTGGCTGCTCTGCACAGTTTGGCCCTTTCTCTGTGGAGTCTTTTCAATTGGAGGGATGCGAACTCATGGTTCTTGGTTCGAAACATCTTTTTCAATATCCGCAACCCTGGAGGGCAAGAAAACGTATGTGTGACAGGTTTTACAGTGGCAGATTCTCTTGTAATCTTGTCCACTGAGTTTGGGGTTTATAGTTATTCCTTCTCTAGACCTCATCATGGGGCACTTCAGGTTATATGTTCACATGGATACGGGGAATGGGCGCGCTTGTACGCATGTTGGAGTTCGCTTCATCCCTGCGGCACTCCAGTTATGCTCGTGATTACTCTGTAACTAGGGTGTGTACTACACTTGATTTCTATAAATTTGTTTGTAATTTCTCTGTTTAGGCGTGTTGTTGTGGTTTTGGTTATTTGTCTTGACATCTCTTGTATGTACTGTAGTTGTTCTCAGCCTTGTACTTAATCTCGACCCGTTTGACGAGCTATTTTGATTATACTGTTTACTTGTGCATGTTATATGACCATGCTTGTACTATTAATGGTTTTGATAAATGAAAGATGGTGTTTTGAGTGTGTCTTGAAGGGAGCGAAGTAGGTGAACTTCATAGATCGAAAGTAGTTTTCATGGGGGTGCTTTGTATATAATTGCCAATAATTTTGTCCGAGTAATTGCTTAGGCAACCTTTTTGCTCATCTGTAGTAGAAAGTAGTTCAATTATGGTTCACGAATGGTTCTAATGATTCTTAACGTTTGAGGTTGCTTATAATTTAAAAATTTACATTAGTGGATGTTATGCGTAGCTTCCAGGGTGTAAAATTATTTGTAGCTCCAATTTTTACCCCGACGGGTGTTTTGTGTGCCCCAATGTATAAAATTATTTATAACTCTAATTTTTATACTGGTGGGCGTTTTACATAGCCCCATTGTATAAAATCACTTATAACTTTAATTTTTTAACTAGTGGCCTTTTTATGTAGCCCCTAGTGTATAAAATCATTTACAACTCTAATTTTTACACAGGTGGGTGCGTTACGTAGCCCCTAGTACATAAAATCATTTATAACTCCAAATTTACACTAATGGCCATTTTACATAGCCCCCAGGATACAAAATTATTTATAACTCAAACACCAATGTATAAAATCATTTATAACTCTAATTTTTACACTGGTGGGTATTTTACGTAGCTCTCAGTTTATAAAATCACTTATAACTCCAATTTTTAAACTGGTGGGCATTTTACGTGGCCCCCAGTGTATAAAATCACTTATAACTCCAATTTTTACATTGGTGGATATTTTACGTAGCACCTAGTGTATAAAATAACTTATAACTCAAATTTTTACACTGCCGGGCGTTTAACGTATCCCCTAGTGTATAAAATCACTTATAACTCCAACTTTTACAATGGCGGACATTTTATGTAGCCCCAGTGTACAAAATCACTTATGACTCCAATTTTTACACTAGCGGGCGTTTTACTTAGCCCCTAGTGTATAAAATCACTGATAACTCAAATTTTTACCCTGGCGAGCGTTTTACGTAGCCCCTAGTGTATAAAATTACATGTAACTACAATTTTAACCCTAGTTGTTATTTTATATAGCCCCTAGTCTATAAAATCACTTATAACTTCAATTTCTACACTGGTGGGCGTTTTATGTAGCCCTCGGTGTATAAAATCACTCATAACTCCAAATTCTAAACTGGTGGGCGTTTTACATAGCCCCCATGGTATAAAATCACTTATTATTTTAATTTTTACACTCGAGGGCATTTTACGTAGCCCCCACTGTATAAAATCAATTATAACTCCAATTTTTACATTGGCGGGTGTTTTACATAGCCCCCAGTATATAAAATCACTTATAACTTGAATTTTTACATAGGCGGGCGTTTTACGTAGGCCGCAGTGTATAAAATCACTTATAGCACTAATGTTTACACTAGTGGACATTTTACGTATCCCCCAATACATAAAATCACTTATAACTCTAATTTTTACACTAGCGGGCGTTTTAAGTAGGCCCCAGTGCATAAAATCACTTATAACTCCAATTTTTACACTGGTGGGCATTTTACGTAGGCCTCAGTGTATAAAATCATTTATAACTCTAATTTTTATACTGGCGGGCATTTTATGCAGCCTCTAGTGTATAAAATCACTTATAACTCCAATTCTTACACTGGCGGGCATTTTATGTAGCCCCCAGTGTACAAAATCACTTATGACTCCAATTTCTACACTAGGCGTTTTAAGTAGCGCCAAGTGTATAAATTATTTATAACTCCAATTTTTTCACTGGTGGGTGTTTTACATAGCTCCCAATATATAGAATCACTTATATCTCCAATTTTTACACTAGTGATATTTTTATATTAATATAAGTTCATCCTTTAATTTTTCTTTTTTTTTTTCCTCTTTTTCTCTCTCCTCCCTTCCTCTTCTTCCTTTTCTCCCTTCAATTTTCTTTTTTCTCAAATTTTCTTGTTCCACAAGCTTCAATTTTGCTCCCTCGTTCTGTGGCTGCTAGCTCTTCTTTTTCTTCCGTGTTTTACCATTTTCATCTGATTTTGACATTAGGTATGGTATTTCTTATCCCTTTTGCCCTAATCTTATAAAAGTGAATGAGGTTCTTACTTATATGTTAAGATGAAAGAGATTTGTCATGATTTTTGGTGGTTTTTGTGTAGATTGAGTTTTAGTTCAAGTTTTAATTTTTATTCTAACTTAGTTTAATTAAAAACTTTATAGAGGAATTTGGCTTTCGAGTACATTGTTGTTTTGCTTGTTTTAACGGGTTATACCCTCTTTCCTTTGTTGAGTTAATTTGCTGGTATTAATGTTATAGCCTACCCAACTTTAGTTAAAATGTAATCTGTTAACTTGCTTTGTCCGCCCTATTGTGCCGTGCGCCCTTTCCTTTCCCAAGTTATATTAGTTTGCTGATATTAATGCCTTAGCTTACACAACTTTAGGTAACACGTAATCTGTTAACTTGCTTCGTTTGCTTTGCAATGGTGCAACTTTTCTTGTTTTGATTAAGGTGGTTTTATCTGTGAAAATGAGTTCGGGTGCAAACACTCATAGCTCCTCCTATTATCAGCATGCTTTAGGTAATCCTACAGCTCTTGGCAAGCTAGAAGATATATTGTCACCTGTGAACTAGGAAGCGCTTATTGCACTGCCTCTACCTTCCCTGTATAACCAAAGGGAGGAACGTTGTCTTCATTTGCATATGTGTTCCCCCCTTTTTTTTTTCACATTGTCCTTATTAAGATAATTTTAAGGCAGATTAAAAATGGTTCTTAGTAGAGGTACGACTCGGAGTGCAAGTCGAGGGGATCAAGCTGATAATCAACCTTCCACCTCTGGACCCCTATTTAATTTCGCCTCTACGGTTTAATGAAGCTAGAATACGAGCAAAGTTTTCGCATATTTCAGATGTTAGACCTTTTAAGTGATTCACCCAAATCTATTCGAGTGAAGAAGGGATCGCCCTTCTTCTAGAAAAATATTATTTTCCTCCCGAATATGAACTATGAGCTCCAAGGGAATATCTAGTTGTTTCCCCTCGACATGACTGTTTTGTCGTAACCCTGAAATCTTTGAGTGCTAGGCTTAGATTTCCACTTCCACCATTTGTATTTAATTTATTGGAGCGATATACTATGTGTTGTACCCAAGTGACCACCAACGATTTTCGGAATGCATATCGGTTGTCACTTGCTTGTTTTGTTAATGGCTTCTAAGTTTCCGACAAAGCCTTTGATTTTCTGTTTAAAGTTGAAAAGAGTTGAAGCACCTTTTCTTTTGAGTCGCGGAGGTCATCATTTTGTTAGGGACAATCCTTTCAACCTTAAGAGTTGGTTGAACAAGTTCTTGTGGGTCCAACCGCCTACTCTTCCTAGGTACCCTGTGGTGTGGCATAAATTGACCCGTGCTTTGAAGCCATGCCTTGAAGAATTGGCTTTGAAAGACTGGGCGGTCATTAATTATTTTAGGGAGAACTCTAACAGGGACCGTTTTGTAGCTACTCATGCACTCCTTAAGAAGGAGATAGTGCTCGTGAAGACTGGGCTTAGAGGAAAGCCTTTGCCAGGTATGCTTATTCTAAGTCTTTAGTTTTCAAAGTCTTTTATTAACGTAGCTTACAAGTAACTCTCCTTTGTTTACATGTAAATGAATGTTTATTGCTTCTAACTTTTATTATAATATCTTACTTTTAATGCAGCTGAAGAAGTTGATGGCTTGGACATCGTTAATTGCTTGGTCTCTAGTTCATCTTCAAGTAGTTCTGATTGAACTGATATGGGCACTTCTACTGAACAGCCAGTACAAACCTCTCCAGGAGGTCCCTCTCTTCCTTCACGATAGCCGGTTTCTGGGGGCGCCGGTTCCGCACGCCGCCGCGTGCATAGTGGTATTCCTCAGTTGCCCTTTCGGGGTCGATCCGACCAGTCAGACCCATATCTTGAGGGGAGGAACGTTCGTACACATACAGAGTCAGTCCCGAATTTCACTGTGTCATATATTCCTGAAGTTGTTCATCTGCCACCGCCTGCTCTTGCTCCTCCTGTGAGGGATTCTGCCATGGCTAGGACTTCAGCTCATGACGGAGATACCTTCACCTTTTCTCATCCTATTGTAGATTTTGGGTCTTTGCTTAGGGTTTTCGAGGGTATTTTTTTCTCCGGACTATTCGCTCGCAGAGTTAATTTGCCATATCTGAGGTGATAGTTCGTTTTGCTTTTTCTTTTTCTCTTTTCTTCTTCTCTTTCTCTCTCTCCCTCCCTCCCTCTCTCTCTCTCTCTCTCTCTCTCTTTGTGGATTATTATGTATCCCATGCGTGTTTACATGGCTTGTTTTTGCAACATCTTGGCATTTTTGGCTCTATGTGTGAGGTGGGCATGCCTTAATTGTGAGGTAAAGCAACTTCAGAGGATGTTAGATGATGTGCGAGCTAAAAGTCATCATCCTAGGGGGGAGACGTAGTAAGGATGCACGGATTAATGATCTTCGGGCCGCATTTGAGTTCAAGAAGAGGCATTTGCTAACTTTAAATCTAGTTCTGAATTTCAAATTGCACAGAGCGATTGTTATTGGGTGGGCATGGATTCGGCATTGCCTCGTTTATCCTAGAAACTTTGTGAAGGTGGTCCACAATTTTACCGCCCCTATGATAAACTCTTTAACATCTCAAATTACTGGTGAGATTAACGAGAAGTTATCTTCGAGGGACGCCTCTCCTCCTACCAGGGGTAACGCCCATTCATGAGCATAGGTTTCATAACATTTAACTTGTTGTCTTTTCTTTCCGGTATGTAGTTCCTTTGTTGATTGCAAGATGTAGGGGTGTGAGGTTTGTAATTTTGTATGATGGTGTGTGGAAGTGGTCATATTTTTGTTTGGTAGACGGATATGTATAATTTTATACTTGCGCGAATGGCTGTTATTATGTTCGGTGAATGAGAATGTATGGTAATATCTTTCTTTTAAATGCATCTTGAACAGGCAATAATGTATGTTGGCCCTTTTAAGAAGTGAAAATGTATGGTTTAGTGATACATTTAACAGGTGAGTGTACGTTCGTATCACTAATGGGAGCATAGTTGTACTATCAACAGGTGAATGGCCATACTTTTTTTCAACTGAATGACTGTACTTTTTACAGGTGAATAGTTGTACTTTTTGCAGGAGAATAGCTGTACTTTTGTAGGTGAATAGTGATACTTTTTAAAGGTGAATAATGGTACTTTTCATAGGTGAATGGTTGCACCTTTGGCAGGTGAAGGGTTGTACCTTTAACATGTGAATGGTTACACTTTTGACAGGTGAAGGGTTGTACCTTTAACAGCTGTATGGTTGCACCTTTGATAGGTGAAGGGTTGTACCTTTAACATGTGAATGATTATATGAAGGGTTATGCCTTTAACAGGTGTATGATTGTATCTTTGATGGGTGAAGGGTTATGGTTGTATCTTTGATGGGTGAAGGGTTGTACCTTTGACAGGTGAAGGGTTGCACCTTTGATAGGTGTATGGTTAAACCTTTGACAGGTGAAGGGCTACACCTTTGACAGGTGAAGGGTACCTTTAACAGGTGAAGGGTTGCACCTTTAACAGTTGAATGCATATGGTCTTATCTCTTCAGCTTTTCCTTCCTTTCTCTCTTTACCTTTCTATTAGTAGTGACCTTGCCTAGTAGTGATGTGAGGGGTACACAATATTTGTCTGCCAGGATTATATTATTAGGATTGATTAACAAAATGCCTTTCATATTTTACATAACTATTGTTGCATTTATTCAACATGTGTTTACAAATATACAAGACATTTACCATACGATTATACATAAGGAAAGCCCATTACATGTTGGGAAAAAAAAAAAGATGCTGCATGACTATGGATAGTATTTCCTAGATTCCGAGCATTCCGTACTTTTGATATTTCGGTTCCATCTAGGCGACATAGCTGATAACTTCCTTCTCTCAAGACTCAGATTACTTTATAAGGACGATCCCAATTGGGTGCAAGTTTTTCAGTTTCTTTGCCCTTTTCTAAGGCTTCTATCCATCGTAAAACTAAATCACCCACTTGAAACTGTTGCGGCTTAACTTTTCGGTTAAAATACCTTGCCATCACTTGCTTTTGTGCCACCATATGTAATATGGCTTTGGATCGAACTTCTTCTATTGGGTCCGAAGAGTTTGCCATCAGGACAGTGTTTTCCTTGGGATGATAGTACTTTATATGAAACGTAGGGTTCTGCCTGGTCGGTTATCTTTAACACTAGTTCTGCTTCACCCATTTCATGAATCAATGGCTACTTTATGAACTTTCTTTATCCAGAGGCTATGGAAAAGACGCCTAATATATCAATTCCCCATTGGGGAAAAGGTAGCGGACTGACTAAGGTCTACAAAGTAGCGGGAGGAGCATGACAAATAGGAGCAAATCGTTGGCAAGCCTTGCAATAACGCACCAAATCTATAGAGTATCTTTTTAAGGTAGGCCAGAAATATCCTACTCGAAAGGTTTTATTTGCAAGTGCTTGTCCTCCTATATGTCTTCCACATTCGCCTTTGTGAATTTCTTCAGAGATTTCATGCGCTTCGTCTTTTTCTACACACTTAAGTAAGGGATGCGAAGGAGACCGTTTATAAAGTTGGTCTTCTATGAGCCCAAATCAAGAAGCTTGACATCTTGACTTCTTAGCTTCAAGAGGATCTAAAGGATGGCCCACATGGCAAAGGTATTCAGTTATCGGTTGGATCCACCTATACGGAGTTCCAATGTAATGTGCCCTCTTCACGACTTCATTCGTAGAATCTTCGGGATATATTTGTTTGACTAGCACTTCAGTGTTTCCAAAAACCACCTGATGAGAGCTGACTAATTTACTCAACTCATCTGCTATATGATTATCGTCCTTATTGATATACTCTACTTTTATTTTTCCAAATTTTGTAGCCAATTCTAGAAATATTTTAAGGTATCTAACCATGTTAGTTCTTTGGTCTCGTATTCTTCGTTCACCTGATTAACAATTATCAGTGAATCACTATAAATTTCCGTAAAATGAGCTCCTGCGGCCTGTGCAAGGCCAACTCCATGGATTAGAGCCTTGTACTCAACTTCATTGTTGGTCAAAGGATAGTGAAAGTGTAGGGCATAGCGGTAAGTTACTCCTTCAGGATCCTGAATAAAAACTCTAGCTCCCAACCCATCTTAACTAGAGGAGCTGTCTACAAATACGTCCCATGCTAGAAGGTTCTCACTCTCATTCTGTGTTCTGCATCCAAATCCTCGATCTTTTCGTTCTTTTCATTGGTAACGTCTTCTTGTTTGTGGTTTTGTTTTATTTCAAAGTTGCATTGGGCGAAAAACTCTGCCAGAGCTTCAGCCTTTATAGCAGTTTGTGGTAGATAGTGTAGATCGTAATATGGCATTTCCACTGCCCATGCTAATACCCGGCCCGAACACACTAGCTGTAGTTTCTTAACTGGTTGGTTCGTTAGTACTTTTATTCTATGTGCTTGAAATAAGGGTCGAAGTTTCCTTGAGGCTATTATGATTGCAAATATCAGTTTTTCCAGTAGAGGGTATCTCAACTTGGCCCCCTTCAATACCCGGCTAACAAAGTATATCGGGGTTTGTCCTTTCGGATGATTAGCTGCCAAGATCGCACTAATGGCCTTGCTCAGGCCGCTACATACAAGATTAAGATTTCTCCTAGATTTGATTTAGCCATAGAAGGAAGGTGTGCAAGATGTTCTTTAACATGTTGGAAAGTTTGCTCGCATTCCTCATCCCATAATTGACTCCTTTTCTTTCGTAGCGCTTGAAAGAATGGGAGTGCTTTCTCAGTGGACTTACTGATAAATCTATTAAGCGACGCTAAACGTCCTGTGAGTTCCCATTTCCTGAACAGCTTTTATGCTCACCAGGTTGGCTTTGATCCCCTGCACACTGACTATGAAACCTAGGAATTTTCCCTCGGGTATGTCAAAAGAACATTTATTGTTGTTTAGCTTCATGTGATATTCCCATAGGGTTTGCAAAGTCTCTTGTATGTCTTTTCTGTGGCTTTCCTTGGCACGTCACTTGATGATCATGTTGTCAACGTAGACTTCCATGTTACGACCAATTTTTGGTGTGAATATCTTGTTGACCAACCGTTGATATGTTGCGCCTACATTTTCTAGGCCAAAGGCATCACTTTATAACAGTATGTGCTCTCATTGGTGACGAATGTTGTCTTCTCCTCATCTTGCGGGAACATTTTTATTTGGTGATAACTTGAGAAAGCATCCATAAAACTAAACAACTCATTTCCTACTGTGGAATCTACTAGTCGGTCTATTTTGTGGAGGAGATAAGAGTTTGTTGGGCATAATTTATTCAAGTCTCTAAAATCGATGCACATTTGCCAAGTTCCATTTGGTTTCCGTACTAATACCACATTGGCCAACCATTTGGGATATCGTACCTCTCTTATAAATCCTGACCATAACAATTTATTCACCTCTTTTTTAATCGCCTAACCTTTTTCGATGCAAAAGCTTCTTTTCTTTTGTTTTATCGGGGAGGTCCTCGCCAGGACATTTAATTTATGGACCATAACGTCTTGATTAATTTTTGTCATTTCATCAGTGTTATATGTAGAGACATCTCGGTATGGTCTTAATAGTAAGGTTAATTCTTTTTTTAACTCTGCTGGTAACCAATATCCTAATTTCACAGTTTTCCCCTCTTCAACTTCTACCTCTTCTAGCCTCCCTAGATCTTGGTTTGAACTTTCTGGCTTACTTTCTTTTGAGAGGTTGAGCTTTTTTGTATCCACTTCAATCAAGACTTCACATCCATTGTCCCTTAAAAAGGCATAGTAACATTCACAGGCTATTTTTTGGTTTCACCAAATAGCCGTTATTTTTCCATTGTCTGATTCAAACTTCATCAAGAGGTGATAGGTGGAAACTACGGCCCTTATGCAATTTAGGCTGGTCGACCAAGTATTGCATTATAAGAAGAGGGAAGGTCTATGACTAGAAACTCCATTCTGGTTTCCTTAGCAGCCTCTTGTCCTCGGAATATGATGTCCAAGGTAATTGCTCCTAACAGGTTAACTGCTTCTACTGTGAAGCCTACTACAAGGTAATGAACCGGGGAGATTTCTTTGTCGGATATTTCCATTTGCTCAAAGCACTAGTAGAAAAGTATGTTTACCGCACTCCCTTGATCGACCAATACTAGGTGCTCACAATATTGTCCAATTTCGAGAGAGATGACTAGAGGATCATCGTGTGGAACATAAATGTCATTGAGACCTTCTTCGTTGAAATTCTCGATGCGCACAATATTTTTACCGCACTCCCTTGATCGACCAACAGGGGTCAAATTCTTTTAACTCCATTTCTTTCCGACCCAGACGTGTAAAGATCACAAGGATGAAAAGCTCGAGATATCATGGCAATCATCTTTTTGGGCTATTCTGCCAGTTCTCTTAAGGGCGCTGGTATCAATGCTTACTATCTAGTTCCTTTGGTGGTACACCGGAATTTGCCACCCGTACCTGACCATCTTGGGTTTATTATTTTCTAGCCCGACATTCCTCAATTGTATGGCCATAGAACTGGTGATAATTACACCACTTGGATTTGGCTTGTGGGAGGATGGGCATATTTGGCCCATGAGATGTCTTTTTAGAAGGAAAAGGTCGGTGGCCAACTTTCCCTATATTTCATAAGCAAAACGTCGTGCAGGCCTTCGTACTTGTAGTCTTGGTTTTGAAGTCATCTCGGGTGCCCTTGGTTTTGTTACGTCAGATGTTTCTGCTTTCTCATGTTGTTTTCATGTAACTCCCAACTGTATTCTTCCTACTATAGTCATAACATCCTCAGCTAAAATATACTTGTTAGCTTTATCCCATAGTTTGTTGACAGTTTAGGTTGTGTTCAGCTAGGGAGAATTTAAAATCCAAGTTCTTTAACCCATTGGCAAAGCTGCCAATCGCAGTTTCATCCACTAATCTTGGTACATCTATCATTTCCCTAGCAAATCACCTGACGTAATCCCTTAAAGATTCAAAACCTTTATATTGCAATTGCATCAGCTGTACGGTAGCCTTCCTTCTTCTTTTGTTGCTCACAAAGCGTTTAGAGAAGCGCTCGGCCAATTGTGCAAAACCATCGACTGAGCCGAGTGGTAGGGAAGAAAACCAAGATTGGGCTAGTCCTTTTAAAGTGGCTGGAGAACATTTACACCATATTTCTTATGAAGCATTTTGTATGTACATCTCAGACTTAAAGTCGAACAAATGGCCCTCAGGATCTTGAGATCCGTTGAAAAGGTTTATGTTGGGAACTTTGAATTTTTCCGCCGGAAAAGACAGAATTCTTAATGAAAAGGAGAGTACATACTCGAAAATTCGGGAATTGATTAAATCTTGGTCTCTTGAGGGTAGTGAATACGGTGTGGCCGTTCCCTGTGTCTAATATTGACATTCGTTGTGGATTCATCCTCCATGCTACCACGGTCCGTTTGAATATATTCTAAATTTTTGTTGGTGCTATCAAGTTTTTAAATAGGATGAACTCTTCCCCTTCCAACCTTTCTTTTTGTCGAAAGTTGTGGGCATAATTATGCCCAGCATCTATTGACCTTGCGTTTTTTGGGTCCGAATTGTATTCGGCCTCTCGCCATGCCAATTTTTCCATAAGTAGTTCCAAAACAGTCTGTAAATTTTGGAGTTGAGTTTTTGGGACTGATTCTGTTTCATCGCTTTGAGTTGGGGGATCGTAATAATTTGGTCATGTTAGTTCCCACATACGGCACCAATTGTGTTTGTGGTTTTTAGTAAGTGGTTGGGGAGAAACTAAACTCAGCCTTTCTTTAAGAATTATCAAGATCCCCTTCTTCACCTTGTGTTTTACTTGCCTTTTTCTCTTTGCTACCATATTCTTTCCTTTTATAGTGTTTGAGTGATGGGGTTTAGGTGTTATATATGATATAGGTGAGGGGACAAGTGTCCTTTCTTACTTTGTAAGATAAGTTTTCTCTTATTTGTCTTTATCATTCTTTGGGAAGTACTTCAAGGGATTAAAGCGGGTTAGTTGTGTCATTTTATTCTTGTCTGGGCAAATTACATTGATTTTTTCCTTTCACTAGGCAAATTGTGTTAGTTTTTCTCCTTACTGGGCGAATTGTGTTGGTTTTTCCTCTTGTTGGGTGAATTGTGTTGGTTTTCCCCTACTGAGCGATTGTGTTGGTTTTCTCCCCGCTGGGCGAGTTGTGTTGGTTTTTCTTCTTACTGGGCGAATTGTGTTGGTTTGTTCCCTCTTACTGGGCAAATTGTGTTGGTTTTTCCCCTTACTGGGCGAATTGTGTAGTTTTTCCCTTTATTGGGCGAATTGTGTTGGTTTTTTGCCCTACTGATGAGCGAATTGTGTTGGTTTTTCCCCTTACTGGACGAATTGTGCTTGTTTTTCCCTCCATTGGACAAATTGTGTTGGTTTTTCCTCTTACCGGGCGAGTTGTGTTGATTTTTCCCCTAATGGAGGGATTGTGTTTGTTTTTCCCCAACTAGGAATATTGTGTTGATTTTTGGGCTTTCATCTATGGACTATTTCAATTAACTACCACAATATTTTCAGTATAACATGTTGGACTTGAAACATAAATGATGCCGGATCGCTAAAGTTTGCTTTTGCATTGAACCTTGATGTCAAAACATGAACTCTTTGGAGTAGATCCTCCACAGCGTATTGGGAGCCAAGTTAAACCAAATTAAGTGCCAACATTTACGAGGCACATTCCTAGATGGAAGGCTTTCTAACTCTGTCGATATTCATTATTTCTACATCCTTTAACTGTAGTTTTACACACTCAACACCAACAACATTATAGTTCTATGATACATGTAATACATAAAGAAAATAGTTAGTAGGCAAATGCAAATAATAAAATGGTAGTTAGTTGGTTAGCGAGTTCGACAAAGTGGTCTTGGATATTAATTGATCATATAAAATGCATTGTAAAGTGTAATTGCTAGATTAAACAACAACAATAACAAACACATTTTCTCTCTCCTAAACTTTCCCTTTCTCTCAACCAATCATCGCTGTCTCTCTCTGACTCTTTCTAGAAAAACCCTTATTCTCTCTCTAATCTTCATTCTCTTTTTTTCTTATTCAATCAATAATTAACTATAATTGTAGATGTAACCCTAGTTGTTACATTAATTGGCATCAAAGTTTGATTCATGCTGCACTATTGTTCATTAATGGTTGAAGGAGCCAATGGTATGGCTAAATTGCATCGTTTAGAGGGTCGTTTAAAAGAATGTGAAAACAATTTGCATCACGTCTTTGATGAGAAGTTCCATGAATATGAAGACAATCAGAAATGCCTGACCAACACTCTTTCAAGAGTTCAGGCTGCTGTATCTTTGATTAAAACTGATTATAGTAATATCATAGAACTATTAAAACAACTTATCGCACAAAGAAATCAAGATTTCCCTCCAATTCTTAATTTTCGGCCAAGAAAAATAGATGCTTGAAAAAGATATGGTTCCTTATGTGAAGATTGTCCAATCTGCACCATATCCTATGTATCAACATGAAGAAGAAACAAAAAACAAAAAAGCTTATGATGAATTGGTTCCCTGCTCTACTATAGAAGATGATGTTGACAATATCCAAGAAACAATAGAACGTGATGCACATAAAGAGCAAAATATTCATAATGAAGATGAGCCTAAAATTGTGATGGTGGATTCACTGAAAGGGTTGCAGCTCTTTTACAATATATGAAGGATGATATAACCAAGGCCAAATTTATCTGTCGAGGATGCAATTGGTAAGTATATGACCTAAACCTTGCCTATTAATATAGGTAATTAGCGCATCACTTAATTTAGAAGCTCAACCAAAGTGCGGTGTTTAAGTGATTCAGAATTCAAATTCTAGCTAAAGTGGCATTACTATTTTGCCCTTGCTAAAGTTGTACTATTACTTGCCCGTGCCTCCACCCACTGCCCGTGCTGTGCTTTTCTTCCATAGACCTTCTGACATATGGCTTCTCCTCGTCCCCACGATTAAAGTAAGCAGTTCCTCTTTGTCCTTCAAATTTGTGTTTATTTTGGCCAATCTTAGATGGATTCTTATCAATAGCTATGACGAGGCCATCTGGGGGTGGCAACAAATTCATCTTTGGGGTATATAAGCCGAGAATTATTAGGGTTAGGCAGCAGATTCATTTTGATCTTCATTTCCGCCCTTTCATTTTCTCTGGATTTCCTCCTTAATGTTATACGTGAAACCCTTACCCTAAATCACACCTCTGAGCTATTTTCATGGAGGTTCCAAGCTCGTAAGCCAAGACCTGTGCAAGATTGAAGCTACTGGAGAGGTGTTCTTCACATTTAGGGGTAGAATGATAGGTTTCTAACTCAAAAGCCAAAGATTGGATCTGTATTTTGTATTTTAGTGTGGTATTCGTTCAATTCGAGTTGTAATCGGTAATAACGTGTAATAATCATCAAATTAATAGTAAAGATCTCTCTAAGGATAGCGAGCTAGAACTAGGACTAATTTTTAGGGTCTAAACCTCATTAAAATCTTGGTGTTCTTTGTGTTTCTTGTCTTAGACTCAGAGATCTTACGTCTGTAATTCGTTCATTTTGCTTTTCACGCCTTATATCATGTCTAATTGAAGCTAACTCACTAAACACGTTAACAAGTGGTATCAGAGCCACGGTTTTAACACTAGGCTTAGTGAGATGGCTTTAGCTAAGTAAGACATAAAAACGTTTAATGGTATAAACGATTTTAAGCTCTGGACGATTAAGGTCAAAGCCTTGCTAGTGTCTATTAGGGCAAGTATTGTGTTGCTACCAGAAAAGGACAAATCAGAGGGACTTACAGGTAAAAAGAAGGTAAAAATTGAGGCAGTAGCACATGGTAATATCTTACTCTATCTTCATAATATTATTCTTGCTAAAGTTTTTAGTGAAACTAGTGTTTCTGCTCTTTGGTCTATGTTAGAAGAGTTATATGCTTACAAATCACTAGCAAATATGGTACTTTATATGGAAAGATTCTACACCTTTAAAATGGATGAGAACAGATTTCTTGAGGATAACATAGATGGATTCCATAAGGCTTTAGGTGACTTAACAACATTAAAGGTTGAAATACCTGATCAAGTACATGCCACAATATAATTAGGGTCATTTCCAAAATTCTTAAGTCACTAAAAGATAACCTAAGATATGGAAGACAAAAGAATATCCTTGGAGAAAGTTGAGAACGCTCTGAGATCCAACATAGTAGAGTTAAAAAAAAATGACAAAACATGATAAATACATTATTAGCAGTCATAATAGTGATAATAACAACGGTGAGGGCCTTACAGCTGGAGGAAGAACAAAATCTAGGGATAACCATAACAAGAAGAGTAGAAAGAGCAAGAACAGATCACAATCTAGGGGTAAGTAAGACCTATCTAACACTAAATATTTTGAATAATGTAAACTAGGTCATATAAGACGTTACTGTTCAGATAAAAACAAGAACCAATCTAGTGCTAATAATGCTGTTAATAATGATTATGAAACTGGTGAAGTTCTTATTGCTTCTACTGATATTACTTTTCATGTATGGGTGCTTGACTCGTATTGTAGTTTCCATATGACTCGTGATAGATCTTATTTCTCTAATTATACAACTGTAACTGGGGGGAAAGTAATGCTTGGAAACAACTATGCTTGTAAGGTGGTGTTAGTTCTATTAGAGTTTATTAGATGGAACTTGCTTGGTCCTAGAAGAGGTAAGGCATATCCCAATTGACCTGAGTGGATTTACTCTTAAGGCTAGTAAGGGTGAGATGAAAATCCTAAAAGGAGCCTTAGTTGTGATAAATGAGAGGTCAATAATGGACTATATGTCTTAAAAGGGGAGGTTATATCTTGGGAGAGCAATAGAAAGACTCTTAAGACATCACTAGCCTTTAGCATAGGAGGTTAGGGCATATTTCAAAAAGAGGGTTGTTAGAGCTGTAGAAACAAGGTGTGTTTGGATCTGATTTTATGTCTCATCTTGATTTATGTGATTACTGCATCTCTGGTTAACATCATAGGATTGCATTCAATACTGGTTCACATGTAACATAAGGCCTTGTTGATTATATACATACTGATATGTGGGGACCCTCTAGGGTTCCCACAATGGGTGGAGCATACTAGTTCCCACCAATAGTTGATGATTTCTCAAGAAAAGTATAAATTTATATGCTGAAGAATAGAAAAGAAGCTTATGAAACTTTTATAAATTGGAAAACACCAATTGAGAAGCAAATAGGAAAGAAAGATAAAATGCTGAGAACAGACAATGGCCTTGAATTTGTGAACAAAGAATTTGAGACACTATGTTCTGAAATTGGAATAAAAAGACATAAAACTATAAGAAAAACCCCCTGACAAAACAATGAGCTAAGAGGATGAATAGAACACTTTTAGATAGGGTTAGATGAATGTTATTTTCATTAGATTTGCTTAAACAGTTTTGAGGTAAGGCCATAATACAGCTGCCTATTTGATAAATAGGTCCCCTAACTTAGATTTTAAAATGAAAGCTCATGAAAATGTTAGGATTAGAAAATATGTAAACTATATTAATCTAAAAGTGTTTGGATATTCAGCTTTTGAACATCAAAGTAAGGGTAAGCTGGAGCCTATGGCTACTAAAGGCATTTTTCTAAGGTATCCTTTAGGGATTAAAGGTTTAAATTGGTTATAAAAGAGGGCAATAGAACTATAACTATTGTTAGTAGGGATGTTACATTTAATAAGGATGAGATGCCTTACTATCGAGAGCAATTAAGTGATAGTTCTTCTGTTAGGACTTTTGATCCTAACTTGTACAAATTTGAAGTGAATCCACCTAACCCAATAAACTTAAGAACGGAACTTGAAGATAACTTGGATGACAATGATCAAGATGATGCTAAAACTTTCCATAACAGACCTATTATTGAACCTAACAAACCTAAAAATGATGTTCAGGATTTAGAAAATTACCAATTGGCTAGATATAGGGTGAGAAGAGAGATTAGAGCTCCCGATATCTATGGTTTTGCCGATTGTATTGCATATGCTTTAAATACTGCTTTAGAAATTGTTGAAAAACCGAGCCTTTATTATATAATCAAGCTATTACCAACAAGCATTCAGTAGAGTAGCTAAATAGTATGGATGCTGTAATGGAGAGCTAGAGGAAGAATAAGACTTGGGTTTTGATCCCAAAGCTCAAGTGTAAGAAAATAATAGATTTAAAGTGGATTCTAAGGGTTAAAGAACTTGAAACTAGTGAAGGCTTGCCTAAGTATAAGGCTGGATTGATGTCTAAAAGGCCATATCCAAAAAGAGGGAATAGATTGTACTGAAATCTTTTCATCAGTTGTCAAACACACTACTATAACACTTATTATGTGCTTAACTGCCAAGTTTGATACGATTCTAGATCAAATAGATGTTACTACTGTTGAGAGCGTATTTCATAATTTTTTTCCCGTATTGACTAGAGTGAGCGCAACGGAAAATGAATTTAAAATTCTTAATTTTGAATCTAAAGCTCTAATGTAATTATACTATTTAATTAGGATTAAATCGTACTCTAATAGATTCATAATATGACAAATCAAAACATCAAAAAAAAAAAAAAAACAAAAAATATGAACATGGCTGTTATAAATCCTTAAGTCTTTTGGATGTAATTGGTCTTGCATTGCTTGTGATGTTTTAGATTGCTTTGGTGTTGTATTTGCTTGTTAGTTGGCAGGCCAATTGGTGCCTTAGGGGTTGTGTTAGGTACTGTTGGTCAATGCTGGTCAAGTGTGGCGGCCTTCTTGTGTTTTGGCGCCAATTTCAGTTAGGCGGTTAGAAGGCTTGAGGTCCTATTGCATTGTACTGAGATTTATTATAAATAGATCTAATACTTGTAATCTCTTCATTCAATCAATAATAAAAACCTGATTTCCTTTGAATAATCTCTCTATTTCTCATCTAATTCTCTACTCTCTCATATCCTTTCAATTCTCTTCTGATCTTATCATTCTCTTTCACAAGGTTAGCTATCAATTTAGGTTTGGTAGTTAACAATTGGTATCAAAGCTGGTTCAAGTTGTCTATTGCTTGAATTGAGCTGGCAAAATCGAAGAAACACAATCAAAGTATGGCTGATGGAGTTAGGACACGATCGGGAGCAAGAGAAGGCAATGCAGCTTCAGTTGTTCAACCAGATATGTCATATGCTGCTGTTGTTGGTTCGAACACTTCGAAGGAGTATGTTACGTCTGATCAGATGAAGGAATGGTGTGATCACATTACTAATTCACAATTACAATCAGAAGAACGCATATTCTCAAGATTACAGCAAATGCAGTTGGAAAATCAGCAAAATCAACAAAGAAATGGTGATCGATTGTCAAAATTGGTGGAAAGGTTGGAGGATTTGCAAGATCAGATCAAGAAGCAGGGAGAATCGTCAGTTAATGCGATTCTTAAGCCTACAAGTCAGCTCATTCCTCCAGCTGTTGTGGTTTAACCGCAGGTTCATCAAGACAAGCATGAGAGTTTGGACAAGAATCGTGGTAAATCTCCTATGTTACAAGCAGAAGCTGTCCTTCAGTTCATATCCGATCAGTTGATGATCGAACTTTAGTATTTGAGGCTGCTACAGGAGCACATGATCGAAATACAGAACCAGGCCATTCTAGATTATTTGGCCAGAGTGTAGGGCTGCAATCCAAACCACCTGATTCAAATGCACACTAATGGAGCTCATCCGATGACTTAGAACAACAGAATAGGCCTCCTGATTTGCATCAACAGGAGAGATCATTGAGTAATGATGCTACATCTGGTGGCAGAAGTTATGCTCATAGACAGCCAAGGGTGCAAATCGAACCGTTTGATGGAAAACAACCTGAGTATTGGTTGAGGAGGTGTGAACGGTATTTTCATTTCTATAACATCAATGAAGCTGAAAAAATAAAGCTAGCTGCAGTGCATCTTCATGGAGAACATGAGGTATGGTTTTATAGTATATTGAAGAGTAATCCTTGTCTTTCTTGGGGCCAATTCGTGGAAGAGCTGTGTGAGAGGTATGGTGAAGAGGATTCAAGCGATGTTGTTGATAGCTTTAACAAATTTTATCAAACCTCTACCGTGAAGGAGTACATGATCAGATTTGAGAATTTGCGTGCTAACCTGATAGCCATTAATCCATATTCTACCGAGGCATATTATGTCTCAAGCTTTATTAGTGGAGTAAAGCCAAGAATTAAGAACTTGGTTAAGGCCATTGGGCCAATGACTCTCTCCGAAGCCTATAATAAGGCTAAATTGATTGAGGCTACATTTGTATCTTCAAGTGACAAAAGCGAATTTAAGAGCAGCAATTACAAGACTCATCAGGCACCAAGGCTGGGCATTCACCGGACATGAGATCTACAAGGTTATGTTATAAATGTAATCAGTCATATAAGCCCGGACATAGGTGCAATCCAAAGTTTTTGATGTCTGCAAGAGGTTCTAGTGTTGTTGCTGAATCTGAGACTGATAGTTCAGGATCTGCAGAGGACAATTCAGGGCATGCTTCACACGATGAGCTGTTGGAAGATGAGGTTGAGATTTCCATGAAAGCATTGACCGGGAATGGAGCTCATAACACCATACGCATTGGTGGGAAGGCAAGAAAAACTTCCATTACCATTCTTGTGGATAGTGGAAGCACACATAGCTTTGTTGATCCCAAGTTGGTAAAGAAGGTGAAGCATGAAATCATCAAAACTCATCCCTTAGACATGATGGTAGCTAATGGCCACTCAATTACTATTCAAAACAAGTGCCAAGCATTCCGTTGGTCTATGCAAGATCATCAATTCACTTTTGCTTTTAGAGTTCTTCCCTTGGGAGGGTGTGATATAGTGCTTGGAGTAGATTGAATGAGGTCTTTTAATCCGGTGCTATTTGATTTTGATTAAATGACCATATCTTTCAAAGTTCATGGCACTAAGGTCACATTACAAGGGATTTCAGATCAAGCACAGTTACGGCTGATCAATGGCAAGTGCTTACATGGTGGTTTCAAGAAGAATGCAATACAATGGATTGGACAATTATTTGTTATATCATCTGCAGAACTGCAGCCGGATATCCAACCTGAAGTTCATGCTTTGCTTGAAGAGTTTGAGGACATTTTTGAGCAGCCAAAGAGCCTTTCTCCTCAAAGAAGTGTAGATCATGCCATACCACTTCGAGCTAACTCTGATCCAGTGAAGATCAGGCCTTACCGCAATGCTCATGCTCAAAAATCAAAGATAGAGAAGCAAGTTGTTGAGGTGCTTCAAATGAGTTTCATCAGACCAAGCCATAGTCCTTTTGCCTCACCGGTAATTCTTGTGAAGAAGAAGGATGGCACGGCTAGAATGTGCATCGATTATCATCAGCTGAACTCTTTGACAATGAAAGATAAGTTCCCTATTCCTGTTATTGATGATTTGCTTGATGAGTTATATGGAGCACATTTCTTCTCAAAGCTTGATTTGAGGCAGGGATATCATCAAATCAGAGTTCTCGAGCTGGATATATACAAGACTGCTTTTCAGACACATCATGGGCATTTTGAGTTCGTTGTCATGCCTTTTGGTTTAACGAATGCTCCGGCCACATTCCAAGCTGCTATGAATGACATTTTCAAGCCTTATTTGAGGAGATCAGTGTTGGTCTTCTTCAATGATATTGATATATAGTTCTTCCTATGAGGATCACCTCATTCATTTTAGAGAAGTGTTTGTAGTGATGCGGCAGCACAGATTTTTTGCTAAACTGTCAAAGTGCTCTTTTGCTCAGTCCAAACTTGAGTATTTGGGCCATGTCGTCTCTCATGAAGGAGTCTCTACCGATCCTTCCAAGGTGCAAGCAATGCTAGAGTGGCCAATTCCCATGACATTGAAGCAATTGAGAGGTTTCTTTGGATTGACCAGTTATTATAGGAAGTTTATAAATGGTTATGGGTCCATTGCAAAGCCCCTAACTGAGCTTCTAAAGAAGGATGCCTTCAAGTAGAATGACAAGGCACAAGTAGCTTTTGATGCTCTTAAGTCTGCTATGTGTGTGGCTCCAGTATTGGCCATGCCAAATTTTGCGGAGGACTTCATCTTAGAGACAGATGCAAGTGGGATTGGTTGTGGGGCTGTTCTCTCTCAACATGGAAGACCTATTGCTTATTTGAGTCAAGTGCTTAGTCCCAAAAACCAAGCCATGTCCACTTATGAAAAAGAGTACTTGGCAATTCTCCTAGCAATTGAGAAATGGAGGCATTACTTGGATGGCATAGGTTCATCATTCGAACCGATCATCAAAGTCTTAAGCACCTCTTGGAGCAAAAGATAGTGACAAGAATTCAAAAGAAGGGGTTGATGAAGTTGCTAAGACTTGACTATGCAGTCGAGTATAAAAGAGGGAAGGAAAACCAGGCAGCGGATGCTTTGTCAAGGAGGATTGAGGACCACGAGCAGGGTTTTTGTGGGGTATTGTCTGTTGTTTTGCCATCTTGGATGGATGAAATCTACAAATCCTATGAAGGGGACACCTTTGCTTAAGAGTGTGTGGCTGCAGCTTTGGTGAAAGATGCTGATATCGTTGACAGTAAAGCTGAAGTGTCTGTGCAAAAAGGAATCATCCGGGTGCAGAACAAGCTGTATATTGGCTCCTCGACTGATTTGAGGGATCAGATTGTGAAGGCTTCACATGACTCAGCTTGGAGTGGACATTCCGGGGTTGATGGTACTTACCAGAGAGTTAAGGCATATTTTAGTTGGCACGGTATGAAGAAGGAAGTTTCAGATTTTGTTAAGTCTTGTGAGGTTTGTCCACAAACCAAATTGGGAGATCATAGATACCATGGACTCTTGCAGCCACTTCCCATTCCGGAGGGTGCTTGGATCATCATAAGCATGGATTTTAAAGAGGGCTTTCCCAAGTCTGATGGTAGGGAGGTCATTTGGGTAGCGGTGGATTGTTTCACCAAATATAGCCACTTTATATCACTCATCCGGCCCATTACAACTGAGAGATTGGCTAAGAACTTCTTGGACAACATATACAAGTTACATGGGTTGCCTCAATCCATTGTTTCCGATCAGGACAAGATCTTTACAAGCAATTTCTGGAGGGAATTGTTCAAATTGTTGGGAACCACATTGGCACTTAGTTCATCTTACCATCCCCAATCGGATGGACAAACCGAGCATGTCAACCCATGCATTGAGCAGTATCTTCAGAGTATGGTTTTCTCACGGCCTAGAGAGTGGAATCAATGGCTTTCTTTAGCTGAATATTGGTTCAACACTCATGTTCATGCTTCAATTGGCACTTCTCCTTTCAAAGCCTTGCATGGGTGTGCTCCACCCTCTCCAATGATGTTGCAGCAGCAGGGCACTCTTGATTCTGCAGCAGGTGACTTGATTCAGCAAAGGAAGCAGATGTTGCAGGTTCTTAAAGATAATCTTCATTAAGCTCGTGCGCGAATGAAATTTTATGTAGATAAAAAGAGGGTAGACAAAACTTATGAAGTTGGAGACATGGTCTACCTCAAATTACAACCTTATACACAGTCCTCTTTGGCTGTCAGGAAGAATGTCAAGCTAAGTGCTCGTTTCTTTGGCCCATATAAAATTTTGGAGAAGATTGGCAAAGTTGCTTATAAACTTGATTTACCTATTCATTCGTACATTCACCTGGTGTTTCATGTATCACTACTTAAAAAGCAGGCGAAAAAGGGTGCTAGAAGCTCACGATCTCCACCTAAAGTGGGAGCAAATGGTGCACTACTACTTGGACCGGTAGCTGTCAAGAGGCAGAAGCTGATTACAGGAACTATGGGAGCTTTTCAGCAGATCATGGTGCGGTGGCTGAACTTGGATTAGTGTGTGGTCATGTGGAAGAATCCTACATTTTTGAAGAGTCAATTTCCGAGTTTTTCTCCTTGAGGACAAGGAGCTTCTCAAGGGGGAGGGAATGTTATAAATCCTTAAGTCTTTTGGATGTAATTGGTCTTGCATTGCTTGTGATGTTTTAGATTGCTCTGGTGTTGTATTTGCTTGTTAGTTGGCAGGCCAATTGGCACCTTAGGGGTCGTGTTAGGTTCTGTTGGTCAATGCTGGTCAAGTGTGGCGGCCTTCTTGTGTTTTGGCACCAATTTCAGTTAGGCAGTTAGAAGGCTTGAGGTCCTATTGCATTGTACTAAGATATATTATAAATAGCTATAATACTTGTAATCTCTTCATTCAATCAATAATAAAAACCTGATTTCCTTTGGATAATCTCTCTATTTCTCATCTAATTCTCTACTCTCTCATCTTCTTTCAATTCTCTTCTCATCTTATCATTCTCTTCCACAAGGTTAGCTATCAATTTAGGTTTGGTAGTTAACAAGGCATGTACAATAAATAAAATAAAGGAAAAATAATTAAATATCACATATTTAATTAAACATTTTAAAGCGCGAATCCCGATTCTGACTTGAAGACCTGAAATTTTAGAAGAAGGTTTTTTGAAACATCAGGTTTCTTCGCAATGACCTCTTCTAGCACTAGGAGTGTGGGCTCCCAAAAATCTTTATTTGGGAAAAATTTTGGAATAAAATATTTCCTTCGATCTTCCCAAAAATAATTTTTCTGAAAAATAATGCTAAAAAATAATTTAGAAAACCCTAAAACAATTTTAGAATTTTTCATTGCGTAAGAAAACCGGGTTCCAAAACCATAATCCTTAATTTAAATTCAACATAGCTATAATGCATTAGGCTTTCACTTAAGAAAACACACAGGATTGATTGGAGCCTTGTCAACTGGATCGCCAGGTAGGTCTCTGGTGGGTGCAGCTGGTTGCCGCAGATCCTCTGTCCCTTGGCACGTTAAATTGTGCGCGGCCCAGTTTTATTCATTTTTTTTCTATTTAAATTAATTTAATTTAAATTCTCACACATATAAATTTTTTTTTTTTTTTTGACAATTTGAGAGCAAAGCTCTAAACAAAAGTGGTGACCCGAAATCAATCCCCGAAGACGTGACCCAAAAGCTTGTTGCTTCTCAAAACAAAAAGAACTACAAAATGCTTCCAAATTGACAATACCCAGAAGCTTGCTGCTTCTCAAAACAAAAGGAACCAAACCCCTACAATATAGAACAAACTCCAGCAACAAAGGCCTATCTACCCTCTTGTCATGATCCCTTATGCTCTACTCTTGAACTCCAAACCAGAGGAGACCAATTCTTGATAAACGCTATGTTGCACGCCACTTTTGTCGGAGAGTATGAGAAAGATTAGCACCAGCCCTTGATCCAAAATCCAACTCTGAGTCTACTTGACCAAATGATTTCCTTCAAGTCCTAAGAACTATTATGGAATTCAATCTTGTTCCTTGAGTACCAAATTTCCCAGATTATGACGAAGAAAAGTGATAACTATACTTTCTTTTGGAATCTTCGGTCCACTACATAAGATGATCACTCAAAGAAAGGTTCTTTGATTAATTGAGAGCACACTGACTGAATTCCCTACCATTGAAGACACGAGACCCTAAATTTCCATGATTCCTCACATGTAAGGAATAGATGGTTGATAGATTCCTCACTTTTTTCCGCATAGCGGGTACCATTTATCCTAATCACGAGTAATTCTAATGTTCCAAAGTCTTTCCTTTGTGTTCATCTTACCAAGAAGGACCATCCAAACTAGGATCTCTACCTTTGGGGGTGCAAGACCTTTCCACGCCCCGCACGCTAGATGATCAACCGATGCTGCACTTCGAGAAGCACTAACCGCCTCTTAGACGAATGGCCTAACTGAGAATGCTCCATCCGGTTGAGGAGACCAGCACAAACTACCCCCAATTTCCTTCCCTAAGTGCACTCCCCTCAATATTTCATTAAGTGCATTTGCATTTGGCTCTTCCCTTGAAAAGAAGCTCCTTCTCTAATTTAGGATCTATCTCCATTCAAGTCCATCCCATATCCCCATTTAAGAGATGAAATAATCTCTTTATAGCAAAACTTTTAATAGGTCCGGGAATCGTTGTTCAAAGGAGACCTCACCTACCCATGCATTCTTGCAGAACTTGATTCTTGATCCTTTTCCTACCTTTACTTTCACAATCCTCGCTAACTGAAGGGATGCACATAATTTGTTTGGAATCTGAGCAATTGTATTCCATGGTGAGTGAATTACCCAAGTTGGCTGTGAAGGAATGAGCTCCTTCGAGCTACCACCATGTATAGAGCACACCACTTGCTTCCACAAGGTAATACCTTCCTCTAAAAAATGCCACCACCACTTGAACAGTAATGCTGCATTCTTGATCAGGGGATCTCCCACCCCTAGAGCCCATAAATATTTAGGTTTTTGAATCAGGTCCCACTTAATACATGGCAATCTTCTATTATTGTCGTTAGATCCCAATAAGAAGTCCCTTTGTAGCTTCACAATTTTCTTTAGAACTTTCGTTGGCGCTTGGAATATAGACATGTCATAAGTTGGAAGATTAATAGCACTGACTTGATCAAAGTTAATCTCCCTGCTCTAGATAGCGTCCTTCGTCTCCAACCTGCTAGCTTCTTCTCAATTCTTTCAAGTATTGGCTTCCATGTTGACATAAGCTTTGGATTCGCACCCAAGGGTAGTCCAAGTTGTTTTATTGGAAGTGTCACAAGTTGGCACCCCAAAGCCTCTACTATTGAGACACGCCTATACATACCACTGCGGACATTTTGTAGTTGATTGTGAGGCCTGAAATTGCTTGGAAACACTCCAATAAGCGCTGGATATTGAAGACTGACTCCTCTTCAGCTGGGCTAAAAAATATTATATCATTGGCAAACTGTAATTGTGTGAGTAAGATCCTTTGATTGCCCACCTCAAGCCCCTTGATCTGACCTTCCTTAACTGCTTCAATGATAGACCTGTTCAGGACTTCTGACACAAATAGGAATGGTGACAAGGGGTCCCCTTGCCTTAGACCCCTCTCCATTTCGAAAGGAGGGGTGGGTGATCCATTTACAAGAATGGACATAGATGAATAGAGATGCATTCATGAACCCAGCAGCACCAATTTTGACCAAAACCCATTCTTTGCATAACTTGCATAACAAAATTCCAATTGACTAAATCATATGCTTTCTGGAAGTTGAGCTTAAGTAACACACCGTTCTTCTTCTTCTTCTTCTTTAGCCAATGGAAAACTTCATTAGCAATAAGCACTCCTGCAACAAAAGCTGTTTGATTCTCATGCACTAGCTTCATAATGACCATTGCAAGTCATCTACTAAGCACTTTTGAAATGATCTTGTACACACACCCCAGCATGCTAATGGTTCTGAAGTCTCTAATGTCTAATGCACCATCAACCTTCGGGATCAATGAGACCCAAGTTGTATTGACAGCCATATTTATTGACCTTGAGACAAAGAACTCCTTTATATATGCAAGCAAGTCTTCACCTAGTGTATCTCACATATTCTTGATGAACTTGAAGTTCAAACCATCATACCTTGGGGCCTTATTTTCACTGCAATCCCACACTGCCTCTTTGATTTCTTGGAAACTTGGGACTTCATCAAGCATTCTTGCATCCTCTTCTGAGAGCTTTGGTAGGTTTAGATTACCTACTGCAGGTCTGATTGGTGTCGGTTCTGCTCTGCTTTAAGAAGGCATTAACAATTCCTTTGATGTGCCTCGGCTTGCTATGAAGTCTACCGTGTACTTTCACTCTATACATAGCCTTCTTCTTCGCTCTTACAGATGCCAACGTGTGGAAGTATCTTGTCTTCTGATCCATCTCCTTTATTTCTTTACTTCTTAACAGTTGAAGCCAATATCTTTCTTTTCTTCCATACCAAATCCATAGCAATGATGTTGCCACAGATTTCCTAGCCACATCTTCTTCTGACAATTGGCCTTGCTCTGCCTTTACTCTTAACCTATCTAACTCTTCTTCTAAAGCGGTTATTTTCAAATCAATATGTCCAAACACTTCCTTTTTCCATCTTCTTAGTGGTTGTTGCAGTCTTTTTAACTTCTTCACAAAAGAAAGCCCCTGATGCGTTTGCCACTCTTCCTTTACAATCATTGAGTATTCTGGGTGTGAGAACCAGCAATCAAAGCATCTAAACAACTTTCGACCCCATTGAGCTTCATCTAGTTGTGTTACAATCGGACAATGGTCTGATAATCCCTTCTTTAGCCAAAAAAGCTGAAGATGAGGGAATTTGCTCAACCACTCTCTATGTACAAGAAGCCTATCTAACCGGCTCATGGATTGGCCTCTTGACAAAGTAAATTTCCTTCCTAACAACGGAACATCTATTAAACCTATCTTATTAAAAAATTCTCTGAAGTCTTTGATTCCTTGTGTGAGATCTAACTTGCCCTTCTTTTCACCAATGTTCAACACTTCATTGAAATCTCCAATAAGAAAAGCAGGGACATTATTGGCACTCAAAACCCTCCCAAGTTCAGACCAAATGACTGCTCTCCCTACTCTAGAACAAGGTGCATATACTAACCAAATAATGCAAGCAAACTCTTCCTTAATCATAGAACCAACCAAGCAAATCCAGCGTGTACCTCTTATGGTGTATGTAACTGTGAATTCATCATTGTCCCACATTATGATAAGCCCTCCAAAACCTGCTGCTGCTGCAACATCCTCCTAATAGCTAGTGTCTAAGCCCCAACATCTTCTAATCTCCATTGCTGACACCCTGCTGTGTTTAGTCTCAACCAAACCTAGCACTGTGAGCTTGTGTGATGAAACTATGTCCCGGATGGCTGACTTCTTCTCCTTGCTCCCTAAGCCCCTTACATTCCAAGCACAAATTTTCATTTTCTAGGTCTAGGCAGTGGCAATTTGTTCTTCTTCTTCTTCCTTTTATTAACTGTGTAATCTTGCTTTTGAGTTGAGCACATGATCTTGATCAAATCCTCCTTTGAGCCATCAAACATATAACCCACTTTCTCCCCAATAGCCCATGCTTGCGTTGCTCTTTCATTACCCTTCTTTGGCCTTGTTTTTAATAGATGTTTCTTGGTTTTGCTGGCTTCTGCAGGAGGTTCTGTAGCTTATGGTATGTTAGGTGAAATGTCGTTGCTTAAGTCTACACACAATTAGATATGTAGTTCTTCTTGGTTAAGGGAAAGGTTAGTGATGTTTTATTCAATTTGCAATTCAAATTCTTGCCTTTCTTGTTTATTTTCTTGGTTATTGTCCAAAGGTAGGTTAATGTCTATGACACTCTCCCCAATAGCTTCCCCTCTTTCTGCTGTGTCCTTTTCAAACATGCCAAATTTGTTGAATTTTGGCCCAAAAAGTCACCTGGTTGTAGGGCCATTAATGCTTCTTGTACTATCTTGTCCTCTTCTCCTCCTTCACTGTACGGATGCGCTTCCTGTTGCATTGGATGCTGGACATGTTCTCCGGCTAAGCAGCTCTCTAAATCCGGCATCACATTGGCCTCCCTTGGAGCTGCTAAGCTTCTTCTTGCTTCTGAATCATCTTTCTCCCCTCTTGTTTTTACAATTTCCTCCACTCTTGAAAGGAATTCATGGTCTAAAATTTGGCTTCGCTCATGGCTACTCCCTGGTATCATTGCAAGGGGCATTGGATTTTGTTCTTGAGCATTCTCCTGATGCATTCTCTGTGTAACATTGATCTGCTTGTTTCCATTGTCTATCCCACTTCATATCCCCAGTCTCCTTGACATAAACACTAAAGTCCTTTGCTCTAATCTTAACACACACCCACTCACTTATTTGGTTCATTTGTTCTGTTACCATCTGAACTCTTCCTTCCTCAAAAGATTCATAGTCCTCAGTCTCTTTCTCTATCTGCAAAACCTTGCCCCAGCACTCACCAATCATCATGAAATTATGCTTAGACCATACATGGATTGGCGTCCCAACAATGGTTAGCTAGATTGTTCTTGACAACCAGTGTTCTTCCTCTATCCAGTTCTTTATCTCCTCACACCAGGAACTTAGCCATTCCCCTTCTTCCAGTACAAAGCTTTCATTTTGTCTTGTACTCGTAAATTTCAGCAGTTTTTTTAACTTTTCCAAGCTCCACTATCTTCATGATGGCGTCGTGATTCCCACTTGTTTGTATTGGAATGTCCTCCTGTTTCATTAGACGTGCTGAACAGTAGATAATACTCCTCTCCATCTCTTTCAGCATTAGTCTATATGTGTTTCCTTGAACTACTTTCCTGGTTCATTGATCTACACTTTCCATGTTTGCTCTTTGTCTTTGTTGCTCAGGCTGTTGTTCATTGTAAAACTATCTTCCTTGTTGTCCTTGTTGCGTTCCCCTAGCATTTCTAAAATTCCTCTCAAATCTTGCAAATTTAACCACCTGGTTACCCCTCTCACTGCTACTCCACTCAGACCCTTTATGGCCTTCATTGCCTCTTCTTCATTAGGGAATTGCACAAACCCAAATATTCATGTCTTGTTTGGCCTTCTTTTGTGAGAGACATATGTCTCTTTGATCTGACCATACCTTTGAAACAAGTGAAAGAGTCTTTCTCCATTGAAGTATAAAGTAAGTTATCCACAAATAGGGATTTCGGCTCTACATCAGTCTCTTGTTCACGTTACTCATCCCTCTGGCCTTGCTGTTCACTTTGGTTCCTTGCTTTAGCCGATTTGTGGTGTTGTTCTGTTAGTGCTTCATAAGTACTTATCATGATTCCATCTTCATTTCTTCCTTGTTCCTAGTTTGTCACTCTTCTAACTTCACTTCCCTCTCTCTTTGTCTCTTCTCCACCTTGATTTTCACTATCACTTGCATCAGAAACCCATCCTTCACTTATACCATCCTCAAATCTCCTCACTCTCCAAACTCTTCCTGTTTAGCATGCAGTCATTGTTAGAATTGAGTTATGTATAAATTCATCTCATGAATTTCACATTTGATAAATTAAATTTATTTATCTTATGAATAAATAATTCGTCTCATTAATCATTTTAGATATTTTCAAACAGTGCTTAAGTTGAGGCTTGCAGAGGGATTTCAGGGACAACCTAACTCTAGCTCCAAATAGGTCAAATTTGATTATCATCTCATAATGATAGTTGATTACCATTTAGTAAAACCTAATTCCACTAAATACGTTTGTTAGATTTATGTCTCAAATTACTTGTTTTAAGTTTATGGGGTTGCCGTGAGATCACTGATCGATCGGGAGGGAAGCCTGATCGATCGAATGATTTAAGAAAATTTTCGGTATTTTTGGGCCGTAAGAGTTCCGATCGATCGAGATCGGGTGTTTTCCAATCGATCGGGACCTCCCAGACCTGCGCCTATAAATTAAGACATAGGGTTTACGTCCTTAGTATCCAATCAAAAAGCGTGAGGCTCCGCCATTAAGTATAGAGAGGTGATTTTGTAATTCCTTCAAGATATTTGAGTGCTACGAGGGTTAAGAGAAAGTGATTGTACTTCTTTCATAGATCTCATTCAGAGGAAGTGTCGTTGTAATTCTTCCGTTCAGTATCAATAAAGAATCTCCATCTCCGCGCGTGGTTTTCTCCCCTCTCAATTGTAGAGGGGTTTCCACGTAAATATTGTGTGTTCGTGTTTGTTCTTTCTTTCTCCATATATTTGTTTACTTCTTATTTTGCGTGAGTCATATTATTTGAATCGAATCAAGTTATCAGGGTTTATGCTTCTGCATCAAGATTTATCCGCTTAATGTTTTATTGCACTCTAAAGTTAAATATATTCACTCAAGAATTTCCAAAATAACTTTTATTATGACAATTAACCCATGTATTAGATATCCGTGATCAAAAGTAACTTTAACTATTATCACTACTTTTCTCACATCTCCCGTAGTAGTTCCCAACTCACTCTTCCGAACAATTAAAAAATATAGAAACAATTTCCGTATTAATTTCAAATGTTAAACATATGAAATACTCTAACTAAAGATTTTAGAATATGTTTGTATATTTGCGAATCAACTAAAGAGATATCTTTATCTCGTTAGAGACTATGGATTCCACGTAAAACAACTGTTCCTACCACACTTCATGCCACTACCCAACGTACGTAAGATTTAAGTCAACACACTTTGACTAATCTTTTTGGCACATTAGAACAGCAAATAATCCATGCACGAGTATAGACTCTTTGGTTGATTTAGAGTTGTCATCTTACATAATTAATTATTTCTGATAGAAGTTAAAGAAATAACCAATTCAGATGGTCCTACTTAGAGTTATCATCTTATTAACAACACCAACATGATGCTCTTGGATCCCTATTCACATGGCCAGGATAAGTCATCAAAAGTATGATATTGTAGTCTTTCAAGAAAAGTTGTCCAAACTTATCACCAACGTTGACAACATATCATTAGTTTGATATAAGCATCTATGTGGTTCAATCTCATTAAACATTTAAATTTAACCAAACATGTCATCTTGGACTACGTCCATCTGATGGAATATTTTTTTTAGACAACAATCACATACATGTTTGACGAAAACATCATCAGACAATAAAATAAATAAAATAATTTCATTTATTTAATATTTGAAATCTAACGAATTAGTTTTTAGGACACAAATTCCAACAATCTCCCACTTGTTCTAAACCCAATTAGCCTAGCATTGCACGGCTATCCTCTAAAGATTTGTCAACTATTTGACTATAAACTTTAACCAATACTGATCTGCTACTATCTCATTATTTTGCTCACATGCTTTCGTCTACTAGAAACCAACTAAGTCAACTAGTCTACTCAACAACTTCATAGCTATCAAGCACCCGACGTACATAGTGAAATAAGCAATACAAGACTGCTTCACTCTTTACCATATAATGACTCCCACTATAAAGGGTAAAATGGATTTCTGATGTCAAATGTCTAAACTTTCTATTTAAAACAAATGACCCATGATAAAGTCAGCATCCTTTCTTTGAATGTTGCAAAAGCTTGATTCTAAGAACATAGTTGACTCATCTCAGGTTTTTCATTTTAAATAACTGGACAATCAAATCTTAACAGCTTAATACAATTCTACACCATTCACAATGTGTAGAATCCCATCTATATACAACACATAGAAAGTCTCTACTTTCTAGCCATGTCTACAAATAGACTTTCATAGTTTGCATACTATATGCTCCTGACTCTAGGAGACAAACTTGTCCGATTGTATCATATACATAACCTTTTCAAGATGGCCATTTTAGAAAGTGTCATCTTAACTTCCATTTGCATATCTCATCATATGAAATACAATGGATAAGAGTATCCAAATGGACTAAAGCATAATATATGGCAGAAGGTCTCATTAAAGACAATTCCTTCCTTCATGTTATAACCCACTACCATCAAATTAGCCTAGAAGGTTCAACCTTCTAGTCCACTCAACTTTTTATTCTAGTAGATCCATTCAAATCCAATCCAATGGACTTAATGTCTTCCAATGCCTCTATAAGTTACTATACATAGTTAAAATACAATTACTCTAACTCATCTTTTATTGCCCTGACCCATTGGTCTGCATCTTAATACTTAAGAGTCCCGTTGTAGTGTAAAGGATTGGATTCATCATCATACTTAACCGTTAAGACTAAAGATAACGAATACGTCAGGTGACTTTGACCATCCTCCTACTATATCAACACTGTCATGTGCTTAGTGTGACATTAACCTAGAAGAAGACATATCTAATACATCATTTGTACTATGAGTTGTATCAAGTTGTAGATACACAATATGTTATATTGTCAATCTATCCAACAAAAACAAATTGCTATACTTTTAGAACACTTTCTAAAGCCTCTTACATAACAAACCTTGTTATATGTAGATGTGACTCATCACATGTATGTTACCATGTTAAATAAATAAGAATTCTACAACTCTTTGTAATAAGTAAAAATAAGAATTCTCCTGATACCACTTCAATCTAATCAAAGTGATTGGATATAATTACCTAATTGATCCCAACTTTAGTCTTTAATTCTTTGAATCTTTCAAAGGATTCAAAACTTCTGTCTTCATAGGTATATCCATACATCAACTAAATTGAGTAGTCATTCATAAATATTTTATGAGATACGGATCGCTTCTTCTCACTTGAACTTTTAATAGTCCATAAACATTTTACGAATAAGTTCTAGTAGCTTAGTGGCTCTATTGCCTTTACCCTTAAAGGCTTTTCCAATCACCACTGATTCAATTATGATTCACATACCGGTTATTATTTTAGTACTTAATTATCACATAAGACATATCAAACCAGTTTTGGAATTAGACTAGATTAATGTGACCTAATATTAAGTACCACTTAAAAGATAATGTGGTTTCCGAAAATTCTTCTTTCATATGGTTATACAGCCTAGCTTGTATAGGAAAATAAATTGCCACTAACATAGTTTTGACTAAAATAAGTCAACTATCTACCAAAGTACCTTTTAAATAAATATTCTATTCATATAACTATTAGTCTATTTTTAAGGAGAATAAGAGAAAGACCATTTGAAAACAAATAGTGGGTAGAAATCAAATTTCTAAAGTACATTAAGACAGTTACTCAAATTCAGAACTACATTCCTTGACTTAAACTTCTACCTCGTGATGTCCTTACTGAAAAACCATTCACCATAACACTAGTGAACTATCTGCTAGTTGGCTTTCGGTCTTAACAATAATAGTATCTAAGTACCTAGGCAAATCCTTTGTAATACTAATGTCCCGTGCTTCTATAAAAGAGACAAAACTATTTTGACTCATGTTTTATTTTACCCTATTGAGGTTGCTAATTCCTGAGATTGATGCTTACACTAAGTGCACTTTTTCCTTGGTTCTCATGATGCCTTTTATCTCAAACTGTAGTTTCATCAGTTCAGACAATGAGCAATCTCTATTGCTCAATGTATCCAAACTAAACTAATTGAAAGACCTTGATATGCAAGTCAAAGTCATATCCTATGTTAACTTCCAATTCGAAAATTGAAGGCTAACCTTGTAGAAGAAAGAGTTAAGATGAGAAGAGAAGTGAAGGGGATGAAAAATAGAGAAGGAAATGAGAAATAGAGAGAATGTCCCAAAGGAAATCTGATTTTTATTGATTGAATGCCAAGACTTACATGATTTGAGCCTATTTATATTTGATCTAATACATTGAATCAAGACCTCAAACTCTAACTGACTCAAACCCAAAAACTGGTGCCAAACTAACTAGCTGCCAGATTTGACTTCCCTTGACCAACTAACCGAACCCCTGGGCACCAAAGACAAGCCAACTGACTTTTGAATACCATGCAAGAGCAAAATCAAGACATTAATCGCAACACAAATGCTTGGCCGCATGAGTGAACAGCCTCCTCGGGCCCTCTACGGCAACCTCAACACATGGGGAAGGGGAAGTGCCCGACAGACTCTCAAACCGGTTCGACGTGCCTAGACTCGGCACATTAGCCGATCGATTCAAGGAACAAACAAGAGAGGTAGCAACTCCAAGGATGCCATCCTGAGCCATCTCCACCTCAATAGGAACATCCACTATCTCTAAGTCTCCCCGAAGAGGAGTGGAAACATGTAAAAAATCAGCGAAGGTCCGAGGCGAAAGGGAAACTGATCCAGAATTAAAAAAAACTGTACAAGCGCTAATTCCCTCCTCCTTAATATCCGAGCCAACCGCCCCCCTCATCTCAATGGCACCCCCCATACACGGTATAGAAGCCTCAAACCGGCCCTCAACCCTCCTCCGGTCGGCATCTATCCCAAAAGACCCGAAAATCAGTCCACGACTAACATCCCTAGAAGAAAGCCCCTCCAAAACGAGCCCATTTCCTCTAGAGGTAGTGGGGGTGGACGCACTAGAAGGAAGCCCCTCCAAAACGGGCCCATTCCCACTAGTGTGAGTAACGGGTGAAACTCTAGGAAAAAGCCCCTCCGAAACGGGCCCATTTCCCCTAGGTGTAACAACGGGTAGGACACTAGAAGGAAGCCCCACCAAATCAGGCCCATTCCCCCTAATGCAAGTAGTAGGTGGATCACGAGAGGAAAGCCCCTCCAAAACGGGCCCATTTCCCCTAGCGCAAGCAATAGATGTCTCATGAGAGGAAAGCCCCTCCAAATTGGGCCCATTTCCGCTAGAAAAAGAGAGTTTTTAAGGGCAAGATCCAATGGGCCCAGAAAACCGCAGCCCAACCGTAGGCCCAGCAGCAGCCACCGGCCCAGGGAGAGAAAGACGCAGCCCAACAGTGACCACCGGCCCAGCAGTAGCCGTACGCGTGCCCTCCATCCGTACGCATCTCCCCTCCTCCTCAATTGGTCCAACTTTACTTTGCCCACTAACTCTTGCCTCCTCAAGACCAAAAATTGGCCCGTTTGTTGGCCCAAGCTCCTCACCCACTCCCAATCCACTACATGAAGGCGCAAAATTAGTGGACTCATCCACTACAATGCTAGTCCTTGGCCCAAAATTATTAGAAATTGGCCCATTATTCACCTTATCACCATTCCCCCTACCACCCTTACGCCAGCGCCGCCTCCGCCGCCGCCGGGCTTTTTTCCCGGCCACCACCTCTGGTTGCCCCGGGAGGATAGTAACAGTGTTCGGGGTAGGACAAGAGTGGCCAAAGACCCTACATTTACGGCAAACTTTCGGAATACCCTCCAATTTAACAGTCACCGGTATGATTCGGCCATTATAATCAACAGAAAGTCGCTTGGGGGGGTCGGTCCAAGCATCAAGTTGTACACATACACGTGCATAGCTAACCATAGTACCCTCCAAGGTTGGTTGGTCCATGTAAAGGGGGTGGCCAACACCACTAGCTATCGAACTCAACGAATCCTCGGACCACAAGGAGGCCGGGAGGCCATGTAATTGGATCCAATTAGCAATCCGAGGGAGGTCACGCGAAGAAGCGAAGTTGGGTTGCCAACGCTCAAGGGAGAGATAATGCACATTAAGGGTCTCTCCCCCCCCCCCCCTCTCCCTCTCTCCCCCTGAATCAAATTCGACTCAGCTATTGACTTAAACCGGAAGTAGTAGACCTCCTTAACCGCAATTACACATTCAAGCCCTTTCGATCCCCATAGCATCCGAGCTATAGCAACACATCGAGAGTGCGCAACACGACCCCCAAAAACACTTCCAACAAGACATCTACCCCATTTTTCAAGACCCGGGGCTACATCATCATCTGTGATAGTAGTAACCACTTCCCCATTCACAAGCTTCGGTGGGACAAACCGAAGCGTGCCGCCTGGAGGTGGCGCTGGGCCACAGAGGCCCACGGCCTAGGTGGGGCACCCGGTTCAAGCATGGGTGTGTCAAACAAGAAGCAAGGAGGAGAAACAAGCAAAGCAAGATTTGTAACAACCTTGTAACAAACTTCCAACAACCCCAAAACCTTCTAAACAAACAAACTTACACTCTCCCCACCACAATAACAACAATGGCAGCAATAACAAGCACCAATCAACAAGCAAGATCAAGATACAATTTGATTAATTCATCACCAACATGCTAGGCCCCTGTTTTGGCCGAAACAGGGTCGATGCGGGCCGTGACGAAATAATCCAAAAACTACTCAAACAGCCATGTCAAGAACAAAGAAGCAAGAAAGATAGAATGTGTGTACCAAGATTTGCTGCATAATAGAAGAGACACAAGCAAGATTCAATAGAAAGAGAAGACCCCGAGGAGAGAGAAAATGAGTTTCAAGGCCATCAACCATCCAAGAAACGAGAAGGAACCACCGCAATGGAAGCGCCAAGAAGATGAAGGATGAGAAATAGCGTCCTATGCCATCATCAACACCATAACTCAAACACCCTCGCTCACATGTGTTTCGACCCTCAAAAATAAAAGTGATCAGATTGATGCAAACATGGCCCCATAAGAAAGAGGAGATCACGGCGAGTCCATAAATGTCTTCAGCGCTGCCGTACGACTCTGCACGCGCCCTCACGAGCCAAAAAACTGCCCCAGTGCACAAAGCCACTCACCCACGCGCCACCAGCTGAGCACCACCCGCCGGAAATCGCAAATCCAAAGCCTCTCTCTCTTCATAGTTTTTTTTTTTTTTTTTTTTGGTAAGTCAGCGAAATATATAGATAAAAGAAAAGAAAACAATCTACAAGGGGCATACCACAGGACACGGCCGAAGCCTACAAGTATGAGGCAACGTCAAAAAAACAGACAGAGTCCATACAACATACAACAAAAGTACAAACTAAGGGAACAAGAAACTAAGTCTCAAAACCCTAGCTCCGGAGCAACAAGGCGTGACGGTGAGCTCCTCTGAACGAAGAAGCAGCAAGTAAGTGGCTCCTGACCAAACTCGTAATCTCCTCTCGAACGGCCGCAACCGATCTAGACTGAGAACGCTGAAACCGAAGGTTGCGCTCATACCAGATAGTACACACAGTCGCAGAGAGGTAGAGTCGAGCCATGATACTGCCAATCTCCCACCCCCTGAGATGCTGAGCAGCCCAAGCGACAAAAGCGTCCCAAGGAAGGGTAGGCCAAGCGATAGATGTACTCGGAGTGACAGAGTTCCAGACCGAGGCAGAAAAGGAACAGGCAAAGAAGAGGTGCTCATGAGTCTCGTCAGCAGAACCACAGAGAACACAAGCACTCTGAACCTGTCGTGCTCCAAAATGCCGAAGTCGGTCCTGGGTCCAAAGTCGCTGCCGAGAAGCGAGCCAGAGAATGAAAGAGTGTCGCGTTACATGCATCTGAAACCACAGAAGGTGATGCACAGTGTCCTCCGTTCTCCTACTCCGCAGCATCTCCCAAGCGGACTTGGTGGTGAAGTTCCCCGAGGGGTCCCCTAACCACCGGATGGAGTCCGCTACACCAGCTTGAGGGCTAAAGTCAATCATGTCCCAGATGGGTCGGAGCTCCAGGCAACCCTGTGGAAATCTCCACTGACCACCCTCAATAATAGATGAGACTCGAGCATCCCAATGAAGTCCAAAAGAGGTGAGCAGTCGAGCAGGGAAGCGCTCCGAAAGGCGACCACATGGCATCCAGAAATCTGTCCAAACAGTAGTGTCAAGGCCGTCACCTATGACATGATAAATCGCTCCAGAGCAAAGGCGGCGAACCGATAGAATCTGACGCCAGCACCAAGAAGCAGAGCTCGTCGCCCGGATAGTCCAGAAGCTCCCCCCTCAAAGTCGGTTCAGATGAACCCAACACAGCCAAATCGAAGAGGAGTCAGATAGAAGGAACCCGATATGCTTCATAATTGAAGCCTGATTCCACTCAGCGAGACGGCGAAGTCCAAGACCACACTCCCACCGAGGGTAGCACAAATGCCTACAAGTGACCTTCGCCCCTCCCGGGGCCAACGAAGATCCTCTCCAAAGGAATGCCACAAGAGTCGACTCGATCTTCTCGATCATCATCTTCGGGAGCATGAAGATCGATGACCAGTAGACCTGAGTGGCAAAAAGAACAAACCGAATAAGCTGCAGGCGACCATCACATGAAAGTGAGCGGGAGGTCCAGAGCCGTATACGAGAGAGGATGCGATCCAGCAGTGGCTTGCAGTCAACGTACCGCAGCCGAGAACTGATAAGAGGTACTCCCAGATAGCGAACTGGGCACTGCCCAAGGCTGAAACCTAGAACACCCAAAATGTCCCGCTGAGTCGCAGAGTCCACCCCCACGAGAAAAACTGAGCTCTTTGCTGCATTCGAGGAGAGTCCCGAGAGTACAGCAAAGCGGTCCAAAACCTCACGACTAATAGAGACACTACCCATATCACCTCGACAGAAGATCATCAAGTCATCAGCAAAACACAGGTGTGTCAACCCAGTACGACGGCAGCATGGATGATAACGAAAGCGCAGGTCATCAATGGCACAGTGGAGCAGCCCTCGAAGACCCTCCATAGCGATAACAAACAGGTAAGGAGAGAGAGGGTCATCCTGATGGACACCCCGACTGGAGCGAAAGAACCCCTGAAGTTCGCCATTGATGGCGACAGAAAAGCGGGCGGTAGAGAGGCACTCACGGATCCAACCAATCATGACCTCGGGTATCCCCATACTCCTCATCCTAGCTAGAATGAAATCCCACTGAACAGTATCAAAAGCCTTACGGATATCGACCTTTAGTGCACAACGGGGCGAGACCTAAAGGTGGTAACCGCGCATCAACTCCTGTGTCAAAAGGATGCTGTCAGAGATCCGATGACCCAGAACAAACACTGTCTGAGCATCACCAATCAACCCGGGAAGGACACCCTTCAACCTGTTTGCAATGATCTTAGTGATACACTTGTAGATCACATTGCAACAGGAGGTAGGGCGGAAGTCGCCAAAGGTGGAAGGAGACTCCAATTTAGGCATGAGACATATCCTGGTGGCGTTCAGGGCACCCAGCATGCGCCCTGAGACGAAGAAAGACTGCACGGACCTAATCACTGCTCCCCCGACCACCTCCTAGGCCCTCTTAAAAAAGAGGGAGGTGTAACCATCAGGCCCCGGGGCCCTGTCATCACCTATGGAACAAAGAGCATCCCGGATCTCGGCAGCAGTGACTGTGGAGATAAGCGGGCGAGCCTGATCCTCCAAAATGCGAGCCTCAAAAATGTCAGAAACATCCTCAAATAACGGATCACCTGGCTCAGTCAACAAATCCTGGAAGAAGGCAACCCCGGCATAGGAGATAAACTGCGGATCGTGAGTCCTCACACCATCAGAACCAATAATGGACGAGATCCGGTTCCGGGCCTACCGATGGAGAACAAACCTATGAAAGAACCGAGTGCTCTGATCCCTAAGCGAAAGCCACTGAATACGCGACTTCTGACGGTAGAATGCCTCCTCATCCCGACACAAAGCTGAATACTCATGAAAAAGACGGCGCTCCTCAAGACGCAGAGAAGGACTCTCAGGGTTCTCATCCAAGGCCCTCTAGCTCATGGCCCAAGCATCACAGGCCACCTCGACTCTGGCCGAGATGTGACTATAATGGCGGGTGTTGAGGGCCTTCAACTCACACTTCAGCAGCTTCATCTTCTGAGTAAGTTGATACATTGGAGTACCCTCAACACAGGTGTCCCAGACTCGTCTGACCGTGGGAAGGAAGTCCTCGTGATCGGCCCAAAAGTTGAAGAACTTGAAAGGAAGTCGTAGGGCACGACCTTCCCCAAGCCCTCGAATAATAATGGCGCTGTGGTCCGAGATAACATGACGGGCAAGGAACTCCGTGGATGCGATAGGGAAGTCACGAAGCCAACCCTCACTGACTAGACACTAGTCAAGCCGCTTGAGAATCAAGCGGTCACCCTCAGCCCCATTGGACCATGTAAAGTGAAGACCCGAAGAGGATATAGGTGTAAGCTCAGCCTCAGTAAGACAATCCTGGAAGTCGTCCATGTGACCTGGCCAACCCTCTTGGCCGCCGCATCGATCAGAAAGACAAAGGATGGCGTTGACATCCCCAAGAAGGATCTAAGGCTCACCCAAGAGACTCAAGCTAGCGCTCCGAATATAGTCCCATAAAGCTCGGCGAGGACCCAGCTCATTAAAGCCGTAAACAAAAGTAGCGAAAACGCTCACAGCTCCAGAGAAATCGGAGATACGACAAGTAAGGAACCGATCCCCTCCACGAATGAGCTCGACTCTATGAACGCCAGGATCCCAAGCAACGATAATGCGACACCGCGTAGGGCAGACGCCACTGAAGAGATGAGTGCACCCATCGGCATAACGAGCAATCACCGCCTCAACATCAGAAGGTTTGGTTTTGGTCTCGACCAAACCAATGACAGATAAGCGATTGGAAGAAATCCAATCACGGGCAGCTCAGGAAGATTGGGGACTGTTAAGCCCCCTAATATTCCAACAACCAACCACCATGATGAAATAATCAAATGGAGGTGCGGCCAACACGCGTGGCCGCATGAGTAATTGGCCTCCTCGGCCCCTCAATGGCAACCTTAACACATGGGGAAGTGGAAGTGTCCGACATACTCTCAGATCGGTACGACGTGTCTAGGCTTGGCACACTTGCCGACCGATTCAACGAACGTAACAGAGGGGTAGTGACTCCAAGGATTCCATCCTGAACCATCTCCACTTCAATAGGAACATCAACGATCTCGGAGTCCTCCCGAAGAGGGGTGGGAAAAAAATCAGCGAAAGTCTGAGGCGAAAGAGAAACCGACCCAGAATCCGAAAGAACTATACGAGTGCTAGCACTCGCCTTCCTATCGTCCTAGCCAACCGCCCCCCTCAACTAAATGGTACCAACCATGTGTGGGCTAGGAGTCACCAAATGGTCCACACATCGATCGGCACCAAGCCCGAAAGATCCAATAGTTGGTCCACGACTAACACCGCTAGAAGAAAGCCCCTCCGAAAAGGGGCCCATTTCCTCTAGAAGTAGCGGAAGTGGATGCACTAGAAGGAAGCCCCTCCAAAACGGGCCCATTCCGACTAGTGTGAAGAATGGGCGCGACCCCAGGAGAAAGCCCCTCCAAAGCTGGCCCATTCCCCCAGGAGAGACAGCGGGTCGGTCACCAGAGGGGAGCCCCACCAAATCGGGCCCATCCTCTCTAATGCTAGTAGAATCTCTCCACTTAGTATTGGCACTTGATCCCCCAATTTGGTTTGTTGACACACCTTGCAGGCCTTAACATAATCACTCACTTCCTTTTTCAAGCTTGGCCAGCTAAAATAGGCTTTAACCCTTTGATAGGTGCCCTCTACACCAGCATGACCTCCCCAAGCTGAATCGTGAGAGGCTTGAATAATCTGGTTTCTCAATTCTATTGCAGAACCAGTATATAGCTTGTTCTAAATTCTGAGAATCGCTTTCTGCACTGATATGCCTGCTTCACTATTAACCTTTTCTGCATCTTTCACAAGGCTAGCAGCCACACACTCCTGCGCAAAAGGATCACCCTCATATGACTTATAGACTTCTTCCATCCATGAAGGTAACACCACGGATATTGCACTGCACAACCCTTGTTCAACATCCTCAAACTTCCTGGATAATGTGTCTGCTGGAGCATTTTCCTTGCCTCTTCTGTACTCAATGACATAATCAAGGCCAAGCATCTTCACTAGGCCCTTCTTTTGAATTCCAGTCACAATCTTTTGCTCAAGAAGATGCTTGAGGCTTTGATGATCCGTTCGAATGATGAACCTGTGACCATCCAAGTAATGCTTCCATTTTTCAATGGCTAGAAGAATTGCTAAGTATTCCTTCTCATATGTCGACATGGCTTGATGCTTGGGACTAAGAGCTTGACTCAAATAAGCAATAGGCCTTCCGTGTTGGGAAAGAACAGCCCGAGTACCAGACCCACTTGCATCTGTCTCTAATACAAATTTATCTGCAAAATTTGGCATTGTCAATACCGGTGCTACACACATAGCTGACTTGAGAGCCTCAAAAGCAGCTTGAGCCCTCTCTAACCACAATAAAGCATCCTTTTTCAAGAGCTCAGTAAAAGGTTTTGCAATAGATCCATATCCTCTAATGAACTTCCTATAATATCCGGTCAAACCCAAGAATCCCCTCAATTGCTTCAAGGTTATTGGAATTGGCCAATCTTGCATTGCTTGAACCTTAGTAGGATCAGTGGAAACTCCTTCTTGAGAGATTACATGGCCCAAATACTCGAACTTGGTCTGAGCAAACGAGCATTTAGACAACTTAGCAAAGAATTTGTGCTGCCGCATCACCACAAAGACTTCTCTAAGGTGGATGAGATGATCTTCATAAGAGAAGCTATAAATCAATATGTCATTGAAGAAGACTAGCACTGATCTCCTCAAGAAAGGCTTGAAGATGTCATTCATTGCCACTTGAAAGGTAGCCGGAGCATTTGTTAGGCCAAATGGCATAACAACAAACTTGAAATGCCTATGATGAATCTGAAAAGCAGTCCTGTATATATCCGGCTCAAGAACGATGATTTGATGATATCCCTGTCTCAAATTAAGCTTAGAGAAGAAACATGCTCCATATAACTCATCAAGCAAATCATCTATAACGGGGATTGGAAACTTATCTTTCACTGTCAAAGAATTCAATTGGCGATAATCGATGCACATCCTAGCTGACCCATCCTTCTTCTTCACAAGGATTACAGGTGAGACAAAGGGGCTATGGCTTGGTCGAATGAAGCTCATGTGAAGCAACTCATCAGCTTGTTTCTCAATTTCTGATTTTTGGCCATGAGCATATCGATATGGCCTGATTTTAACTGGATCAGCACTTGCTCGAAGTGGAATGGCATGATCCACACTCCTTTGAGAAGGAAGGCTCTTTGGTTGCTCAAAAACATCTTCAAACTCTTCAACCAAGGCATGAACCTCAGGCTGAATGTCCTGCTGCAGTTCTACAGATGAGATAACAAACAAGTGTCCAAACCATTGAATTGCTTTCTTCTTGAATCCTCCTTTTAATCGTTTGCCATCAATCAACCGAAGATGTGCTTCTTCAGAAATGCCTTGCAATACCGTCATTTTATCAAAATCAAATATCACCGGATTGAAAGTTCTCATCCAATCTACACCTAGCACCATATCACAACCTCCCAAAGGAAGAACTCTAAAATCAAAAGTGAATTGATGCTCTTGCATAGACCATGGAAAAGCTTGGCACTTATTTTGAGTAGTTATGGAGTTGCCATCAGCCACCATAACCGCTAATGGATGAGTTTTTGTCACCTCATGCTTCACTTCCTTAATCAACTTGGGATCTACAAAGCTATGCGTGCTCCCACTATCAATAAGAATAATGAAGGAAGTTTTACCAGCCTTTCCTTTGATACAAATGGTATTGTGAGCTCCACTCCCGGTCAAAGCCTTCATGGAAATCTTAACTTCATCCTCCAACAATTCATTTTGTGAAGAATGCTCACAACTGTCTTCCTCGGCATCTGAATCTTCACTGTCAGAATCAACTCTTGCACGGGATCCTCTTGCAGACATTAAGGCCTGGGATTTGCACCTACGACCAGGCTGATAAGGCTGATTGTAATGGTAACATAGCCTCACTGAGCTCTTATCCACAGCACGCTTGAATCTGGAACCTGAAGCATCCTATTGCTGTGACCCAAAGTTACTGCTTTTGATCTTATTCTTGTCACTTGAACTTGTTAAAGTAGCTTCAATCAACGTAGCCTTGTTGTAAGCATTAGACAATGTCTTAGGACCTATGGCTTTCACCATATTCTTGATCCTAGGCCTCAAACCACTAACGAAACAAGAGACATAATATGCCTTTGAATCCTCCAGAGAAATGGATATTATTGACAACAGGTTCGCTCGTAGATTCTTAAATCTGATCATGTACTCCCTCATAGTAGAGGTTTGGTACACCCTATTAAAACTGTCCACTACATCACCTATCTCTTCTTCTCCATATCATTTACACATTTCTTCTACGAATTGGCCCCAAGAAAGGTTAGGTTTGCTTTTCAACAAACTATTGTACCACACCTCATGATCTCCATGTAAGTGTACTGCAGCTAACTCAACTTTTTTAGCTTCACTTATGTTGTAATATTGAAAATACCGATCACACCTTCTCAACCATGACTCCGGCTGTTTACCCTCAAAAAGTTCAATTTCCGCTCTTGACTGTCTGTGAGAACCACTCCTGCAACCAGGTGAAATGTCATTATTCATTGATCTTTGCTGAAAATGCTGATCAGGTGGGCCATCTTAATGTTTGAAGTCATCATCTGCATTTCGGTGGTGAATAACATAATTCGGACGCCTTGAATTCTGATCCGAATTCAAGCCATTCAGTCTAGAATGAACTTGTTCTGTGGCTCGATCCTGATTCTCTGCAGCAATGTCATCCTCTGGAGGTCAATCATCAACTGATCTGATCTAAATTGAAGGTCCTGCCACATATTGAATCATTGGAGATTTTTCTCGATTCCTTGCTAAACCTTTAGTTCTGGTAATATTCACCTGCGGTTGAACCTCTTTAGCAGGTGGAAGAATCTGGCTAGTAGGCTTAAGGATCGCATGAGTTGATGATTCTCCTTGCTTATTAATCTAAACTTGCAAGTCCATAAGCTTTGCCTCAATCTGCTGCATACGATCTTCATTTTTGAGGTCATGTTTCAGCAACAACTGCTGAAATTGATCAAACCGTTGTTCAAATTTTTGATCCATAGTTTGGTCTATCGTTTGCTTCCGTGACTCCTTAACACGGTCGCAAATGACCTAAATGTGATCAGTAGTTAAGTACTGCGGATTGTTGCATCAGCACCAGCAACAGCAGCGTAAGAAAGATTTGGACTCACAACCGCAGCTACATTTACTCCACCAGCTCCCGATCGAGTCCTGACTCCTTCAGCCATAATTTGATTGTTTCTCTTTGGTTTTGCCAGCTCCAATCAATCAATTGATTGCTTGAACCTGGCTCTGATACCAATTGTTAACTTCCAATTCGAAAATTAAAGGCTAACCTTGTAGAAGAAAGAGTTAAGATGAGAAGAGAAGTGAAGGGGATGAGAAATAGAGAAGGAGATGAGAAATAGAGAGAATGTCCCAAAGGAAATCTGATTTTTATTGATTGAATGCCAAAACTTACATGATTTGAGCCTATTTATATTTGATCTAATACATTGAATCAAGACCTCAAACTCTAACCGACCCAAACCCAAAAACTGGCGCCAAACTAACCAGCCGCTAGATTTGACTTCCCTTGACCAACTAACTGACCCCCTTGGCGCCAAAGGCAAGCCAACTAACTTTTGAATACAATGCAAGAGCAAAATCAAGACATTAACCGCAATACAAACCAATTACAACCAAAACTTAAAGAATCATAACATCCTATTGAGATTGGCTATCAATATGTAGTTCAATTAAATAAGGCATCATCATATGACATGCTCTTAAATTGAACTGTCATAACACAATATAGTGTATATCATGTTTCTTATACATCATTCTCATGCTACTAGTTTTCTAACCACACACTTTCTTCAAATATATGATCATCTCTACTAGATGATTGACAATTCAAGTATCTAATACCAGAACATGTTCGACATATAATGTCCGAATCTTGTATCCAATTAACTCTTTAGTCGAGCTTAATGTTATGTATTTTCTTTTCAACTTAGTGGATATACTAATAGCAACATAAAGAATTCTGAGCATCTCTTAGTGTTCTTTAAGTACTAAAACATATCATATCATAGTGAGTATAATAGAATAGAAGACATACTAGTATTGATCGCAAGGCAAAAGTATAACAATCAGTGAGAAATCAAAAACTGTAAAACAAGTCATATAACATACATGATTACTTTTCTTACTTTTAGCAAACAATCAACGTTTAGAGTTCACAATCTGACACTTACAGGTATGCCGTGGTGACCAAACTAAACTACCTAAAACTCCCCGTTGGCGAGGCCAAATTAAGATATAAGAAGGGTGAGAACATTTCTCAATAAATATCTTTTCTTGTAAACACTTTACAAAACATATTTAACACACCACTTTTTCCTTAGCTTCTAAGGTCCTACAACAGAGCTCCTCGAGGAGGCTAATGTAGACTCTAATTAGGTGTACATCGTTACCTGAACATCCATACTAGGTCTCAATATGCACCACCTCCGCGAGGCCGTAGTCAATTGCTTGGACTTCAGTTCATCCTAACAGAAGTCTAACCCTGTATTCCATGGATTAACATCTTCCACGGGGAGTAATGCAACCAACTATACTATTAGACCAGTAACAGAGGTCATGAGCATTCACTTAGAAGCTCGCTTCCACTTAAAATATTAGCAAACAAATAAAACGTGGAATCCACCTAATTCTCTATTTGTGTGCTACGATGAGCTAACCAATCTATCCGTTACCATGAGAGAGGCAACGTAATAAGTACTTGATCAAGTGAGAACTATTTTCAATTAATATTTTGCTAAATATATTTAACTCGCTGCTTCTTCCCTAGTCTCTAAGACAGTATCATAATGCTCCCCAGGACGCTATCATAATATCTGAGGCAAGTGTACCATTACCTAGACATTAGTACAAGTAGACAAGATACACCATGGATACACGGTCACATCTATTTTCTTGTACCTCCATCTATCCTTAAGATGTCTAACCTTGTATGCCATGAACAAACACCCTCCTCGGGGAGTAGTGCCTATCCACTATGCTATTAGACTAGCAATGGTGATTGTGAGGAATCAATTTCTAAACCTCACTCGCACTTAAAATTTTAAATGATGAATCTCTCTTTTAAATTTGATTATCTCATAATGAATATTAAAATCACATTCTAAATTTATTTAACCCTTAAATTAAATCCTAATCAATTTAGTTTTCTTTAATTATCAAACCTATGTAATCTAATCTCATTAGATCCCTTTTTGAAAAAAAATTTCCCACTCGACGAAATCAAATAATTCACCAAGTTATATGGCCTTATAACTTTATTTAGATCATATATAATATTGAACTCATTTAAATAATATTAAACATGGGAACAAAATTTAATAGGTACCTTGTTATCAAACAATTTGAATAACAACTCTTACGGTCTAAAGGTTGGAACAATTAATGATTTTTCTGAACACTTCTAGAAAAGATTATCACATAATTTTAATTAAAAACTCATTCTAGTTAACTATTTATTTATTTAAATAATAAAAATAAAAAAAATTTATTAGTAAAATGGGTCGTGCCTAGCCCAATTATATTTATTTTAATTTTAATTTCTAATAAATAAATAATTAAGTACAATCCTAATCTCATTAGATCATAAACCAAACATTGAATCCTATTAGATATTCTTTGTTTTGGATTATCATAAAATATTCAACAATTGAATATTTTACACATTGGTTCAAAATCTAATCACATTAGATTACTAATCTAAATCATTCTACTCCTTGAATATCTAATCTCATTAAATCCAACTTAGAATGATGCTCCTTGATTGAATCCTAATTCATATAAAATTCTGAGTAATTTAAAACCTTAATGAACCTTCAATCTTGTTATTTATCTCTTTTAACAACCACCTCCCACTACAAGAAAAAGGGTCATTAACAATGGTGATTGTCGTTCAAAGCCTAGTTTACTGTCATTAATACTATTAACAATGGGGGAAACTTCCCCTTATCCATCATTGTTACTGCTTTCAACGTTAATAGTATTTGGGATCAACGACCGCTAAATCGAGCTATCATTAAAAAAGTATCTACGACGGTATACTATGTTTGTCGTTAAAAGTGAAATCAATAACAACGGCCTAAGTTGCCGTTAAAAGTAAAATCTTTAACCGAATTACGGCCACAAATTACGGATGTTAATCACCGACGAACAACAGACATGGGCTTATAACCGAATACGAACTATTGACTAATTTGTTTATTTAGCGATCACAATATGAACTACAAACATGAAAGGGACAAATTTGTTTTGAAGCTTTGTCAATCAAGCAAAAAAAATTCAAAATCTAGGTATAGTACTTAAATACAATAAAGAAATGAATTAGGGTTGTAAATCACCAGTAAACAACAGACATGAGCTTATAACAAACACAAACTATCAAATAGTTTGTTAATTCAGCGAACACAACAGGAACTACCGACAAACAAGACAAGTTCACTTCGAGGCTTTGTCAATCTAGGAGAAAATCATTCTAAATCTTGGTACAATAGGTCAATACAGTAAAATACCAAATCAAGGTTGTTAATCACCTGCTTTGCTGCTGCGCTGTGCATCGCTGCGTTGCTTTTTTTCAAATGAGGGTTGGGGATTTATGACTTCGAAAGGAGGCTACAGAGGAGAGTGATGTGGAGGGAAGGAGAGAGCGTTTTGTCTAAAAGTGGCCTTCAATTTCATTTATTTTCTAATTATTTTACTTATCATCTTTTTTAATTAATTAACAAATCATATTTTAGCATATTAAATTAAATAGATAACTATCAAGTACAATTAAAGTGCATTGAATAAGTTAAATATCGAGTTAAGTATTAACTGGGACATCACTTGGTTCTCGAACTTCAATTACGATACGGGTGAGTGAAGTGCCAATTTGAAAAATTAAGAGAATAAAAAATTGACAATAATAAATTTTAAAAAAAGAGTGCCTAATTTTTAAAAATTAAAAAATTTAAACTTTTTCAACCAAAATTTTACCGGTTACTTGGGCGTATTAACGGCAGTTTGTGGGTAGAATTAACGACTTTATTCAGTGATTGTTGTTATAAGCCCAAAATGTACCATCCCTTAACGACAGTGTTTTAGTCTCGTCACAACTAGGCACTACACACACTCTTAATGACCAAAAAAAAAAAAATTACGGTTGTTATTTTTGGTCATTAAAAGCCAGCTTTCTTATAGTGTTCAGGGTTACCTTTTTCCTTTCATAAAACTCCAAATTTCATATTTTCATAATTCCGTGTAATCCAATTTTATCAAACTTGATGCTTTTAATGTCAATCATGAACATATTCTAAGTTGGCTTTGATACCAACTGTTGGGAAGATATTTCAAAAAACTTTTCCCTAATTGACTAGAAAGGGCGCAGTGGAAAACTAATTCAAAATTATTAATTTTAAACCTAAAGCCGTGATCTAATTAAACTATTTAATTAGGTCTAGATCTTACTCTAATAGATTCATAATATGACAAATACAAAATTTTGAATAAGACATATATAAACATGACATTTAGAATAAATGATATAAAGAAAAAATAAAATAAATATCACATATTTAACTAAACATGCATGAAGTGCAAATCCGGATTCTAACTCGAAGACCTGAAATTGGAAGAAGATTTTTTGACACCTCAAGGTCGCAATGATCTCTTCTAACATTGGGAGTGTTGGCCCCCCAAAAATATTTATTTTAGAAAAAATTTTGGAACAAAATTTTTCCTTCAATCATTCCAAAAAAAATTTTTAAGAAAAATTAAGCTAAACTATAATTTAGGACACACAAAAATAATTTTAGAATTTTTGTTGTGAAAGAAAACTTGGCTCCAAAGCCCTAATCCTTAATTTAAATTCCACGGTCCAAAGGCCCAACACAAGAAGCATGGTCGCAAATTGTGAGCTTGGCCGCATGACGCAGCGCAGTTTTATTCAATTTTTTTTTTTTCCTATTTAATTTAATTTAATTCAAATTCCTTCGCCCATAAATTTATCTCATGAATTTTACATTTGATAAATAAATTTATCTTATGAATAAACAATTATGGTTAGCTAGATTAATTTGTTCATTTAATGAAAAAATAAATCATTTAATGAATTCATTATAAATATTTTCAAATAGTGCTTAAATTGATTCATGTTGAGGGATCTCGGCGACAATTTAACTCTAGTTCCAAATGAGTCAAATCTAATTATCATCTCATGATACAAATTCATTACCATTTAGTAAAATTTATTACCATTAAAAATGTTTTACAATATTCTAGAGTTAAATATACTCACTCAAAAATTTTCCAAATAACTTTTATTATAACAATGAACTCCTTTATTAGACATCCATTAGCAAAAGTAACTTAAACTACTCACGTTATTTTCCTCACATCTCTTGCCGTAGTTCCCAACACACCCTTCTTGAATAATTCAATAATACAGAAACAATATCCGTATTAATTCTAAATGTTAAACATATGGAATACTCTGGCCAAAGATTCTAGAATCTGTTCGTATATTTGTGACTCAACTAAAGGGATATCTTTATCTCATTAGAGACTATAGATTCCATGTAAAATAACAGTTCCCGCTACACTTTATGCTGTTACCCAACATATATAAGATTCAAGCCAATGCACTTCGACTAATCCTTTTGGCACATCAAAGCAACAAAAAATCCATGTACAAGTTCAGACTGTTTTCTAGATTTACAATTATCATTTTACAAAATCAATTATTTCCTGTAGTAGTTAAAGAAACAACAAATTCAGATGATCTTTCTAAATGTTCCAATCCTATTGACAACACTAACATAATACTCTTTGATCCCTATCCACATGATTAAGATAAGTCATCAAAAGTATCATATTATATCCTTATCAGACATGTTGTCCAAACTTACCATTGACTACGAACATAACATATTATCAATCTTATCCAAGTCTATCTGTGGTTCAATCTCATTGACCACTTAAACAAAATCCAACATGTAATCATGGCCTATGTCCATCTCATGGAACGTTTTTTGAGAAAACTCACACGCATGTTTGACTCATAAAATCATAATCAAGCAACAAATATATAAAATAATTTTAATTATTTAATATTTAAAATCTAACTAATTATTTTTTCAGGATACTAATTCCAACAACTACTATATTTCTGCATAGAGAACTTGAGGAGGAGATCGTCATTTCTCAGCCTGAGAGTTTTATGGAAACCCCAGTAATATGATTGTATGTGCTTGCTAAAATATCTCTGTATGGGTTAGAATAGCACCCAAACTGTGGTATTAAAGATTTCATGCTTTTATGACTGTCGTTATTAAGTTTGTTCATGACACCAGTCTTTATTTCAAGAATGTTGAATGTTTTGAATCTACTCATATACATGGATCATATGCTCTTCATCAGAAGGTCCCAGGAGTAGATTTCTGATCTAAAATTGACATTGAATTTTTTTTTTTTTTTTATTTATATGAAAGACATGGGAGAGGCAAAAAGAATTCTAGGAATAGATATAATTAGAAATAAATTGCATAGACCAGTTTACTTGCGTCATAGTTGCTATCTAACTAATGTTTTGAAAAGGTTTAAGATTGTTAACCTACTCATGGCATCTCAATATCAATTTTCAGCAAAATAGTTTCCCGAAACAGAACTAAAAAAGCTTAAAATGATTAGCATTCCACTAAAAAAGCTTAAAATGAGTAGTATTCCATATGCTAATGCTATAGGGTCATTAATATTTGCTATGACCTGCACTAGGCCAAATTTAGCTTTTCCTATGAGTGTTCTATCAAGATATATGACTAATCCTGGTAAAGTTCACTAGGATGGTGTGAAATGGTTACTTAGATATGTTAAGGGAACTAGAGACTTAGGTTTAACCTTTGGAAGGGACCAAGGAAGCCTTAAACTAATAGGATATGTTGATGTTGATCTTGCCGGGGATCTAGATAGAAGGAGATTAACCCTAGCTTATATGTTTACTTTAACTAGTGGAGCCATAAGTTAGAGGTCAAAGTTACAGGCTTTAACTTCACTTTTAACAACAAAATCTGAATTTTTGGCTATATCAGGCTTAGTAAAAGAAAGAATATGGCTTCGTGGCTTATTATTAGAATTTAAGCTTGACCTAGGATCACCCAAAATATATTCTGATAGTCAACCAGCTATTGCTTTATGTAGGAATCTAGTCCTTCATGGTAGCCAAAAACACCTTGCTATTAGAAGGTATTCTATCATGGATCAGTTAGAACAAGCCAAGCTAAATTGTCAAAATTAATGCTAAGGATAACCCCGCAGCCATCGGTACTAAGTCCCTTCCTTTGGAAAAGTTTATTCATTTTATTAAACTTGTCCAAATAGATTGGAATCCAGAGTAAAATATTTTTTTGTGAAAATGCTTCTTATTCTTAGAGAGGATCCAGTGATTAGTTCATATAAATACTAAGATGAAGCTTATTATATTTTAATTGATATGTATATGACCTAAACCATCCCTAACAATGTGGAGATTAGGTTTAAAATGAGGTAAAATGAGACTAGCTATTAGTAGCATTATTACATGTAATTGAACGCATGACTTGACTTAGAAGCTCAACCAAAATGCAATGTTTAAGTGATTCAGAATTCAAATTTTGGCTTAAGGGGTATTGCCTATTTTGCTCCTGCCCTAGTTGTACTATTACCTCCCCGTGCCCCTACCTGTTGCCCGTCTTGTGCTTTCCTTTCGTTAAGCTTATGATAGGTGGCTTCTCCTTGTCCCTGCGACTAAAGTAAGGTAGTGGCTCTTTGTCGGTGATATCTGTGTTTGTTTTGGCCAATCTGGGCCTTGAGATGGATGCTTATCAATGGCTATGACAAGGCCAACTGGGGGTGGCACGCTAATTGTGCTTTGGGATAACTTCAACAAATTTCTTTCACGTTTCACTAAATTCACTCTCAACCGATCATCTCTCATGTTAACATTTTCAGTGAGTTAGCCTAAGTTAAACCGTTACAAGTCTCGAAAATCAAGATGAATGAAATACAGACATGTGATCTCAAAAACTAATGCAAGAATCAACAAAGAACAAAAAGATTTACTGAGGTTCAAAACATAAATGGCCTCCAACTTGCACATATTTACAACCTATGCCATTGCTTTATTCATAAATCAAAGTGCTGTGTTTTGAGTTATACTTAAGCACTAAACGTTGTGCTTTATAATTGTAATAATTACCTAATTATTGCTAAATTCATTTTAGCTCATTTAACCTAATATTATCATCATTAAGCATGGTTTGGACCATATACTTACCATTTAAAATATTGTAATCTCCACTTTGGTATTTATATGGACTAACCACTTAATCCTCTCTAACGATAGGGAGTATTTTCGCAAACCATTTCATCCCAGGTTCCAATCCATTTGGACAAGCTTAATAAAACATATAAACTTCTCCAAACAAAGGGACTTCATACGCATATCTGGGGGTTTGCCCTGAATATCTATTTTTGCCAAGTCAACCTTATCTAAATCTAATTGGTCCATAATAAATTATCTTCTAACATCAAGGCGTTTTCTTCTATCATGAAAAATGGGATCCTACAAAATGCTATTGTCGATTGACTATCAGAATACATCTTTGATGGCCCCAAGTCAAGCTTAATTTCAGATAGAAGACCTCTAAGCCATATAGTTTCTTTAATAACATCTGAGATTGCCATAAATTAAGGTTTATTTGTTGACAGTGAGTTAACATTTCTAACTTAGACCTCCAACTTATTGCTTCACTGGTTTTAAAGTAAGAATATAGCATGAAGTGGATCTTCTTCTGTCTAAATCCCTAGTGAAATTAGTATCCACATACCCAGTCAGGTTTAGGTTACCTCGATCACGTCCAAAGATCAATCATAGGTTCAATGTACGTATTACATACCTAAGTAGCCACTTAACAACATGCCATTGAACTTTACCTATATTGGCTATAAACCTAGACAACACACTCATTGGGAAGGCTAGATCAAGTCTAGTACATGTCATAGCATACATAAGTGATTTTATGGCATTGGCATAAGGTATATTTCACACTTTAAGATTTTCATCCTTAGTTTCAAGGCAGTGGTTTTGCTGAAAATTTATATTGAGGTGCCATGGGCAATTTTACAAATTTGGAATCATGCATATTAAACCTCTTTAAAACTGTGATTAGATAATGGTTTTGACTTACAATTATAGTTTTAAGTGATCTGTTTCTAATGATATCAATTCCTAATATCCTCTTAGCACTGCCCAAATCTTTCATGTTAAACGAGCTGTTTAACCTTAGCTTAAGATTCAAAATCTATTTTTCTGGGACCTGCTGGCTAAGAGTGTGCCATCAACATATATCAACAGGAATAAAGTATTATCACATCTAGCATTCTTGTAGTAAAAACAAGTATCATGCACAGATCTCATAAAGCCATTATCATGCATAAAACGCATCAAACCTCTTGTACCATTTATGTGGTGACTATTTTAAACCATAAAATAATTTTTTTTAACAAACATACCAAATTTGATTCGTTTGGTTCAATAAAACCTTTGGGTTGAGCCATGAGGATCTCCTTCTCAAGCTCACATGTAAAAATGTAGTTGTAGCATCAATTTGATCAATGAACATGTCATAGAAAGCAGTTAAACACATAAGCAAGCGTATAATGGTGTGTTTAACAATAGGATTGGAAACTTCAGTATAATCAACATCCTCTTTTTTGGTAAAATCCGTGGCTACGAACCAAGCTTTTAATCTAGGTTTACCTTGAGGAGTTTCAAGTTTCTTAACCTTAAACACCCATTTAGAACCTACCAATTTCTTACCCTTAGGCCTCGGGACTAAGACCCAAGTTTGATTCTTCCTAAGGCTTTCCATTTCAGCAATCATGGCATTTAGCCATTTTATTGAATGCATACTGTTTATGGCATGGCTATGGGACGTAGGTTCTAACTCTACATACTTTAATGCAGTATTAAGGGCATAGGCAATATAGTTAGCAGAATCATACCTCTCAGGAGCCCTAATGTCTCTTCTAGCTCTATCTCTAGCTAGTTGGTAAGTCGCCAAGTTATGTTCAACACCAAAGGGTTTAGTTTCAGGTCTTAACTGGGCTGGTTCAAGTCTATTCTATACTGAAAAAGATCAACTTTCACCTAGGTCATCGTCATTTTCATCTAAGTTATCCTCTACTTCAGTCCTAAGGTCAATAGAATTAGGTAGGTTCACCTCAAACTTATATAGGTCAGAATCAAAAGTCCTACTAGAGGTTGGATTCTTATCTAGTTGTTCTTTAAGGTAGGGCATCTCACCTTCATTGAAGGTGACATGTGTACTAAGAATAGTGATAGTCGTATTCCCATCCTGAACTCCTAATCTATAACCCTTTACCCTTGAAGGATAACATAGAAAAACGCCTCTAATAGCCCTAGGTTCCAACTTCCCTTCACTTTGATGTGCAAAAGTAGAATAGCCAAACACTCTTAGACTAGTATAGCTCATTGTTTTTCCAGTCCAAACCTTTTTAGGGGCTTTAAACTTTAAAGAAGAATTAGAGGATCTGTTTATTGGGCATATAGCACTACTTACTACTTCTCGCAGAATATTTAACTTAGAAAAAATTTTTAAAAAAAATTTTCCTTTTACCTTTCCAAAAAATAATTTTTCACAAAAATTAAGCTAAATAATAATTTAGAAAACTACTTAAATAATTTTAGGATTTTTGTCGTTGGAGAAAACAAAGTTCATAAATTTTTACAATAAATATCGTATTTATAATCAAAATAATGCAGCCACATCATGCTTGGATAATGTGTAGAACAATTTAAATTTTGCCCAGCTACTTTTTCTTTTGCATTTTCCTTTTTTATTTTATTTTAAAATATGATATTTATCGTATTATATATTCATCTTATGAATATTTGTCTAGCAGAAAAATTTATTTATGTCATAAATGAATAATTCATCTCATTACTTCATTTTTTTAAATATTTTCTAACTGTCCTTATGTTGAGGCTTGCTAAAGGACCTCAGGTAAAATCTAACTCTAGCTCCAAATGAATCAAATTTGATTCCATTGAATAAGATTTACTGTATTATAGGATCAAATATATTAACTCAAGAATTCCCTAATAATTTTTATTACAACAATGAACCCCTGTATTAAATATTCATGAGTAAAAGTAACTTTAACTATTATCGTTACTTCTCTCCCATCTCTCGCCATAGTTTCCAACTCGCCCTTCTCGAACAATTTAATAATACAGAAACAATTTCCACAATATTCCCAAATAACATATGCAATATTTTTGGCCAAAGATTCTAGAATCGATTCGTATTTTCGCGAATCAACTAAGGGGACACCTTTATCTTGTTAGAGAGTATAGATTCCACGTAAAAGAACTATTCCCCACCATACTTCATGCCGTTATCCAACGTACATAAGATTCAAGTCAATGCACTTTGACTAATCCTTTCGGCACATCAAAGCAATGAACAATCCATGCACGAGTTCTGACTGTTTCTTGGATTTAGAGTTATCGTCTAAAAATATTAATAATTTCTGATAGCAATTAAAGAAATAACTAATTAGAGGGTCATACTCCGTGTTCCAATCTTATTGACAATACCAACATGATACTCCTGGATCTCTATCCACGTGACCAAGACAAGTCATCAAAGATATCATATTATAGTCGTATGAGACAAGTTGTCCAAAATTATACGAACATACTTTGACAACATATCATTAGTTTGATCAAAGTCTATCTATGGTTCAATCTCATTGACCACTTAAATCAAACCTAACATGTCATCTTGGATTATGTCCATCTTATGAAACGTTTTAGAAAACAATTACACGTATGTTTAACTCATAAAACATCACCAAACAATTAATAAATAAATAATTTTATTTATTTAATATTTAAAACTAATTAATTGAGTTTTTCAGGACACTAATTCTAACAATCTCCCACTTGTCCTAAACCCAATTATCCCTACATTGCATAACTATCTTCTGGGGATCTGTCAACTGTCTGACTATAAATTTTAACAAATACTAATCATTCATTGTCTTAGTCATTTTCTCACATGCTTGCATCTTTCAGAAACCTTCTATGTAAAGTAATCTACTTAACAATTTCGTAGCTATCTAGTGCCCAACTTCCATACTAACGTAAGCAATACAAGACTACAATCTTCACCATCAATGACTCCCCCTCAAAGGGTAAACACGGATTTCAAAGACGAATGTATAAAGTCCCTTTTAAAACAAACGACCCATGATAAACTAAGCATCCTTTCTTTCAACCTCGCAAAAGCTTGATCCCGAGAACATAGTTGGCTCCTCTTAGGTCTTTCACATTTAATTGATAGGACAATTAATCCTTAACAGCTTGTAGCAATTCTACACCATTCTTAATGAGTAGAATGCCATCTATATACATTACTTAGAAAGTCTCTACTTTCTTGTTATGTCACTCGGACACTGATGGTTCACTAACCATTGATTCAAATCCATAAGACGTGATTAGCCGTCATTGAATCTTCTATTTAATGAATAAGATGCTTATTTAAGTTTATAAATAGACTTCCTTAGTTTACATACTATATGCTCCTGACACTTGGCAACAAGCCTATCTAGTTATATCATATACATAAACTTTTCAAGAGAACCATTCTAAGAATGTTGTCTTGATTTCCATTTCTTGACCTCATCGTATGAAATACAATGGATGAGAGTATCCTTATGGTTTTAAGCATAGCATTTGGCTAGAAGGTTTCATCAAAGATGATTCTTTCCATTGTGGTATAACCCACTGCCATCAATCTAGCCTAGAAGGTCTCAATCTTCTCGTACAATGAACTCTCTACAATTGTAGGTCTATTAAGATCCAATCTAATGGACTTAATATCTTTCAATGCCTCTATAAGTTCCCTTACATAGTTAAGATACAATTACTTTAGCTTAACTTTTATTGCCTTGACCAATTGGTTTGGATCTTATATTTAAGAGCTTCATTACAATCTGAAGGATCAGATTCATCACCATGCTTAATCGTTAAGACTAAAGACATGAATCTGTTACATGACCCTGACCATCCTCCCACTACACCAAAGATCTCATGTACTTAGTGTGACAATAACTTGGTTGAAGATATATCTTATGCATCATCTACAGTATAAGTTGTATTAATTTGTACAGACACAATATCTGATACTGTCAATTTATCCAATACAAGCTATTTGCTGTACTTTTTAGAACATTTTTTGAAACCTCTTACATTACAAACCTTTTGATATATACATGTAACTTATCATATGAATCTTACCATATTTAGTAACACATTATTGATCCTTTGTACAACATTTTACAGTAAGGTAAAATTAAGAATTCTCATGAAATCCTTCACTTTCATCTAATCAGAGTGACTTGATATAATTATCTAACTGATCCCAACTTTAGTCTTTAATTCTTTGAAATTTTTAAAGGATTCAAGACTTCAGTTTTCATAAGTATATCCAAATATCAACTATTTCAGTAGTTATTCATAAACATTTTATGGCATACTATTTGGTTCCCCTCCCTTGACCTTTTAGTAGTCCATAAACCTTTTATGAACAAGTTCTAGCAGCTTAATGGCTCTACTGCCTTTACTCTTAAAGGCTCTTTCAACCACCATTAAATCAAACATGATTCATATACTAGTCGTTATTATAGTACTTGATGATCACAAAAGACAAATCAAGCCAGTTTTTAAATCATACTAGATTAATGTGACCTAAGACTAAATGCCACTTAAAAGTTACGCAGTTTTCGGAAATTCTTCTCATATGTGGTTACACAACATGGCTTGTATTGGACAAATAAATTGCCATTAACATTGTTGGTCTTAAAGCCATTTATATTGTAATTTTGATCATAACAACTATTTAGTGAGTCATAGTATTTAAATTCTTCTAATCTTGTTTCTAAATGACTCATAAGAAAGCTAGGAAAATCAAGGTTAATCATGTTGATACAAAGCTTTCTAAGATGATGAATCAAAAGGAAAAGAGATCAAATTTGAAGAGAAGATTCATCCAAATTGAAGAGAACGCAATCTGAGTCGAAGTGCCTTAATGTTATTTTTTTTATTGTCCAGGACTTAGGATCGGGATATATTAATTGAGTTCAAGTCTCAATATTGATATGTGATGCTCTAACAAAAATATTTTTGAAATATTTTTTAAAATTGATTTTTAAATTTTATTTGAAAAATATTCAAGTCAAAATTATTATCAATTAAAACATTTTTTCAAGGTTGGTATTTTAAAAAAAGCATGATCAAATCAACTAAAATTTGGATGGGTGATAATTTAGCTTGATTTATGCAATTAATTATTTTTATGATCAAGGCAAAGTGGAAAATAAATTAAAATATTTGAACTAATATGGCAATCAATCAATTAATCAACTTAGCTAATATGGTAAAATTATTCCATCAATCAAGCTAATTGATCAAAAACATGTAAATCCATCCAGGGTGGCTGAGTATCCACACACTTGTGTGTCGACACATGGGCTTACAGTAGCCACTGAGAGTTGCTGTGTGTCGACACAAAGCCCTTGCATGTCAACACATAGATTAAAAAAGCTCAAAACGGCTACTTTTGACTTGATTTCTTTCCAAAACTTTTTTTCAACGTTTTGAACATCCCTTTTGCCCTTATTTACCTATAAATAGGGCTTGAATGCTTTGGTTCAAATCATCCAACACTTCTTCGATAAAAGTTCTCTTACATTCTTATATTTTAATGGTTATATCTTAAGTTTTGTTTAAAGTTTTTATTTGAGTATCACTTGTTCTCTTATTGTTGATCATTGAGCTTAATTGGTCGACACAAAGCCCTTGCATGTCAACACACAGATTAAAAAAGCTTAAAACGGCTACTTTTGACTTGATTTCTTTCCAAAACCTTTTTTCAACCTTTTGAACATCCCTTTTGCCCTTATTTACCTATAAATAGGGCTTGAATGCTTTGGTTCAAATCATCCAACACTTTTTAAGCATTCTTTGATAAAAGTTCTCTTACATTCTTATACTTTAATGGTTAGATCTTAAGTTTTGTTTAAAGTTTTTATTTGAGCATCACTTGTTCTCTTATTGTTGATCATTGAGCTTAATTGGCATATCCTTAGCTTTGGCTAAGCTTGATCAATTGTCAATTTACTCTTGAAAGAATGAAAAGTCTCATTGCTTTAATTCTTTCATTACTTTATTTCTATTACTAATTATAAAGGTTGGATCTTGACAGTACGGTTACAAAAGGATCAGTTGTAAAGGTTGCATCTTGAGCCTACATACAAAAAGATCAGTTGTAGAGGTTGGATCCTGAGCCTATTCTTAAAAAGGATCATCAAGCTTAGTTAAAGGCTCAAGTGACAAAAAGTAGTCACATTAGGAGTGCACTAGCCTCCGGTTTGGAAGTGGACCAGTCTAAAAATCTTTGTGCATCGCTTTTATTATTACGTTTGTTTTTGTCATTTCATATGTATTGTCTATCTTTTCATTTAATTTTAGGTTCATAAATTTGATTTTTCATTTATTAAAAAAGAACATAATTCACCCCCCTTTTAGGTTGCTCTTTGGACGTTCAATTGGTATCAGAGCTAGTATTCTAATTTTTTTGGGGTCTAACAACCATAGAGTGATCCTATGGCAACCTTCAATCCGATCTTAGCCGAGGGTCGATCGACCAACAAGCCTCCTCTTTTTGATGGGAAATATTTCCCCTATTATAAACTTAGAATGAGACTTTACATTACATCCATTGATTTTGATTTGTAGCTTATAACAAAAATTGTGATTATGTACCTTTAAAGAAACAAGGTGAGAAACTATTGAAAATGAGGAAAATGAGCTTATGCAAGTTGATAAAGAAAAACTAGCAAAAAATCCAAAAGCTCATTATCAACTATTGTGTGCTATTGCCCCAAAATTCTTTAATCATGTGTCCGGTTATCAATTAGAAAAAGATATTTAGGACAAACTAGAGGTCACCTATGAAGGTACGGATCAAGTAAAGTCTTCAAAAGCAAACATGTTGCTAAGAGCTTGCAAACTTTTCAAAATGAAACCGAAAGAATCAATAAAAACGATGCACACTAGATTTTTCGATATAACTAATAAATTTCAAGCTCTTGGAAAAATGTATTCAAATGAGGAGCAAGTTAGTAAAATCCTTAGATGTCTTCCTATTTTATGGCAAGGCAAGGTTACTGGTATTCGAGAAGCTCATAAACTCTCCATCTATAAACTTGATCAACTAATTGGAAATCTCATGACCCATGAGATTGACATGGAAGAATTTAAAGGAGAAGAAAAATAAAGGCATAGAATCTAGATCATCTCTAAGTGGCGAAAGTGACGAAAGTGATAATGAAGTTGTTATACTGGCAAAAAGGTTTTACAAATGTCTTGAAAAGAAGAGGTTTAAGAAAAATTTTAAAAAAGGGTTCATCTTCCTCCAAAGCTGAACCAACTTGCTATGAGTGTGGAGAAATTGGACATCTCAAAAGAGATTGTCCTAAGCCAAAAAATAAGAAATTCTTCAACAGGTTCAAAAAGAAGGACAAAAAGGAAGAACGGAAGAAAGCATTTTTGGCTTGGGGAGACAGCGATAATGATTCCAATGAAGAAAGTGAAGAGGAAGTAGCTAACTTTTGTCTTATGGCTATTGACGATGATAGCATTGAAGAAGATGAGGTAAACGATCTATCCTTTAATGAACTTCTTGTTGGTTTTCAAGAATTGTATGAGAAATATGAAAAATTAAAGAAAAGGCACAATGCTTTCGTAAAGGATATTGGAAAGGTGGGATTGGAAGAAAACTCAAAACAACACTTATTGCTTGAACTTGAAAATGAATCACTAAAGAAAAAGAATGAGTCTTTAAATAATAAAATCACTCAACTAACCAATGAAAAACAATCATTGGAAGAAACATTTCATACTTTAAACGAAAAAGAAAAGTCCAAGGAAGATGAATTATTTTTGAAGGAAAATGAGTCTTTAAAAGAAAGAATGGAAGAACTTTTAAAAATCTCAAGCAAATTTTTCAAAGGGTAAGAAACACTTGACAAAATTCTTTCAACTCAAAAACTAGTCTATAACAAAGAAGGAATTGGTTATAACGGAAATGTTAGAAGGAAAAGCTTGAATGCTCTTTTTGTTAAAGCCTCGTCACCTTTAACAAACTCTATAAGGTGCAACTATTGTGGTGACCATGGGCACATTGTTTACCATTGCTCTTTCAAAAGAAATTTGAGAAAGACAAAGATGGTTTGGGTCCCAAAAGGATCTCAACCACCTAATGTAAAGGCTAACAATAAAGAACCCAAGAAAATTTGGGTATCTGAAAGCGTTTGAATTGTGATAGATGTGTATGAAAATCCAAAGCAAAAAACCAAAAGTGGTACTTGCATAGTGGTTGCTCAAGACACATTGTTGGGAACAGTGTCCTGAAATCCAAATTTATTCTGGATATATTATTTTAATTAATAAATAAAATTAAAGTTCCAGTTGTTTCCTTGTTAAATTTTTGTATCTGAGCATTTATACTGCATGTGATTTTCTTTTGGAAGACATCCATGAGATGGGTGCAGTCCTCATACTACAATTTACATGTTTGTTCTAAGTGGTTTATGAGACTAAGCCACAGATAGACCTGGAACAAATGGTATGGATTGTTGTTTGAAAGACTTTTAGTCGAAGACAAGTTTGGACCACTTGTATGCTAAGACTATAAGGTGACACTTGGGATGACTTGTCTTTGTCATGTGGATGGAGATCCAAAAGTGTTACGTTAGTGTGTTTACTAAGATTGACACACTGAGTTGGACCATGTGGGTTATTTCTAAACTACTATCACAGATGAGTGATTCACGTTGTACTGTTTGAACGACGACTCTAAATCCTGAGGGTATTCTGGACTTGTGCATGGAGCATTATTTACTTTGGTGTACTATAAGTAAGGTCTAAACCATTGACTGGAATCCCACGTACACTGGGTAGCGGTGTGAAGGGTGACAAGGATCAGGTATTCAATAGGGAATCTACAGTCTCTTATAAGATACTGGTGTCCCCTTAGTTGATTCGCAAATATTTGAAAAGTTCGGAAACTTTGGCCAAAGTATTCCAGGTTTTTGACATTTGGAATTTATACTATGAATATGTTCAAGTACAAATGATTTATTCGGTGAAGGGCGAGTCGGTAACTAATGGAGAAGCTGTAAGAAGGATAATGGTAGTGGTTATATTTATCCTTTGTCATGGACATCTAGTGGAGGGGTTGTTGTCATCAATACAGTCTATTAGGGAGATATCGAATAAATAATTTAAGTTTGGAGTGCAGTGAGATTTATTTAGTGGAATTAAGTTTCATTAAATGGTAATTAAATTAATATCATGAGATGATTTAATTTAACCCATTTGGAGCTAGATTTAAATTGTCCCTGAGGTCCTTGCGCAAGCCTCTGTATTTTATTGCCATTAGAAAAATATTAAAAAATTCATAAGATGAATTATTTATCCATGAGATGGGTAAATTAATTTTGTCAAACATTATTCATGAGATGAATAAAAGTTGAAAGTTTTAAGATAAAATAATTTTAGAAAACTAAAATTCATATGATAAATTTTTACATGTGGAAAATAAAGCAAATAAAAAAATCGCAAAAAAAAAAAAAATTACGTGCAATGCCCTTAATCCGCGTACTCTCGGATGGGCCAACCAGTGCGCAACACGTGTCTCGCGCTGGAGACACAGGGGGAGATCTGCGTGTGCTCGCATCAGTCAATCAGGCCTCGACACGTGGCACGCGGTGACAGGCCCTCACAGGCGGTTTGTACTGTTACAAAACGTGGCGTTTTGAGCTGTATTGTAATTAAACGCTGCGTTTTGACTTAAATTGGGAATATTTTTTCGATTTAAATTAGATTTTTTTTCACTCCAGTATATTTCTATAAATAGAGGGGCTTATTCCAAGGTTTAGTATTGGAGTTGAAATATTTGTTTAGAGTTTCTGAAATTGTTTCAGAAATCTAATTAAAGAGAAAAAAAATTTTTTAAAATTTTTCTTTTCTGAGTTTAATATTTTTTGGAGCCCACACTCCGGGCAATTAGAGGTCATTGCGCAAAAGCTCTCGGGGTCTTGATTTTGAAGAATGTTATTGTCTTTCTGGTTCTTCTTTTATTGGAGCAATTCTAGGTATGTTTTTCTTTCTTTATTATGTTTCGCTTTTCTATTTATTTATAATATTCGTTATTATGCTTGTATAAGTTTATGTATTATTATGAATGTATTAGAGTAAAAGGCCTGTATATCTAAATTAAGAATTTAGATCCATTGATTTAAATTATGAATTTAAGTCAATATATTTAAAATTAGGAATTTTAAATCAACCTTAGGTTTAGAGTTAAGAATTCTAAACCTGTTCCGCTCCGTAAACTTTAGGAAGAATCTTCGAAATTCATCCCAACAACCGATATTAGGGCAAAGGGTTTATAGAGATAAACCTATTCTCGGGAACTCTCGCACGTGAGGTGTCACGTAGCGTGACTCTCTGACCGGGGGCTTAGGTAGAGAGAAGGGTCTCCTACTCTAGGTGCTCTAATAGGGGCTTATTGTTGTGACCATATTTGAGAACTATGAACGCAATTGCCGGCATCAGAGTTTATTTTTCAACAAAATTCATATCTTTTCCCAACACACATGACCGGAGATAATCGCGACAATAAGAAAGGAAAAATAATTGGTATTGATAATGTTGCTTCTAACTCCTCTCCTTGCATTGAGGATGTCTTACTTGTGAAAGATCTTAAGCACAATTTGATAAGCATTAGTCAATTATGTGATAAAGGCTATTGTGTGAACTATGAATCATCTAGATGCGTAGTTAAACATTCTAAAACAATTGAAATTTTGATTGTTGGTCTACGATGTGAAATTGTCTATATGATTGACCTTGATTGTGTAGATTCATTAAAATGTTTTAGTGTCTTGGATGAAAATGATCCTTGGATTTCACATAGAAGATTTGGACATGTTAGTATGGATTTGATTTCAAAACTTTCAAAAAGTGATCTTGCTAGAGGATTACCAAAGCTAAAATTTTTAAAAGATCATATTTGTAATGCATGCCATTATGGAAAATAAACTAGATCTTCATTTAAACCCAAGATTATAGTTTCAATATCAAGGCATCTTGAACTCTTACATATAGACTTGTTTGGTCCCACTCGTCATTTGAGCCTTGGTGGAAAGCAATATAGACTTGTAATTGTTGATGATTACTCCCATTTTACTAAGGTCCTATTCCTTTCTCATAAGAGTGAAGCGTTTGATAAATTTGAAAAATTTGGCAAAAAGGCACAAAAAGAAATTTATATGAAAATTATTTCGGTTAGAAGAGATCAAGGAAGGAAATTTGAAAATGATGATTTTGAAAATTCTTGTGATTACTTTGGAATTGACCATAATTTTTCTGCACGTAGAACTCCTCAACAAAATGGAATGGTTGAAAGGAAAAATAGAACAATTGAGGAAATGGCAAGAACCATGATTTGTGAAAACAACTTGCCTAAATCGTTTTGGCCCGAAGCCTTCAACACTGCTTGCTATATCTTAAATCGAGCTTGAATAAGGCCAATTTTGAAGAAAACACCATATAAACTTTATAAAGGTAAAAACCAAACATTGCATATTTTAAACCTTTTGGGTGCGAATGCTTCATTCACAACAATGACAAAATGAATATTGGCAAATCTGATTCACGAGTTGCTGAAGGTATTTTCATTGGATAATCCCTAACTAGCAAAGCATATAAAGTCTATAATAAAAAGACAAAGGTTGTAGAAGAGTCTGTACATGTAATTTTTGATGAAACTAATGTCTTGTCCTCTAGAACTCCTTGTGATGATGATGATATAGTAATCAAACCAATAAACATCACACACTCATCCGAGAAGCAAGAAAAAGATATGCTAAAAACGCAAAAGGATGAACCAAAAGGAGATAACCAAATTGTAGAACCCAAAGAGGCAGACTTATCATGAGATTGGAAATGCTTAAAGGATCACCCAACAAGTCAAATAATTGGTGATCCCTCTCAAGGTGTAAAAACAAGGCATGCATTAATCGAATAATGTCATTTAGTAGCATTTATCTCTCTGGAAGAACCCTATAACCTAAAATAATCTCTTAATGATGCAAATTGGATAATGGCAATGGAGGAAGAGCTAAACCAATTCAAGAGAAGTGATCTGTGGGAACTTGTGGATAGACCTCAAGATCATCAAGTCATTGGTACCAAGTGGGTCTATTGCAACAAGAAGGATGAAGAAGGTAATGCGGTAAGAAACAAGGCAAGGCTAGGCTAGTAACTAAAGACTATAACCAAGAAGAAGGTATAGACTATGAGGAAACCTTTGATCCCATTGCTAGGCTAGAAGCTATTGGACTCTGATGTGCATTTGCTTCTTTTAAAGATTTCAAACTCAAATGGAGGTAAAAAGTGCATTTTTAAATGGTTTTATTGAAGAAAAAAATTTATGTTAACAACCACCCGGATTTGAAGATGAGAAATTTTCCAACCATGTTTTAAACTTAAAAAAGGCTTTCTATGGATTGAAACAAGCTCCTAGAGCTTGGTATGAGAGATTGAGTTCCTTTTTAATGCAAAATAAATTTTTAAGAAGAGAGGTTGACACCACACTTTTCATCAAACAGTCTAGACATGACATTCTTATTGTGCAAATTTAGGTTGATGATATAGTATTTGGCGCTATTAATCCATCTCTTTATGAAGAATTCGTAAATCTTATGAGTAAGAAATTCGAAATGAGTATCATGGGAGAACTCAACTACTTCCTCGGATTGCAAATCAAGCAAGGTATGGAAGGAATTTTCGTCAACCAAGTCAAGTATATCAAGGAAATGTTTAAGAAATTTAGCATGAAAAATTTCAAGGCAATAGCAACACCAATGAGATGAGCTCTTAAGTTAGATATGGATGAAAAGGGTAAAGAGGTGGACCAAAAGCTATATCAAGGTATGATTGGATCCCTTCTTTATGTTACCACTATTAGGCATGATATATTTATGTGCTAGATTTCAAGCATATCCTAAGGAATCTAATTTGTGTGCCATGAAAGGAATATTTTGATACCTATTTGGTACTCCTACCTTATGCATATTTTTTTCCCTAAATGTGATTTCTTTAATTTAGTTGGATATAGTGATGCGGATTTTGCCGGATACAAAGTGGACCGAAAATCGACTACTAGTACTTGTCAATTTCTTGGTCATGCTTTTATGTCATGGTTTAGCAAAAAGCAAAATTCCGTTGCTTTATCCATCGCCGAGGCTGAATATGTTACATGTGGAAGTTGTTGTGCTCAAATGTTATTGTTAGTGCATCAATTAAATGGCTATGGCGTTAATATTGACCATGCTCCTATAATGTTTGATAATACTAGTGCTATATGCTTAACTAGAAATATGGCTCAACATTCTAGAGCAAAGCATATTGAGGTTAGACATCACTTCATTCATGATCATGTGCTTAAGGGAGAAGTCATTGTGAAATGTTTTCACACCAATGACTACTTAATAGACATTTTTACTAAACCTCTAGGTGAAGAAATTTTTTGTGATATTAGAACTAGAATTGGCTTGTGTAATTTGACTACTTGACTTTGATTGCTTACATTTAACATTGAGTTTCAATAATTAGCATAAAAGAGCTCCAATGGACCAAGTATTCTTATCAAACTCATGGATATAAGAACTTGGACTATTTTTTTCAAAAAAAAGAAAAAAGAAAATAGGTCACACACAGAAAAGAACAGAGACATGCACTGTCATCTGTGTGTCGATGCACATAATCCAAGTGTCGACATACAAAGTAGCAGTAACGCTACTCTGTTTCTGTGTGTTGACACACAGGAGGGTCTCGTGGGTTCTGCACATCTGCACATCTCACGGGTTTCACAATTGTCTTTCTCCCTTACTTCACTTTTTCACTTCACTCCATCTTCAATCGTTCAACTCTCTCTCTCTAAACCTAACCCCTTCTTTTTCAAAATCCCTCCAAAACTCATCAATTCTTCAAATTTCTTTCAAAGTTTACTAAAAATCAAGTTTCTATTAACATTTTAACATCAAAACTTTAGATTTTTGTCAAAAATTCATCTTTCTCACAATTGTTTTCTTACATTTTCTTGTTTTCTTCACCTTTCCCTCATTTTAAGTCACAAATCATCTATTTTTACCAATATTTCATTCTCTTTAACAATTTTTAAACAAATCTCAAAATTTCATCTCTTTCTACCAAACCATAATCATACCCACAATATTTTTCCTTTTTTCCTCCAAATCTCTTCAAGTTTTTTAGTAATGGGTCACACAAAGTGGTCTGACACTATTTCCAATAAGAGCTCCTAGAATACTGTAGGTGCTTCTTCTTCTTGGGGTCCTAGCTTGGTAAATTCCTTTAACCCCTTCCTCAAAAGGAAGTGTTATTAGGTAGATTCATAGACTGGACTTGGGTTAGGACGCATAACTTGGGAGAATTATTTCTTTGTTTGAAAGAATAGGCTGGATTGAAATTTGTTATATTAAGGAACTGGTATATCCGGATTTAGTACAAGAATTTTACTTCAACCTTAATATTTTTAAAGCTACTCCTCTAGTACTATTCTCAATTGCTTTAGTTCAAGAAATCAAACTTACTGCTTCTTATATAATGATTTGCTTAGCTTTGATTTTACTGTAGAGGATGATTTTAATTTTCCCCAAGAACTCCACCAACTTTCGCTCCCTGAACCTCACCGACACTCGCTACTTAGACAAGTTTGGGGTGATATAGCACTTTCCAACCCATCGAGGCCTAACTCGAATCATTTAGGTATGGTTCTTAAGTTAGATCATAAATTAATTTGTATGAATATTACTCCAAGGTCGGGTGGCTTCGACTCGGTCTTACATTTACATCATATTCCTACTATCTTGACTCCTGAAAGGTAAGAAAATCAATCTAGGTGACTTGGTCTTAAAATTCATGTTCAATATTCACTCTAGATAGACTAATCCCATATATGGCTTACTTCTTGCCCATATTTTTCAAAGCTTTTTAACTGGCTCATCTTTTTAAAACCCCATTCCTTATCAAGATGAATCTATTGAGACATCTTTGAAAAAGATGGGTTTTGTGTTTCAAAACTACGAATGGGTAAAGAAGCAAAGAGGAGTTACGAGAATAGAAGAAATAGATGAAATAAGAGATGAGGAAGAGGAAGAGGAAAATTTTAATGAAGAGAGAAAATGGGATAACGAGCAGGAATCCCAACCCAGACCTTAGAAAAGAAGGAGTCTAGATGAACGACTTATTGCTGTGGAAGTCTCCAATTAGCTTCCTTACAAGAAGGACAGTCTTCTCTACACTCTCAAATTGAAGAGTTCCACTAAGAATCACGATCCACAATGCAAAAGCTTTTTTATCTTCTATCATGTAGACAAAGACCACCAACTCGTTAGACTTATTTTCTTTTCTTCTTTTAAACTTTGGAGCAACATTTAGAATTATTGCCAATTATATAAATTATGTAATGTTATGTGTACTCTTTTCTTGTTTTCATACATGCTCTTATGGTCACTATGTTTATCCCCTCTCTTATGCTTTTTGTTGATGACAAAGGAGGAGAAAATATGGTGTTTAGCTGATTTAAGCTTATTTGATTGATGCTTAATTATGCTATGCTAAGTGTAAGATAATTGAATATCTAACCCCTTATAATGATAAAAATGACAATGATTTTATATATGATTTCTATAATGCATCAATTGAGGGGGAACTTTTATATTTCCTATAATGCATCAATGGACTGTATCTTAATGTGCATGCTTATTTGATTTTATCTTGTAATTTTGATGATAACAACCATTTAGTGAGTCATAGTGTTCAAATTATTCTAATCTTGATAACAACCATTTGATGATAACAACCACTTAGGATTGGGATATATCAACTAAGTCCAAGTCTCAATATTGATATCTGATGCTCTAACAAAAATATTTTTGAAAATTGATTTTCAAATTTTATTCAAAAACTATTCAAGTCAAAATCAAACAAATCTAGTTTATCATCAATTAAATTATTTTCAAGACTAATATTTAAAAAAAAAAAAAGCATGATCAAATCAATTAAAATTTGGATGGGTGATAATTTAGCTTGATTTATGCAATCAATTATTTTTATGATCAAGGCAAAGTGGAAAATAAATTCAAAATTTTGAGCTAATATGACAATCAATCAATCAATCAATTAATCAACTTAGCTAATGTGGTAAAATTATCCCATCAATCAAGCTAATTGATCAAAAATGTGTAAATCCACCTAGGCAAGCTAAATGTCAACACACAGAAGGTATATGTCAATGCACAGGCTTACAGTAGCCATCAAGAGCTACTGTGTGTCGACACACAGACCGAAAAAGCTCAAAACGACATCTTTTGACTTGATTTCTTTCCAAAACCTTTTTCCAACATTTTGAATGTCCCATGGGCCCTCATTTTTCTATAAATAGGGCTTGAATGCTTTGGTTCAAATTATCCAACACTCTCTAAGCATTCTTTGATAAAAGTTCTCTTACATTCTTGCGCTTTAATGGTTTGATCTTAAGTTTTGTTTAAAGTTTTTACTTGAGCATCACTTGTTCTCTCATTGTTGATCATTGAGCTTATTTGGCATATCCTTAGCTTTGACTAAGCTTGATCAATTGTCAATTTGCTCTTGAAAGAGTGAAAATTTTCATTGCTTTAGTTCTTCCATTACTTTATTTCTTCTACTCATTGTAAAGGTTAGATCATGACCCTATGGTTACAAAAAGATCGGTTGTAATGGTTGGGTCTTGAGCATACATACAAAAAGAATGGTTGTAAAGGTTAGATCCCTAGCCTATTTTAAAAAGGATCATCAAGCTTAGTTAAAGACTATAGAGAATAGCCACTTGAGAAGTGGACTAGCTTCTGGTTTGGAAGTAAACCACTATAAAAATCTTTGTGCATTGCTTTTATTCTTGTCTTTATTTTTGTCATTTCATATTTATTGTCTATTTTTTTAATTTAATTTTAGGTTAATAAATTTAATTTTTCATTTATTACTAAAGAGCCTAATTCACACCCTCCCCTCTTAGGTTGCTCTTTGGACCTTCAAACATAGTTTAGATTGTAATACGTCAACCCTCTATCAATGTACCCTTTGTAATAAATATTTTATTTACTTAATTATCGGTCTATTTCTTAGAAAAATAATTGAAAGACTATTTCAAAACAAATAGCAACTACAAATCAAATTTCTAAAGAAATTGGTACATTAAGATAGTTACTTAGAACCAAAACTACATTCATTGACTTAAAGTACTCTCTTGGTGCCCTTACTGAAAGTACGCTCACCAGTAGTGGATTACCAAATAGTCACAACTAGAGGTTATAGGCTATCAAATATCTTGTCATGTTGGCTTTCTGGTCACGAAAACAATAGTATGCGTGTAACTAGGCAATTCATTTTGAATATTAATGTGCAGTCCTTTCATAAAAGAGAAAAAATTATTTTGACTCATGTTATATTTACCCTCTTAAGGTTCCTAATTTCTGAGATGCATGCTTTCCCTAAGTGGACTTTTCCCTTAGATATCCTGACATCTTTTCTCAAACTATACTATCATTGGTTCAGATAATGAGCAATCTCTGTTACTCAATGTTTCCAGAAGAAACTAGTGAAAGACCTTGATAGGCAAATTAGGATCATATCCTGTTGAGATTGGCCATCAAAATTAGCATCAAGTAATCTAGCTCAATTAAACGAGCCATCATCATATGACGGGCTCTTGAACTGAACTTAACACAATCTTGCGTGTATTATCTTTCTCATTAGTTGTTCTCATGCTACTAGTTCTCTAACCAAACACTTCTTTCAAATATCTAGTAATCTCTACTACAGTTGACAATTCAAGTATCAAATAGTAGAGTAAGTTCTAAATCCAATGCCCGAATCTTGCATCCGACTAATTCTTTAGTCTAGTTTAACATTCCGAAAGCTCTTTTCAACTTAGTAGATATACTAGCAGCAACCTAGAGAACTTTGAGCATCTCCTACTAAGACATATCATATCATAGCGAGCATAACAAAAGTGATAAGTAAGGCATACTAGTATTGATTACAATGCAAAAATATAACAACCAGTCTAAAATCAAAAACTATAAAACAAGTCATATGACAAACATGACTACTTTTCTTGCTTTTAGCTAACAGTCAAAGTTTGGAGTTCACAATCCGACACTTATATGTATGCCGTGGCGTCCCAATCGAACTACCCAAAACTCCCATTTGGCGAGGCCGAATTGTGATATTAGAAGGGTGAGAATATTTCTCAATAAATATGTTTTCTTGTAAACTCTTTACTAAACATATTTAATACACCACTTTTCCCTCAACCTCTAAGGTCCTACAACAGAGGTCCTCGGAGAAGCTAATGTACACCCTAGTCAAGCGTACACTGCTACCTCAACATCGACACAAGTCCACGAAGTACTCCACATCGATGTGGTCGCACCCACTTTTCCTGCACTTCAGTCTATTCTAAGAGATTTAACCTTGTATTCTGCAAATAAACGCTCTGCTTGGGGAGTCGCAATATACTACTAGACCGTAAGAGGCCATGAGCATTCACTTTGAAGCTCACTCCTACTTGCTATTTTGAGTCCTGTGAACTTCTATAACAACATTAGTGAGCAAACTAAGCATGGAATCCCCGTAACCATTCTTTGTATATATGTAACAATGAGGTAACCTAATCGACCCCTTATTATGGAAGAGGGGCGTAACAAGTTATTAGTCAAGTGAGAATTATTCTCAAATAAACATATTTCAAAGACATATTTAACTCACCGTTCCTTTCTTGGTCAGTAGGATAGTTTCACAATGCTGCCTAAAAGATTGACATACTATCCTAATCAAGTGTATACCATTACCTAGACTTTTAGTACAAGTAAACAAGATACATCATGGATATACGATTACATCCTTTTTCCCATATGTCCGTCTATCTTTAAGAATTCTAATCCTATATTCCGCAAACAAACGCGCTCCTTGGGGAGTAGCATATATCCATTACACGATTGGCCTGGTAATGAAGACCGTGAGGAATCAATTCTTGAACCTCGCTACCAGTTGAAATTTATAATGGCGGATCTTCTTTTAAATTTAATTATATCACGATCAATATTGGAATCACATTCTAAATTTTGTTTAGCCATTAAATAAACCATAATCAAATTAGGTTCTTTCAATTATCCAACCTATGTAATCTAATCTCATTAGTTACATTATGATAATTTTTCTTTCAAATAATTCAAAATTTAAATTATCAAATCATATTAATTCTATTAAAAAAAAGTTATTCCACGGGACAAAATCAAATATTTCACCAAGTTATATGGCCTTATAACTTTATTCACATCATACATAATATTTAACTCATTTAAATAACTTTGAACGTGTGAACTCAAAGTTAACAAATATCATGCTATCAAACAATTTGAATAACAATGCTTACGGCCAAAAGGTTGAAACAATTAAAGATATTTCTAAATATTTTCAGGAAATATTATCGTAAAACCTTAATTAGGCATCCGCATAAATTGATTAATTATTAATTTATTTTTAAATAAAAATATTTTATCGAGTGACACGACCTAAAATGTCACGTCACCCTTTGTATATAAATTGACCAGCGCAATAATCACTGGCCATATCAAAAACCATTATTAGTTTTTATTTGAATAAATAAATATATAAATAATTAAATACAATCTTAATCTTATTAGATCGTAAACCGAACATCAAATCATTTTAGATATTCTTTATTTTGAATTATCATAAAATATTTAACAATTGAATATTCCACACCTTGGTTCAAAATCTAATCTTCCTAGATTAATGATCTAAATCTTTCAATTTCTTGAATGTCTAATCTTATTAGATCCATTTTATACATATGCTACTTGATCGAATAATGACTTGTCTAAAATTTTAAACTATATAAAATTTTAATGAAACTTTATTCTTGTTATTGAACTCTTTAAAAACAATCTTCTGGATTATCTTTTTCCTTCAATGAAATTCCCAATTTCATATTTTAATAATACTCCTATTTTATCAACCTAATATTTTTTATGTCAATTATGAACGTATTTAGAGTTGACTATGATATTAATTGTTGGGAACATATTTCAAAAATATTTCTCTAGAGTGGGCATAGCGGAAGACCAATTTGAAATTCTCAATTTTAAATATAGTGCCTCAGCCTAATAAAACTATTTGATCATATTAAGATCTTACACTAATAGGTTTATAATTTGACAATTGAAAACTATCAAATAAAACAAGTATAAACAAAGCACACGGAGTAAAAAAAATAAAGGAAAAATAAATTAAATATCAAATATTTAATAAGATTTACTTTAAGCACGAATTCTAATTCCGACTTGAAGATCTTAAATTACAAAAAGGTTGGAGGACACCTCAAGATCTTCTTTATGATGACTTTGCTAGCATTAGAAGTGTGGGCTCCCAAAATATTTAACTTAATTCAAAAAAATATTTTTCAAAAAAGTATGCTCAACGATAATTTGGAATACAACTAAAACATTTTAAGGTTTTCATTGTAGAAAAAAACTAAGTTTCAAAACTTAATTCATAAATTTCTCACAATAAATGTTGTATTCATAATCAAAATAATGTCATCACATCACATGTGGATAATGCGTATAAGAATTTGAGTCTTGCCCAACCACTTTTTCTTTTTCATTTTCGTTTTTTTTTATTTTGTTTTAAAATACAATATTTATCGTTTTATGTATTCATCTTATGAATATTTGTTTGGCATAACAAATTATTTATCTAATAAATAATTAATCATCTCATCAATTTATTTTTTAAATATTTTCAAATAGTGCTTATGTTAAGGCTTGTGAAGGGGTCTCGGGGACAATCTAATTCTAGCTTTAAATAGATCAAATCTGATTATCATCTCATGATAACAATTCCTTACCATTTAGCAAAACTTAATTTCATTGAATAAGTTTTATTACACTCCAGAATTAAATATATTCACTCAAGAATTTCTCAAACAGCTTCTGTTATGACAATTAACCTTTTTATTAGATATCCGCGAGTAAAAACAACTTTAACTATTGCCATTACTTTTCTCACATCTCTCGCCATAGTTGCTAACTCACCGTTCTCAAATAATTCAATAATACAGAATCAATTTTCATATTATTTCCAAATATTAAACACATGGAATATTTTGGCAAAGATTCTAGAATCGGTTTCGTATATTTTCGAATTAACTAAGGGGACATTTTTATCTCTTTAGAGACTATAGATTCTACGTAAAACAATTGTTCCTACTACACTTCATGCCATTATCCAATGCACATAGGATTCAAGTCAACGCACTTTGACTAATCCTTTTGGCACAACAAAGCAACGAACAATCAATGCATGGGTTCAGTATATTTCCATGATTTAGAGTTATTGTCTTACAGAATTAATTATCTTTAGCTGTAGTAAAAGAAACAACTAATTCAGGTGGTCTTATTCAGTGTTCCAATTTTATTGACAACACCAACATAATACTCTTTGATAACTATTCACATGACTAAGACAAGTCATCAAAAGTATGATATTCTTGTTTTATTAGACAAGTTGTCCATACTTATAACTAACTACAAACATTCTTTAACAATATATTACTTGTTTGATCTAAGTCTATCTGTGTTTCAATCTGATTGACCACTTAAACAAAGCCTGACATGTCATCTAGATGACGTCTATCTCATGGAACATTTTAGGAAATAATCACACATGCGTTTGACTCGTAAAACATAATCAAATAATAAATAAATAAATTATTTTATTTATTTAATATTTAAAACTAACTAATTGGATTTTTTAGGATACCAATTCCAACAAAAAGAAAATACATCTAACCTTGTCCAAGAGGGTTCTATTCATTCTTTTAGCAACACCATTTTGTTGACGGGCTTTTCTAATAGTAGTATGCCTTTTAATACCATTTGTAGTACATCCAAACCATTATTTATAAACTAAAGGCAATTATCAGTTCTAAGTGTCTTAATCTTTCTTCCTTTTTGATTCTTAACTAAGTTTTTCAATTTCACAAAGGTCACATATACATCATTCTTATTTTTCATAAAGTACACCAAAACTTTATGAGAGAAATCATCAACAATAGACAAGAAGTAAGATGTTTCACCTATTGTGGGAACCCTAGAAGGTCTCTACAAATCAAAATGAACGTAATCAACAATGCCCTCAGCTACATGTGATCCAATAAAAAATGCAATCCTATGATGCTTGCTGTGGATGCAATGATCAAAGAAATCCAAATAAGAGAAAATATCAGACCCAAACACACCTTGTTTTTGTAGTTTCAACAACCCACTCTTATATATGTGTCCTAGTCTCTTATGCCAAAGATTAGTGGTGTCCCTAGGGTCTTTCTTGGTCACATTTTCCTCCCCTTTCAGGACAGACAATCTATTCTTAACCACCCCCTTGACAGACAATCTATTCTTAACCACCCCCTTCAACAAAACTAACGCTCCTCTCACGATTTTCATCTCTCCTTTACAAGCCTTAAGGGTAAGCCCACTTAGGTCAAGCTATCCTAAGGATATGAGGTTTCTTTTCAATTTTGGGATGTGCCTAACCCCCTCCAAGACAAAACTAATGCCATTAGATGGCCTAACTTTAACAAATCCAATGCCCACAACCTTACAAGCATAGTCATTTCCTAGCATCACCTTCCCCCACTAACAATTGTATAATCAGAAAAATATGATTTATCATAGGTCCAATGAAAACTATATCCAAAATTAAGAACCCATTCATGTGTTGTAAAGCAACAAATACTTCACAAGATTCATAATCATCAGAAATATTATTATCAACACTAGCTTGGTTTCTATTAGGGCAGTAATGTTTAATGTGTCCCATTTTACCACATTCAAAGCACTTAGTATTAGATAAATTCTTCTTTCCTCTAGATTGTGACCTATTCTTGCTCTTACCATGTTTCTTGTTTTGGTTATCCCAAGTTTTAGGTCTTCCTCTAGATGTTAAACCCTCACCGTTCGTGTTATTATCGTTATGATTGATAATAGTGCATTTACCTTCTTTCTTTAATTCTACAATCTTGGATCTAGGAGCATCCTCAACTTCTTCTAAGGATATAGTCTTTCTTCCATATCTTAGGTAATCTTTAAGTGACTTTAGGAACTTAGGAAATGACCCTAACAACATTATAGCCTGCATAGGTTTTTCAACTTTTAAGGTTATTAAGTTACCTAAAACCCTATATTATCCTCAAGAAGTCTTTTCTCATCCATTTTAAAAGTGTAGAATCTTTCCATATAAAGTATCCTATTAGCTAGTGATTTAGAGACCTATAGTTTTTCTAAGTTTCTCGAAACAGCAAAGGCACTTTTTTCACCATAAACTTCAGAAAGAACATAATTAGTGAGGCATAGAAAGATATTACCGAGTGCCACTACCTCAATGTTAGACTTCTCTTTGTTGGTAAGACCAGCAGGTTTTTCTTTCTCTAGCAACGTAGAGCTTGCGCTAAGGGACATCAATAAGGCTTTATCCTTAAACTTCGAAAGCTCAAAATTGTTCCTACCATTGCACTTTTCTATGTCGCATTTAGCTGAGGCCATCTCACTGAGGCTAGTGTTAAACCGTAGCTGTGATACCACTTGTGAACATTTTTAGTGAGTTAGCCTAAGCTAAACTATTACAAGTTGCAAAAATCAAGATGAACAAACTACAGTCATGAAATCTCAAAAACTAACGCAATAATCAACGAAGAACACCTATATTTATCGAGGTTCAAACCTAAAAAATTTCCTAGTCCTCCACTCCTTAATCTTAGATCTTCACTAGTAATAATAATTATTACAAGTTATTAACTAAATACAACAAATAACTAAGAATACAATGTAAGAACTAAAAAATTACAGACTTAATCTTGGCTTCTAAAATAGAAACCTAAAGATCTAACCTAAATCTTAACGAACTTCCCACCAATAGCTTCAATCTTTACGGATCTTGGCTCGTGAGCTTGGAATCTCCCTAAAATTGGCACAGAGAGGAGATATTAGGGTTGGGGTTTCATGAAAAAGCAGAGGGCACTACAAGAAAACAGATTTTTCGTGACAAGATTTAGCAACGACTGATAAAAGTCATTGGCAAATACTAATATTTTGCAACGACAAAAAAAATGTCGTTGCTAAAAATAAATTATTGGCAACGATAATATATTTTGTTGATAAAAATATATTTTTCGCGACGACATATATTGTCGTTGCAAAAGCAAACTTGTTTATTCGCAACGACAATACTAAATTGTTGCCATAGGCCTTGTCTTTTGCAACAATATTGATCAATCGTTGCCAAAAAGCATGTATTTGGCGACGACAAGAATTTTCATTGTGAAAAATGCTACTTTAGCAACGACAATAATAAATCGTTGCCATAGACCTTGTCTTTAGCAACGATATTGATCAATCGTTGCCAAAAAGCATGTATTTGGCAACGACTAGAATTGTCGTTGCAAAAAATGCTACTTTAGCAACGACAATAATAAATCGTTGCCAAAAGCATGCATTTGGTGACGACAAGAATTTCGTTGCGAAAAATGCTACTTTAGCAACGACTTTTAGCGGCCGTTGGAAAAAATCATGATATTTAGCCACGACATTATATTATCGTTGCCAAATATATTTTATTATTCAAAAGTTTGCCGCCATTACTAGCTTTGACAATATGAAAAATAAGTGTTCCAAAAAAATAAAAAGATAATTAAATAATGAATTTTAAGATTTTGTACTAAATTTAAGTATCCAAGTTAGAATTTAATAATTTTCGTTAAAATTCGATCAATCTTACTACAGAACTTTAAGACAACTAAGTAATAAATTTACAAATTTTATTGTAATATAATATTTTTAAATCCTCAAACTAAAATAATAATATTTTGACCCAATTTTTATTCCCTCCAATACTCACTTTCCAATTTCTCTTCCTTACTTTCATTCTTATTTTTCCCTCTCTTATCCCCTAAAACATGAATTAAAGAAATTTTTTTGATATTTGTAATTAACTACAACACACCCAATTACTTTTAATGTTAAAAAAATTAAAAAAAAATTTATAAATTTATAAATTAAAAATGAATACTAAAATTTTTTTTTTAAACATTGAAAAATAAATTTTAAAAATATTATTATAGTTTTTTATGCTTTTTCCAAAAAATAATTTTCAATAATTTGTTTAATTTTAAATTTATTAATGTTTGAAAAGCAGTGTTATAGTTTGTAACAAAGTTAATGGGTAAGTTGTATGCAACAACAAAGTTCAAGGAGTTATTTTTTGCAATTAAAAGTGGGAGAGGGGTGTATTATATTTAATTATAAAATTTAAGGGGCTATTTTTAGAGCCGGTTCTGAAAATAATACTGAAAAATAAAAAAAATAAAAAAATTAATGCTGAAAAATAAATATTTCCAAATTAAACTGCATCATGCCAAAGCGTTTAATATACAAAAAAACCGCGTTTGAAAAAATGAGGTTTAAGTTATATTGAACCGCGTTTCAAAAATGCAGTTTAATAATGAACTGCGTTTCAAAAACGCAGTTTAATAACGAACCGCGTTTAGTGAACGCGGTTTAATCTCAGAAACGGCTCAGGCATATAGTTACTATTATGTCGCAATTTGGGATGATTGTCGCATTGATCCCATGTCCCTTTCGATGAAGCTCTAATATCATAAGTGCAGGGGATGTTTTATAGTTACTATAAAGTTCAGAAGGTCTTATTATAATTTATATTTTTACTGATTTAAAAGTATTATGATCTTTTTTATTATTTTTAAAAATATAAAGTACCAAAATATAAATAATCTAAATTTAGTTATAATATTTTTTTAAATTAAAAAAAAAAACCCCCCAAACCCCTCCCCCTCCACATTACCCGCCCAAACGCCCCCAACCCCCAAAAAAAATCCCACACCTCCCACCCCTTACACATTCAAATTTTTACCCCAAACCATTTTCTCTCCATTTTTTCTCGATTATTAAACCTCCATTAAGCTCTTTTCGTAAGTGAGAGACAAAATTGTAGTTTTGAAACATAAGAGAGAAGGTTAGTGAACTGTATTTTTGATTTTTTTGTTTTGATTATTTTCATTTTTACTTTTAAGTTAAACCCTAAGTGCATCTTTATTTTTCCATTGTGCTAGTCTCTCTCTCCGCCGGTCCCCGCTGCATCTCTGCAATCGCACCTCTCTCAAGCCGGGTTTAGGTATTTTGTTTTATAATATGAAATTTTGAAGAAAGTGAAATGATTGAGAAGTTTGATGTTATGTAAACTAGAATAATATATGTGTTTATTTTTTGTATGACAAAAATTGCAGTGTTTGAGTGCCCATGTTGTTTAAAATTTCACATATTTTAGAATTAATTTGTCATATTTTCAGTTTAAAATTTCAATGTTTGAGTGCCTATTTTGTTGTTCTTGTTTAATAAATTTGTGGGTATTTTATTTTACAATATGAAATTTTGAAGAAAGTGGAATGATTGAGAAGTTTGATGCTATGTAAACTAGTATAATATATGTGTTTATTTTTTGTGTGACAAAAATTGCAATATTTGAGTACCCATTTTGCTTAAAATTTCAGATATTTTGGAATTAATTTTTCATATTTTCAGTTTATAATTTCATTGTTTGAGTGCCTATTTTATTATTCTTGTTTAATAAACTTGTGGGTCTAAATTTCTTTGGCTTTGCTCATGATGATTTTAGGGGTTTCATGCTTGGTTTTTCTATTTGAATGTTGTCTAAAAAGTTCTCTTTTTATAAGAGTTGATGAATTACATGTACTTAGTCCTCGGAATCAATTATATCAGTATAAGTCTATTACAACCTAATACCCCTTTTCTAATGAAATTGAGGAAGAGGAGCTACTAGACTCCTAATAATTTATCATATTATAATTTGGTTTTGTGGTTACTTCATTGGTAGTTATTCTCTTAGCACTTAAATACATGCTAAATTGCATTATTATAATGATTTTAGGACATGATGGTACACAAGAAGTGGATGAAAATAAAAGATCGAAGAACATGCGAGTATCTACACGGTGTTAATAGTTTTCTTGACTTTGCTAATAAATGCCAAAATGTTTCTGTGAAAGAAAGATGTAATGTCCAATATGATTTATTGAGGCATGGAGTTTTTCAACAATACACCATATGGAATTTACATGGTGAAAAATTTGATGATATTGAGAACTCAAATTCTGAGAACATAATAGTGCTGATACAACTGCTCTTGATTATATGCCCGATATGTTACAAGCCGCTTGTGGTGTGGCGGGAATGGGATTACAAGTAAGTAATATAGGTAGTGAACATGATGATATTGGGCCAAATGTGGGTCAACAAGTTCCAAATAGTGAGGCGGTAAAGTTTTATCGTTTATTAAAAGAGCACCAAGACCCATTAACCGTTGAGGGTAAAAAGATGTCAAAGTTAATTTATTTAGTGATGTTGCTTCACTTGAAATGCCTTAACAATTGGAGTGATAGCTCATTCACTTCCTTGCTCCGATTTCAAAATAGTGGTGTAATGGTTCGTGGTGATGATGAATCTGATAAAGAATACTATGGGGTATTGAAAGATGTCTATGAATTGCAATATGGGGGCGAAAATCATGTCTTTGCTTTCAAATGTGATTGGTATGATGTTGAACACCGCGATCGGGGATACAAAGTAGATGCATATGGCATAATAAGTGTTCACAGAGAAAGAAGGCTAAAGACGAACGAGCCTTTTGTTCTTGAATCACAAGTGCAGCAGGTTTTTTACATGCAAGATCCTCAAGTAGATCATTGGTTAATTGTTGTAAAGACACAACCTCGAGATCTATACAACATGATGACAATAGAAATTGATGACTTGAATGAGGAAGTTGAAGATGATGCTTGTTAGGAAGATGAGGTTGATGTTGATACATTATGCAACATATCTACGCCACTTGATAATGATGATGAGATCGGTTGTTTGGTTGGAACTGGGTTTTCAATTGAAGGAGGAACTAATGTTGTTAAATTGGTTAAAGAGACTTTTAAGAAAATCAAGGAAAATGATAACGAAGCTAAGAGCAACAAAGAAGATGATAATCTTTGTTTTTTGAGTGATGAATGATTACTCAATTATTTTCTCACATTATTCTTGGTTAGTGCCTTCTTTCTCTCCTTTCTTTTGCTTATGATACCATTCAATTTGGCTCCTAATTTTAGTTATAACATGCGAGCTTATTGTTATTTACTTGTAGGCTAAAAGCATAGTTGTGGTCTTGTTTGACGTTGCATTCAACTTGCACAATCTTCTTTGGGGACTTATTTATTAACTAGTAAGGCTATACTTGAATTGTTTGCACACATAATTGTTTTTGGGTTTGTATGGTATTGTTGTTTTATGATGTTAAGCTAGAATTTGATTTAAATTTATACGAATGGTTGGTCGAGGAAAGGGTAAAACGACGCGCCCCACAAATATAAGTGGAAGAGGCGAAAAGGGAAGGGAAATTAGACCTTTTCACTCTACTCATAACGACATACCCCACATTGCGAATGAGGAGCTTGATGCAAGACCATCTTTAAGTGACGAGTCTCAGAGTCATTCTATGGATACACCAATCCAAAGAGGTAATCATAAATAATCTTCTATTATCTTTTGTATATATTTAATTAAGAATATTAACATAAGATAACATTACAGGGCAAGCAAAAGGAAAGACCAAGTTCGTCAATAGAATCTCTACACTTTTGGAAATTCATGGAGCAGCTAATCCCGCTCCTAGGTCCAATATGAGTTTGTCTCGAACAAATAACCGTAATATTGTAGAAGAACCAATAGCAGCCTCTCCAAGTAGTCAAGGTAATTCATCCAAATTCTCAAACCTTATTTATTATGTTATGTGGAAAATATTAATGTAATTAATTTTATTGTATATTTGCTTTTTGAAAGGATCAACTACAAGCAAGAAAAGAAAGAGAGGAGAAAGGGGAAAGTACAAATCCATTGTGGTGGATATGAAAACTTACGGTGGAAAGTCGAAGCTCCAAATTGAAATACCTGATGATATTTTGTGCGCAGTTGGTGACAACGCATGGCAATTGGTGAATTATTATGGTCATGTAGTTAGACCATCGGCTCCTGTGAATGTCAAAAACTATAAAGAAGCATTTCAAATTGCTGGCGACATTATGTGGAAGAAAGTGCAGGTTTATCCATGTTTATAATTTGAAATTTCTCTATTTAGGTTAACACTTCTTTGTTATTTCTCATTCTTGTTTTAATATTTTTTTGTCAGGATTACTTTGAATTAAAAAATGATGACAATCGAGAGGCTACAAGATTGCAATGTTTTGTATTGGATGTAATGCAAAGATTGTATACAGGTTCGAAGGCCCGATTGCATACACATTATAAAAAATGTGGAAAATCAGATGAAGAAAGATTGAACAATCCTCCTAAAGATTGTCCAATTGAAGGGTGGCGTTACCTTGTAGAGTTGTTTGGCTCAAAAGAGTTCAAGGTCTCAATTGTTAAAATAATTGTTATGTGATATCATATACATTTTACTCATCTATTTTTATTATTATTTTTTTGAATCAGAAAATCAGTGAAAGAAATTCAAAAAATCGTCGCTCTGAAAACAGGTGTATGCACACAACTGGTAATTTGTCTTTCGCGGAAGTCGAGCACATGTTGGTAAGAAAGTAATATAGTTTACTCATGTATTTTTATTGTTATTTTTTTAAAAATAAATTTTTAATAAAAGCATGATTTTTACAGGCGTTGAACAGTAATGGAGATAAGCCCACTGCTGATGTTATTTGGCTTGCTAAGTACACACGCCCAAATGAAGAAGGAGTGTTAGAGTGGGCAGATGAAGTTCGCTCCAAACAAGTTCATGTATATGCTTTAATTAATTTAAATGTTCAAATTAGAACATATATTATTCTTATTTATGATTTTGATCTACTTTAATAATAGGAAAAGCTTCATGAGTTGGTTCAAAATCGATCTGCAGAAGGTGCCCCCCAAACACAAGAGGAGATGTTGCTAGCTGTATTTGGTCCTCGATTTGGATACATTCGAGGAAAGGGTACCGGTTTGAAAGGCTATATAAAAGAATGACAACAATTTGAACAAACTAAAAAGATAGATGAGTTGAAGGATATAGTTGAATATCAACATCAAAAAATTGAATCTCACGAGAAAGAAATTGAATCGCAAAAAAAACGCATTGAAGAACATCAAAAGGAAATGGAGGATTTTCGAAAACATAAGAATGAGATCAATGAGTGGAAACAAATGATGGAGGACATGATGCGAAATGTTCGCTAACTATAGGAGGTAATTATAAAAGTAGTTGGTTTATTATTGATACATGGTGTGGTAATACCTTTTTTCTGGCTTTGGGTTACTTAGTCTTACAATTAATTTGTTTTATATTCATTGTTGTAGGAAATTGTGAGTTACAAGTTGGAAGCTCTAAGTAGTCACCTAGATTTTGAAGAAAGCCAAAACATATGGCAGTTTTAATGTGAATTTTTTGTGGAATTATATAATATTCTGAGATTACAATACATTGATTGTAATGTTTTGGGATTGCAATATGTTGATTGTACTGAAATGGCTATGTATATGCCTTATGGTATTATAAATTAAGATGTTTTGTATGTTTGTATGAATTATTAATAGTGGAGCTATGTACAATTTATTGTATTAGAGTGTCTCCTTGTAAATGAATTTTCTTTAGTATTAATATTTAATGTAAGATATTTTTTTTAGTATATTTGACAGCTTTTAAGAATATAGTAAGAATGATATTAGGAAATATCAAATATTTATGGCAATGACAATTTTTCTTGAAAAACAAAATAATTTTGAGCAACAACAATTGTTGTTGCAAAACATAGCACTCTTTGGCAGCGACATCACTCGTTGCCAAAAAACAGTTTTTAGTGACGACATCAGTTGTTGCCAAAAAACAGTTTTTAGCGACGACATCACTCGTTGCCAAAAAATAGTTTTTAGCGACGATAATTGTCGTTGCCAAGAAAACATACTTTTTGCAACGAAAATTGTCGTCACCAAAAAGCATCATATTTGGCAACGACAGTTTTCGTTGCCAAAGAGCTTTCACAACAAGATCATGCGCAACAAACCCGCAACGACAATTGTCGTTGTCAAAAATATATTTAACAACGATAAAGTATCTTTCGCAACGACTTTTGTCGTTGCCAAAGGTCGTTCTTCTTGTAGTGGGGGAATGAAAAACGGAGGAAATTTAAGGGGAAACAAAGATGAGAAATGAAATTTGCTGCCAAACTTTAATTTCCTCGACTGAAATAACCCCCTCTAACCTTTCTATGTGCCAGCCCTATCTTCACATCATAGCCACCCATTCAATCTCAATTAACAGCCCAAAATGGCCCAAAGAAGCTCAAATAGCACGGACAAGGATGCACTGCCTTACTTCACTGGGTGGTCAAGAGATCAACATGCGTCACTGGCGTAATGGGTTGATAGTATATTGTGCAACAGGCAGAGGGTATGAGTAGTTAAATAGTATAAATCGGCAGGGGTAAATTGGCGAATATACGTAACGTAAAAGTTCTATTTTTCACAAAAGAAAAGCCCTCCAACTTGAACATATTTGCATCATATGCCATTGCTTTATTCAGAAATCAAAGTGCTTCATTTTGATTTAAACACTAAGCGACGTGCTTTATAATTGTAATAATCACCTAATAGTTGCTAAGCTCATTTTTTTTAATATTATCATCATTAGGCATGGTTTAGGCTATATACTTACAAATTCAGATATTATATTTCTCTCTCTCTCTATCTCTCCCCCTCTAGCTCTCTCTAGTTTGTTAAAAAAAAAAAAAAAACCTCTTATTCTCCCTCTAGTCTTCATTCTCTTCTCTTCTTCAATCAATAATTCAATCTCATTATAGACTAATCCCAATTGTTACACCAGTTAATTGTTTCCTGTTGCTACCTTGAGCAACAAGACAAGTTCTCAACATATATTCAATTGTGCACTTTGTCCCTTAGGGATAACTTAGTGGTGAAGAAGTTTGGAGCCCCCCAAAAAAAAAATTGAATACACTTGCCAATAGTGCATTAGCTTATGAAAAGTATTAATTTAAACCTATTAGCTAAATGTATGTTTATTATATTTTGCTCGATATTTTCTAATTAGTTTTTTTTTTTCCTAATGTTTAATCGGTTAGTCGGCACCTATTGGCATTTCCTAAGCCTTCCCACCAATGTGGGAGACTATTGTTCTCTTATTTTCCTCCTATTGATAAGTTTTCAATTTCTCTCCGAGTCTAATTTTGAACTTTCGCCAATATTATAAAATTTTCCTCCATTATTCAAATTTGCCGTCCTCCATCATTTAAATTTTCTTCCACTATTTTCAGTACTATCTCTTTAAATAGGCATAACTTTGTATTGAAATGATCATCATTGAAAACAAATGTTATTTCCTTTCTTTATTGCTTTCCCTTATTACCTTTAGTTAATTCCAGTCTGTTTCATTTTTCGTTCATAACAATGGTAGCAAAGCCTATGGTCCTCCAACCTATGGCTCTAATGGTTTCGAGTGAACGAGCTTTGGATCAAGCTCAAACTAATGTGAGCAAAGCGGTTGGCGAATCATCTCTGACATGAGACGACAATATAGGAGATATTTCAACAACGAGACCAACGACTTCAACAATCAGTTCAAGAGGTTAAGGAGGTTTTAATTCATATGTGAACCAATTAAGATATGCTCAAATTAGGTTGAATTCTCAAGAAAATCTCAAATTGGATCATGTATGTAATAATACACTTGGAAAGGGTTGATGGTTTCATGGTGAATGAAGACCGCGGGACGGCGTTTTCTGACATCGGTGTTTTAAAAATGAAGATGACGGCAGCCAAAAGAGCTCCCAAGCTGCCGATACCGACCAAAAAAGATAAAGGACACCAATGCCACACTTATGGTGAGGAAATCGTAGATGAGGAAATTGGCAGTGAAGAATAGATCGGCCACAAAACGCCACAGCAAACAATTCTGACCATGATCAAGACATCGAAGACAGAGACATAAGACACGAAGGGGGAGGATATGTCCAACCCAACCACCTTGAAACTCATAAGAACTGAAACTGATGAGCCATTGATAGTGAAGACGACATTGTACCCGTCGTCTTCTTTGGGGTCTCTGTGGGGCATTTCCACATACGGTTGTGTGCGCCGGGCTAGGTAGATTTGGGTTACTTTTAAGAAGAAATTTACTATTTTGGCCTGTAGTTGTTTATAATTTCCTAGCTACCCTCAACTTGAATATTTTAAGGGAAAAACTTGAGGGGGTAATTTTTGTACCTATTATATTTAACCAAAGGGGATGAAACATATCAAATCCCCAACTTTAAAAGGGATGGAACTAAAAATCAATCTTTGTATTTTTAAAACTATAGAATATTATACTTAAACCTTTGAGTACAAGAGTTTCTTGAAGGGAAAGTAGTGATACATGCCCAAATAGCCTATAATAAAGAGCAGTTTATGTTTATGCCCTGAATTTTGGGGGACTGGGAAGACGACATGTTGAGAAGAATGCCACGTGCTTAACACGTTAGGATTTTTTTAGAGGAGAATTAAGCCTTGAAGTACTAAGGTAACAGTGTCTCGAGCCCGGTATTCTGAGAAGATCATCACCCCAACAAGGGTATCAACCACTCGAGGCCTGAGATAGATGAAGGGTAAAAGGAGCTCGAGCTCAAGGGGCTACCAAGAAGACTGCAAGACAGGTGGTTTTCGAACTCGAGACAATTACGTGGCGCCCAATTCAAGATACTTAAGCACTAAGCTTAGTCCAAAAGAATGTGGGGCTTCTAGAGGGGACTTAAGCTAGAAATTTGGACGTGGGCTTCGAGGAATTCCTTCCAAAACAGAATCATGGACACGTTCGTTGATCCTTAACGCACTAGAAGAAGCCTGGTGGTTTGACATGGGGAGAAAATTTCGCAAGATTAGGGGGAAGCCGTTATTTTGTTTCTCCGTAAATAAAGGACGCTGTTGTAGTCCAAAACACATACACACATTCAATTAAAAAACTCTTCAAGTTTTTTTTACAACACATTTGTGCCCTTTTCATTGGAGTAGTGTAACTTAGCATGGATTAGCTTAGCATAGAACAACTTGTTGTACTTGCTTCTTTAGTAATCCAGTCTTTCGGGTTTCAAGTACAAACTTTCTATTTTAATCTGTTCCAAAATTTTTACGAGTTGAGAATTGAGGCTTTGGATTAAGGTTTTAAAGGCCAAGGCTTGACCCTAATTCTGTTAGTCTTAAAACTACTATCACTGCTTGATAAGTCAGGTGAATTTAGGTCTGCGCCATTGATTAAGGTTCCGACAGTCAAGACTTAACCTTGATTGTGCTAGTCCTAACCCAGTGATCGGAATACGATTTGCTCCATCTTAGTCTTGTCAGAGCCATACTCATTCGAGTTATTATAAGTCAAGGGTGCTTAGAAACCTAGTTGACTCAGGCTTATAAGTGGACTACTAAGCTCTTGGGTTTGTTGCCACCCTAGTTCCTGACTTTTAAGTGTACGAGGAGAGGTGTCTATGGGTCCTACTCCGTCATTGTGACTGCCACTTGAGTTAGGTCCATAACTTTTTATTTTCTGCTGACGTATATATCAAAAAATCTACAAAAATATTTAACCAAGTCTTGTTAATTGAAGAATAAGCCAAACTCACAATATAACCGAAATTAGATGCCCCAAAAATATCACAACCTTTTCTTCGAAAACAGTGAAAAGTTATGGTCAAAGATGTGTGGTTCGAATTTAGGCTCATTCCCTAGTCACGATGAATCACTTTTACACATTTGTTTTGTTATCATTTACGGTGACCACATCACACTTAATCACAAACAAAATAAAGCAAACATGCCTTTTGGTGAACACAGTGGGAGGTTTAAAACGAGATTTCATCATCTTTAGCCTATCGTGGATTACCACAGCGTAATTTTAGACCATTCACCGATGGTCAGAGCCAGGAGGTCTAGTGCTCTCGAGCAAGACGAGCCAAAGGCCTTGGCCCTAATTGGATCCTAGCTTGAGCATCCTCTTGAACAAAGCCCAATAACACGAAGGGATGAACTAAGTCATAGCCACAGTAGTGAGAGCGGTGGTGATAACGACATCCCGGAAGATTAACGAATTGTTCAAGATGGTCATTCTCGCAAGAGTTTCACGGTTATCCTTAAATGCTATTCATAAATCATGGACCAAAGAGTCCAACAATAATGAGAGAAGCCTTTGATTGAAAACGTGCTGATATAGGGCCAACCTAGCGGCCTAGTGTGGAAACTCCACAACCATGAGAACTGTAATAAAAAACGTTAGAACCTCAATGCATGATAGGCTTCACAAAGAGACTGATAGAGTCTTGATTGAAATGAACGCAATCTTGTCTTCTAATACTACCCTTATTACTAAGGATGTTGTAAGACAAATAGTAGTTAAGGTCGAGTTTATCTTCACCGGACAGGATGAGGCTCACAATGGCTTGGGTCAAGCCTTTAGAGAGGATATCAGGTAACTTAGGCCCACCCCTCTTCCATCAGTACCAATTGGATATCATTGTGAGGCTCCCTTAAGCTCACAATTACTAGTGACTCAGGTTTACTATTGTCCCTGAGAGAACGGAGAACCTACTGACGGCTAACCCGAGTGTCACATGCTTGGAATCTAGCCATAGGAACAATCTGCCCCTTGGGGTTGCTGATTCGTCGAATCAGAGTTCTTCTCTGGCCTCGTGGAATCTCAACGCTAATGTGCCAGTTTCGCTTGTCCCCCAAACAGGGGACAAAACCTTTTGTACTCCACTCAAGGAGTAGAGGTTATCTCGAGGCCCACTTAAGGCCTTAAAGTAGAAATGCAAGGATAGGTGCCCACTTCTAGGAACCAGCCTCTCCTTCCTAGACCTCTCCATACATATGACACAAGGGGACTTGTCAATCACTCACTTCCTCAAGATCACGACTTGAAGACTAATCAAGCAAGGATAAACCAACAGTTTGCTAATATGGGTGTGCTCTTAGGCATTGTATAACCCAGGTCATGCTGGAACATACTTTGTGGCCAACGAAATGCATGGCTAAATTGATCAGGGGTGTTACCTTGGGTTTGGGGGACAACAACCGTTCCCACACCAGATTGTTATTGGGGCTCAATGACATCATGCAAATCGCCCTCGAGATCCTCACCCACTTGAGGGCTAGTGGCAAGCGCATGACCACGTGCCTTACCTACCCCTTAAGGACCAATTGTGTTCCCTTATCGAACAAATGTATGGGCTAGGCCTCAAAAGGGTCAATAGAGCCTTGTGCTGTAAACCTTACCCAGCCTACATAGACAAAGACTATTCTGAACAGGACCATTGAACATTAAGCAGGACTATCTGAATTATTTGTTTCTTAACTGCTAATAAAAATAATTAATTCCATAAGACAATAACTACTCGTGCAAGGATTGTTCATTGTTTTGATGTTCCGAAAAGGATTAGTTAAAGTGCGTTGACTAGAATCTTACGTACATTGGGTAATGGCATGAAGTATGGCAGAAACAGTTGTTTTACATGGAATTTATAGTCTCGAACGAAAAAAGATGCCCTTAGTTAATTCGCAAATATGCGAACACGTACTAGAACCTTTGGCCAAAGTATTTATGTGTTTAATTGATATGAAAATTATTTCTGTATTAGTGAATTGTCCGAGAAGGGCGAGTTTGGAACTATAGCGTAGTAATTAAAGTTTCTTTTGCTCAAGCACACCCACTAGAGGGGTTAATTGTCATAATAAAGTAATTTTAGAAATTTTGAGTGAATATATTTAAATACAGAGTGCAATAAAACTTATTTAGATTGTTCTAAGATCCCTCTGCAAGTCTCAACTTGCGCACTTTTTGAAAATATTTAAAACTGAAGTAATAGGATAAATTATTTATTTATCAGATAAATAAATTAATTTCGCCAAATATAACTTATAAGGTGAATAAAGTAATTTTTATCAAAAAAATATTTATGAGATAAATTTTACACATGTGAAAATTTGAACAAGGAAAAAAAAAAAAAACCAAACGTGTGCTGCACAGGGGTCAAAATCCATGGCACACAAATATGACAAATAAGGGCATGCCATATCTTATGTAGCTATCCGCGGCATCTGCTGCATACGAACAATAAAGTGGCATGTGTTTATTCTTATGAATATATTTGTTTTTGGGCGTGGTTTTTGATTAATATTTTTTAAGGTTTTGGATCTTGGTTTTCTCCCACTAAAATACTAAAATTGTTTTAGGGGTTTTCTAAATTATTGTTTAGCATAATTTTTCTGATAAATAATTTGTTAGAAAGATTAAAAGAAATTTTTTTTTCCTAAAATAAATATTTTTGGAGCCGCACTCCCGGTGCTAGAAATGGTCATTGAGAATAAGACCTTTAAGGTGTCAAGAAACCTTATTCCAATTTCAGGTCTTCAAGTCAGATCGAGATTTGCAGTTCAAGTATGTTTAATTAAATATGTGATATTTAATTTGTTCTACATGCTTTGTTTATAGAAATGTTATTTGATGTTTTTCATTTGTCATATTATGTACCAATTAGAGTAAGATCTATATTTAATTAAATCAGGGCATTAGATTTAAAATTAAGAACTTTAAATTATTTTTCTGCTGCGCCCACTGAATGCAGTCTAGAGTAAATCTTTGAAATATGCTCCCAATAATTGGTATCAGAGTTAACTTTGAATACGGTCATGATTGACGTTCAAAGCATCAGGTTTGATAAAATCAAAAAATGTAGAATTACAAAGATATGAAATTGGGAATTTCATTAAACGAAAAAGAAAATCCTGAATTTTTTTGTTAAAGAGTTTCATAACAAGATTGAATGTTTAGTACAGTTCCAAATTGTTTAAAATTTTAGATGAGTCAAGATTCAATCAAGGGGTGCAATTCTAAACCAGATCTAACGATATTAGATATTAAATTATTAATCTAATTAGATTAGATTTTGAACCATGGTATGAAATATTTAATTGTTGAATATATCATGAAAATTCAAAATATAAAATATCTATAGGATTAGATGTTTGGTTTACGATCTAATGAGATTAAAATTGGATTAGACTATTTATTTATTTATTTAAATAAAAATATAAAAATAAAAAATAGAAGTTAAAATTTATTTTTTAAATAATTTGAATAAATAAATAATTAACTAGAATGAGATTCCAATTAAGATTATATGATGATCTTTTCTTAAAGAGTTTAGAAAAATCTTTAATTGCTCCAACCTTTAGGCCCTTAAGTGTTGTTATTCAAATTGTTTGATAACAAGACATTTCGTAAATTTCGTTCACATGTTCGATATTATTTAAATGAGTTATATATTATGTATAATGTGAACAAAGTTATAAGGCCATATAACTTGGTGAAATATTTGATTTTGTTGAGTGGGAGAATTGTTTCAAATAGATCTAATATGATTACATAATTTAATTATTGAATTATTTGAAAGGAAAAATCTCATAATGTATCTAATGAGATTAGATTGCATAGGTTAGATAATTAAAGGAACCTAATTGGATTAGGATTTAATTTAATGGTTAAATAAAAAAATTAAGAATGCGATTCTTATATTGATTGGGAGGCAATCAAATTTAAAAGTAAGATCCGTCGTTGTAAATTTCAAGTGGGAGCGAGGATCAGGATTTGATTCCTCATAGTCTACATCGCCAGTTAACATGTGCTACTCCCTGAGGGGTACATTTATTCATGGAATACATGGTTAGACTCTTTTATGATAGAGAGAGGTGCGAAAAAGCAAATGTGGCCACGCTAACATGAAGTATCTTGTTAACTTGAACTAATATATAGGTAATGGTATATACTTGACTAGAATAATATGATAATCTCCTCAGTAGCATTATGATATTGTCTTAGAGACCAGGGAAGAAATAGTGAGTTGAAAATGTTTCGGAAATATATTAACGGAAAATAGTTCTCGCTTGACTAATTACTTGTTATGCCACCTCTCCCATAATAAGGGGTAGATTGGTTAGCTCATTGTTGCACACACATAGAGAATGATTAAGTGGATTCAAGGCTTTGTTTGTTTGCTAAAATTATTTAAATGTTCCACAAACGGAGACTGACAAGGCCAAACTAGACACAAAATATCAAGTGAAAGTGAGCTTCTCAATGAATGCTCAGGGCCTTCATTATTGGTCTAACGGTATGGCAGGTTGTATTACTTTCTGAGGAGGATGTTAACTCGTGGAATATAGGGTTAGACTTCTGTTAGGATGAACTGAAGTCTAAGCAATCAAGTATGGCCACACCTTGTGGAGTATATCAAGACCGTGTACGCATGTTCAAGTAATGGTGCACACTTGACTAAGGTCTACGTTAGCCACACCAAGGAGACTATTGTAGGACCTTAGCGGCTGAGGAAAAAGTGGTGTGTTAAATATATTTAATAAAGAGTTTACAGAAAAACATATCAATTGAGAAATGTTATCGCCCTTTTGATATTTTAATTTGGCCTCGCTAACGGGGAGTTTTGGGTTGTTTGCTTGGGTTTCCATGGCATACGTTTAAGTGTCAGATTGTGAACTCCAAGCTTTGATTAAGAAAATAAATCATATATGTTATATGACTTGTTTTACAATATTTGATTTCAGATTGGTTGTTATTCTTTTACATTGCAATCATTTTTGGTATGTCTTATTTGTTTGTTATGTTATGCTCACTATAATATGATATGTTGCAGTATATTTAGAGCACTAGGAGATGCTCAAAGTTCTCTAGGTTGCTACTAGTATGTCTACTAGGTTGAGAAGAACATTGGGAATGTTAGACTAGACTATAGAGTTAGTCCGTTGCAAGATTCAGATATTAGATATCGAACATTTTCTAGTACTAGATACTTTAAAATTGAACTGCAGTAGAGATGATCAGATATTTGAAAGAAGTGTTTAATTATAGAACTAGTAGCATCAAAACAACTAATGCGAAAGATTAGAGACATTAGATTGCATTAAGAAAGTTCAATTTAAGAGAACGTCATATGATGATGTCTTATTTAATTGGACTGAAATTTTTGATGCAAATATTGATAGCCAATCTCAACAGGATATGATTCTGACTTGCCTATCAAGGTCTTTCAATTGGTTTAGGCTGGATACATTGAATAATAGAGATTGCTCATTGTTTAAACTTATGAAAGTACAGTTCGAGAAAAAAAAGGTGTCGTGAGAGCTAAGGGAAGAGTTCACTGGGTATAGGCATCTATCTTAGGAATTATGAACCTCAAGAGGGTAAGATAAAACATGAGTCAAAATAATTTTGTCTCTTTATAAAAGCACTAGCCGTTAGTATTTAAATTAATAGCCTGAGTACTTATATACTATTGTTACCAAGACTAAAAAGCCAACATGACAAGGTATTTGCTATCATGTTTCCTCTAGTTGTGACTAGTAGGTAATCCACTAGTGTTCTAGTAAGCGAGCTTTCGGTAAGGGCACCAGGAGATAATAGTTTAAGTGAAGCAATGTAGTTTTGTATTTGATTAACTATCTTAATATACTTTAGACATTTGATTTCTATTTTTTATTTGTTTCAAATAGTTTTTTAGTTATTTTTAGAAAAATAGACTAATAGTTATATAAAGTAATATTTATTTAAATCGTACATTGGTAGATAGTTGACTTACTTCAATTAGAACTATGTTCATGGCTATTTATTTGTCTAATATAAGCTAGGCTATGTAACCACACAAAAGAAAAATTTCCTAAAGTCTTGAATGCTTTGAAAAGTTCAAAGAATTGAAGACTAAAGTTGGAATAAGTTAAGTCATTATATCAAGTCACTTTGATCGAATCAAAGAGGTGGTTTCAGGAGAATTCTTATTTTTCCGTCTTACAAAGAGTTGTAGAAAGGATTAATAATTTTTATTGAAAATGATAGGATTCATATGATGGGTCAAATATACATATCAAAAGGTTTGTTATATAAGAGATTTTAGAAAGTGTTATGAAAGTACTACATATAATTTGTGTTAGATTGATTGATAGTAAGATACCGTGACACTACAGTTTGATACAACTGATAGTGTAAATGATGTATTAAATATATCTTCAACCATGTTATTGTCACACTAAGTACATGAGAGTTTTGGTATAGTGAGAGGATGGTTAGGGTCACCTGACGGATTCATGTCCCTGGTGTTAATGGTTAAGCATGATGGTGAATTTGATCATCTAGACTACAATGAAATTCTTAAGTATAAAGATGAAAACCAATGGTTCAAGCCAATAAAAGTTAACTGAAAATAATTGTGTTTTAACTAAATTTGGAGCTTGTAGAGGGGTCAAAAGACGTTAAGTTCATTAGATTGGATTTGAATGGATCTACAACTATAAAGAGTTCATTGGACAAGAAGGTAGAGACCTTCAAGGTTAGATTGATGGCAGTGGATTGATACCTTATTAGGCAAGAATCAACTTTAGTGAGACCTTCTAGCCGTATGCTTTGCTTAGGTCCATAAAGTTGCTCTTGTCCATTGTATCTCATTGTGATGAGGTATTTGAATGGAATCAAGATGACATTCTCTGAATAATCACCGTGATAAGCTTACGTATATGATACAACTAGACAAGTTTATTTCCAAGCGGCAAGAGTATATAGTTTGCAAACTGGGGAACTCTATTTGTAGACTTAAATAAGCATCTTATTCATTGAATTGTAGATTCAATGACGAGAAATCAAGTTCTAGTGATTTGAATCTATGGTTAGTGAACCATGAGAGTACGCGTGACATGGCTAGAAAGTAGTGACTTCCTAAGTATTGTATGTAGATGACATTCTACTCATTAAGAAGGGTGTAGAATTGTTATGAGTGGTTAAGGTTTAATAGTCCTGTTATTATGAGCGGTTAAAATTTAATTGTCCTGTTAGTTGAAAGTAAAAGAAATAAGATGAGCACATTATGGTCTTAGGGTCAAACTTTAGCGAGATTCTAAGAGTGGATATTGAGTTTATCATGGGTTGTTTGTTTAAAAAGGTAATTTAGATGTTAGACATCAAAATTTCTATTTACCCTAATAGTGGAAGTCATTAAATTGTGAAGAGTGAAGCAGTCTTGTATTGCTTCTTTCATTAATCATTATTGAAATTGTGGGGTGCATAATTTGTACCACGATCCAGCCCATATCTTTATGGCTCATTTAAATAAGGGTTATATTAAATAATATTATGAAGTTGTTAAATAGATTAGTTGACTCAGAAGGTTCCTAGTAGATAAAAGTTTTTGAGCAAAAAAATGAGACGGTGACAAAAATAGTACTGGTTAAAGTTTATAATAAAAAAGTTGACAGATCTTTGGAGGGTAGTTACGCAATGCAGGGCTAACTGGGTATAGGACAAGTTGGAGATTGTTAGAATTAACATCCTGGAATTAGTTAGTTTTAAATATTAAATACAAAAAATTATTTTATTTATTTATCATCAGATAATGTTTTATGAGTCAAAAATGCCTGTGATTGTTTTTCAAAATGTCCCATGAGAAGGACGTTGTCCAACATAACATGTCAGGTTGGGTTTAAGTGGTCAATGAGATTGAACTATAGATAGACTTAGATCACACTAAGTGATATGTTTGTCAAAATAAATTTATAGTCGGTGATAAATTTGGATAACTTATCGGAAAGACTATAATATGATACTTTTGATGACTTGTCTTGGTCATATAGATAGGGTCCAAGAGTATTATATTGATGTTGTCAATAAGATTGGAAGACTGAGCATGACCACCTGAATTATTGTTTTCTTAACTACTATAAAAAATAATTAATTCTGTGAAGTGATAACTCTAAATCCAAGAAACAGCCTGAATTCATGCGTGGATTGTTCGTTGCTTTTATGTGCCAATAGGATTGGTCTAGGTGCGTTGACTTGAATCTTATGTATGTTGGGTAACAGCATGAAGTGTGGTGGGAATAGTGGTTTTACATGGAATTTATATTCTCCAACGAGATAGAGATGTTCCCTTAGTTGATTCCCAAATATACTAATATAGTCGAAAATCTTTAGCCAAAGTATTCCATATGTTTGATATTTAGAATTAACACAAAATGTTTAGGAAGGGTGGGTCGGGAACTATGGCTAGAAATGTGAGAAAAGTAAAAACAGTAGTTAAAGTTACTTTTGCTCACGAATATCTATTGGAGGCGTTAATTGTCGCAATAAAAGTTATTTTGAAAATTTTTGAGTGAATATAGTTAATTCTTGACTGAAGAAAAACTTGTTTAGTGGAATTAAGCTTTACCTAATGGTATTCAATTGTTATCATGAGATGATAATTAAATCTTGACCCATTTAGACCTAGAGTTATATTGGAGTTAAGCACGGCATGAAAATATTTAAAAAAAAATTCTTCGGATAAATTATTTACTTACGAGATATATAAATTAATTTTGCTAAAAATAATTAATAAGATGAGTAAATTAATTTTTATCAAATAATATTTACGAGATGTATTTTATACATTTGGGAATTTAAACAAAAAAAAACTAACGGATACTGCACAGGGGTTAAAACTCGTGGCACACAAATATGACCAATCTGGGCGCGACTTATGTAGCTTTTTGCGGCATCCGCCGCAAACAAACAGTAAGGCAACACGTGTCGCATCCGTGCGCCAATCGCCAATCCACCCGTGACACGTAGTGTTATTTATTCTTATAAATATAAGGTGCGTTTTTGGGCGTGGTTTTTGATTAATATTTTTTATGATTTTGGAACCTAGTTTTTTCCTACGACAAGACTCAAATTATTTTTATTGTTCTCTAAATTATTGTTTAGCATAATCTTTTTAAAAATTTGTTTTTCAAAAAGACTAGAGAGAAAATTAAGTGACGTTAGCCATCCTTTTCCACACGACACTGTGTCCCCCTCATCACACGTGCAACGCATGTATTGCTGAGATCATAAGTGACGTTTGTGGGTGCATATTTTGGCTATATAAACGCAGGTGTGGCTGTGAATTTAATTAAGTATTTAGGGTTTTGAAACCTAATTTTCTCGACAAAAAATACCCAAAAATTATTTTAGGAGCTTTCTAAATTATTATTCAGCATAACTTTTCTGAAAAATTGTTTTTCGAAATGATTGAAGGAAAACTTTGGCCACAAAATTTTTCCTAAGTTAAATATATTTGGGATCCCACCCTTTTGGTGCTAGAGGAGGTCATTACGATGAAGATATTGTGGTGTCAAGAATTTTTCTACCAATTTCAGATCTTCAAATCAGAATAGGGATTGGCATTAGATCTAAAATGTGTATATGTTTTTCTTTGATGTTCTTTTTTGTCATATTATGAATATATTAGAGTAAGATCCAGATCTAATTAAATCGTTTAATTACATAGCAGTTTTAAATTTAAAATTCAGAATTTTAAACTCATTTTCTGCTACGCCTAGTCAAGCCTATCTAGGGAAAATTTTTGAAATATGTTTGCAACAATTGGTATCAGAGCCAACTCTAAGTACGTTCATAATCGACATTAAAAAAAAAAATTAGGTTTGATACAATTAAAGTGTGTAGAGTTATGAAAATATGAAATTGGTCATTAAAGGAGAAAGGTAATCCTAAAGATTGTTGTTAAATAGTTTAATAACAATTAAAGGTTCATTAAAATTTTAAATTATTTAAAATTTTAGATGAGTCGTGATTCATTCAAGAAGGAAAATTCAAAATCGGATCTAATGAGATTATATATTTAAGGGGTTGAACGATTTAGATTATTAATGTAATGTGATTAGATTTTGAATGAAGGTATAAACATTCAATTTTTGAATATATTATGATATTCCAAAACAAAGAATATTTGATAGGATTACATGTTTGACTCAAGATCTAATGAGATTAAGATCAGATTTATATATTTAATTAAATGATATATTTATTTAAACCAACTATTTAAGCTTAGCTCCTCAATTCAAGTATAAGAATTCACAATCAAATTGTGAAACTAAGAGTATAATACTAATTTATATTAGTATTGGCAATAGTATAAAGAAAGGGGAGAACACATACATTTTTTTTTTGGGGGGGGGGGGGGGGGGGCATAGAAGAACTAAGGGAGAAAGAGAAAACAATTACATCATTAATAATCTCATGACTCTATCCTAATCAAATGAACCACATTTAATACCAAATAACTATGGTAATGTGGCATTAGGGTGGCGTGGCCACTAACGTGTCCCCGAGGCTGACGTGGCTTGTATCAATACCAATAACCCCATTTTTGCTCGTATTAGTTCTTTCCCTTAAAACCCATTTTGGACATCAGAGCTCTCATATCAATTGGTATCAGAGCTCTTGTTCCTTGGCTTCAATAATAGATTTCGCACTAAGTGAAGTGGTTACGGATTAATTGTTGGATATACAAAAGAAACGTGAGGAAATGTCAGAAAGGTTAGATAAAAGGATAGAAAAAATTTAGATTAGTTGTAAAGAAGGGGTGAGAAAAGTGGAGATCTATGCCTAGAAGTTACCAGATACTGATTTTGAAGAGGATTAATTTGTTGAAGAAGATATGGTGCTATCAGAGGAGAATGGCAGTGATTTAGAGCCGGCACCACCATCCTAGCACTCCGACATCGGTGAAGTGGTGTTGGGACCTCTGACACCAACCGAGAATGAAGTGATGATGATCGTTATGCCTCCAAAAGCACAAACAGAAAGCAAGAACTGTGACAGGGATGCGATGAGCAACACCGACGTAGAGACCAGCATGGACGCTCATGAAGGGTTCGACGATGCGATGATTTTGTCACCTTTATTAGATATTCAAGTGCAAGGAGGGCGAAACTGACAGTGAAACCCTCAAAGACGGTAACTGTTGAAGCAAGGAAATTGGCCACCATGAGAAGTTTGACCACCACTTTGGAGGCTAGACATCGCCGCCGCCATAGACACCTTGCATCGCTGGAGAGAGAGACACCACCATCGGTGTTAAAGTCACAGTTGCCAAAGATGCGAGGAATAGCATCACGGAAGAGACCGAAAAGGATGAACAGGTAGCGGAAACATCGCCACCATCACCGTAAGAATGCATTGGCCATCGCTGACGGAGGGGTGACGCCAAAGTAGGCTATTGTTTCGCAGAGGAAGAAGGGCATTTTTGGTTTGAACATTTTAAGCAAATTTACTATTTTGCCCTTTTAGTTACACGTATTTATGTAACTATGTTTTACTTGAAATATTTTTTTGAAATGAACATTGAAACTTTGTTAATTGGGATAAAGTAAAGCAGTAGGATTTGTAATTTTTGTATTTGATCCTGGACGATTACCTACAATATGGAATTGGCTTGATGTCCATGACCCTTGGGGATAAGGGTCTTTGGTGGGGAATGAGTTGATATGCGGCAAAATGGGTTTAGGGTTATTAATACAAGCCACATCAATCCCAAGGAAACATCAACGGCCACGTCACTTCAATGCCACATCAGTATAGTTATTTAGTATATATAAGGGTCATTTGATTAGAATAGAGTCATGATATTATTAATGATGTAATTGTTCTCTCTCTCTCTCCCTTAGTTCACCTACGGTCCCCCCCCCCCCCCCCCCCCCAAATCTATGTCTTCTCCCTTTTCTTTTTGCAACTATCAATATTAATACCAAATAATATTATATTCTCAGTTTCCCAATTTCCATTATTGATTGTGAATTCATGTACTTGAATTGAGGAGCTAAGCTTGACTTGCTGATTGTCAGATCTTGAATCATATCAAGATCCTAGCTAAGATTATACAATAATATTTTATAAAAGTGTTCTAGGAAAATTATTAATTGCTCTAATCTTAGGCCTTAAAAGTTATTATTCAAATTGTTTGATAACAGAGTACTTATTAAACTTTGTTTATGTATTTAATATTATTTAAATAAGTTAAATATTATGTATAATGTAAATAAAGCTGGAAGGCAATATAACTTGATGAAATATTTGATTTCATCGAGTCAGAGAATTTTTTTTAAAAATAGATGACTCAAAAGTTAAATTATTTGAAAGGAAAATTCTCATAACGTATCTAATAAAATTAGATTACATAGGTTAGATAATTAGCCTAAATGGATTAGGGCTTTATTTTATGGTTAAATAAAATTTAGAATGCGATTCTAATATAAATTATGAGAAAATCAACTTAAAAGAAAGATTCACTATTTAAAATTTTAAATGGGAGCGAGGATCAGAAGTTGAGTCCGCACAGTCTCCAATGGTAGTCTAAAATTATAGTGGAAAGGCACTAATCCTCGAGGAGGGTGTTTGTTCACAAAATACAGGGTTAGGCTTTTTAAAGATAGATAGTTGTACGGGAAAAAAAATAAGGTTGCATATCTGTGGTGTATCTTGCTGTACTAAAGTCTAGCTAATGGTATACAATTGACTTGGATAGTGTGCTAATTTCTTAAGAGCATTGTGACACTATCTTGGAGACCAAGGAAGAAACGGTGAGTTGGTTATGTTTAGGAAATATATCAATTGAGAATAGTTCTTATTTCACTGCTAATTCGTTATGCCCCTCTCCCATAGAGTAATAGGCAAATTGATTAACGCATCATTGCAAACACACATGGAATTGCTAGGTGGATTCCACGCTTTTCCTATTTGATAAAATCATTAATAGGTTCACAACACTCAAAATACCAAGTGGGAGTGAACTTCTTAGTGAATGCTCAGGGCCTTCGTTACCAGTCTAGCAGTATATAGTAGGCGGGTGTGACTTCCCGAGGAGAGCGTCCATTTGCAGAATACAATGTTAGATCTCTCAGGATAAACTAAAATGCAGAAAAAGCGGGGGTACCGGCATGCCGATGTGGAGTCCTTCGTGTACATGTATCAATGTCGAGGTAGTAGTGTACACTTGACTAGGTTCTACATTAGCCTCCTCAAGGAGCTCTATTGTATACCTTAGAGGTTGAGGGAGAAGTGGTGTGTTAAATATATTTAGTAAAGAGTTTACAAGAAAATATATTTATTGAGAAATATTCTCACCCTTTTGATATCTTAATCCAGCGTCACCAAAGGGGAGTTTTGGGTAGTTCGGTTGGGTCGCCACTGGATGCATGTAAGTGTTAGATTATAAAGTCTGAACTTTTATTGTATACTAAAAGTAAGAAAAGTAATCTTTTATGTTATATGACTTGTTTACAGTTTTGATTTCAGACTAATTGTTATATTTGCATTGCAATCAATATTGGTATGTCTTACTTGTATTTTTGTTATTCTCACTATGATATGATATGTCTTAGTACATGACGAGTGCTAGGAGATGCTCAGGGTTCTCTAGGTTGTTGCTAGTTTATCAACTAAGTTGAAAAGAATGTTAGCAACATTAGTCTAGAATAAACGTTTAGTCAGTTACAACATTCGAAAATTACATGTTGAACTTATTCTAGTATTAGATACTTGAATTGTCAACTGTAGTGGAGGTGATCATATATTTGAAAGAAGCGTTTGATTAAAGAGCTGGTAGCATGATAACTGCTTATGAGAAAGATGATAGGGACATGATTGTATTAAGAAAGTTCAGTTCAAGAGCGCGTCATATGATGGTGGCTTATTTAATTGAACTTAAATTCTTGGTGGAACTACTGATAGCCAATCTCATAGGATATGATCCTGACCTGCCTATCAAGGTCATTGAAACAATTTAAATTGGATAAAACTAGTAATAGAGATTACTTGTTGTCTAAACAGATGAAAGTACAATTTGAGAGAAAAAGGTGCCACGAGAATTAAGGAAAGAGCCCACTTAGTTTAAATATTTATCTTAGGAATTCGGAACCTTGTGAAGGTAAAATAATACATGGGTCAAAATAATTTTGTCTTTTTTATAAATGCATTGGACATAATATTGTAAAGGAATTGCCTAGGTGCTTAGATAATAATATAGCCAAGATGAAATGCAAACATGACAGGGTATTTGATATTCTGTCCCCTCTAGTTGTGACTGGTAGATAGTTCACTAGTATTCTAGTGAATAGACTTTCAGTAAGGGCATCAAGAGATAGTAGTTTAAATCAAAGAATGTAGTTGATGATTTTAGTAACTATTTTATTGTACCAGTTTCTTTAGGAATTTCATTTCTATTTGCTATTTGTTTCAAAATAGTCTTTCAATTGTTTTTCTGAAAAATAAACTGATGGCTACACAAATAAAATGTTTATTGCAAAGATACATTGGTAGATAGTTGACTTACATTAATCAAAACTATGTTAATGGCAATTTATTAGTCTTATACAAGTTAGACTCTGTAACCATATAAAAGAAGAATTTCCAGAGGCCATATAGTTTTTAAGTGGTACTTAATGTAGGCCACATTAATCTAATATAATCTAGAAACTGGTTCGATAAGTCTTATGCCATCACTAAGTACTAAAATGATAACCTGTATGTGCATAATGTTAGAATTAATGGTGACTAAAAGAGTCCATAATAGTAAAGACATTAGAACCACTAAGCTTCTATAACTTATTTATAAAATGTTTATAGACTATTAAAAATTTCAAGTGAGTGGAAGCGATGAGTATTTCATAAAATTTTTACGAATGACTGCTCAATTATTTGATATATGGATAAGCCTATAAAGATTGAAGTCTCGAGTCCTTCGAAAAGTTCAATAAATTAAAGAAGTCGAAATCAATTAGGTAGTTATATTAAGTCACTTTAATTAGATCAAAGTAATGATTTTAGGCGAATTTTTATTTTTCCTTACTGTAGAGTTTTGTAAATAGTATCAATATGTGTTATTAAATATGGTAAGATTCATATGATGAGTCACATCTACATGTGAAAAGGTTTGTTATGAAAGGGGTTTTAGAAAGTGTTCTAAAAGTACAACACATAGCTTTTGTTGGATATATTGAGAGTATGAGATAGTGTGACTCAATAGCATGATACAACTTGAAATTTAGTTGATGTATTTGATATATCTTTAACCACGTTACTGTCACACTGAGTGCATGGGAGCTTTTGTGTAGCGAGGGGATGGTCAGGGTCACCTGACGGATTCATGCCATCAATCCTAACAGTTATGCACGATGGTGAATATGATCTTTTAGACTATGGAGAAACTCTTAAATATAAAGATGCAGACTAATGGGTCAAGAAAATAAAGGTTAAAGTAATTGTATTTAACTAAGTTTGGAAACTTGTAGAAGCATCCAAGGCGTTAAGTCCATATATTGAATCTAAATGGATCTAGAAGTATAAATAGTCGAGTGGACGAAAAGGTAGAAACCTTCAATGCTAGATTGATGCAGTGGGCTATACCCTAAATGAAGGAGTAGTCTTTCACGAAACCTTCTAGCAAAATGACATACTTTGAATGTCATTATGATGAGATATGGAAAATGGAAGGCAAGAGGACATTCTTTGAATGGTCATCATGAAAAGATTATATATATAGTACAACCAGATAAGTTTGTTGATGAGAGTCAAAAGCATATAGTATTGGAGCTGAGGAAGTCTAACTGTAAACTTAAACAAGCATCTTGTTCACTGAATAGTAAATTCGATGGTGGCTAATCAAATCTTAGGGATTTGAATCAATGGTTAGTAACCATTAGTGTACGAGTGACATAACAAGAACATAGAGACTTTCTAAGTGTTGTATATAGATAACATTCTACCCATTAAGAATAGTATAGAACTATTATGAGCTGTTAAAGTTTAATTGTCCTTTTAGTTAAAAATGAAAGAGCTAGGATAAGCACTCTATGTTCTTAAGATCAAGCTAGTGGGATTCTTAGAAATAATGTTGATTTTATTATGGGTTGCTTGTTTTGATGGGTTCGAGATGTTTGACGTCAGAAATGCATGCTTACCCTTTTAGTGAGAGTCATTAGATGGTGAAAAGTGAAGCAGTTTTGTATTGCTTACTTCTCTATGGACGTTGAACACTTGACAACTATGAAGTTTTTGAGTAGACTACTTGACTCAGGACGTTCTTAAATGATGAAAGCATCTGAGAAAAACAATGGGACAATGGAAGATCAGTATTGATTAAAGTTTATAGTCAAACAATTGACAAATCCCTAAGGGACAGTTATGCAATGCAACACTAACTGGGTTTCGGACAAGTGGGAGATTGTCGAATTGGTGTCCAAAAAACCCAATTAGTTAGATTTAAATATTAAATAAATGAAATTGTTTTATTTACTTATTGTTTGATTATGTTTTACGAGTCAAACATGCGTGTAATTTTCTAAAATATTTCATAATAATCCAATGTGACATGTCAGGTTTAGTTTAAGTGGTCAATGAGATTGAACCACAGATAAATTTAGATTGAATTAATGATAATTTTCAAAGTGTGTACGTAGTCGGTGATAAATTTGGAAAACTTGCCTGATAAGACTATAATATAATACTTTTGATGACTTGTCTTAGTTATGTAGATACGGATCTAAGAGTATCATATTGGCGTTATCAATAAGATTAGAACACTGAGCATGACCATCTGATTTAGTTGTTTCTTTAACCGCTATTAGAAATAATTAATTCTATAAGATGATAACTCTTAATCCATGAAACAGTCTGAGCTTGTGCATGGATTGTTCGTTGCTTTGATCTGCCAAAAGGATTAGTCAAAGTGTAATAACTTGAATCTCACATACATTGAGTAACGATAAGAAGTGTGGCAGGAACAGTTCTATGTGGATTATATAATCTCTTATGAGATGAAGATGTCTCCTTAGTTGATTCACAAATATATGAATATATTCTAGAATTTTTGGCCAAAATATTTCATACAACAACAACAACAACAATATGCCTAATGCCACAAGGGCTCCTGCTTGCGCGGGGTCTAAGGGGGTAGGATGTATGCAGCCTGACCCCATTAGGGTGAGACCCAGACGAGAGACTATTTCAAAGGACCCCTGGACTGATTGATGAGAGGTTGCATATGACCAGTATAAAGAGCATGAAATCGGGGAAGTATAGAGCATGAGGGAAGCATAAAAGGAGCAAGCAAAGAAGCATGTAGGGCCTAGATTTTATGCGTGGCATGTATGTTTATAGACAATTAGTCATATGTTTAATATTTGAAATAAATACGGAAATTGTTTTTGTATTGTTGAATTGTTCGAAAAGGGTTAGTTGGAAACTACGGCAAGAGAAGTGAGAAAACTACTGATGTACTTTATATTTACATATTTTATTTCTCATTCCTGCAACATACTCGATTTTTACATATGTGTTTTGTTATAATCTAGGTACATTTTGGCCTAGAGTGCAACAAAGCAAACAAAGGTTAAAAAGTAGCAGAATCAAGCGTAATTGAGGAATAAATTCAAGACTACTGTGAGAAACCCGACCACGTGTGAAAAAGAAGGACCGATCAAGTCACAATTCAGTAACTCAAATAGGTTTCGTAGATAGTTTATATATATATATATGTCGAGGGGGGACATAATTGGCTGCAAGCGAGATGCTGCACCCGCACGATCCAGCCGCTTTAAATATCAAATAGCTAATTGTTTTAGGGATCTTTTGTCATGCCTTCTCTCCGGCTCTCTCTCCAGAAACCGTTACGAGATCCAATTAAGGGGTTCTCAAACGCCGAAATACAAGTGATTGGAGTACTAAAATGATCAAAGCAAGGACCAATGTTAACGTCCATTGGGGGAGTCATCAAGTCCATAGTGTTAGCCATTATTATTTTCTTTCTTAGATTTCATGATGTTTAGAACTCTCATAGGGTAGTATGCTTTTACTTTAGGAATGAAGGACGAGTAGCCACCAGTATCCCAGATTTGTAGTGCGCTTTTGACAGTGATGTGGGGAGTTATTCATGGTCGCCTAGTGTTTCTGTATGTGTGCTTGTAGCTATGTTTGGATCTTCATCTTCTTAGTAATTAATCTTGTGGTTATAGCCTAAACCATAACATAATAGGTTTTCATGCATGATCAGGGTTAAGGTTGTACCCAACCCTGAACACAATCTTTTATATAGTTAATATTGAATTAGGAGTAACAAATGAATTAAGTAGCACTAATGAGATAACCGATTCTGCACTTAGGGTGATAAAATACGTTATGCGTTTGGACTAGTTCATTACCCTAAGCCCTGATTTATATATTAACCCAAGCTTAGAGCTTATAGCCTAATTCATTCAAATTATCGTCCAAAGTAAAATATAATGACGGAACACGTGCAAAGCTACCCTAAATTCACTCCCTAAAATAACCTCAACTGAATTGACAACTTTAACTTATACTTAGTTTTGTTAATTTATTAAACAAATCATTCAAGCCCAACAAAAACCCGATTTGAACTGCTCATTAACCACTAAGTTTGACTTAACACTAATTCCCTATGGATACGACCCGTATATACGACTAAGCTACAATAATCTCGTATGCTTGCAAATAGACTGTTTTAAAACACTCTTTAAAATCACATGAAGTTTTTGGCACTGTTGCCGGGGAATTTGTAGGCTAAATTGATTTTAAAATTAATGAGAGTTTTTTTTTTTTTTTTTTAGTTTCTTTGTTTAAAAAATAAGTTACTTATTTTTATATTCTATTTTTTTGTTGTATTTTTTATTTTCATTTATTATTATTTATTTACTAATTTAAATTTTTTTTGTCATGGCTAATTCCGTTCCGCTTATGATTAGGGACCACTTCATTCCCCAAATGTACGTCGCGCTCACAGGAGTTACTTGACCCAGTCTGGGTAATGCTAACTTTGAAGACCGTTGGAGTTTTCAGTAGGTGAACATGTCTATCTAAAGGTATCCCCAACCAGAGGTGTGATGAGATTTGGAAAAATGGGTAAATTTTCGATTTGTAGGACCAATAGAAATTTTGGAGAAAGTTGGAGACGTGGCTTACAGAGTAGCCTTACCGCTGGAACTGTCTAGAATACACAATGTATTTCATGTTTCTCAATTGAGGAAGTATATCTCGGATCCTTGTCATGTGATACGATATGAACCGTTGCAAGTGCAAGAAGATTTGACTTATGTAGAGCATCCAGTTCGCATAGTCGACCGAAAAGAACAAAGGTTGAGGCATAGAGTGATCCCATATGTCAAAATCCAATGGAGTAATCATACTCTTAGAGAAGCAACGTGGGAGACCGAAGAGGAGATGAGAAGCAAATACCCAGAATTATTCGAAAACGAAGGTGAGTTTCGAGGACGAAACTTTTGTTTAAGAGGGTGAGGATGTAATACCCAGTCTAATTAAATTAGGCTAGGTATTATAATACGATTAAAATCTGCTATTATTTCGATTGGATTATAAATGAATTAATGAATTAATTATCAGAAAGGGGTCTATTAGTAGTAATAAAGTAATTAAAATAGGTAAAGGTGTATATATATATATAATAAAAAAATACATATATATAAAAAGGAAAGGAAAGGGGGGGGCCGTGAAACCCCCACCCCAAAACCCTCTTTCTCTCCCTCTCCCCTGCGCCTCTCTCTCTCGCTTTCGTCTCTCTCTCTCTCTCTCTCTCTCTCGTTCTCTCTCTCTCTTTTTTCGTCAAATACTAAATTCCGGTTCTCGCTTGATAGGATCCGACGCTAACCCATAATTGGAGTTCGACTTTTGGATTAACGCTAGTAAAGGTAAGTATACCACTCCCCCTACTTGTTTATATACGAAAAATCTGATTTTTAAGGGTTTATATGTGAGACTTATGTTTGAATAGTTTATTATTTTGTTAAAATAGGTTCAGGCATATATATATTTGGCTAATTGTGTGATTTATACTCTTTTGATTTAATATATACTGATTTATACGTTGATCTGTCGTTTAAATATATGATTTCTACTATTGTTTGATGTGTTAATATGTGATTTAAATTGGATTGATTTATACGTTGAATTGATGTTTAAACATGTGAATCTTGAAGAAAAATTGTACTTGTGAGTATGCGAAAGATACTATTGCGGACTTGCTATTTGAATTAAAAGATTTTACGGGAAGAGCTTACAGATAACTACGTTGACCCTCCGGGGTCTATCGACGATAAAATGCGAAATGTGAAATGTGAAAGTCGATCTGTGACCCTGTCGCGGGAATAATGCCGGCACATAGATCTATGTTCGATCCTATTGGATCTGTTGACTTAGAGCCAGTTCGAATTTGTGAAATGTGAACGTCGATTGTGACCCTGTCGCGGGAATAATATCGACTGTAGTTTTCGTTTCGTCTGTGAGTTTTGCCAAAATGAGCTCTTATGATATAAGTTAAATTATAAAGTATTGGTTTGGTGCTACCTCAACATGATTTCGAAATTGATTTTACTTGCTTTGGTTGGAGTTTTATTCATTTAAATAATATGCCTGATCCGGGTAGGGTGTATGGTATACTTGCTGAGCCGTTGTTTGCTCACCCTATTAGTTTACCTTTCAGATTAGTAGCCGGTGGCAAATTCTTGAGGAATGAGGATGATGCAGCGACTCTCTGTTTCGGAATTTAGTCTATTTTTGTAATTTAATTATTTGATAGTTTTGTAGTGGGATATTATAGACCGTTTGAGATATTGTAATTTGAACTTCCGCACTATTAGTTTTAAAATGTTAGTGTCGATATATTTGGACTTGAGGTCATATATGTTGGCAAAATTTATGGAATTTTGACAAATTCTCAGAGAAAGATTTTGGGCTTCGTACTATGATGAGGAGATTTATTGTAGTACGGCCGTGTAACGTCCTCTTAACTTAAGCCTATTCGGTTTATCGTTTGGAGGGGTTACAATTTATATATATATATATATATATATATATATATATATATATGTCGAGGGGGGACATAATTGGCTGCAAGCAGGATGCTGCACACGCACGATACAGCCGCTTTAAATATCAAATAGCTAATTGTTTTAGGGATCTTTTGTCATGCCTCCTCTCCGGCTCTCTCTCCTGAAACCGTTACGAGATCCAATTAAGGGGTTCTCAAACGCCGAAGTACAAGTGATTGGAGTACTGAAATGATCAAAGCAAGGACCAATGTTAACATCCATTGGGGAAGTCATCAAGTCCATAGTGTTAGCCATTATTATTTTCTTTCTTAGATTTCATGATGTTTAGAACTCCCATAGAGTAGTATATTTTTACTTTAGGGATGAAGGACGAGTAGCCACCAGTATCCCAGATTTGTAGTGTGCTTTTGACAGTGATGTGGGGAGTTATTCATGGTCGCCTAGTGTTTCTGTATGTGTGCTTGTAGCTATGTTTGGATCTTCATCTTCTTAGTAATTAATCTTGTGGTTATAGCCTAGACCATAACATAATAGGTTTTCATGCATAATCAGAGTTAAGGTTGTACCCAACCCTGAACACAATCTATTATATAGCTAATATTGAACTAGGAGTAACAAATGAATTAAGTAGCGCTAATGAGATAACCTATTCTACACTTAGGGTGATAAAATACGTTATGCGTTTGGACTAGTTCATTACCCTAAGCCCTGATTTATATATTAACCCAAGCTTAGAGCTTATAGCCTAATTCATTCAAATTATCGTCCAAAGTAAAATATAATGACGGAATACGTGCAAAGCTACCCTAAATTCACTCCCTAAAATAACCTCAACTGAATTGACAACTTTAACTTATACTTAGTTTTGTTAATTTATTAAACAAATCATTCAAGCCCAACAAAAACCCGATTTGAACTGCTCATTAACCACTAAGTTTGACTTAACACTAATTCCCTATGAATATGACCCGTATACACGACTAAGCTACAATAATCTCGTATGCTTGCAAATAGACTGTTTTAAAACACTCTTTAAAATCACATGAAGTTTTTGGCGCTATTGCCGGGGAATCTATAGGCTAAATTGATTTTAAAATTAATGAGATTTTTTTTTTTTTTAGTTTCTTTGTTTAAAAAATAAGTTGCTTATTTTTATATTCAATTTTTTTTGTTCTATTTTTTATTTTCGTTTATTATTATTTATTTACTAATTTAAAATTTTTTTGTCATGGCTAATTCCGTTCCGCTTATGATTAGGGACCACTTCATTCCCCAAATATATGTCGCGCTCACCGGAGTTACGTTACCCACTCTGGGTAATGCTAACATTGAACTTAAGCCTGGGATCATCAACATGCTTCCCACATTCACTGAGAAGCCAATTGAGAGCCCATGCGAGCACCTTGACTCATTCCTTGAAATTTGTGAAACCTGCCATTATCATGGTGTCTCGAATGATGCAGTTAGACTACGTCGTTTTCCATTTTCGTTAAAAGATGTAGCTAAGAGGTGGTTTCAATTCTTACCCGAGGGTGAAATCACCACTTGGCATGACCTCCAGCAATGCTTTCTAGTCAAGTTTTTCCCTAAAGACAAAACGATGGCTATTAGGTGTGCTATAAATCATTTTGAACAAAAGGATCAAGAGAAATTCCACAAAAGTTGGAAGAGATTCAAGAAACTTCTTAGAAGCTGTCCCCACAGTGGTTCACTCGAGTGGGCCCTTGTTCAGAATTTCTACGATGGTCTTAGTGCGTCGATCAAACAAATGGTCAATGGTTCATGCGGGGGAGCATTTAACTAACAAGACGAGGACGAGGCATGGATGCTATTTGAGCGCCTCAATGAACACTCTTTTGATCAGGCCTCTTCTATGAGGGTGGTTAGAGGGGGCACACATGGTGTCTACGAAGTAACACCCAACAATGATATCAACTTTAGATTGGACGTCCTTAGTAGGAAGATGGATTAGATTATAAAGTTCCATGTGAATCTTACTAATGTGCACCTGGTCAATGCAGTTGTGTCATCAAGTGGTACTACTCCGTGTGACATTTGTTTAGGTGAGGACCATTCTATGCTTAACTATTTATATGCGTCACAATTTTAGGAATACATACAGGAACAAGTTCGTGCAGCTCAAGGATATTCAGGAAATAGCAACTTGTTCTCCAATACCTGCAATCCCAAGTGGCGCAATCATCCAGACTTCTTGTTGAAGTAGAACGCCAATCAAAATCAACCCACTAGATAATAAGATCCTGACTTGGAAGGTAACGAGCACCATCCCGTCTTTCAGGAAAGGCATAGGTATGATGTTCGACCTCACTCCAATGTTGCTCATGATCGCCCTCTCCCTCCACCTTCAGGATATATGTCACAATTCGAGGAGGGTATGCTCCACTTTATGGAGGACACCACACAACCGGTTCGATCTCACTGTAATCTATCGCCAAATTAGAGAACCAGATAAGACAATTGACCCATGCATCGGATAGGAAAAGGAAGGGAGGCTACCCTCCCAACCACTCACAAATCCCACAGGACCAACTAGTTCTAACCTAGCTTGCTCATTTGTGAGCATGCTCAGGTTGTGTCAGTTTCAGGAGAGGAGAACCTTAGAAAAGTCGAGGTTAAGATTGAGAAGGACATGACCCCCTCTCCCATTTCTAACGAGGAAGGATCAGTGGAAAGGGTTTTTGAATCCTTTGTTCCTTTTCCTTCGGTCCTTATAGGACCGAAGAAGAAGGACGACCCAAAAAGGTATTAGCTCATAGATGTGTTGAAGGATGTGAAGATCAACTTACCGATGATCGAAGCCATTAAACACATTCCTATTTATGCTAAGTTCCTCAAGGACCTTTGCACCAAAAAAGAAATGGACACAAGCGCATGTGAGTAGAATTTTGGTGGCGGGTGGCCCACCCAAATTTTGAGACCCCAGGGCATTTACAATTCCATGCGTCTAAGGAAAGCGTTACACCAGTAGAGCCTCGTTAAATGTAGGAGCGAGTGTAAACCTCATTCCTTACTCAGTTTTTTAGGAATTGGGTATAGGAGACCTTAAACCAACTGATGTCACAATTCAGTTGGCTGATAGGACAGAGCAGGTGCCACGTGAGGTAGTGAAAGATGTACTTGTCAACATTGACAAGTTTTTCTTCCTTGTTGATTTTTTTGTCTTAGATATAGACCCTACTCTAGGGTAGAAGTACAATGCTCCTATTATCCTAGGTCGACCATTCCTAGCAAAAGCTGACACTCTGATTCACTGCAGGATGGGAGTGTTGGAGGTTTTTGGAAACCTCAATGACAAATTGAAGGTTTTGAACTTTATTCAGCACCCTGAGACTGAGGACGAGTTGGAATGCTACAGGGTAGATGATTTTGATCCTTTTGTAAAGTCAGGTAAGCCTGATTCTACTAAAAGTGCGGATTGTAATAGACTCCTTGTCTGTGTTGATAGTTGTGCTTCATCACCTACACCTAGTGGGATAGAGATTCGCGACCACAATGCTGGTAATGTTTCCCTCCTTGATAGTCACAGAACTAGAAGCACTGGTAGGTTTGGGGATTGTCCCTATTAGGTCAACATGAGTTTTATGGCAGACACTGCCTCGTATTTTGGTTGACATTGTGATCTAAATTGCGTCTAGCTGAAGACATTAAACTCAACGCTCTTGGAAGGTAGCCCAACCTATTTTTAATTTTGTTTTAATTTGTTTTGTCCCTAAGAAGTCCCTTTTAATTATAGATCCTTTTGTTATCCCTACCATGCTAACGTTTTTTCTCATCTACTAAACACTTGTACGATCTCTATTTCTAACACTACCAACAAGTCTGTTTAGTATTCTAACACTACATGGGCTTGTATGGTGTGAACTTTTGTTTGTCCTTTTAGCTTCATTTTGCTTAAATTAGCTACGATTTGGCATGAATGAGCATAAAATTATTTGCAACTTCTATTGAAGATCAAATTTGAGGTGTATATGATGATTAGAATATTTATGTAATGAAATTATTTCTGAAGCTGACTTTTGAATCTATATTTTTGTCTTTCAAATCGTTAGAGAGATTATTTTTTTCACCCTTAATCTTTGGACATACCCTACTTTTTAGGTTGAAATAGCAAAAATAATTTTAGGAATTTGAATCTGCTATTTTACTCCAAACAATGTCCAAATAAATTTCCTATCTCTTTGTCTTAAGTGATTCCCAAACAAAAGAGACAGTAAGAGAGAGAAGAGGTTCTGGTGATTTTTTAGCTCTTGTAGCCCCTGTGTCTCGAGTAAGTAAGCCCATATGGGGTGTCTTAACACCTGGTACCTTGAGCCAACCGGGTCAGGAGCTGCCGGTCCAAAGCTCGCTACATTGGCGATAGGGAAAGCTTAAGAAGGATCAACCAGCTCAGGTTACTGCAGTAAGCACTAATACCTAAAAAAAATTATAAATGGTATGTGCTAGTAATGGCTTAGGCTATGAATTCCTTTGACTTGAGCCATTAGGTCCGAGGAGTGCTCTTCACTTGGTGCCTTGAGTCAACTGGATCGGGCGTCACCAGCCGAAAACACGTTGCATGGGTCTGAGGGAGACACGCCTGACTGTGGGAAAAAGAGAAAAAAAAGGGAAGAAAACAAGAGAGGAAAGAAGAGCCTTTTGATTTCACTATTGATTAGCGGTGAATAGTTAGGATAGCTGATTCCTTTTATTATTCCATCTATTCGTCTTAAATTTGGAGGGTTTCAAATAAGATAAAAGGAAGAGAAGTTCTAAATTCACATATTAGTAAAAAGACTTGGATCACAAGACTCGAGTTAGAACAAGTATAATAATAACACTACCTCAAGATTCTCTACTCTCAGGTACACCTTCAAATATGAACGGAAAATAGTTTTCTCAAGTTATTCTTGCCATTACATGCCCGAGTATATTTTTTCCATCTTTAGCTAGTTTAAGTTGAATCTTGCTTGAGGACAAGTAATGAGTGGATTTGGGGATGTTGATGTACTTTATATTCTCATATTTTATTTCTAATTCATGCAACATATTCGGCTTTTACATGTGTGTGTGTGCATGTGTGTGTGTGTGAGTTTTATTTATTTATTTATTTTTTAATTTGTAATCTCGGCACATTTTGGGTTAGAGTGCAATGGAGAAAACAAAGGTTTAAAAGTGGCAGAATCAAGCATAATTGAGGCATAATTGAAGATTACTATAAGAAATCCGACCACGTGTGGAAAAGAAGGACCAATCGGGTCATAGTTTGGTAACTCAAATAGGTCTTCTACATAGTTAATGTATTATATAGTATATTATATTACATTATGTTATAATATATATATAAGGGGGACATCACGGGCCACAAGCAGGACGTCGCACACGCACTACCCAATCGCTTTAAATATTGAATACCTAATTGTTTTAAGCATCTTTTGCCACCTCTTTTTTCCTCCTCTCCCTCCCGAAGCCGCTACAAGATCCAAGGGGTTCTCAAACCCCGAAGCATAGGTGGTTGGAGTTTTGGAAGGATCAAAGCAATGATCAATGTCGACGTCAATTGGGAGAGTCTTTAAGTCCTTAGTTCTAGACATTATTATTTTCTTTCTTAGATTTCATGATGTTTAGAACTCCCATGGAGGAGTAGACTTTTAGTTTAAGGATGAAGTGTAGGTAGCCGGACGTATCCTAGATTTATAGTGCGCTTTTGACCATGATTTAATTATGTTATATTAGCATCCCAGTGGGAAGTTATTCATGATTGCCTGGTGTTTTTGTATGTGTGCTTGTAGCCATTTTTAGATCTCCAACTTTTTAGCAATTAATCTTGTGCTTGTAGCCTAGACCACAATATAACAGGTTTTCATGCGTGGTCAGGGTTGAGGTTGTATCCAACCCCGAACACAATATTTTATATAGTTAATATTGAATTAGGAGTAACAAAGGAATTAAGCAGTATTAATGAAATAACCTATGCTACATTTATATTGATAAGATAAGTTATGCCTTTAGACTAGTCTATTACCCTAAACCCTAATTTATATATTAACAAAGGCTTAGAGCTTGTAGTCTAAGTCCTTCAAATTATCGTCCTAAGCAAAATATAATACGGGATACGTGTAAAGCTACCTTTAATCTTCTCCCTAAGCTAACCTCAATTGAATTGACAACTTTAGCTTGTATTTAGTTTCGTTAATTTAGTCAACAAATCATTCAAGAGAACAAAACCCAATTTCAACCGCTCGTTAATCATTATGTCTGACTTAATACTGATTCCCTTTGGATACGACAGGTACACATGACTAAGCTACAATGACCTCGTACACTTGCTAGTAGACGGTTTTAAAACACTCTTTAAAATCACATCAAGTACTAATAGTAGGTAAATTACTTTTGCCAACGGATATCTACTAGAGAGATTAACTGTGCAATAATAGTTATTTGAAAAATTCTTAAGTGAATATATTTAATTCTAAAGTGCAGTAAACTTATTTATTAAAAATAAGTTTTACTTAATGGTAATCAATTGCTATAATGGGAAAATAATCATATTTAACCCATTGGAGCTAGAGTTAAGTTAAGCGCAAGTCTCAACTTAAGTACTATTTAAAAATATTAACAAATGAATTCATTAATTCTTTATTAATGAGAAAAATAAATTTTTAAGCTAAACAAATATTTATAAGAAAAATATATAATAAAATAAAATACATAGTATTTAAATTTAAAAAAGGGGAGAAGAGGACATTTACACAGCTCCGTGCTTTGTTTTAAACTAATGTGCGGGCGCATGCAGAGCACGAGCTCACAACTCAAAACAAAAAAAAAAAAAAAAAAAAAAAAAAGAGGGAAAATGCGCTGCTGACTTCACGCTGACGTCAACGACCGTTTTCCATGTGACCCTCCTCCCCCCTCCCCCCAAAGTACGTGTGTGACAGTGTACTGCTAACAGAATAAATGATGTCAGTAGGTGCATATTTTGGCTATTTAAACACAAGTGTGGTCAGGCCGCTTGGCCGCTCCTTTGATTAAAAAAAAAAAAAAAACACACAAGTGTGGTCATGAGTTATTTAAATATTTCTACGAATTTGGTTTTCCCCCACGGCGAGAGCTTTAAAATTATTTTAGGAGTTTTTGAAATTATTTTTTAGTGTAATTTTTTTGAAAATTATTTTCTAAAAAGATTAAAAGAAAAATTTTGTTCCGAAATTTTTTTTAGAAAGCCACCCTCCTAGTGCTAGAAGAGGTCATTACGAAGATAACCTTGAGGTGTGAAGAATCAACCAATTTCAGATCTTCAAATTTGAATCAGGATTCGCACTTTGAATATGTTTAGATTAAGCATTTGATACTTAATTTGGTTTTTCTTTTGTTTCATTTATTCTACATACTATGTTTATATATTTTTATTCGATATTCTTTTTTGTCATATTATGAATCTATTAAAGTAATATCCAAATCTAATTAAATAGCTTAATTAGGTCGGGACTTTAGTTTTAATGGTTATTTGCTCTAAAAGCCCCTGTACTTTCTCTATTATGTCAATCTGGTCCTTTTACTTTTAATTGTGTCAATTTTGTCCCTGAACAATTTAAAATGTATCAACTTAGTCCTTTGATCAAATTTAGGTTAAGTTGATGTCGTAATTTTGAACGACAAATTTATGTTAGATACAAACAACTTATTATAAATTCATCGGTTTACTCAATTTAACCTAATTCGTGACTCAACCATTAAAATTTTCATTAACAACTTAACATAAAATTTTCTTTAAGGACTAAATTGGCACATTTTGAATTGTATACGGATTAAATTGACACAATCAAAAGTACAAGGACTAAATTGACATAATGGACAAAGTAAAGGGGTTTTAAAAATAAATAACCCTTTATTAAAAATTAAGAATTTTAAATTTATTTTTTGCTGCTTCCGCTCAAGTTGATCAAAGGAAAATTTTGAAATATGATTCCAACAATTGGTATTAAAGCCAACTTTGAATACGTTTATAATTGACATTACAAAATATCAGGTTTGATAAAAGTAGAGTGCACAGAATTACGAAAATATGAAATTGAAAATTTCATGAAAGAAAAAAGGTAATCCTAAATATTATTGTTAAAGAGTTTAACAACAAGATTGAAGGTTCATTAAAATTTTAAATATGTTTAAAATTTTAGATGAGTCATGATTCAATAAAGGAACATAATTCTAAATTGGATCTTATAAGATTAGATATGCAAGGAGTTGAACGATTTAGATTATTAATCTAATGTGATTAGATTTTGAACCAAGGTGTAAAATATTCAATTGTTGAATATTTTACGACAATCCAAAACAAAGAATATGTAATAGGATTAGATGTTCCGCTTACTAATGAAATTAAGATAGAATTTAATTAATTATTTATTTGAATAATAATAAAAATATATATTTAAAGCGGGAAGCGCTGGGCAAACCCCCCATGCAATAATTTTTTTTAATTTGTATTATTTAAATAATTTAAATAAATGAAGAATTAATTATCATGAGATTCTTATTGATATTATACGATAATCTTTTCCAAAAATATTTTAGAAAAATCATTAATTGTTCCAACTTTAGGTCCAGGGTTGTTATTCAAATTGTTTGATAATAGGGTACTTATTAAATTTAGTTCACATGTTTAATATTATTTAAATAAGCTAAATATTATGTAAGATGTGAATAAAGTTATAAGGCAATATAACATGGTGAAGTATTTGATTTCATCGAGTGGGATAATTTTTTCAAATAGATCTAATATAATTAGATAATTTAAAAATTGAATTATTGGAAAGGAATATTCTAATAATGTATCTAATGAGATTAGATTATACAGGTTGAATAATTAAAGGAGCCTAATTGGATTAGGATTTTAGTTAATGGTCAAATATAATTTAAATGAGATTCCATTATTGATTATGAGATAATCAAATTTAAAAGAAAAATCCACTGTTTAAATTATCGAGAGGGAGCGATGATTAGGAGCTGGTTCCTTACGGTCTCCATTTCAAGTCTAATAGTATAGTGGATAGATGCTACTCTCTAATGAGGGCGATTGTTCATGGAATACTAGGTTAGATTCTTAAGGATGGATGGTAGTATGAAAAAATATATATGACCGCGTATTCATGGTGTATCTTGTTGTACTAAAGTCTAGGTAATGGTATATACTTTACTAGGTTAGTATGTTAGCCTGCTAGGGAGCATTGTGATACTTTCTTAGAGACCAAGAACGAAATGGTGAGTTGATTATGTTTAAGAAACATATCAATAGAGAATAGTTCTCACTTTACTAACAATTCATCACACCCTCTCCTATAGAGTAGTAGGTAGACTGGTTCGCTCATCATTGCACACAACAGAGAATGGTTAGGTAGATTTCATACTTTGTCTATTTGATAAAATAATCAATAGGTTCGCAACACTCAAAATACCAAGTGGGAGCAAACTTCTTAGTAAATGCTCATGGCCTCTATTACCAGTCTAGCAGTATAGTAGGTGGGTGTGACTTCCCAAGGAGAGCATTCATTTGCAGAATACAAGGTTAGATCTCTTAGGATAGACTAAAGTGTACGAACAGCAGGTGCGGCCACGCCAACCTGGAGTACATTGGGGACATGTATCGATATCGAGGGAGCGGTGTACACTTGATTAGGGTCCACATTAGCCTCCCCGAGAAGCATTATTGTGTGGCATTAGAGGCTAAGGTAAAGTGGTGTGTTAAATATGTTTTGTAAAGCATTTACAAGAAACCATATTTACTGAGAAATTTTCTCACCCTTCTGATATCTCAAGTCTACCTCACCAAAGGGGAGTTTTGGGTAGTTCAGTTGGGTCGTCACGGCATACATGTAAGTGTCAGATAGTGAACTCTGAACTTTTATTGTATGCTAAAAGTAAGAAAAGTGATCTTGTATGTTATATAACTTGTTTACAATTTTGTTTTCTAACTAGTTGTTATATTTTTTCATTGCGATCAATATTGGCATGTCTTACTTGTATTTTTGTTATTCTCACATGTCTTAGTACATGTAGAGCGCTAGGAGATGCTCAGAGTTCTCTAGGTTGCTGCTAGTTTATCTACTAAGTTGAAAAGAATGTTAAGAACATTAGACTAAACTAAAGGGTTAGTCAGTTATAAGATTCAAACATTATATGTTGAATTTATTCCAGTATTAGACACTTGAATTGTCAATTATAGTATAGATGATCAGATATTTGAAAGGTGTGTTTGATTAAAGAGTAGGTAGCATGAGAACATCTTATGAGAAAGATGATAGGGACACAATTTTGTTAAAGAGGTTAAGTTCAAGAGCACGTCATATGACGATGGCTTATTTAATTGAATTGAAATTCTTGATGCAAAAATTGATAGCCAATCTCAACATATCCTAACTTGCTTATCAATATCTTTAAATAATTACTCGATTTTCTGAACAGATGAAAGTATAGTTCGAGAGGAAAAGGTGAAATGTGAACTAAGGAAAAAATCCACGTACTGTAAATATCTATCTCAAAAATAAGGAACCTTAAGAGGGTATAATAAAACATGAGTCAAAATACTTTTGTCTCTTTTATAAATGCAACTGACAATAAAACCGAATTGCCTAGGTACTTAGATGCTATTGATGCCAGGATGGAAAGCCAACATGATAGGGTATTCAATATCTTGTCCCCTCTAGTTATAACTGATAGATAGTTCACTAGTATTCTAGTGAATGAGTTTTCAGTAAAGGCATCAGCCAATCGTAGTTTAAGCCAAAGAATATAGTTTATGACTTTAGTAACTATCTTATTGTTCCAGTTTATTTTGAAATTTGATTTTAATTTGCTATTTGCTTTAAAATAGTCTTTCAGTTATTTTTCTAAAAAAAAACCGATGGTTATATAAATAAAATGTTTATTTAAAAGATACATTGGTAGATAGTTTACTTGCTTTAATCAAAACTATATTAATGGCGATTTATTAGTTAAATGCAAGCTAAGCTGTGTAACCATATAAAAGAAGAATTTCCAAAAGCCATATATTTTTTAATTGATACTTTTCACATTAATGTAATATGATTCAAAAACTGGTTTGATATGTCATATGCGTTCATTAAGTACTAAAATGAAAACCGGTATGTGAACCATATTCGAATGATTGGTGACTGAAAGAATCATTAACAGTAACGGTAGTAGAACCACTATGCTGCTAGAACTTGTCACAAAATGTCTACGACGAAAATCCTAAAATTACTCTAGGGTTTTTTAGATTATTGTTTACCATAACTTTTCTGAAAAAAAATTTTTTGAAAAGATTTAAAGGAAAAATTTTGTTCCAAAATTTTCTCTAAGTTTAATATTTTTGGGAGCCCACCCTCCCAGTGCTAGAAGAGGTCATTGCGAAGAAGACCTTGAGGTGTCAAGAATTCCTCTACCAATTTTAGATCTCCAAATCGGAATCTGGACTCACACTTCTGGTGTGTCAAAATTAATTATTTGATATTCAATTTGGTTTTTCCCTTTATTTTGTTGATTTTACATACTATTTTTATATGTTTTTATTCAATGTTCTTGCTCGATATATTATGAACCTATTAGAGTAAGATTCAGATCTAACTAAGTAGTTTAATCAAGTCAGGCTTTAGATTCAAAAATTAAGAATTTTAAATTTATTTTCTGTCGCATCCGCTCAAGCCAATCTAGGAAAAATTTTAGAAATATGGGCATTCATTTTTTGCCCTTAGGCTTTTGGCTTGAAGAGAACATGTGCGAAGTAAATGGAATTGCCGTTGAGTGCGACAAATGTGCTGCTTCGAGATTTTGACCTCTTAGCACGTCGATCATTTAGGATTTGTACTTCAATTATTTTGAATATATGTGAGTCTTATAACTATATCCATGCTAGTTATTATGAGTTTAAGTTTTTCTTATTATAAAAAGAACACCGTAACATAGGAGGTCATGAACATTGCAGTCTTTGTGCAGTCTTAAAATATTCACCATAACCAGTGAAACTAGTACAATTGTAGCGAGATTACAACAAAAATTACAGCAAGAATACTGTTGAAAATACAGTGTAAATAATGGAAATTATAGCAAAAATACTGCAGAAAATACAGTGTTAATACTAAAAAATTACAACAGAAAATATAGTGTGAATTCTAAAAAATTACAACAGAAAATACTGCAGAAAATTATTGAAAATTATTGCAAGAGAAATTACTGAAATCCGCAGAAATTAAACCAGTTATTGCTATAAATTTAAACTGTAATCGCAGTAAAATTATCTGTAAAATTTGTGAGGTATGCACCAAAATAATTCAGTAATTTGATAGAAAAACAGCAGTAAGACAAAATAAACACAACAACAAAATTTTACCGGATAAGAGGAGAGCTTGATTAGAATGCCGAAGATACCGCGCCGTGGGAAGTACCACTGTCCTAAAAGACAATTTCGCCGTTGCTCCGGTGTAAATAGGGATTTCAGCGACCATCCTCCAGGATTAATACTGTCCAACTCTTAACGTGCACTTGTTAGTCGTTGGGTAGGAGAGAGCGAGAACTTTGCCCAAGCACTTGAAAAGAAAAGAATGAAAGTCGAGAGAGGAAGAGAAAGACAGAGCTAATTGTTGCAGTTAATTGTCAAGTCCAACGTCTAGTAACATTTCATGTGTATTAATACCAAGCCCAATAGCTATTAACGTTTTCTGGGCATTAAAACCGAGCCCAACAGCTAGTTATCGTAAATTTCTGTAAAATAATTATACCCGGTGAGAAAAAGCTCACCCTCACCCCCGCTCGAGCATGGCATGGCGCGACGGGCGGCATGCACGAGCGTGTGGTTCCCACCATTCCTTCATCCAAGGCTTAATTCAGATGGGTTGAGAAAACATACCCTTATGAACCCAACCAATCCTCAATTTGTCTATGTGGGATAGAGGACCTTTTGTTCTTGCATTCTCAATGTGGGATGTAGCTTTCCCCCAATATTTAAGTTTAGCTTATATTATTTTTCCAACAGACCTCCTAGCACGTTGATCATTCAGGATTTGTACTTCAATTATTTTGAATATATGTGAGTCTTATAACTATATCCACAATAGTTATTATGAGTTTTTCTTATTATAAAAAGAACACCGTAACATAGGAGGTCATGAACATTGTAGTCTTTGTGCAGTCTTAAAATATTCAACATAATTCATTGCACTTAAAAGTGCTCAACGTAAGTTATTTTTCAACAGAAAAGAACTCGCTGTAGGTTCCAACATATAAAAATGCAACTGTTCTTTCTCATTGTAGGCTGATGGTCAGGGTAACATACCAATCCAGAGGTTTGATGTTTCATGGACGTTCCTACCCCATGAAGATAGGACCAATTTAACAAAAAAATATACATAATAATGCAACACTTGTCCTTTTGCATGTTTCTATGGGTGTGGAAAAATAACCTAATTATATAGGGTTAATTAAGTTGTTGTAACTGATATTTTAAAAATAATAAAAAAGACCATAACCTTTTTGAATTAATAAAAATGACCTTAAGTTTTTATCGTATTAATAAAAAGGCCCCCATGTTTTTGTCAAATTAATAAAAAGTCTCCCGAGTTTTGTCATATTAATAAAAAGTTCACTCTGCAGCATAATGTTATTCTCTGTCCATGGAGCAGAAATGATAGCTTTTTTTTTAAATTAATGATATAGTAAAATGACAAAAAAACACTCTTCAATAACTATAATTTTAAAAAACTTAAGCCAAAAAAGATGGTTTTCACATATTACAACATCTTGAATTATATCCTAATAATGTATGAATAAAAGTACTGAAGAATATTTTTGTCATTTTATTGTAACTTTAATAAAAAGAACAATTGTCATGTCAACTTTTATGATGAAAATTGACATCATCACGCCAGAGAGGAACCTTTTTATTAATAAGATAAAACTGTGGGGGCCTTTTATTAACTAAAAAAGGTTAGGGTCATTTTTATTTTTTTCAAAAACATTGAATACTAAATATAAATAACTTAATTATATGCCACAGATGTTCTCCTAAACAAAAATTAATTTATTAAAATGTTATGAACTAATATTATTTCAGACACTAATCTAACATTTGTTCAATTGTACCAGACTGTAGATCACAAGCATAAAGTTCACGATTGGTGTTACAAATATGGTTCAAACTTTGAGTAATAAGGTAGATCGTTGTTTAAAAAAATAGACTTGAAATTTTCCTAAGTTTTTACGCCAAATCTTCATCCCACATTGGAGAAAAGAGCGTACATAAAATATCACATCTCTTTTAAGTGTCATGTAATTACTAGCCCATATTGGAAATGGAGCCTACTTCTTTTTTTTTCCTTTTTTTTTTTTTTGTCCCACATGAGATCAGAGAAAACATTAAATTATGTATAAATATCCTAATTTTCACTATGCTTGGTAAGTTCTCAAGCATCTGCATAGGGTGGCCCACATGCGTGCGGTAATCTCTTTCCACATCTTGTGTTTTCTGTACATCCTAAGTTTGCCTGAATAGATCTTACATCATATCATTTTCCTAACACGTGCAAGGTTCACATATGAGCCAAAATGGGGCTCTATATTAAAACCAATTGACATTACGTGAAGTAGCTTAAGAGGGTTATATGTTGGTATATTTTCTCTCACAACTCATATGTCAGATGTATCCTCTTCAATGGCATCCCTTATCTTCACTTCTTGTTTGTGTGAGTCATATTATTTGAATCGAATCAAGTTATCAGAGTTTTACGCTTCCGCATTGAGTTTTTCCACACAAATTGGTATCAGAGCATATCAGATTTGTTAAATTTCTTTACAAATTGGTATTAGAGCCATGTTTATTTTGATTTGGTAATATGACGTCCGCAATTAAGACAGAAGTTGAGAAGTTTGGTGGTCAAGGGAGCTTCAGTTTATGGCAGATTTGCGTTAAGGGCCTCTTGACTCAGAGTGGCTTGAAGAAAGCTTTAGATAGGAAAGAGAAGAAACCAGAGAATTTGACAGAAGCACAATGGGAGGAGTTAGATGAGAAGGCGCTCACAGCAATTCAGATGTGTTTTACCGATGACGTTTTGACAGAAGTTCTGGAAGTGAAGACTGAAGGAGTTGTGGAAAAAATTGCAGGATATGTTCTGTTTCAAGTCTATCTCCAACAAACTCGCAGTTAAGCGTCGGTTGTTCACGTTTCGTATGTCAGAAGGTAAGTCACTTAAGAATCACGTCAATGAATTTAATTCAATTATTCAAGATTTAAAAGAATTAGATGATGTTCCTAAGGACGAAGATCAGGCATTGTTATTGTTATGTTCTCTCTCTGCTTCATATAAAGGTTTTGTTGAAAGCATGATTTATGGGGGTAGACAAACCATATCTGTTGATGAAGTTAAGAGAAACCTACTGAGTAAAGAATGAGTAGATAGAGAATTGTCTGATTCTGTTTATAACTCAGGTAGTAGTTTATTTGTGAGGGGGAGAACTGAGTATGATTATAGTGGAAGCAAGTCTAAGTCTAGGTATCAAGACTTAACCTGTAACTACTGTCATAAGAAAGGGCATATTAAGAAAGACTGTTACAAGCTTAAGAGAAAATTAAAAGCAGATAACAGGTCTGACCAGAGATCCATAGTAGCTAGTGTTGTGGATGGTGAGAATGAAGATATTTTATTATCTGTGTCTGAACCTCAGTCCAATTTGAGAAATAGTTGGATTTTGGATTCGGGTTGCTCCTATCATGTCTGTCCCAACCGGGATTGGTTTTTCACTTACGAGTCTGTTCAAGGTGAAGTTGCTTTGATGGGTAATGATAATCCATGCAAAGTTCTGGGTATAGGAACAATTTGTTTTAGGATGTTCGATGGCACTAACAGGGTTTTGAGCGATGTTCTTCATGTTCCTGATTTGAAGAAGAATCTCATCTCTTTAGGTACTCTTGAGTTTAAAGGGTACAGGTACACAGCTGAAGGTAGAGTTTTGAGGGTCGTTAAGGGTGCATTGACAGTTCTGAAGGGCAGAAGATTAGGTACTCTATATGGGCTTGTCGGTTCCACAGTTGTTAGATCTGTTGTAGTATCTTCATCATCCTTGTTGTTGACAGAACCAGAAATCACAAATTTAGGACGTTTGAGATTAGATCATTCAGGGGATAGGGGTCTGTCTGAGCACAGTGTGAGGGGCTCTTTGTGTGGTTAGTCTACAGGACTGGTGGTCTGTGAACAAGGGCATTATGGGAAGCAGAAAGGTTTTTGCTTCAAGCAATTCCTGATGAGTAGACGTGTCACGTTTGGTGAGTCTTCATTATTGTCTCCACAGAAGATGTCATCAGTTGGTTGTGATTCAGGTCAGGTGAGTAAGCTAGAGGGAGTTCAATTGAGTAACACAGTTCAGCAGCAGATGACTGTTTCAAATAGTGTGTCAAGAGCCAATTCAGAGAAGAAGAAGATTGTCATTGCTGATAACCTCTCAGATATGTTCACTCAGTTTCTACCTAGCAGGAAGTTCAAGCTTTGCTCGGACTCGGTTAGGTTTCATGTTTCATTGAGATAACTTCGTGTGTGGGGGTTTAGTGGAGAAGGTGGAGGAAATTCTTTTATCTATGTAATTTGAGCCAAGGTGGAGATTTGTTAGGTTTATGTCTCAAATTACCTATTTTTTAGTTTTATGGGGTTGCCGTAGGGTCACCGATCGATTGGGAGGGAAGTTCGATCGATCGGGTGATTTAAGGAAAGATTCGGGATTTTTTGGGTGGTTAGAGGGCCGATCGATTGGAAGGTTCCGATCGATCGGGACCTCCCCGACCTGCGACTATAAATTAGGACGTAGGGTTTTGTCATCTGCATCCAATTAAAAGTGTGAGGCGTCGCCAGAGGTGATTGTAATTCCTCTAATTCAGATTTTGAGTGCTACGAGAGTTGAGTGAAAGTGATTTTAATTCTTTCATAGATCTCGTTCAGAGGAAGTTTCATTGTAATTCTTCCGTTCAATATCAATAAAGAATCTCCATCTCCACCTGTGGTTTTCTCCCCTCTCGATTGTAGAGGGGTTTCCACGTAAATATTATGTGTTCGTTTTTGTTCTTTCTTTCTCCATATATTTGTTCACTTCTCGTTTTTGTGAGTCATATTATCTGAATCGAATCAAGTTATCAGGGTCTTATGCTTTCGTATTGAGTTTTTCTGCACAAATTGGTATCAAAGCTTATCAAATTTGTTAAGTTTCTTTACACAACATTTATTGGAGGGGTCATCCGCGCATCAAATTCAAATGTACTCCCCTTTTTTGAGGAAATGGGTCGTTAAGAGCTCGGCTCGGGTTCCTTTAAGTCGACTTGATAGCCGGCTCGACTTGTTTAAGGCGGCTCGTTTAAATAAATGAGCCATATCATACTGAGGCCAATTCGGCTCAAAAGGCTCACGAGCCGGCTCGTTTATTGGCTCATGTGCCCACTTGTTTATGGGCTTATGAGCTGGCTCGATTGTGGGCTTATGAGCTAGCTCAATTATTGGCTCGCATGTCTAGATTTTGGAATTGAATAACGGGTATGTTTTTTTCTTTTCCATTTACATGCATGATTTATTTTATTACCATTTTATAACAATCAAAAATAATCATAATGAGTCTAACAAGCCTAATAAATGAGCTTAACAAGCTTGATAAATGAGCTCAATGAGCTAAGAAGGCTCAATGTGCTAGTTCGCCAAATAATCAAGCATAAATAATACAGATACCAAGCTGGTCTGATTTAGTTAATGAGCTAGTCTCATTTAATAAACGAGCCGAGCCAAACATAGATATACTGATCTATTAGACAAATGATACTGATACCTCGGCTCGACTCATTTGCAGCCCTACGTACAAATATTATAGAAGAAAACAAATGCTTAGGCAGCTTACCATTAAATTAATATCTTCACTCATGAGTATTTGTTTCCTTAATATCTGAGTGTTTTAAGCCAAATTTATGATGTTGCTGTAAAGTGAACAATTTTGGAATGAAAAGGTTTAACAGCCTTCCTTTTAATTTTATTACAAAAATAATAAACACAAAGGGGAAAATTTGCTCAATTTCTCACAACCCGAGAAACTCTTGACATTAGATCGAAAAATACAAAAATGCTAAAACCCTAAATTTTCTATGGTTTAAATAAAGGAGCTAGTTGACTAAGAATGAAAGATTAAAAAATAAATATAAGTAAAATCTGAAAACTAAAACTAATCCTATTTAGAAATCAAAATCTTCCTATTCCCGCGCCCAAACCATGTCGCCAAACCTGAGCCGCCAACTTTTACCTGTCAAGTGGAGTAACACTGGCTGCATCATCCTCCCCAAGCCGAAGAGAATTCGCCATGGAATTCACCATGACAACCATAGAGTCATTGTCGCCAAAGTCTAGAGTTAAATGCTTAATGTTAAAGACATCAGAAGTCTCATACCGGATGGCAATTGAGCACGGTAGGCATTGTCGTTGATCTTGTAGATGATCTTCAAAGGTCCAATTTTTCTTGTCGTCACTTCTTGTAATCCTAAGCCGCAAACCATTCTCTGCTGAGGATGGTGTGGATGTGGTCGCCTACTTGGTATTAAACCTGGTGCCAGTGCTTGTCACTCTCTTTATACTTGGCGTTAGCTTCTAGGAGGCGTGCACGTGTCTGCTCATGGATATCCTTGAGATTGGAAATGAAGTCTTCAGCTTTCCTATTACGACGTGTAAGATCTGGGATTTGCGCCAAATCAATTGGAGCTCTCGGCAAAAAACCTTAGACGATTTTGAATGACGGAAATCCCATACTCCTATTAATTAGGCTGTTGTAGGCGAACTCTGCTTGGTAAAGCTTTTGCTCCTAGCCCTTCACATTGCCGGCAATAAGACAACTAAGCAAGTTCCTCAACGAGCGATTTGTTACCTTGGTTTGGCCATCAGTTTGAGGATGGTGAACCGTGCTGAAGGTTCACCGAGGGGGGTGTCTGCCATCTTCTAAAATGCCTTCTAAAAGTAGTTCATGAATCGGAAGTCCCTGTAGGAGACAATGCTTGTCGGAAACCGTGCAGCTTGTAAACTTCCCGGAAATACGACCCTGTGACATGGATGGTGTCGGCTTCCTACTCCCAATGAAGTGGGCCATCTTAGAGAAACGATCCACAGCAACAAAAATTGAATCAACTCCGCCTATCGTTCTCAGTAATCCCAACACAAAATCCATGCTCACATCGATCCAAGTTTGACTTGGAACTAGTAGAGACATGTCAAGGCCTACGGTGGTCACTCCACCTTTTGATACTTGAAATTTATGGCAATGCTTGACAAACCTCTCAACTTCCTTGCGCAGTTGCCTAAAATAGTTGGCACTAATGAACCATAGCGTCTTATCCCGTCCCATATGTCCTGCGTTAGGCTTCTCCTCAATGATCTTAAGCTGTTGACTCAAATCCAGAACACAAAGCTGATTCCCCTTGAAGAGGAACCCATCATGAATGAAGTAACTAGGAGCATAACCGGATTGTGCTTCTCGCCAAATCTCAACAAAAGTGGGATCGTCTTGGTACCAATCCACCAACTGCTCGAACCCAGTCACGATAACTCGATGTTAAGAAAGAATGAGACTCTGCCTATTCAGAGCATATGACACTTTGTTCAACACACTTGACTTGTGTTTGAAGACGAAGTGGAAGAGCTGTATGTAGCTTGCCCACTTGGCGTGTTGGTCCGAGAGTTTGTCTTGACTATTGACGCACTTGAGGGCCACATTATCGGAGTACAAGATAAACTCTCGATTAGCTACCTATGACTTATAGTGCCTCAATGCTTATACCAACGCATAGAACTAAAGTCTTTAAGTCGAGTAGTTCAACCTACTCCCATTAGTTTCTCACTAAAGTATGCGATAGACCTCCCTTCTTGGCTAAGCATAGTGCCAATGCCCATCTTAGAGGATTCCGTGTGTAGCTCAAATGTCTTCTGAATGTCCGGCAGGGCTAACACTAGAGTTGCGGTTAACCTTTGCTTTACCTCTTCAAAGGCAGTAGCTGCTTGTGGAGTCAAAGCGAAGGAACTCCTCTTCATACAATCAGTGATAGATGCCACGATGGAGCTAAAGTTTGAAACAAAGCATCTATAGAATGACACCAAGTCATGGAAACTCTTGACTTCGCCAAAAGTTCTCGGCTGGGGCCAGTCTGAGATGGCAGCAATCATCCCTTCATCAGCGGATATACCATCCTTTGATACAACAAAGCCAAGTAAGGTTATTCAATCTGTCACGAACTCACACTTCTTCAAGGTGGCAAACAAGTGTTGTTCCCACAAGGTACTCAGCAGTTCTTGGAGATGTTTCATATGCTCAACTCAATCTTGGCTATAAATCAAAATATCATCGAAGTACAGGACATCAAATTTCCCAATGAAAAGGACGCAGAACTTGATTCAGAAATCTCATGAAGGGACTTGGCACATTGGACAATCTGAAGGGCATATGACCAACCACTAGTAAAGTCTCTCTCGTGTTTTGAAGGCGGTTTTCCACTAATCTCCAGGGGAGAAGTAAATCTGATGGTACCTGCTCTTCATGTCAAACTTCGTGAAAACCATTGAATTCTGAAATTGATTAAGCAGGTCATCCAACCTCGAGATGGGGAATCAATAGCAGTGATCTTGTTGATGGCCTTACCTTCAACACACTTGTGCCAACAACTATCTTTTTTTGGTATCAACAGAGTCGGTACTGCACAAGGACTCAAACTCTCCCTGATAAACTCCTTAGCGTGCAGTTCCTCCACTTGGCATCTCAACTCCTCATGCTTTGATGGACTTATATGGTAGTGGGGCATATTTGGAAAAGCAGCCCCTGGCATCAGATCAATGCAGTGCTATAATGCTCATAATGGCAGTAGAGTATTCGGTAACTACTCTAGAAAGACATCAGCGAACTCAATGAGCAAGGCGGCAACCTCACTCCATATCTTCCCTGGTTTCATCATACTGTCCTTCACAATCAACACAAAGATGATCTTGGTTTCGCCAATCTCCTTGGAGAACATAGCTTTACCCTAGACATTCTGATGTTAAGCTGTTAAAGCTCACGGCTCATCCTTCTTATGTAACAAGATAATCTTTGTTCCCTTGAAGACAAAACTATAAGTATTCTTCCTTTTATCATGTATTGCACTCCTATCGTATTACCACAGGCGTCACAACAATAGATGGCAAGTGTCCATGGCGACCACATCAAACCAAACTCCATCCTTGTAATTTAACCCAATCGAGGAATTGACCAAGAATCATTTGGACACGGTTACCTGGTTTCCTTTTTTATGCCACGGTAACTTGTATGGACTTGGGTGAGCTTCCGTCTTCAACCCCAACTAGGTGACTGCCTTTTTGGAAATCACGTTCTCAAAACTTTCCGAGTCTATCACTATGCGGCATACTCTACCACCAATGGTGCACGTAGTCTGAAAGATCTTATTCCTCAACCATCCATCTCCAGGTTCTTCTTTTGGAGCAAAGCAAGCACACCTAATCACAAGTAAGCGCCCTTTCATAACTTGCCACAACACCTTCTTCCAGTGGCGCCAATTAAGTCTGGGTTTCTTCCTCACTAACCCTGCCATCCTCTTCGTGGAACTTCTCGATGAAAAGACCCTTACTGGGTCTGTCACCCTTACGACACTTAGCAGCATGGTGTCCCATCTTTCCACACTTCAATCAATGGGTTCTTAAAGTACCCGCGAAGTCCTGAGTAGCCAGTTTATCGGGATTAGCGTATATTGGCCTATTCTGTGCGCTCTGATTTGGCAGTACTCTCACTTGGTCTCTTCCGCTAACCTGTGCTCCCTAGGCTCCACCACCTTGACAATGCCTTTGCTGCCACTCAACATTCACAGCTCTTTGGCTTTTCTCCGAAACGGAAAAGATGTTGAACATGTTCAACAACTCCTGTATAGACTCCTTCAATCCGCCAATGTAGCGATCCATTAATTACTCTCCCGTCTGTGCCAAGTCATTCCTAGAGACAAATGAATGGAACTCTACTGTGTTCTCCTCCACGGATCTAGAGCCCCGAAATAACTCTTGCAGACGCTGGTACATCACCTTCGTGTGATTTTGAGGTATGAAGGCGCCTCTCATATACTTCTTCATCTTCTCCCATGACTCTATTTTCGCCTTCCCTGATGAAGCCGCATATGTTTTAGCTGTTGCTACCAGGCGGCGGCTCTACCCTGTAACCGAGTAGCAAACCAATGGTGCCTACTTCCTTTCTGGCATCTCCATGAACTCGAGAATCTCTTCGACCATAGCAAGCCAATCCCAGAAATTCTCTGGGTGTCCTCCTCAGTTAAACTCTGGGATTTCAATATGGAGACTAGATTCCCTCTCTGATCAACAAAATTAGTGGTATTGCCATTATGTGGGCGATGCCTCCTCAGCCTCCGATCCGGTAACTTAGCTCCCGGAAACAGGTATTGAAAGCTCTCTTACTTCTCATCCTCATCACCCCCTATTGGTGGGTGTGGGGTTGGATTACCGGTGCCTGCTCGGATCAACCCCAATTGAATCAAGCAACATTCGATTCGCCGGAATTTCTCCTCCATCTCCTCAAACCTCTTTCCGTTCTACCATTGTACATCTTGCTCGTAAACTTCTCCAATTATGGAATATCTCTGTTGCCCATGGGCCATCTTAGAAGTCGTTTTAAGCTCTAATGCCAGCATAAAGTGAAAAATTTGGGAATGGGAAGATTCAATGGCCTTCCTTTTATTTCTATTACGAAAATAATAAAAACAAGGGGGAAACTTTGCTCAATTTCTCACAACTCGGTAAAGAAAGGAAACCCTGGAAACTCTTAAAATTAAACCTAAAAATATAAAAAATCTAAAACCCTAGATTTGCCCTTGTTTAAATAGAGAAGCCCGTTGATTGAGAATAAAAGACTAAAAGACAATTACAAATAAAATCTGAAAACTAAAACTAATCCTATTAAAAATCAGACTCTTCCAGTTGCTACGCCCAGACCATGCTACAAACCCTGACCCGCCAATTCTTACCTGCCAGGTGCGGTAACACTGGCTGCATCAATTTATTGAGCCCAAAACATAAGGGCATGTTTAATACTAAAAAGAAGTTTTCCTTTTCCATTTTTAGTTTTCCTTTTCATATCCACTTTTTATTTTCCTTTTCACTTATTCTTTTCCAGTTTTGCAACATAGAAAACCCGAAAATTCATTCAAGGGATCCATGTTTTACAGTTTTCTTAAAATTGGGAATGACTCATAAATACAGTACGATATATGAATCAACTTTTATCGCCTTAACATAGGGGTGAAGATGACCTAAGCCAAGCCGAGAACCCCCTTGTTCGAACTCGAGCTTGTTATGGCTTATCGAGCTCAAGTTGGAGCCGGCTCTTATCGGGCTTTTCCAACCCTCGATCGAGCTTGATTTGGTAAGATTTTTAGTGTGCTCAAAGCTCGACTCGGCTTGGCTGCTTAGGCTTATGACATCTTACCAAATTGTTCGTAAATGTTAAAAAATCGAGCTTCCGCTACAAGAACTCGGTTCGTTTAGTGATAAGCTCTCGTAATGAACACAAATGAGCTCTAATTGATTTCGAACACAAGTATTTCATTGTACATTTGGTTTGTTTACGATCCTACCTTAGCTGATAGTTATATTTTTCTTTACCTTGAAAATCATTAATTACCTTAAATACTACAAAGTCATTGTGTAAGGGGAGAGGAAGATGGGAGTATATAGAAAAATGTTTTAAAATGGGCGAGTGGTGAAAAATGTGAATGGGGGTGGTCAAAAATTGGAAAACAAGGTCCCTATTTTGTGAAGATAGAAGAATAGGGAAAACTAAAAGGATATTTTCCAAGTTTTCCAATTATAAAACTAGACTGTTGAATACATTTTTCAATTTTCTGGGAAAATTTTACTTGAAAGCGAAAATTTTTTTTGTTATTAAACATGCCCCACGTAACTCCTTTTCTCATTTTAATTTTGTTAACCATAGGAATAAAATATATGTACCTTTCAAGAACTCCACATATGAGTCAAATTGTGAATTTCACATGGGAGTTGTAGGAAACAAAAGTGGTCACATATAGCCCTTGTTGAAATTTGGGGTAGTCGGTTTCAAATTTGTTCAACTTTTGAAAAAACACCTCATTCCCACATTGGAAAAGTAGAGGTGAAAAGTCTTTTTTAAATACCCGTTTGTCATTGTATTTGGTAAAACCTTGTTCGCATAGAGTGGACATGGTGGGCCATACATGCCCACCCTGCTCAGTTAGGCCGAATCGGCCAGCATGTAGCATCGCGGTGGAGGGTTTTTCTAACCCCAACTTTTATTTTCATAACTATTACATTTATTTAAGTTGTCGTAAATAAAATCGATTTGAGTTCTTGTTGTTTGATAATGCTCGAGGCCTTTGGCTTGAGCTTGAATTGTGTTTCTTAGATGACCTCAATGGCTGTCCCTACTCTGGGTCTTGAGGCTTGAGGCTATGACCTCGATCTTGAGTACACGTCTTAAACTGATTTCGCACACACTCTTTCCATAATTGTTCCTTCCTTAACTAACATTGGATTCTTAGCACCCCATATCCATTAGTTTCATTGTCGAGGCTGTGTTTTTAGGCCGCAACATTTTCCTTAACGTGCTAGATTCTTATGTGTAAATAAAGCCCTTTGATATATCATAGAGTTATAGAAAATACTTCTTCTTCATAGCTTCCTTTCTCTCTCAAATATAATTCCCTTCTCCATTACTTAGCAAATTAAGGTGTGCTCTAGTTCATTTCCTTGGAGTGCACTACTGAGGTGGGCACCATGTTAACCATAGGGGTTGAAGTGCCATCAGTCCGCTTCTACCTATGTAGGGGTATAAAAGCCTAAGGTAGGAAAGTTCTCCACGGCGTGGCAATTCTTTTGTCAAATCCTTGCCTCCTATCATTTATATTTTATGGCATTTCTATAATTGGTTTTGTAAACCTCGAGCATACTTTTATTGTGTTGAAGTTAAATTTTAATAACTCATTTATCTTATTTCACTAATAGCCCTAATGGATTATGTAACGCCCCCAAACATTATAGCAAATACGCTTAAATCAGAAAGGTGCTACATAACTGTACTATCATGAATTCCCTCATCATAGTATGAAGCCCGAATTTTTTGCTTCATAGTTTCTCAATTTCCAACTAGATCAATAGCAACATGTCCAAAATTCTCGAAAGTGACAACATTGCTAATAAGAATTCAAAGAAGACGGTTCAAAGCAGTCAGCTTCTCCTTAGCAACTCAAATGTCTAAAAAGTTCCGATAATATATAATAGATTGAATCCCAAATACGTCAACGCTAACTATTTAAAACTAACGACACAAAAATTCAAAATTACAATCTTATCAAATAATCCACAAAAGTTCATAACATCCCACTATGGAATTTATTTAATATCAAAAACTACGAAGCTAAATTAATGCTCTAAATAGTATGCCGCCCTGCCTTCCTTGTCTCTTAGAAATTACGACATGCTACTAATATAAAAAGTGAAGGAAACGAGTGAACAAACAACATGCTCAGCAAGTACACCACACAGCTAACCCAGACCAGGCATATTGCTTAAAATGAAAAAGTACTAAATGAAAACAAGTAAAACCAATTTATCTTCAACATTCATGTTACAAGAAGCGCAAATCATCACTTCATACTTTCATTTATTTCACAAGAGTTCCTTGGTAAAACTCATAAATCAATCAGAGACTACGACTAGTATTATTCCCGTGACAGGTCACAGATCGACCTTCATATTTTTCACATTCAAATCGATTCTATAGTCAATAGACCCATCAGGGTCAACATGGTATCTGTCAGTTTAGAAGAACTCATAGATCAATTGGAAACGACATGCCAGTATTAATCTTGTGATAGGGTCACATGTCAACTTTGCATATTTTCACATTCTACCGTCGATAAACCCTTGGGGGTCACATAGTTGTCCGTGAGCTCTTCCCATAAAAACCTTTCAATTCAAACCACAGGTTCACAATATTTTCTTTAACATTATCACAAGTACAAATTCTTTCGAAAATTCACATATTCCAGCATAAAATAATTTTATAAATCAATATAATTCAAATCACAAGAATAGTAATCATACAATCAATCAAAAACATATGCCTAAACCTACTTTATCAAACTGATAAATCATTCAAATATAAGTCTTATACATTAATTCATATAAAACAATATTTATATTTCACAACCAAGTAGAAGAAGTCATATACTTTCCTTCATTACCTATTATGAATTAGCTTCAAAACCTATCTAGAGCAGAATCGGAATTGAAGATTGGCGTTTGTAAGAGAGAGAGAGATTAGAAGAGAGAAGGAGAAACTAGGGTTTAAACCCTTCTCTTGTCTCATATATATTCTTATACAACTCTAGTATTACAATTGCGTGTATTTTTAAATTTGCCCATTAGTGTATTTATAGCCCAATCGAAATAATTGTGAGTTCTAGTTGTTTTATTGGACGTAGCCTAATCTAATTAGACCGGGTTTCGTACACTATAATATCTAGTCTAATTTAATTACCCTTGATTTCACATATTATAATACCTAGTCCAATTGAACTACACTGGGTATTATAGGTTATTCTGCTTAATGTTAATTTGTTTTAGGATTAAACCCAATTGAGCTTATATATGGACCTCATGTACTCCAACTTTGTCGGTCGGATCTAAAATCCTGGTGATATTTAACAGTATTCATTATTGGTCTCCAAATGAATGGACCTGCATCTGTGTAATTCGGGCTGATCTTTGCTGGTGTTGAAATCGAAGAATCCTCATACCAATTAAGTTAATGATTTGGCCCATGATTAGACTGAGCATGTCAAGATTTGCAAGGGCAAGATTAAGGCTCTGTTTGTTTAAGGGGGAAAACCACATATTAGGAAGTGGTTCCCCCTTTTCCATCGTTTGGCGCATCTTTTGCTTATGGGAAAACCTTTTCCCTCAAATGGGGGAAAATGACTTCCCTTTCAAAATAGGAGAAGTCATGATTCTAAATGGCCCAAAAATCTTTGCGGTAATCATCATGCAAATCTGGATCAAATCCAAATAAACAAGACTGGATTGTAGACATTTAACGTCACAATATCAAACAAGAATTAGACTGAATAATTAAAAGCAGCTTGGAGTGTTGTCGTTGCAATTATAAGCAGCTTCGATATTACTTTGTTATGGTTGCAAAAAAATAATTTTAATCAAGTTGAATTATTATATAATATTATACAAGGAAATTATCTTGGTAATATTTTAGCATATATTACATAGGTAATATAATATTTTTAGTAATATACAATGATGTATCCTGAAGTTTAAAAATTTTCTCCCGAATCAGATGTCTTTTGCCTAAATTTTGTATATTCTAATTGAAAACAACAATTCATCAAGAAATCAACCCATCCAATCAAAAACAAAACTTTTTGATTGGATGGGAATGAATGAAGAAATACCAAATCGTCGTATATCGAATTTGGAACTTTTGTTCTTCCCTGAATTTGTTTTACTCTATAAGACATATAAAATGAAACCGTGGGTTATACCAATTAAATTCCCTTTTTTTAATGTTAATGTAAGTGTATCATAATGAGATAATTTCATTTGTCCGAAAATGCTAACATGACACATTTTTCTGATAATATATAAGTAATTTTTGTTAGAATATGGATAACATTTTGATAATATGATAATAGTTTATGCCCCATCAGTTTTTTGGAAGAAATTAGCCTAATTTTAATGAAAATTCACCAAATTTTAATGCAGTACATACTCAAGTAATAAAATCTCTTATCTCAGAGTACCTCGTTGTATTATTAAAATGACAGGATATTTAGATGATAAATGCTCAAATTTTAAAATACATAAGAAATAATTTTCCTAATATATGTAGCTTTCATAGTTAACTTTTTTTTTTTTTTTTTTACTTCATATATGTTATGTTGTTGCTTATGTTGTCCTATAACAAGATATAAAATAATTGGTTAAAAATTATATGTTTTTAAAACATACATGAAGAGATTATAATGGGGAATTAAGTTTTTCTTTTAAACAAACAACGGAAAACTCTACTCGGAATTTATATTTCCTTGGAAAATTATTTTCGAAGAAAAATCAATTCCTGAATTCTACTTTTCCGTCAAAACAAATGGAGCCTAAGAACGAAAAAGAAAAATCAAGAGGCGTTTGGGCAATTCAAGTTGTTTAACTTATAGTTAAACCCTATGAAGTATTGAAGAGACAAAACAAAGTGTGAGAAGAAGGTCAAGCACTTGCCACCATGGCTCTTTAAAGAGATGATTCTTGAGGATGATGTGCTGAGGAGTCCAGATTGCCGAGAGTTAAGGGCTTGAGTTAATCTAGGAAAATTGGAATGATAGTTTTATGTTGAGGATTAGATATGATGAGGACCAAGGCAAGATTGCTACGATAATTGCTTTAAAGGAGAAACAAGAACAAATGATCGATGTAGCACATAAATTGACAGGCATTGGTTGATGAGTTTGCATTCTATCTGAAGTTGCTTCAAGACTCGGTCGAGAGAGGTAAGAAATCGGGGAACTCACGGGCGATTGTTAGTGCAAGGCAAAGGTGGTAAGGCTTGGGTTTAGTCATTTGTGTTGGAGTTTGGAACGTGGGGTGGTCTAGTTCTTTGTGCATTGGTGATTTTGTAGTTTTTGCCTTGTTTTGTATGTTTTTTGGTTAGCTTTTTTCAGGTCCGGGCGATTTTGATTCATGTAGGTGATGTACTTGTTTTACTGTAGTGTGTTGTTACCTATGGGTCATACCTTGCACCCTTGTGTTTTTGAGACATTCAAATTATCAACAATAGAGTCGAAAGAGGCATTCAACATTGATTTTTAGAAACAAAAGGAGACGTTTTTGGGTTCGTGATAGACAAAATATGCAAGTGTGCTCATCCATAATCCCTGCATATTGCCATTATTATAATTCACATGAGGGGGATATCCTTATTCTTGGCTCATCAATATATAAAGATCAAAAGACACTATTTGCGTAAGGTAGGACCTGAAGTCAAACAAAGGTAAAAAAGTAAGATAGATGTGGAAAGCAGGAAAGGTGAGGGACTAGATTTTTTGTAAGGTTCAGAAACCATCAACATACCATCCAAAACACCAAAATATACCAACCCTTGCCATAGTCACCTACTTCCATCAATCTCATCACTCGGAAACCTAATACTCGATCATCTTCCACCATAGTGATATGCGATATCGAAAAATAGATATCTAATTCAAACATTAAACAAATAATCAGGATAACCAATCCGAAAATGATTGGTTACGAAAAGTTCGTGACACAGCCGCCTAGGCGTGGCTCCTAGATGAAGTATTAGCAGAACGCAGAAAGGGTTCCATGGCGGGATGTGCGGATCGATGCAGAGCGGGCTAGAGTCATGATTAAAGCAGAGATTCTAGGGGCGGTTTTAGCTAGTTTTTTTTAATTTCTGATTTAACTTTATCTCTTTCCTTATTTGTCGCACATTTGAAATTTTTTTTCTTTTGTCACCTCCGCTATATAAAGGAGAAATAGTTAGAGTTTGGGGGGACCTAATTTGGAGATTTAAAAGTATCATTTTGATTGTCGATTTCTCTGGTTGTGAGAAAAGAGTCTATCTATCATCTTTGTAAATTTGTTATCAATTTAATAAAATTCAAAGGGAAGACGTTAAACCTTCCCGTACCCCTATTTCCCATTTTAAGGACTGCGTCAGGTTCTATTAGAGCTAAAAATCTTTTCTGAGATGGCCCGTGGATGACCGAGGAATGTCGTTGTTGAAGACGTTGTTGATCGTGACCGACATCAGCAAGCCGAGAGAAGAATAGAGGAATTGCAGGAGAAATTCCGACGAATAGAACACTGCTTGATTCAACTTAGGGCGAATGTTGATCTTCCACCGGGAGCCCAATCCGAACACCCACTTTCACCAGGCACAATAGGTGAAGAAATGGATGAACAATTTTCGAACCTATTTTAGGAAGAAGAGTTACTAGAGCCGAGGTTAAGGTGCCATCAACGCGATGTTGGTCACTTCAACAACCGTGATGATCGAAGGTGGGAATCTGGCCTTCGAATTAAGATCCTGGAGTTCAATGGAGGAGGACGTCCAAAAGAAATCTTAGATTGGCTTGTCGCCGTCGAGGAGATCCTAGAATTCAAAGAAGTCTCGTAAAGGAAATATGAACTACTTGTCGTTACTTGCCTTCAGCGTAGAGCAGCTGCCTGGTGGCACTAATTGAAATAGATCTGGCTTCGGGAAGGGAAGTTAAGAATAGAGTCTTGGGAGAAAATAAAGAAGCATTTGAGAGATGCCTTCTTGCCTTATAACCATGCCCGGATGATGTATCAGCGCCTGTAGGGGTTACGTTAAGGCTCAAGATTTGTGGAAGAGAACACAGCGGAGTTTCATTCTTTAGTCGCCGAAAATGACTTGGTGGAATCAGGAGAACAGCTAGCGGATCCTTATACTGGCGGCTTGAGAGAGTCCATTCAAAACGTGCTCAACATGTTTGGCATTTTCACTATTTCAGAGGTAGCCCAGATACCCGTGAACGTGGAGCGGCAACAAAGGCTCTGCCAAGTTGGTGGAGCATGGAATCCACAAGTTGGAGCGAGGGAACAGACACGAGCGCCGCCAATGCAAAGAGCACATATCAGACCACCACCTACCAACCCGGGGAGACAGCTCAATCAAGAAGTGGCGGGGTCATCTAGAACGCGTTGTTTTAAGTGCGGAGAAGTGGGTGACCATGTCGCCGACTGTCGGAAGGGTGACAGACCGGGTCAAGCTCTCTTCATTGATGGACCAAGGGGAGAGGAAGGTGTGACCATTGATGAGGATGGTTAAGAAGAGTTAGCGGAAGAAGAGGAATATGCCATAGAAGGTGATGAAGGGCATTTGTTAGTAATAGGGAGTGTTTGCTTCGCGCCTAGGGAGGAACCGGGAGATAGTTGGCTGAGGAACAATATCTTCAAAACAACGTGCACAGTTGGGGGAAGGATTTGTTGTATGGTCATTGATTTCAAAAGTTGCGAGAACATGATTTCTGTGGAAGTAGTCGCCAAGTTGGGATGAAGATAGAAGCACATCCCCATCCTTAAAAACTTTCATGGCTGAAGAAAGGGAACCAAGTGATGGTTTCAAAACATTGTTTAGTAAATTTCTCAATTGGAGCTAAGTACAAAGATGGAGTTTGTTGCGACGTCGTTGCTATGGACGCCTGCCATTTGCTCTTAGGACGCCCTTGGCAATATGACAGAAGTGTTACCAATGATGAGAGGAAGAATACGTACAGCTTCCTCTTTGAAGGAACCAAAATTGTACTGCTGCCCAAGAAGGAAGAGAAACCGAGAGCCCTCGAAGCTCAGTATCCCAACATCCAAAGTCGCACCATGTTTGCTAAGGAAGTTGGCGGGACCAGAGTTGTGTTCGTATTGATTGGAAAGGAGAGCACCGTCGGCCCCAAGGAGTTACCGAACGAAGTCTCAACATTGCAGGAGGAATACGCTGATGTATTCCTGAAGGAACTACCTGCTACAGTCCCGTGTTTGAGGGATATTCAACACCGTATTGATCTGGTTCTAGGCGCATCTTTACCGAACGGGCCTCATTATCGGATAAGTCCAACCGAACATGAAGAACTGAGACGCCTGGTAGAAGAGCTTCTAGCCAGGGGTTTCATCATAGAAAACCCGAGTCCTTGCATCGTTCCGGCCTTACTGATGCCCAAAAAGGATGGGAGCTAGAGGATATGTATTGATAGCAGGGCAATAAACAAAATAACGGTATACTATCGTTTCCCCAATTCCAAGATTGGTTTTGATTTGTTGGATTAATTACAATGCGCCAAGGTGTTAATGAAGTTGGATCTCAAGAGCGGATACCACCAAACTGGAATCTCACCCGGTGATGAATGTAAGACGGCTTTCAAAAAAGGCGAGGGACTTTATGAGTGGTTGGTCATGCCGTTTGGGTTGTCCAATGCGCCTAGAGCTTTCATGAGGTTTATGAATCAGGTATTACACTCTTTTATTGGAAAGTTCGTCATCGTTTACTTTGATGACATCTTTATCTATAGCCAAAACTGCATGCACACATTAGTCATCTAAAAGAGGTGCTTCATACTTTGAGAACCCAAAGTTTATTTGTCGCGCTTAAGAAATGCGAATTCATGAGAGACAAGATGACCTGCCCTGGGTTCATTATGTCCAAGGATGGTATATCCGCTGATGAAGGAAAGATTGAAGCTATCAGTGACTGGCGTCACCAAACGGTAATTGGCAAGGTTCGTAGTTTCCATGAGTTGGCGTCATTTTACAGGAACTTCGGTCTGGGTTTTAGTTCAATTATGGCTCCAATCACTGATTGTTTGAAGAGAGGATCCTTCGCGTGGATGCCTTTAACAAAATCAAGGAGAAGCTGATCACAGCACTGGTGTTAGCCCTCCCTGATTTTCAAAAGATATTTGAGTTGCACATGGATGCCTCCAAGATTGGGATTGACATGGTGATCAGCCAAGATGAGAAGCAAATCGTATACTTCGGTGGGAAGCTTGACGGAAGTAAGTTGAACTACTTGACTTACGATTTGGAGTTCTTTGCGTTAGTGAGAGCATTGAGGCACTGGAAGTTGTATTTAGCCAATCGAGAGTTCATCTTGTACTCCGATAATGTTGCCCCTCAAATACGTTAACAGCCAAGACAAGCTCTCAAATAGACACGCCAAGTGGGCCAGCTACAGACAACTTTTTCACTTCGTCATCAACCACAAATCAAGCGTGATGAACAAAGTGGCATATGCACTAAGTTGGCGGAATCTAGTCTTGGTGCAGAGTGGAGTGTAAGTTACAAGGTTTGAACATTTGGTGGAGATGTAGCATGACGATCCCACTTTTGGCAACATTTGGCGAGATGTACAGACGGGGTCAATTCCTGAATACTCCATCCTTTGCGGGTTCTTGCTCAAAGGTAATTAGCTTTATGTACCGAACTCAAGTTGGCGGCTTAAAATCATAGAAAAGAAGCACAACGCAGGGCATGTTGGTAGGGACAAGATGCTCAAGCTTATCACCACCAACTACTATTGGCCTACAATCCACAAAGAAGTTGAGAGGTATGTCAAGCGTTGGCGAATTTGTCAAATTTCTGAGGGTGGGGTAACTAATACCGAGCTTTACTTGCCACTACCAACAGCAAGTCAATCATGGATGGACGTTAGTATGGATTTTGTGTTAGGCTTGTCAAGGACAACCAGCGGGGTTGATTCAATCTTCGTCGTTGTTGTTCAATTTTCAAAGATAGCACACTTCATCGGGTGTAAGAAGGATGCAGATGCCATTCATGTTGTGGATCTCTACTTCAGGGAAGTGTACAGGTTACATGGCTTACCAGCTAGCATTGTGTCAGACAGGGACTTTCGATTTGTCAATCCCTTCTGGAGAACTTTGTGGAAAATGGCAAACACATCACTCGCCTTTAGCACAATCCATCACCCCCAAACAGATGGACAAACTGAAGTCACCAACTGCTCATTGGGATCTTCTTTGATGCCTAGCTATAGAAAATGCCAAGGGATAAGCAACGAAGCTCCATCGAACCGAATTCGCCTACAACAGTTCCATAAACAAGAGTACAAGGTTCATGCTATCTCATGTCGTCTACTATTTTGTTCCTCATGCTCCAATTGATCTGGGACTAGGACCAGACTTGACACGCCCACATGGGAAGGCAGAGGATTTTATCTCATCACTTAGAGACATTTATGAACAAATGAGAACTCGGTTATTGGAAGCCACCGCCAACTATAAGGCAGCTAGTGATAAGAAGTGAAGGGAGGTCCAGTTCAAAGTTGGCGATAGGGTCTAGGTAGTCTTGACACGAGAAAGGTTCCCAGCTTGGAAGTATAATGAGCTCACGCCTCGCAAGATCGTCCATTGGTGGTTCTAAAGAAGATCAATGACAACGCCTACCGTCTTCAACCTCCACCAAGTATGAGGACTTCCGATGTCTTCAGCGTCAAGCACCTCACTCCTTATTTTGGCTTTAATGACAGTGTTGATCCCCAAACGAATTCAAGGGTGAATTCTCTCTAACCTGGAAATGATGACACAGCCGCCTAGGCATGGCAACAAGACGACGTATTGGCGGGATGTAGAGAGTGTTCCATGGTAGACGTGAGGCTCATAGCAAAGCTGGCTAGGGGCGTGATTACAACTGAGATTCTAGGGACGGTTTTACCTAGTTTTTATTCATTTTCGATTTAACTTTATCTCTTTACTTATTTGTTGCACATTGGAATTCAAATTTGAATTTGTTAGGAAAATGTCTCAAAATTCCTTGGTATTTTAAGCAGGGATGCCGTGAGGTGGCTGATCAATTGGGGTGGAGCTTGATCGATCGGGAAATTTATGTAAAAGAAGGACAACAGCAGTAAGCCCGCTGATCGATCGGTCAAATATCGATCGATCCGGACCCGATCAATTGGGACCCCCTATTGATTGGGAAGCGTGATTTCATGGGGCCTATAAATATGGACGTAGGGTTTACGTCACAACTGTCTAAATTCAAAGTGAGGTTTTCCCCCAACAGCGCCGCCAAGAAAAATAGAGAGAGAGAGAAAATGAGTGATTATAATTCTTCTTTTCAATTCAATAATAAAAGCTCCAATCTTCGTCCGTGGTTTTCTCCCCTTGCGATTGTAAAGGGGTTTCCACATAAATCATTGTGTCGTTTGTTTCTTTTATCTTTTAGTCCATTTATTTCTCATATTATCGTGGTATTTGATTCGATTGCATTCCAGAGAGAATTATTTATTTCAGCACAAATTGGTATCGGAGCCTGGTTATTCGAATTGGTACAATGGCATCACGTATTAAGACCGAGGTAGAGAAGTTCAATGGTCAAGGAAGCTTCAGCATATGGCAAGGCCGTGTGAAAGGACTCTTGATTCAGAATGGCTCGAAGAAAGCATTAAAGGGGAAAGAGAAGAAACCTGAGACTATGACCGAGGCACAATGGGAAGAGATGGATGATAAGGATCTCACGGCGATACAGATGTGTTTGGGTGATAATGTTCTGTCATAAGTCTTGGAGATGGAAACCGCAAAGGAGTTATGGGAGAAATTACTAGACATGTTTTGCCATAAGTTAGTCTCCAACAAACTCGCAATGAAGCGTCTGTTATTCACTTTTCGTATGACAGAAGGTACATCTTTTAAAAACCTTCTTAGCAAGTTTACTTCTATTATACAAGAATTAAAGGAAATGGATGATTTCCTTAAGGACGAGGACCAAGCTATGTTGTTACTGTGTTCACTCTCTAATTCGTATAAGGGCTTCGTAGAAAGCATGATATACGGGGGTAGGCCGACCATTACTGTTGATGAGCTGAAAAGGAACCTTGTGAGTAAAGAACGGGTAGATAGGAAGTAATCTGACTCGGTGAATGACTCAGATAGTGGTTTGCATGAGAGAGGTAGATCAGAACATAGTGGATCCAATGGTGGGAAAAAGTCTAAGTCTAAATCTAGGCATAAGAACCTATCGTGCCATTACTGTCACTAGAAAGGGCACATAAAGAAAGACTGTTACAAATATAAAAATAAGTTGAAAGAGGGTAACAGGGGTGACCAGGGCAAAGAAAGGTCCGCAGAGGCTAATGTTGTAGAGGATGATAGTGATGGGGAGATTCTATTAGTTGCTGATTCTCAGTCCAAGTCCAAGGATAAGTGGGTTATGGATTCGGGTTGTTCATATCACGTTACTCCAAATAGAGACTGGTTTTCCACGTATAAGTCTATACAGGATGGAGTTGTCTTGATGGGTAACGATGCTGCATGTATGGTAGTAGGGATTGGAACAATTCATGTGAGGCTATTTGATGGGGCTATTAGAACTTTGAATGACGTACGTCACGTCCCAGAGTTGAAGAAAAACTTGATTTCTCTAGGTACCCTTGAGTCTAGTGAGTACAAGTACACTGCTGAAGGTGGAGTCATGCGGGTTAGTGAGGGTGCTTTAGCTGTGATGAAAGGAAATAGGGTTGGTACTTTGTACGAGCTTGCAGGTACTACCGTGACAGGTTCAGTTGCTGTTTTCACATCTGCTATGACAGATGCAGAGATCACAAGACTGTGGCACATGAGAATGGGTCACATTGATGATAAGGCATTTTCTGAGCTGAGTAGAAGGGGACTGCTTTGTGGTCAGTCAACAGGACTGCTGGAATTCTGTGAGCACTGTGTATATGGGAAGCAAAAGAGACTCAGCTTCAAGTCAGCAGTGCATCAGACAAAGGGAACGTTAGATTACATACATTCTGATCTGTGGAGACCTTCCAGAGTGGCTTCTAAAGGTGGGTCCAGGTATCTTCTAACGTTTACTGATGATTATTCACGTAAAGTTTGGGTCGATTTTCTGATGCAGAAAAATGAAGTGTATGATGTCTTCAAGAAATGGAAGATTCTGCTTGAAAAACAAACAGGAAAGCCGATAAAGAGGTTGAGGACTGATAATGGTCTTGAGTTTGTTGAAGGTGACTTCACTTGATTTTGTGAAGATCAGGGTATAGTCAGACACGGGACATGTACAGGTTGTCCTTAGAAAAATGGAGTGGCTGAAAGATTGAACAGGACGTTACTTGAGAAGGCTCGATGTATGCTTTCGAATGTAGGTTTGAAAAGAGAATGGTGGGCAGAAGGAGTTAACATGGCTTGCTATCATGTGATCAAGACGCCGCATTCTTCATTGCAGATGAAGACACCTGAAGAGGTATGGTCTGGTTCTACTTTTGATTATTCTCAGATTAAAGTATTTGGTTGTCCTACATATGCATATGTTAATGATGGAAAGCTGGAGCCTAGGGCCAAGAAATGCATCTTTCTTGGTTATTCGTCAGGTGTGAAGGGATATAGATTGTGGGATCCCAGTGTTCAGAAGTTTCTGACTAGTAGAGGTGTTACCTTTGATGAGTCTGCTCTACTACATCCACCACACACACCCTCCATTGACAGTGATTAAGTTCAGGTTGAGACACCTGATACTACACAGATACAGCCAGATCAACAAATTGTTCAGCTAGAGAGTATCCCAACACCTCAGATACGGGTTTCTGATCAGTAGGTGGAGAATTATACTATAACTGGTGGTAGACTGAGGTGACAGATCAGGCCTCCAGAGATATATGGGTATGAGGCTTTTGCCCTTACTACTGCTAAGTCTTAAGATGACAGTGAGCTGACTTCATATTCAGAAGCTATATTGAGATCAGATGCTGAGAAGTGGCTCATTGCTATGAATGAAAAGATGCAGTTCAATTAGATATGGGAACTGGATAAGCCTCAAACAGGGAAAAGACTGATTGGTTGCAAATGGGCCTTAAAAAGAAAGGAGGGCATTCCTGGAACTGAAGATGCAAGATACAAGGCACATTTGGTAGCTAAAGGCTATAGTTAGGTACAGGGTATTCATTTTCATGATATATTTTCACTTGTAGTTAGACATACTTCGATTTGTGCGCTTTTGTCTTTAGTTGCCATGCATGACTTAGAACTTGAGCAGTTAGATGTAAAGACTGCATTTTTGCATGGTGAACTAGAAGAGAGTATCTATATGCATCAGCCCGAGGGCTTCGTTGTAGAAGGAAAGAAAGATCATGTATGCTTGCTTAAAAAGTCTTTATATGGCTTGAAGCAATCTCCTAGGCAATGGTATAGGAGATTTGATCAGTTCATGACAGGTCATAGGTACATCAAGGATTAGTACGACAGTTGTGTGTACTTCAAAAAGACTGATTCAGGCTTTGTTTATTTGCCTTTGTACGTTGATGATATGTTGATTGCAACATGAGACATGAAGGATGTTGATGACTTGAAATCTATGTTGAAGAGTGAGTTTGAGATGAAAGATCTTGGAGTAGCTAAGAAGATTTTAGGCATGGAGATTCGTAAAGACCGAAAGGCTGGAAAATTATACTTGTCACAAGAGAAGTATATTGAGAAGGTATTAGACATGTTTCATATGAAGGATGCTAATCTAGTTAGCACGTCCTTAGCAGCTCACTTCAGACTCTCAGCATTAGATTCGCCTCAGACTGAGGAGGACGTCAGGTACATATCTCAAATTCCCTATTCTAGTGCAGTGGGCAGTATTATGTATGCAATGGTTTATACGCATCCAGATATTGCTTTTGCAGTGAGCAAAGTTAGCAGGTACATGGCGAATCCAGGTAAAGAGCATTGGCATGCGATAAAGTAGATTCTTAGGTATCTTCGTGAAATTTCTGATATTTGTTTGGAATATGGGAAAAGTAAGTATTGTTTGGTTGGTTATGTAGATTCTGATTATGGTGGAGACCTCGATAAGAGGAAGTCCACATCAGGGTATGTGTTTTGTTTAGGTGACACAGCTATCAGTTGGAGACCGTGTTTACAGTCTGTTACAGCACAGTTTACTACCGAGGCCGAATATATGGCAGTCACAGAAGCATTCAAAGAAGCCGTCTGGTTGAGAGGTTTGATCAGTGAAATCAGTGTTGAGCAGGGGACCGTTAGAGTCTATTGTGATAGTCAGTCCACCATTTACCCAGCGAAGGATCAGATGTCACATCATGACAGAACGAAGCATATAGATGTGAAGCATAATTTTATTAGAGATCTGATTGACGAACGGAAGATAGAGTTGAAAAAGATTGGGACTGAGGACAATCCAGCTGACATGTTCACTAAGGTTCTACCAGGGAGCAAATTCGAGCATTGCTCGAATTTGGTGGCTCTTTCCGTTTGATGGGTATTAGCCTCGGGTAAGGGACCGTTTGTGGAGAAGGTAGAGTTATTTCATTGTTGATATTAATTTTGAGCCAAGGTGGGGATTTGTTAGGAAAATGTCTCAAAATTCCTTGGTATAGACGGTAGCAGTAAGCCTGCCGATCAATCGGTGAAATGCCGATCAATCGGGAAGCACGATTTCACGGAGCCTATAAATATGGATGTAGGGTTTACGTCACAACTATCCAAATTCAAGGTGAGGTTTTCCCCTAGTGATAGAGAGAGAGAAAATGAGTGATTGTAATTCTTCTTTTCGATTCAATAATAAAAGCTCCAATCTTCGCCCGTGGTTTTCTCCCATTTCGATTGTAAAGGGATTTCCACGAAAATCATTGTGCCATTTGTTTCTTTTCCCTTTTAGTCCATTTATTTCTCGTATTGTTGTGGTATTTGATTCAATTGCATACCGGGAGAATTATTTATTTCTGCACAAAATTCTTTTCTTTTGTCACCTTCTCCATATAAAGGAGAAATAGTTAGAGGGGGGGGGAGCTAATTTGGAGATTTAAAAGTGTCATTTTGATTGTCAATTTATCGGGCAATGAGAAACAAGTCTATCTATCCTCTTTGTATTTTCTTATCAATTTAATAAAATTTAAAGGAAAGGCCTTCGAACCTTTCCGTACCCCTATTTCTCATTTCATGCATGGCATTAGATCGGATATCGATTCGCAAGTAAATGCCATTTTGGAATTTCTTTGAAGTAACAAATGGAGATATAAGACTTCGTCTACATGTACAGTGATTAGTTTGGAAGTATATGATTTGTGAAAATTCATATATCATTTCGGGTAAAAACAAAACCCACTTTGTCGTCACAATTTTCAATGTGCAAAACGTGAGAGAGAGACGTGTGAGAATGAGAGCCACAGTCATAGAAAGAAAAAGCGCAGCTGGAGTGAAGAAACATAAAAAAGGTGTTATGTTGAAAATTCTGATCTATTTTCAAATTTTGAGAAAGAATAGGAAAGAATTGAAAACTATTTTTTAAGTTCTTCAATTTATTTCAGCAAATTTTCCAATTATCTAGTTTCTTAGGAAACTATTTAAGAAAATAAAAAATTCTACACATGTAATCAATATCTTAGGGTTTCTACAGTGATGCAAAATGGAAACGAAAAATCGATAGAACAATCTCAAAATCCATCGAAAAAGAGAGAAATATCTAAGGTTTTGTATCCATAATTTGATGATTGAGCAACACAGCAACTATAGTGAGTACTTATACGCAAACAAAAAACTCCAAAATGCAAAATTACGAAAATGCCCTAAACTATACCAAAAATATAAAAGTGGCTCGAAAATATATTAAGTGGTCAAGTTTGAGGGAAATAGGCAGGTCCAACGGGAAAGCAGCTGGATAGCATAGTTCAGATCGATAGCTTTGATTTGATAAGGTATGTGCTCCGTTAACCTTTATGGATTCAAAGTTATCGCAGTTTGAAATTTTCTATGCAAATAAGTGCATCCAGACCATCGATTTGGGTTTCCAGCAATTCATCTGCTCTACAAACTATTTAGCTACTCGTTCTACAACATAGAGACATGTTAAAATTATTGGAGGAAGGTGAGGCAAATTGTCTAGTTGATAGTCAAAATAAAGGGTCGTGGAATAACCAAATTATCTCTCGACCTTAATAGTATGTCTGGAACATGAAAAACTCTTCGAATGGAAAACAAATATGAAGGAAACTATTTTCCCATGTTTGGAATGTAAGGAAAATTTGAAGGACAAAAAATTGAATAAAAAATTTAGATTTGAGGAAAGCCAGTTTCCTCTTAAAATTAGAAGGAAAGTTGGAAAGAAAATGAATCTTGGTCCGGACAATGTCAACCTCATATATATTAGATTTGATCTTAACTTTATGTTTCATCGAGAGGGTCCGCTTTGTTTGTTATGCTAGTTCATTGGGCACATTTGAGTATGTTCGAGTGATAAACTTTTCAGAAAATTTGGTTCTGATGCCCTAAGGTTTGTATTGTATTTTTAGGTACCATAAGATTTTTGAAATATTTTTAAGGTATCTTGAACTTTTTTAACTTTTTCTTTGAGCTATCCTACATATAACTCTATTAGGGTCCAGTTAGTTTATGCTGGTATGCACTTAAAATTACCTAAAATATTTGGTATTTCCATTTAGAATAATTTGAATATTTTTAAATATTTGAAATTCATAAAAGAAATTTAATAATTTATAAAAAAAATTTTATCTTGTTTTAAAATTCACAAATTTTTAGATATGTACAATATCTTTTTAATCTTTAAAATATTTTCAAAGTTATCAAAGTTTAAGGTACCTCAAAAATATTTTAAAACCTTAAAATATTTTTAAAATATATTACGAAACCTCAGGATACCTAAACTAATGTTTCTCAAAATTTTGTAAATCTCAAGGTCTCTGAATGTGTTTATTGAAATCTTTGGTACTTAGGTGATAAAAGGTTAAACTCATAGTATTTAAATAATAAATTACCAATGGAATATTTTCAAGACAGCTAACTAAAAAATTTCACACAGCCCAAAAGATACAAGGAAAATATAGCATATTACGTTAATAGTTTTTTTTTTCATATTTCATTTTATTTAAACCAAACAAAAGAAAAAAATTTTGATATTAAAGACTTTTATTTGTTTTCCTCGTCTTCCAAAAAGTGGAAAAAAAAAAAGTCATTTTCGCCTATTTTCTCTCTCTTCAACTTTATTTCCTAATATTTTTCTTTCTTTTGAATTTTCTTTGTTCTAAAGAGAGCTTAATTGAGCTGCTAAAACCTAAACAGTGAGAGATAAAAATCATATCATTTAGTAAAATGATATGCCCAATAGTTGGCGGATGGGGCTTGGCAGATTGATAGGCTGGGCGAGATCCCGGTCGTGGAGAGATAGATACACGAACTATAGACATGGATTCAAGGGTTTGTTAGCAATTAGGTTATTTAGCTAGTACAACATAGATAAGTATTAGTTGTGCAGATAATTAACAGTTGCTTTTATATTTATCTTTCAATTTCTTATTTATCCTTTATCATTTTAAGTCTTTTATTATAGGGTAGCTTCGTCTTCTATGCAAAAGGCTAGGATTTAGATATTCATTCAATTTAGATTACTTTTTATGACTTGTTTGCTCTTTTTTATTATCGGGTTGTGAGAATTAGAATAGATTATATTTTCCCCTTATTCTTTATTATTTTCAAAATAAGATTTAAGGGAAGGTTGTTGAACCTTCCTATTTCCCGTTAATTTCCATCCACACGTTTCATCATAAAAGTAAATCATAATGAACTCAAGTAACAAGATCATGTTGTGATAAGTAGTTATGTTCTTCTAATTACATGTTTGATGAAATTGATTTTCCTGAAGTTTTAAGTTTATAAGTGAAGGGTCAAGGATAGTCTTATACTTTAACATGCCTCTCATGCGAATGCCCATTGGACTTGAATTTTGGATAGTATACAGTCCCAACTCATACTTTGTGTTTAATTTTCTTTAATATTGAAATTGCGAGCTATTGGGATTCGAACTCGTGACTTCTTGGTTAACAAGGCTCTGATACCATATCAAAAAATTAACTTTTCCAACAACTTAATATGTTAGTGATGGCTCAAAAATAATTTTATACTCTGACACTATCTATAACATTGACAAAGTTAACACCAGCAAAAGTAGCAATAAAGTAATTTTATGGATATACCTATTTTATACTGATTCACTAATTACAGTTATTGATAATAAAACGGTACATGCACATGGTACCCAATTTTTTTTGAGGTATGATTAGCAAGTTGGCATTATAATATAACATGACGTGGGAATTGAATTGCATAATAAATGATAAAGGCTCAATACTTTTTAACATAATGTAGCAAGTGGAATTGATTTATTTAAGTGTGCCCCCATATAAGTTACAATATATGATGGTTTCATTTATAAATTATAATGCCTCACATTTCATACATGCACTTCATATATTCATATATTAATCTGGTCAAACTAGGTAACCTAGTTTTTTTTGGAAGGGGCGGTTATAATTGTTAAAACTAATAGTAAAATCAGCACAAAAATAGTGAAATTACACTGAAATTTTCCTTGAAAAACTACTGTAAAATAACCAAAAATATAGTAGAATGCTGCAGCGATACTACAGTAAAATTGCAGCTAATTTTTGCTGAAAATTACTGATAAATTACAGCCCAAAAAAAGTAAATTTCTCGTTGAATTGCAGTGAAATATTTCTGTAAAATAGCAAAAATATTTAGCAGTAAAACAGCGACAAAACGCAGAGAAAAACATCGACAAAATGTGGTAAAAACAGTGATAAAATGCAGCGGAAAAACAGTGAAGGATATCTAAACACAGCAATCAAATGATATCGAAAAGAGAGAAAGTATTTAGAATATCGAAGATACCGTGTCATGGGAAATACCACTGTCCTAAAAGACGATTTCGCTACTGTTTTGTGCAAACAGGTATATCGACAGCCGTCCTCCTGGATTAACACGGTCCGACTGTTAATGTCCACTCGTTAATCATCGGATAGGAGAGCCAAGCACTTTGCCGTAAAATAAATATACCAAGCACGTTGAGAGAAAGAAGGACCGAATAGAAGAAAGAAAGAAAAGCTTTGTTTTTGGGATGATGATGCACTTTGTGAATGTTCATATTTTTACTAGAAAAATCCAAAATTCTGCAGTGATGGGCAACGTTGAAACGGCTAATGCACTAATGGCTAAGGCTGAACAGCTATAATTTTAATTAATGTAAATCCTAACGGCCAGAAGCCCAATGGATGCAGTTAAGACAACAATGGTGAAAGATTTCGAACAATTTTCCGTAAAATAAATATACTCGCTGGAAAAAAGATTACCCATACCCTCGCCCGAGCACGGCACAGCGAGCGACGCAGGTGTGTGGTACCCTCCACTCTTTCACCTTTAATTTAGTTCAAAGAGTGGAGGGGCATATACCTATTTAAACTCAACCAAACCCCCTTATTAATTTCTTTGTGGGATAGAGCAATTTTATCATTTTTCCAATGAGGGATGTAATTTTCCTATAACACATAAGTTTAGCTTGTATCATTTTTCAAACAATCCCCCACAAAGGATACAAGCAAAAGAGAATAAAGAAGGATAGATTTGGCAAAGGAAGTTTAGTTTTTCAGTGCCGATGTCTCGCGACTTGAATCGTCACCTAGTGTAACCCAAGTCTAGGACCAACATCTTGCAAGGTGACTTTTGTCTTGAACCTCACAAGGGGTTGTATAGTCTTCCACTGGACACATACCAAAATCCAGATCTCGGCAACTCTTACGATTTGGCGCGTTTTATCGGTCATGCGCTTATCCTGGATATTCATAGGCGCTCTAGAACGCAAGTCTTAAATCCTTCATAGGGAGCGGCCACACTCCCACACCTGTATAGGTGGATTCCATCAAGTGTGTTTTATCGTACACCATCAAACATATGGATATGGGTTCATTAAGAGCTGAAGCTCAACCTCACCCCTTGGTAACATACAGATGGTGTCCATCAAGTGCAAGCCTGCTTACACCACCAAACATATGGCTATGGACCCGTCTCCGTATTGTTACACTATAGGGAGGGACAATTACAAAACACAGTGTATTCCTTGAATGAAACTATGACTTTTTATATTGAACCTGTTAAGACCAGGCTGGATACATCACAGCTTATTCATATATAGACTTTAGTCCCATCTCCCTTGATGTTTTTGCAATCATTTTAAGACAAAGGCCTTTTGTTAACAGACCAACATGATTCTTTTCAGACTTTACATAGTTTAGTGATATCACTCTACTTTCTAGAAGATCCTTTGCAATCTTATGCCTGAGACGAATATGTCTTCTCTTTTTCCATTATAAACCTTATTTTTAGCCACAGCAATCACAGGTTGACTGTTACAATGAAGTGATACTGATGGAGCTAGAAGCTCCAAAATGGAACGTCACCCAATAAACTTCTTAGCCACTTGGCTTCATGACCTGCCAACTCAAGAGCAACAAACTTAGATTCCATAGTAGACGTGGCAGTACAAGATTGCTTAGAGGATTTCTAGGATATAGCGCCTCCAACTAGTGTGACTACATATCCACTAGTGGAATTAATTTCATCATTATCAGACACCTAATTAGCGTCGCAGTATCCTTCTAATATAGCGGGAAACTTCCCATAATGAAGTCTCCAATCTATAGTTCCTTTCAAATATTTAAGCAATCTTTTTAAGGTGTTTCAATGCTCTTGATTAGGATTATATGTGTATCTACTGATTCTACTTATAGCATATACAATATCAGGTCTAGTATAATTCATCAGAAACATAACACTACCAATTATTTTAGCATACTCAGATTAGTACATAGCAACACCTTTGTGTTTAGTTAAATGTACACTAGTATCATAAGGTGTTCTTACATGATCAACATTAACCAAGTTAAACTTTCTAAGTATCTTCTCAACTTAGTGAGACTGGTTTAGGCTTATGCCTTCATGAGTTCTCACAATTTTCACAATTTTAACTCCTAAAATCATATCTGCCTCACCCATATCTTTAATATCAAATTTAGAGCATAGAAAGTTTTTCGTTTCACTAACAACGTTCAAGTTCGTGCCAAATATCAGCATATCATCAACATATAGACACACTATTACACATCCATTTGGATCAGATTTAGAATACATACAAGAATCCCCATTATTTACAAGGAAATTATTAGTTACTAGTGTGCTATTAAATTTCTCATGCATTGTTTAGGTGCCTGTTTGAGACCGTATAGAGATTTTACAAGTTTACAAACTTTCTTTTTATTACCAAGAACAAGAAAACCCTCAGGTTGTTCCATGTAAATCTCTTCGTCTAGGTCACCGTTAAGAAATGCAGTTTTAACATCCATTTAATGCACTACTAAACCATGAATAGATGCAAGGGCAATCAAGGTTCTAAACGTGGCTATTTTGGCAACAGGTGAGTAAGTATCAAAATAGTCGACCCACTTTTTCTGGGCGTAACCTTTAGCCACTAATCTTGCCTTAAACTTATCTATTGTCCCAGCAGCCTGGATTTTTCTTCTAAATATCCACTTACAAGCTATTGGTTTACATCCTCTAGGAAGATCTACTAGTTCCCAAGTGTGGTTATTTAGGATTGACTCTAGTTCACTATTAATAGCTTCTTTCCAAAAGGCCGAGTCAATTGATCTCATAGCTACATCATAGGTTTTGGGGTCTTCCTCTAACTTATAAAAATTTACAATTTCTTCATTTAAGGAGTTGTCTTCTGTTAGGAAAGTAGTAAAAAAATTATGTCCGAAGTTGGTTTCTTTCCTAACTCTTTTACTCCTTCGAATTTTAGGAGTGTCTATATTGTTAGTGTTATCACGGTTAACAGTTACAGTATGAGAAGGCAAACTAATAGGTTGTGCATAATTAGATTTCAAGGAAAATATATATTCAAAGAATTTAGCATCTCTAAATTCCATATCGCTACCACATGCATATGAATTATTAGATCCTTTGATTAGAACACGATAAGCAGCACTATGATAAGCATACCTAATAAAAATAGAATTAACAGTCTTAGGTCTAATTTTATTCCGTTTAAAGTCAAGTAATCCAACTTTGGCTAGATACCCCCACACTTTTAAGCATTTTAGATTAGGTGCGTAATATTTCCACATCTCGTATGGGGTTTTATCTAGTTTTTTATGAGTAACTCTATATAGTACATGACAAACAGACAACATCGCGCCCCCCCCCCCCCCCCCCCCCCCCCCCCAACATGCTATTAGGTAGTTCAGAACTAATAAGCATAGCATTCATCATACTCTTTAAAGTCCTGTTTTTCCTTTTTATGACACCATTATGGATAGTAAGGATGGCTTTGCTCATGTATTATCCCATTTTCCTCACAAAATTTTCCTAGTGACATTGGGTCATATTCTCCTCCTCTATCAAGCCTAACTCTTTTTATTTTCCTTCCTAGTTGATTCTCTACTTCAGCTTTGTATTTCCAAAGCATTTCTTCTGCTTCATCTTTAGTACTTAGGAGATATACCATTGAGTATCTAGAGTAATCATCTACAAAGGTTATGTACTATCTTTTTCCATTACTCATTTGAGTTTTAAAGTCTCCTAAATCACTGTAAACTAGCTCAAGAAGTTCAGATTGTCTCTCAATAGACCTAAAGGGTTTTTTAACATATTTAGCTTCTACACATACTTCACATTTACTACAGTTAGTATCACTAAAGTTAGGAATCATGTTCATTTTCTTAAGTCATTTAATTGACTCAATGTTAATTTGTCCTCAGCGAGCATGCCGCAATTCTAGAGACTCGACAAGATAAGCAGAAGAGGTACCAACATTATTATTCATGTAAACAGCGTCAAGTACAAATAGGCCATCATTACAAAATCTCTTGCCCACAAATTCCCTATTCCTAGTTATGACTAATTTGTTTGAATTAAAGGATAATTTCAAACCGGCTTTAATTAACAAACTACCCAAAATCAAATTCTTATGCATTTTAGACACATGTAGCACAATTGTAGAAGTAAGAAATTTTTCAGAAGTGAGTTTTAAAAAATCTTCCCTTTTCCGAGGATTAGTGCTACTGCAGAATTGCCCATCTAAGCCACCTCTCCTTTGGTCATTTTTTGGTATTCATGGAACATGTTTTGGTTTGTGCAGATGTGCCTGGTAGCTCAGTGTCCACGATCCACTCAGTCATATTGTTCACCAGGTTTACCTCTGAAATAACCGCTACAATGTTATCTGTCTCTACAAGATGGGCCTTGTGCTTTGGGTCCTGAGTCTGGTTCCTTTTGCTTCTACAATCTTTGGCCATATGTTCACATTTTCTGCAATGCAAGCAATCTCCAAGAAATTTACTATTTGACTTTTGAATCTTTCCACCAGGTTTGAAGTTAGAATGATTCTTCTTTCCCTTATTCTTAAACCTATCATATTCAGTATGCCTTGCCTCTATAATATTAGCTTTAGAAAAATCTTAGTATGAGTGCCCCCAATTTTTAAGCCTATTTTCTTCTTCAATTTTCAAGTGGTTGACTAACTCCTCTAATGTCAGGTCCTTCTTTTAATGCATAAGCAAATTTTTATAATCCTTCCAAGAAGGTAGAAGTTTTTCAATTAAAACATAAGCTTGAGTTATATCGCAAAATTTTAGGCCTTTTGACAAATAGTAGTTACTATATTTTTATATTCATGGAATTGATCAATTATTGGTTTATTGTCCACGAATTTGAAATCTAGCCACTTACTAACTACATATTTTCTAGTCCCTACGCCATCACCCCCATATTTTTTCTGTAGGGAATCCCAAATTTCTTTTTGTGAATCTAATTTTATGTAAATGTCAAAGATCCCATCACTTATGTAATGCAGCGAATTTCCTCTACAAGTTTGGTCATCGGCAGTGAATTTTTCTTTATAAGCTTTTTTCTCATTTTCACCCTCGGGTTTCTTTTTTCCATGGATCACATAATCAATACATACTTGTTGTAGGAAAAATAAACTTTTCTGAAACTACCTCTTATAATTCTCCCCGCCAAGAGGCTCACCTTTGACATGTTGAGAAGATGTAATTAGGTTGCCATGTTTATATATATATATATATATCTATATATAGGAGAGAGAGAGAGAGAGAGAGAGAGAGATTGTTAACACTAATTGTAAAATCAGCACAGAAGCAGTGAAATTACAGCGAAATTTTCCTTCAAAAATTACAGTAAAATAATAAAAAAATACACTACAATGTCAACGCGATACTACAGTAAAATTGTACTAATTTTTGTTGAAAAATACTATAAAATTACAGCCCAAAAAATAGTAAATTTCTAGTTGAATTGTAGTGAAATATTTTTGTAAGATTGCAGAAATATTTAGCAGTGAAAAAGTGACAAAACGCAGAGAAAAACAGCAACAAAATGTGGGAAAAAACAGTGATAAAATGCAGCAAAAAAACAATGAAGGATATCTAAACACAACAATCAAATGATACCAAAAAGAGAGAAAGTAGATTAGAATACCGAAGATACCGTGCCATGGGAAATACCACTGTCCTAAAAGATGATTTCGATGCTGCTCTAGTGCAAATAGTTATGTCAATGGCCGTCCTTCAGGGTTAACACGGTCCAACTGTTAACATGCACTCGTTAATCGTCGGGGTAGGAGAGCCAAGAACTTTGCCCAAACGCGTTGAGAGAAAGAAGGACCAAATAGAAGAAAGGAAGAAAAGTTTTATTTTTGGGATGGTGATGCACTATGTGAATGTTCATATTTATATTGGAAAAATCCGAAATTCTGCAGTGATGGGCAACGTTGAAACGGCTAATGCACTAATGGTTAAGGCTTAACTGCTATAATTTTAATTAATGTAAATCCTAACAGCCAGAATCCCAATAGCTGCAGTTAAGACAGCAATGGGGACAGATTTTGAACAGTTTTCCGTAAAATAACTATACCGGCTGAGAAAAAAAGATTACCCACACCCTCGCCCAAGCACAGCATGACGGGCGGCGCGCATGTGGTACCCACCACTCTTTCACCCTTAATTTAGTTCAAAGAGTGGAGGCGCATATACCTATTTAAACTCAACCAAACCCCCTTATTTTTTCCATGTGGGATAGAGTACTTTTATCATTTTTCCAATGAGGGATGTAATTTTTTTATAACAGTTAAGTTTAGCTTGTATTATTTTTTCAACAATAATTACCATACCTTCATTGTAATTTGGCGATTTCAAAAGTATAATCATGCAATGATCTTACGAGTAAAATATTATTTATAGTAATATAAAAAAAACCCAATTATTTATAATAACATTATAGCACGTAGGAAATAATAGAGGATTCCTTAACCATGTGACACTATAATATTATAAAAAAAAGTCACTCTAAATAATATCTAGTTTTTTTTTTTTTTTTTTAAATCTTATATATCTGTATATGCTCTAAATGTAATCTGGTGAACCAAAAATGTCTACGAACCATCTTCTCATAAGATGGCTTCAGTTTGTTGGCCATAATAGCATTATATTAAGTTACCCTATATTGGTCATTTACACTTGTTTAGTTCATATTTTCTATTTCGAATACATACAAGCACAATGTAGTAATATTTTTGGATCCATCACAGCTATCAAGTGATCAAGAGGGCATACATAAATATTTTCTGTTCAACCCATCCCTACGATGCATAAAAAGGATCATATAGTATTATCAACATGTATGAAAATGTAATTAATCACTTATCAAGAAATTCAAAATCTAATCAATAAGACCTTTACATGGTAGTCAAACTCGATCAACATTAAAAGTTAAGGGGAAAAAACGGTTATATAAGATCCCAAGTGGTATATATATGAAACATTTTTAAAAAATTGGTAAAGAGAACACTATAATGTACTATGAAAAGGTAGTCCTATTTAGAATATGAACACTGACAATCCTTCCTATGATCTTAACAAAACTTACATTTAATCTCTTGATTAAAAGAAAAAGGAAGAAACTTAAATTTAATCTCCCGTACCTAAAAAATGAAAAGAAGGCATCTAGCCCACTAATGAAATGTTCCATCCAAGATATAACACAGGCTATATGAGTACAACAACAACAACAACAACAACAAACCTAGTGCCTCCAAGGGCTCCTGTCTAAGCAGGGTCCCCGGGGGGGGGGGGGGGGTTGATGTACGCAGCCTTCCCCCTTCAGGGGGCTACCCTGAAGAGTGATTGTTTTCGAGGACCCCTAACCTGAGAAGCATGTCTGCCGCATAGAGCATGTGACCTGGCTGCAGGACAGTATCAAAGCATGAGTAGGGCAAAACACGCGGCGAGCAAAACAACAAACTTACAACTAGCCACATCAAGCAGAAATCAAAAGATAAGATAGAGATACAGGCTATATGGGTAGTTTAGCTATTTTTATCCAAAGCCAAGTGGTAGAATAAAATTTTTGGTAGGGCTTTTTCTTTTTCTATTAGTTGGGGAGAACTCTTTATCAACTATTCTTCCTATCCTTTTATATAGATTCTGTACTACCCACTAAATTGTAGATATCATCTCCATTTTACCTCACATCAACCCCTTCCACGTATTTAATCAAATGTGTGATCTATAATTCATCTTCTTATAACAGTTTTATATATAGAAAATTTATGAAAATTTGTAGCTATTTGTCGCTATAAGTCCCATCATTACTTTGACAATAATATTTGTTGCCCTGCTAAGAACGACACCTATATATATATATATCTCTCTCTCTGTGTGTGTGTGTGTGTGTGTGTGTGTGTGAGTAACAGGATGGATGACCTCATGAAGTCCTCACCCTTAGGTTGGGGACACTGAAAAATAGCCTCTCTTCAGGTTAACACCCTGAAGGGGGAAGGCTGCGTACATCCGCCCCACCCCCCCCCCCCCCCCCCCCCCCCCCGACCCTGCGTAGGCGGGAGCCCTTGAGGCACTGGGTATGTTCCTCTTTTTTTTATTTTATTTTATGTGTGAGTATATGTGTGTGCTCGCATGCACATAATGATGTTGGAAGATAGTGAGAGGGATACAGAAATGGAACAAAAATAATTTGAGAGCTAGATATGCAAACCATGAACAAAGTACAGCAATAAGGGTGTCACACAATGTGATGCGGGACGAAAACATGAAACCCGTTATTGAACATATTTAGATCTAAGGACCTCGGAATCCATAAAAAATGACAAAGAAAATGCTGGAGTTTCTGTGCTTAGAATTTATGGAATGAGGGCACAGTGACAGCTAGAGAGAATATATCATAAAACTAGAAAAACCCTGAAACTACAAGTTTACAGAAAAGCCTCAATAAATGAAAAGTAGCCTAAAAAATATATTTATTTGTCTCATTTCTATGTCTTTTACCCTTCTTCACCATGTTATTCCAAAGAATTACATGCCTATTTTGATTTAATTTTCATATTGATGGACTTTGAACGTGCTGAAGTGGAATGAATGAAAAGCAGTGCAGAACCAACAAAAATGAGCAAATCTAGAGATCACACATAGAAACACGACAATTTATGTGCGAAAAGGACCCACCAGGTTAAGATTCAGACATTTCATTCATTTTCGATCATTTACATGATGTAGTGCAAACAGAATGATCGGTCCAACCTTGTTTGCCCCTCTTGATCAGCCAGGGACCAATGAATCGGATTCCCTCCATTAACTTTTGAAACTCTGTCCAATCAATCAGCGTGCAACATAATTCAAATATAGGGCACAACTCTCTGTGAAAACCTTGTCTAGTTAGGATTTTGGGGTCTTTTTCCTATCTTCCATATTTTTTCCTCTCCTGAGCCGCCCCTAAGAACCAAGCTCAAGAAGGCAAAAGAGCACGTGGAAAGAACATGAGGGATCGCAGCAAAGATTGTGTCATCAACTATTGAGGTAGTCAACAACTTCATGAGTTTTCATTTCCTCTATCTTCTCTATTTTGTATTTGTAAGACTCTAATAGAGGTGTAGGCTTGTAATTTAGGGGTGAAAGAAAGTTGGTCATCTGGATCCCGAGTTTTACTTATTCGATAATGGCTATAGTTAAATGTTTTACCCACCCCTATGGGGAGATTTGGTTATTTATTTTGGTTTTTCTCTTATGTGCTTGTTGATTTTCGAATTCATTTGTGTAATGTATTGTGCTAGTTCCCTAGACTTTTGTTAACATGTTTTCATAAGCGATCACGGGTTATTGCTACACCTAACCCTTAGCACAACATGTTTCTTAAAAGTAAATTAACATTGAATTAGAAGATAAAAAAGAATTTATTAGTGTAATTGAGATAACCGTTGCAACACCTCGAATTATCAGATGGGGTTGTCCTTAGACTAATTCATTAACCTATGTCTAATTGAACGTTAGTCCAAGCTTATAGCTTGTAGGATAAATTCCTAATGTAATTTTCTTGATGATTCTTGTTACTTGGTTCCAAGATTGGCTAACATGAATTAACTCCCTAGTGCCTTTAGTTGATTGCTTACCTCTGGTATAACCCGTTTCTTGTTAATTTAGTTAATTACTCAAACATTGTGACAAAACCCAAACCAAAAGTGCACAAGAATAGGTTGACTTTAGCTTTATACTGATTTCCTATGGGTACAACTCATGCATATCAACCAGTAGATACGACGAACTTGTATGCTTGCAAGTGCACCGTTTTTTAACACATTAATTCAATTCAAGTCTTTGGCATCATTGCCGAGGAATATTTAGTCAAAGTTCAAAGTTGATTTTTATCATTGAGTGATTTTTTTTTTTTTTTAAATTTTCTTTTGCTTGTTTTTTCTGGTTTTTGGCAAGTAGTTTGATTCGAGTTGTTTTGCTGTATAGTGCATCCTTGATAGACATTCACTTAAGCCGTGAGTTGATTCCTTTTTACCTGAAGGTGCAGTTAACATTATCTTGCTTCAAATGAAACATAACTGAATCAAAATTGATCCCAAATCATGGTCGGTAACCCTTATCTGAAGGTGACGCAAGCTTTGGATAAAATTGGAGATCACTTTGTTCTCCAAACCCACATCACCCTTGGAATTGTTACCAAATTTGGGTAATGCAAACATCGAGAGAAGACCCTTGACTATAAACATACTTCCCACTTTATCTAGGAAACCGAATGGAAGCGTGTATGAGTACCTTGACACTTTTCTCAAGATTCGCAAAATATGTCATAATCAAGATATCTCACACGAAGTACTTCAACTATGTTCTTTTCCCTTCTCATTAAAAGACGTAGAAATGATGGCTCCAAAACTTGCCATAGGAGGAAGGCATAACTTCTGTTGAACTACAACAAAAGATTGGATCAAGTTTTACCCTAATGTCAAAACTATGGACATTAGAAAAGCCATAAGTAGTTTTGAACAAAACAATCATGAACACTTTCGTGAGAGCTAAGTTAGGTTCTAGGAGCTCCTTTAAGTCCATCCCCAGCACGAATCTCCCCAGTTGGCTTTAGTTTAGAATTTGTATGATGGTATGAGTATGTCCAAGAGGAAGTATTTAACCAACAAGACGAGAATGAGGTGTGGACTTTATTTTAGCACCCTAGTGAGTACTCCATAGATCAAGCCTCTTTGACCAAGGTAGTCAAGGGGAACACACAAGGTGTCTATAAGGAGGCACCAAACAAACCAAATGACATCAGAGCCAACATATATGTTGCCTATAGTCATTGAAAATGGGCCAGATAATTACTTTCCAAGAAAATCCTACAATTATTCATGCAGTTAACATCATTAAGTCATTGAATGATAGCAACCCTAGTGGTATTTTCTCTTGCATTGATCATGTTATTTTGTATTGTCCATATGTCTTATAGTATCTTGAATTTTTGCACGACCAAGTTTACATGGCATAGAGTTACTCAAAGTTCAACAGTCTGTTTTCAAACACTCACAACCCAGGATGGCAAAATCACCCAAATTTCTCGCTGAAGCAACATGGCAAGTATCACCAACCCATGAGAAAATAGATGTTAGTTACATGGGTAATGCACCCCCTCCCAGTTTCATAGAGAGCAATGGTGTGATTCTCAATATAACATGATAAAACAAGACCTCGTCTTGCTAACAAGCTGTGTCTGGGTACCCTTTCATAGCTAGCTTTATATAGGGACTATGGCCTTCTAGGCCACGACAGTTTGAGGCAATAACATGTATGTGATGCCCTTAGATGTTCTTAGCCACATGCAAATGCATTCATGCATCAACAAGTCCATAGCTTTTCTAGTACGCTCCGATAATCTTTGAAATTTTATCATGATGGCAATAGGTTATTGCAATTGCTTCTCTTAATTGAGGAACTCCTAGTAAGCGTGAGTCATCATCTTGTGTTAACTAAGTCCCTGCCCTTTGTATAAACTGCATGTTGCTTCTACCGATTAAATGGTCTAGTGAAGAGTTCAAATCACAATATGGTTGTTCTGCAACGACATCGGAGACGTTCGATGAACCTTATCGCTTAGAAGAAGGATAACTTCTGACAAAGTTTTGGGTGAGCCTACTGAAGAATCATTGTCAAAACAGGCTGAGGAAAATGATGAGAGAACGTGTTTTTATGTATCGCAAGTGAGCTATGTGCCGCTGGAAGTTCAGCCCCTAGCCCGTTCTGTTCTCTCAAGCACCCCACAAACTCCATGGTTTGTGAGACGTCCGCTACGACATCATCGAAGTGAACAATGAACCCCCACACATATTCCGCCAAGGAATGCAAACATAGATCATGCACTTCATGATCGGGAGATGGGGCGTAGGTACTGCGGCTGACTTACTAGGAAAACAACTCTTGATAAAGGATATCTCGGCTCTTGATTCAATGAAAAATGTAAGGAAATGCGGTACTTGGTGCAGTAAGCATAATCCCTTAAACCACCGAGTCTTTGAGCACAAATTGTGTCTGAAGCCTACCTGAGTGTCGCCCATCACTTCATCCCACAAGTTCGTTAAGCCAGATGTAGGTGCATAGCTCGATGTTGGAAAGTTCCCTCCCTTACTCTACCAAGGGTGGTTGACCCAAAAGGGAACCCTCTATGACAAAGTGTTAAACAATGATTGAAATTGTTAGGACGGAAACGGATGGGAGTTAGCGATGCGTCCCAGTCAGACGTGGAACACCCACAAGCCAGTCACTGATTTGCTCAAGGCATGGACCGATAGGAACATGGAGGGCAACGTAAGCCTGAATAATGGGCATTCTTGCAACTTGTGGGGGTGATAAGAAGAGCATGTCATTCCAACAAGTTTGACACATCTTTTGGCTTGAAGCGTCAGCCTTAAAGCCCCCTATTTGGTCCTTCTTCAAATGCGGGCCAAGGAAACTAATTGGTGGGATTCCCCCATGGCCTGCACCGTCGGTCGACCTTGATCTTCTGAGAAGGGTTCATATGAGAGCATACTTATCAGGACCAAAAAGATAATAAGCTATGCTTGAGTGAGGTGAAGCTAGAGGAAACATTAGTGGAGGGCTAAAACAATATTGACATGCAAATTGTTTAGGTGCATTACCTATATACTTGACATCTATGAAGGTACCCCTTAGTGATGTTGAGGGGGAATCTTTGAACATGCTTGTTGCCCCCCACCCCCAGCCTTTAAGATATGGCTCTTAATTTGGGGAGAGAATTTTCGTTTTACGAGCAAAACAATGAATTATTTCAATCACATTAAAAATCTATCTATAAGCTGGAGAACAAATTAGGATAATTGGAAAAAAAAAAAAACATTTAATAGGGGAGAGGAGGAGTGGCTGCCCTTTCATCTTCTCAAAAACCTAAAATGGTCAACCAGTTCAAACTCTAGTGAACTTAATCACGAGTAAGTTAAAGCTCAAGTGGGCGTAATCACGAGTAACTTAAGATTCATTGAAAGGGTTCACTACCTGAGCCCACTCTACCATATCCATTAGTCCTTATGGGACAAAAGGGATAGAACTACCCAAGAAGGAATGAGCTTATAAAACTATTTCATGGAAGTGAAAAATTAATCTACCACTGATTGGAAGTATCAAACGTGTTTCAATATATGTAAATTTTCTTAAGGACCTCTGTCTGGAAACAATGTATGTGTAATTATAGTTACCACCCAAATTTAGACATCCTGAGACCTTCATGGTCCCTTTTGTGAACATAGAGCACTATTCTGGCTGTGCTCTTCTATATCTGGGATTGAGAATCGATCTCATCCCACACTAGAATTTTCAAGAATTAGGTATAGGATATCTTAATCCAACTAGCATAATGTTGCACTTGGTAAATAGATCAAAGAGGTGACCTTTAAGGGTTTCGGAAGGTGTAATTGTCCAGGTGGTAAGTTCATCTTTCCAGTCGACTTTATTGCACTTGATATTGACTTCACTCCTCAACTGAGTAACCACATTCCCATCATTTTGGCCTCCCATTCTTAACAACAATAAATGTCGTGATTCATTTTACCACATGAGTGCTAGAGGTTTGGTAAGCTCAAGGTCAAGTTGAACATGTCAATTACTGCTACGCATGACTTGGAGTCCTATATACTCAATGTGAGTAGTTGAGTTAGTTTCATCTGATTCTATCAAAGGTGGTCCATTAAGTCACGAGCTTGCTAGTTTGGATGGCTGTGTGATTGAGGATGACTCAATCACTTTATGTGATGTTATGAGAGTTGTGACATAAGTTCGATTTTCAAACCACTAAGGACTCTCTCTAATGAGCCCGCAAAACCTTCCATCCAATGTTCACCGTCTTTGGAACTCAACCCCCTCCTATCCACCCAAAAGTAGATGTTCATAGGAACTTATAGCACCTTAGCTTCCATTATTACAGCTGATCTGTCTAAGAATCGAGAGTTAAGGTTGCTTGTCCACTGGTCGAATTAGGAAAGAGTCTAGGCGCTAGTAGCAAAAAAAAAAAAAAAAAAAAAAAAACCCAACTTTGCATAGTTTTGTCAAGAGATTTGATTTGGTGTATAATGGGTCAATTAACTCTTCATGTGTATCTAATGTTATGATTTTTTTAAATAAGAAACATAGATCAATGTTTCCAATCCATCCATTTGAGTTTCTAGTGTTCTAATTCCTCCATTAACTTTTCGGCTACTTGTCCTGCATCACTTTGTGATTTTCAGCTTTGCAAACTAGTATGCCACAAAGTTAAGCTCCCTTCAGGAATGAACATAACTAATGTTGTGAAAATTCAAAAGACGTATAATTTTATTTTGAAGGAAATTCCACTTTCAAAGACATGAATTTGATATGTTAACTAGTTAATTTCAATTTTTGCTATTCAAAAAGTTGGATTACAACATATCAACTTTTTAAGAATGTCTTTTTGATGAGAAATAGAGATCTGAAACCAATAAGTCTTTTTATGCGAACGGTGTACAAAACATGCATGTAATAATTTATGGATATGTGTATCCTAATGAATTTTAAGTATAATACCTCAAGTATTGGAAACTTATTATGTGTGAAATTTTACTTCTAATGGCTTAAATGTTCAGCTTTTGCATACTTCTGTTGGATCATGAGCTTTGCATTTTGGAAGAATATAAAGACATTCATCTTCCAAAGAACAAATCTAGATTGGGATCGAATTTCGGACAACAAACAAATCTAGATTGGGATCGAATTTCGGACAACAGCAAATTAAAGGGAGTGACATGGATTTATGTACTACTTCGTCCTTCTAGAGCTTTAGTACGTCAATGTTTAAAAAATCCATTTTATGCTCATTCACCAAATGTCTACTTGATGTAGACCTTCCCAATTGTAGTTGTTGCCTCCTCCACGAATTGTCATCAAATGAAATGTTCATAGGTCCCTGACAAGAAAAGCCGAGTCTAACTGTTAGTAATGTAGATCTTATAGATTTAGGTGGGTGTTTCATCGCCTTTTTTCTCAGCGCCAATTGTATCTTAGGACTCCATATAAGCAAAACATTTTTGCAATTATGTTTACCCTTGACATTTCTGCAGAAAATAGGTGACTACTCCAGCGAAACATTGTTATTGAATCAGACTATGCTTTTGCGGTCTCCTTGATTGTTTTCCTACCCACCTGCCCATGAAAACGGAAGTTTCTCTTGAACAAGATCCAACTTTATTGTTCAAGTTTATCAGTTTTGTTGATACCCATAGAGAGGCTAATTTTTTAGCAGACTATTCTACAAAGCTAGGGTTCAAAGTTTGGGCCTCTTATAGCTTGACATTGATCATGGTGCACCTCTAGTCCCATTTATGTTTCATATGTCCCTTTCTTTGGTTCCTCAGACCTTTGAATTCTTAGAGTAACTTTAAGCTGTTGAAGCGAGAGTGCAATGAGTGATCAAAATAAAACTCTTTATTACAATTAAAGTGATATCGTTACAAGAACAACTAAAAACAAATGATATAAGGAAAAGAATGATTCGAAGAAATTTTCGCTCCGTGGAGAATCCACCACCCTAAGTCGTTTATGCCCCTACAGTGGTACAATGGGATGAATGGCATTCCAATCCCCAAGGTTAACACGACACCTGCCTAGGTAGTATACTTCAAGTAGATGAGTTAAAGTATGCCCCAATTTTCTCAATAATGGATTAGATAAGAATTGTATTTTAGAGAGAAAGAAACTAGGAAGAAGTAGTGTTTCCAACAATCTTTTGTGCATTGAACAAACCCTAAGGTACGGTATTTATAGAGGAAAAACCTTGCATGTTAAGAAAATGATCATGTCTAAGAATTCAGCTACAATAAAGAAAGTGGCAATTATGGGAGAGCCTAAAAATCCAGCTGCAGTTATGGATAAAACGGTTTTATGGAAAGAGCGGGATTTGATGCAATCAAAACGCATACTCGAGCTTGAGCTTGTTGCCTCGAGCCACGAGACCTGAAGTATGGACAGCCCCTCGAGGTCAGCTAAGAGACACCTCAAGCTTAAACCAAAAGCTTCGAGCATTTCTTAAAGACAAGAACTCATCTCGAGTTTATTTACGACAGCTTAAATAAAAGCAATGATCCTAAAAATAAAAATTCAGGCTAAAAAAGTTCACATCATACCACACCATGTGGCCTACCATGCCCACTCTAGGCCAAAAAGACTTTATCAAGTACGATAATAAGGGGGTATATAAATAAGACTCTCTATCTCTAGATTTCCTATTTGGGCTTGAGATACTTTCACAAAAAAATCAAAATTGAATTAAATTATCCCAAATTCTAACATGAGATTGCCCCATTTGTAATTACTAACAATAGAAAATTGTACAATAGAACAAAGTAAAAAAAGAGAAGTTAACCCATGAAATCGCACCAAAAATAATTAACCCCTAAAGAGAAGTTAATCCATAAGTCCAAGCTAATTTTAAACCAAATAACCGAGTCTCAAATCATAAATAACTTTCACGTTAATTATTAATCGTCCAACAAGCTCTTGTTAAACTGTCACCTATACATCTTGCTAATTTTCCCATGTGTTAAATACGAAACTAAACGCGCCGGCGCGTTTCTTTCTTTCTAACATCCGACTCTTGCATCTCTACCGTCCTCTGAGATGCCCCCACGCTGAATACCTCCAACGGCTGCCTCCACGTGATCAAACAATGTGGAAATGTCAAAAGCGTGAGAAACAGAAGCCGGTTACTTTACAAGGATAAGACCGACGTGTCCGTTTTTCACTGATGGGCGGCTAGATGTTAACACGGAGAGGGTCCCGCGGCGAATTTATAAAGCTTTTTTTAACCATTTAAATTTTAGTTGTAATTTCAAAAAATTATTTAAATTTTATAATTTTTAAAAAAATAAATAAATTTTATAATATTTTTTAATGCCGCATCTTAATGTTAAGGATATTACTATTCCTTAATTTTTGATAAAGTGGTGTGTAAAAAATATTTTTTAAGTTTAAAATTTTTATGCATTTATAATTTTTTAAAATTTAAAATATCATCTTAACATTAAGGATATTAATATTCATTATTTTTTGATAAAGTGGTATGTACAAAGTATTTTTAAAAAATATAGATTTATATTTTTGTGTATTTATAATTTTTTTAAGTTTAAAATATTTTAAAATAATTTTTTTGATAACCAACTATTCTAAAATTATTTAACATGTAAATTCAATTTTTTTTAAATTATTAGTTTTTTAAAAAGCTACATCAATAAAAAGTAATGAAAATTAATAGCATTAACTTTAAAGTTGGTATTAAAATGTTTTATAAACTTTAGATTATATTTTAAAAAAGTACAAAATTTAGATAATTTTTTTAAAAATTTATCTAAAATTTAGGCGATTTTCAATTGAAAAAAAATCAAGATTTAAAAACTAAGTTTCAATTTATATTCATTTGAGTTGGCATTCATATTTAATTTGAATTTCATTTCATTTCGTTCTCATTTCAAAATAATAGAAAACTGCAGCCTGCACCATTTCATTTTTTTTTTTCTCTCTTTTTTTTTTATTTATTTATTACCGAAAGCCTGCATCAATCATATTCAAAGTAACTAAATATAATTATATAAGCAAAGGGCAGCATAAGGAAGATGCATCACAAGAATAAAAAAAAACAAACAGGAAAAAAGAAAAGATAAGCAAATGGCAAAGAGATCATTGTCATCATCATCATCTAACATAGAGTATACTTCTTGGGTAATCCAAATCCGGAATTTCTTGGAGGATGAACTCGACGAAGAGGATAATACAACAGTATGTGTCTTTAACGTGTCTAAAACGCTCCTTCTCCACAAGCCAGAGGCTTACACTCCTCAGTTCATCGCCCTTGGGCCCTACCACCACTGGCGTGAGGACATGTATGAGATGGAAAGGTAATGAAAAAATTTCATGTCAAGCACTATCTCTAGCATAAAGAATTGATGTCTAAGATCAAGATATAAACCCAATTGAGGCATCATCATAAAGCCTAATAGCATTATAGTTGGAGCATGTAACAAGACTGTCACATGAATCTCTTCCAGGGTATTAACTCCAACATGTTACTTTTGTTGACATACTCACATAAGGAATTTTCAACAGGTACAAACTTATTTGTGCTAAGAGAGTACAACATCAGTACTTCCATGGGTTGGGATTTCAGGCCTTAGTGCACGAGCTCCTCAAAGAAGAACAAGACATCCGAGGTTGCTACGATAAGTTCCTAGACATGGATGGGGAAACCCTAGCTTGGATGATGGCTATCGACGGCCTCTTCTTGCTAGACTTCCTTCATATCTTTGTCAACAAAACTCAAAGTGTCCTCGCCTCCTCTGCTAGGATGTCATACTTGGTTGGCACCACGGGGAGGAAACTAGCCTACAATTTAATCCTCAAAGACATTTTCATGCTAGAAAACCAAATCCCAACTTTTGTTCTCAAGAAAATCCTTACTATCCAATGCTCATCGTCTAAGTCAGCACACAATTTGTTGCCCCTAATGTTTCTGGGCCTGTGTGCAGAGCTCTCTCCTCTAAAGCTCAAAGAGAATTTCCCTCCTGAAAAGGTCCATGAACATACTCACTTGCTTGATCTCTTGTACCACATCATAGTTCCGAACTCAAATGAACAAACACAAGATGATTTCTCAATAAAATCTAGCAAGGTAAGTGAAAAGGGAGTGAATAATGTGTCATCTTTTGATGAAGAGGACAAAGAAGTTCTCAAAACTACTTGGGAAACTGCTTCTAAATTTAAGGTGATACAAAAACTAAAGGGTGTATTGACGACAAGACCTATAAAAGTCATGCTAACACTACCCGCTAAGTTCATCTCTAAGTTGCCAATAGTATCCGTCATAGCACCCATGTTGGAGAGCTTGCTGCCATTCGGTCACAAAGAGAATGCAAACTCTAATAGTGCAAATTCAAGTAAGGGAGATCAAGAAATGGCTCCTTTGGTCGAGGAAATCATGATTCCTTCGGTATCAGAACTATGTGATGCAGGTTCTTCCTTCATTTCTTTTTATTTCCTTTTTTTTAATTCATTTGGAATTTGATATGTTAATCAATGATTAGGTTTTCACATTAGAGTTGTTCGAAAAAACAAATCAAGCATTACACTCCTACTAAACATAATTTGTTTAAGGAAAGAACCTAACTTGTCTTATACATAGACCTCAAACCAGCACCATGGATGGAGATGGCCAATGAGTTGACCCTAGTTGAAACTATCTTGACTTATAAGTATAGATGGATATACGAGGACTGACAAGTTAAAACTAGCGAGTCGAGTGAGAAGCCACAAAAAACTCCAACCTGACTCATGTTGACCCTAATCGGCTTTAAATGCATGTGTCGAACTAGGTTAGATCCAGTTTTGCAAAATCAAAATTCATTTCTGAGTATTGCCAAAAAAAAAAAAAAAAAAAAAACACAAAATATAATTTAATAATACCCATTGATAATATGTTAGAGTCAAAATATTTCTGTCATTTTTAAATAGGCTATTAGATCAATGCTAAATAAAGTTCAATCAATGTTAGTGTGGATAATCTTAACCGGACCAGATTAGTTATTGTTATAGACATGAGACTAAAAGTTTTCAAGGATTTATCCAACCTAACTAATAGAGGTAGGTCAAACCTTGTCAGATCAAACTAGTCTTCCCGTTAATCCCCCTAGTTATCCACAGTAATAGAGACACAACCCTAAACTAGGTGAACTTTCAAAATTTGGTTGTTGTTTGTCGTCTTTATTTTGGTTTTCCTCTCTCATGTAGCCTCTTGCATTTTAAATTCTTGATCTACTAAAACGAAATTATGTGCAATGCAGGTGTTCAATTTTGCCCCGCCACGGGAAATATTTCCACTATACGCTTTGACAAGATGCGACGAAAATTCTACCTCCCTGTGGTTCATTTAGATTGCAATACTGAAGTGATTATACGAAACTTGGTAGCTTATGAGGCTTCAGCCATATCCGGACCCTTGGTTTTAGCTCGCTACATGGAACTAATGAATGGGATAGTAGACTCTGTAGAAGACGTAGAGATTCTTCGTCAGAATAGCATCATCATAAGTCGTTTGAAGAGTGATAACGAGGTTGCTGAGCTTTGGAATGGGATGACAAAGGCCGTCAGATTGAGCAAGGTTCCTGTCATTGACAAGGCCATACGAGATGCCAATGTGTATTACAACAACACATCCAAGGTCAAGTTAATGAGGATGATGAAGCTTTATGTGTATGGCTCGTGGAGAATACTCATTGTGCTTGCATCTATCTTCCTCCTAGGGTTGATGGTCATGCAATCTTTTTGCTCAATCTATAATTGTCCTCGTTTCTATGGCTCTGATGATAAAAATGATTGATTTTGTGTATGTGCTTGAAAAAATGTTACTTGTTCTATGTTAAGTCATATTCAATTATTATGTATCACATTCAAAACTTTACAGTGAAATTTCATTTATTCTAATTCTGAAAGGAGGTTTAGACCCCGAAGGCCGAATTCTACCAATTCTTCATCAAAGCTTATCCTAATCTCCGCCAGCTCTTTTCTTTTTAACAGAAAGGGAATGGGACAAAATGCCGAGATCACTTGTGATCCAGCTTGAGAACCATGCCGAATCTCTCTACCATTTTCTTCTGTATCACTTTGGCTATATTCATTATTGATTATGTATGAGATCTCTTTTTCATGCGATATAGTTGTGTCAATTTTCAAGGATATTATAACAAATTGATCGTTTTTTATGTGCATTCAATTTGCTCAACTTCATTAAGTCTATGTGGATAGTTAATTCAAACATCAGTAACTTCTTTGTCTTATTTGCAATGAAAGAAAATATTATGGAAAGAAAATGAAAAACAAAAACAGTTAAAGGACTTCCATTTTCCGTTGTTTGATAGTAAAGGAAAATTTACAGAAAAAAATCCAATTGAGCAAAAGGAAAAAGAGTTGTTCACAAATGTAACAAGTAAAATTATCGGTATTTGACCAAAAACTCAAAACAGATAGGTAGCTATGCTACCTAACTCCCGTTCTTTAATTTGAACATTTGTTGGTCCTCACCTAGGTCCAGTTAGTTTTAATTAATAAATACAAATTAAATCTTAAAACAACGATGTAACCGAAAACTAAGGTGGATTTGAAGTTCAATCTAATAATGGTCCATATTGTTTATTGTGCTATTCTATCTATTGTCAAGTCTAGTCTGAGTTTTATTTAACGGCTGCGTTTATAATATCACAATTTTGATTCATATGGGAACCAAACTAGATTGATAAAATTAATTTTAGAATTGAATGTAGTGACATTATGTGGTTCAATATTTGAATCAAGTTCCATCTTTTTTAAGGTAATGAACATAAAGAAAAACTAGACTAGATCAGAAAATTCTGTATAAGACCGAATCCCACTAAATATTATGATATTGGGTATTTCATCCTTGATTTGGACATAGTTTTAAGCACGTTATTCACGGGTGCTCGAATATGAAAGCTCGAATCAGATAGAAATGAAGACTAATAAAGGTTTTAATATATGAGCGATGGTAGACCAAACTGAATAATATTGCTAGCGTTTGCCTTTAGACCAAATTATCTTATCTAGTATGAATTTCTTATAGACCAATATAACATCTTAAAATGGCTCATCACTCTAAACCTACTAGATCCGACTAGATATTAATAAAGTTCCAAATCAATCATAAACCCCAAATTAAGCAACAGCTGAGTCTGATCCTAAACCAAATAACTTTGGTTTATTCCTCCTCGGGAATATTAATGTTGAGTTCAGTTGGGCAAATTAATAAGATTGCTCCAAGTGCTTATTAATTCCTTCCCCCACCAAAAAATCATTTTCCTCACTTATTTGAAAGGAAAGCAACTTTCCTGAAAACAACTAAAATCCCCCACAACTATACACGCCATTTGTTTCCTTTATATTTTTCCTTTCATTACAAACAAAAGAAAATTACTTATCAAATAAGTCTTTTTCCCCATGATGTTTTCTTCAGTCTAACCATAACCTCAAATGTTATTATACAACAGATAATATGTAACACGCCACCGCCTAGTCATCATTCGGATCAAATGGAAATATCAAGGAATTATTAGATTGAAGTATAAGATTATACGTAGTTGCATATCTTATAGGGTAATATTACAACCAAAGCAAAATTATGATGGTCAGAGTAAGATTATTGTTTCGTTTAATGTTAGATCTGGCACTAACGTGGATGGGCCAACAAATACAAAATCCAAGTGTTCATCTTAACAGGCAGAGCCAACTACTGGAATTAAATCTTGTCATCAAGCATTATCTTGAATTATGACTGTGTTAAACTCCAATTAATAATTATAAATGTAAGTCCAGTAAGAAGTCTTATTTTCGAATTGCTAGAGAAAAGATATTGATATGTTTCTATTTCTTAACTGGTTTTAGGATAAAACCCCAACTTCAAATATATATGAAACTCGTAAATGCTAACTCCGCAGATCAAGCAGGAGATCCAGTTACAAGATTCGAACATTAGATGTTGAACTTATTCTAGTATTAGATACTTAAATTGTCAACTATAGTATAAATGATCAGATATTTGAAAGACGTGATTGATTAAAGAGCGGGTAGCATGAGAACAACTTGTGAAAAAAATGATAGGGACACAGTTTTGTTAAAAAGGTTCAGTTCAAGAGTGTGTCATATAATGATGGCTTATTTAATTGAACTGAAATTCTTGATGCAAATATTGATAGCCAATCTCAACAGATCCTAACTTGCCTATCACGGCCTTTCAATAAGTTTATACTAGATACATCGTGTAATAGTGATTACTCGACATGTGAACGGATGAAAGTACAGTTCTAGAGGAAAAGGTGTAACAAGAACTAAGGAAAGAATCCATTTACTGTAAATATCTATTTTAGGAATTAAGAACCTCAAGAGGTTATGATAAAATATGAGTCAAAATACTTTTGTCTCTTTTATAAAAGCATCGGACATTAAAATTTAATCGGAATTACCATGGTACTTAGATACTATAATTGCCAGAATGGAAAGCCAACAGGACGAGGTACTTGATATCCTGTCCCCTATAGCTATGACTGATAGGTAGTTCACTAGTGTTCCGGTGAATGGGTTTTCAGTAAGGGTATTAGGAGATAGTATTTTAAGTCAACGAATTTAGTTTTTGATTTTAGTAACTATCTTATTGTACCAATTTATTCCAAAATTTGATTTCTATTTGTTATTTGCTTCAAAATAGTCTTTTAGTTATTTTTCTAAAAAAATAGACAAATGGCTCTATAAATAAAATACTTATTTAAAAGGTATATTGGTAGTAGTTGACTTATTTTAATCAAAACTACGTTAATGGCGATTTTTTAGTTTAAGGTAAGCTAGGCTGTGTAACCATATCAAAGAAGAATTTTCAAAAGCCATATAATGTTACAAATTAATAAATTTTACTTGTAATATATTCTGGGCGTGGGGAAAATATCTACAATGCTTGGCGCCTAATTTACTTCCAGCAGTATTTAATTTGCTTATTACATCATATGGGCTCAAATTTAAAAGTAACACTAAGAAATTAAAATGTATTACAAGTAAAATTTATTAATTTGTAACATTCCCTCCCTCTTGAGAAGCTTCTTGTCCTCAAGAAGTGAAGCTCGGAAATAGGCTCTTCAAGAAGTTGTGGTCCTCCCATGTTGTAAAGTTCTCATTTAAGTTGCTCCAAGCGACTAGGACTTGGTGAATCTTCCTGTTGTTAAGCTGCAGTACCCGTTCGGACTTGACAGAATTCCATTGTTGCAAAAGGACTCCATTTGCTTCAGCTACGGGCGGCTTTTGAGTCGTATCAGCATGTCTCTTAACCTACTTTGTAAGGAGGGACACATGAAACACGGTGTGAATGTAAGAATGCGATGGTAAGTCGAGCTTGTATGCCACATTGCCAATTTACTCCAGAATTTTGTAAGGACTGAAGTAACGAGCACATAACTTGACCTTGCGTCGGACAGCCACAGTTGACTGCCTATAGGGTTGCAATTTAAGATAGACCATGTCCCCAACGTCATAGCTCTTGTCTACCCTCTTCTTTTCCGCATAATGCTTCATTCGAGCCCGAGCTTGTTGGAGATTGTCCTTAAGCGTTTGCATAATCTGCCTCCTCTGCTGCACAATTTCAGTGGCTGCAGAATCAGCAGCTCTCGGTTGTCATAACATCATAGGAGAAGGTGGAAAATAGCCATACAATGCTTAAGTGCCAATGGATGTGTGGAAGTGTGTATTGAACCAAAATTCGGCTAGAGAAAGGCAACGGTTCCACTCTTTGGGCCTTAAGAAGACCATACTCAGGAGATATTGCTCCACACATTGGTTGACTCGTTCGGTTTGGCCATCCGTTTGAGGATGGTAGGAAGAACTAAGAGCCAACGTGGTTCCCATTAGCTTAAACAATTCCCTCCAAAAGGTGCTTCTGAAGATTTTGTCTCAGTCTGACACGATGGATTGAGGCAATCCATGTATCTTGTAGATGTTGTCGAGGAAGAGCTTTGCCAACTTCTCAGCAGTAACGGGTAGAGCAAGAGCAATAAAATGACTATATTTGGTGAAACGATCCACCAAGACCCATATGACCTCTTTGCCTTCGGATTTCGGTAGCCTGTCAATGAAATCCATACTAATGTGAACCCAAGCCCCGTCCGGAATGGGAAGAGGTTGATGAAGTCCCCTGTATCGAGGATCTCCCAATTTCGTTTGTTGGCATACTTCACAAGACTTCACATAGTCGCTTACATCTTTTTTCATGCTCGGCCATGCGAAATATGCTTTCATTAGTTGGTAGGTGCCTTCCACACCCTCGTGACCTCCCCAAGAAGCATCGTGTGAGGCTTGGATGACCTGGTTTCTCAAGTCAGTGGCGGAATCGGCATATAGCTTGCCTTGGACCCGGAACAGCCCATTCTGTACTGTCAGCTCACTATTTTCTGCAGCAGATTTTGCGTCGGTTTTGAGCACTGCAGCAGCTAGCTTTTCTCGAGCAAATGGATCTCCCTCGTAGGACTTGTGTAGCTCTTTGACCCAAGAAGGAATTACCATAGAAATGGCTGAGCATGAGCCCGGAACAGTGTCCTCAAAATGCCTTGACAGTGCATCTGCAGCTGCGTTTTCTTTGCCACTTCTATACTCGATGTTGTAATCAAGGCCTAACATTTTCATCAAGCCTTTCTTTTGAATTCTTGACACGATCTTCTGTTCAAGGAGATGTTTGAGGCTTTGGTGATCCGTCCGAATGGTGAATTTGTGACCCTCCAAATAATGCCTCCATTTTTCAACGGCTAACAGAATCGCAAGGTACTCCTTTTCATAAGTCGACATCGCCTGATGTTTGGGACTTAGACCTTGAATTAAATATGCAATAGGCCTTCCTCTTTGAGAGAGAACAGCCCCAATACCAATACCACTTGCATCGGTCTCCAAAACGAAGCTTTCGGTGAAGTTCGGCATTGTCAAGACCGGTGCTGCACACATGGCGACTTTGAGGGCTTCAAAAGCGGCCTGAGACTTCTCGTTCCACCCAAAGGCATCCTTCTTCAAGAGCTCCGTTAAAGGTTTGGCAATGGAACCATAACCTTTAATAAATTTTCGATAATATCCTGTCAACCCCAAGAAACCTCGCAATTGCTTCAAGGTGATCGGAATTGGCCATTCTTGCATTGCTCAGATCTTGTTTGGATCAGTAGCTATTCCCTCTGGTGAGATGATATGGCCCAAATATTCGAGCTTCCTTTGAGCAAACGAACACTTGGACAATTTTGCAAAAAATCGGTGTTGTCGCATCAAGATGAACACTTGCCGGAGGTGTGTGAGGTGAGCTTCATATGTGGAGCTATAGATCAGTATATCATTGAAGAAAACCAGCACCGAATTCCTCAGATAAGGTTTGAAGACATCGTTCATAGCCGCTTGGAAGGTGGCCGGAGCATTTGTTAAACCGAAAGGCATAACAACGAACTCGAAATGGCCATGATGAGTTTGAAACGCGGTCTTGTAAATATCTGATTCGAGAACTCATATCTGATGGTATCCTTGCCTTAAGTCCAACTTGCAAAAGAAGCACGCCCCATGAAGCTCGTCAAGCAAGTCATCTATGATCGGAATCGGAAACTTGTCTTTCACGTTTAAAGTATTCAAACGGCGATAATCTATGCACATTCGGGCTATCCCATCCTTCTTCTTAACGAGGATCAAGGGTGAAGAAAAAGGACTTTGGCTCGGTCTAATGAAGCTTAACCGAAGAAACTCCTCCACTTGTCTCTTTATTTCGGCCTTTTGGCCATGAGGATATCGGTATGGCCTAATTTTGAACGGATCGGCATTTCCCCGTAAAGGTATGGCGTGATCCACACTCCTTTGAGGGGGAAGACTTTTAGGCTCCTCAAAGATGTCTCTGAATTCGTTAACCTAGCCTTGAACTTCCGGTAACAGATCCGGTTGCTCCACTCCCGAACTGAGCATGAACAATTGCCCAATCCATTGAATTGCCTTCTTCTTAATTCCACCTTGCACATCCTTTGCCTCGATCAATTTGAGCTGAGCTTCCTCGTACATGCCTTGCAAGGACACCTTGGTGCCATGAACTTCAAAGGCCTGGTCATTTTGTCAAAATCAAAGAAAACCGGGTTGAAGGTCCTCATCCAATCTACTCCAAGCACCATGTTGCAACCACCCAAAGGAATAACTTGGAAATCTAAAGTGAAATGATGGCCTTGCATAGACCAAGGGAAGGCTATGCATTTGTTTTGTGTTGTTAAAGAGTTCCCATCAGCTACCATGACCGCCAACGGGCGAGTTTTCGTCACTCCGTGCTTGACCTTCTTAATCAGCTTTGGGTCAACGAAACTGTGAGTGCTTCCACTAGCGATGAGGATGATAATGGAGTGTTTCCCAGCCCGTCCCTTGATTTGGATCGTGTTATGAGCTCCACTTTCGGTTAGAGCTTTCATGAAAATTTCGACCTCATCATCGCTTGAGTTTCCCTGAGAAATGCATTCGGTTTCCTCCAATTCTGCATCTGATTCGGTGCTGTCAGCATCTTCAGGGACTCGGACTCCTTTTGCATACATAAGTGCTTGTGATTTGCACCTATGTCCGGGCTGGTATAGTTGGTTGCAACGAAAACAAAGCCTTGCTGAAATTCTATCACTGTTTTTACTGTTGAAGCTCTTGTTCTGCTGCTGCAGCTGTCTCGGTTTGCTGCTGGTGTGCTGCTTCCCTTTGTTATATGAAGGGACTTGAGTTGCTTCTATCAACTTTGCCTTGTTGTATGCGATTGACAAAGTCTTAGAGCCAATGGCTTTCACCATGTTTTTGATCCTAGGCTTAAGCCCACTCACAAAGCACGATACATAATAGGATTCGGTATCTTCGGGAGCATGGTCAGAACGGACATCAAATTGGCTCTGAAATTCTCGAATCTGAGCGTGTACTCTCTCACGGTTGATGTTTGGACCAGCTTGTTAAAGCTATCCACAACATCGGTAGATTCTCCTTCCCCATATCTCTCACACATCTCTTCTACGAATTGGACCTAGATTAGGTTTGGATTTCAACAAGCTGTAATACTAAACTTCGAGATCTCCATGTAAGTGTACTGCTGCGAGTTGGAGCTTCTCCTCCTCTGGTATGTTGTAGTATAAGAAGAACCGATCACATCTCCTTAACCATGACTCCGGTTGCTTTCCATCGAAAGGGTCGATTTCCACCCTTGGCTGCCTGTACGAGCCACTTCTACCAAGAAGAGTGTTGTCATTAGTCTCGGTTCTTTGCTGACAAGGTCTCTCCGGTGGTCGAACAACATGTTCCACCTCTTCGGTTGCCACATTTGGGTGAAGAACAGATCGCCAAGGCTGACTGTCTGTAGGGACGATTGCTTCCATTACTGACCAGAAAGACACTAAATTCTCATTAGTCTCATGGTTTGAGACTTGAATTGGACTTTCCACCTCAAGCTCATGTTGCATAGGCTGAGATTCAGCTGACCTGATGTGGGTAGATGGTCCAACATTCGTCTGAATCTCTAGTGTTTTACCCCGATCCTGCGCTGGTGCAGTGTTCTGATCTGCACCGGTCTGTTGCTGATCAGATCTCGGTTGAGGAAAGATCTGACTAGCTGGCTTCAAAATGGCATCAACACTTGATTCTCGTTGCTTGTTCATCTGGTCTTGCAAATTTTCAAGTCGTTTCTCCAATTGTTGCAACCAATCTTCCTTTTTTTCATCTTTTTCCACCAATAATTTCAGGATTTGCTGAATTCCTTCAGTTTGGCTTCGACTTTCACCATTTTGCTACTTAAGCTCAGCAAATTGTTGATCAAACTTGACTTCCATGTGTTGTATATGATCACGGACCTCATTGGAAGTATCTACATTCAAACCGACACCACCAGCCCCTGATATGGTCCGAACTCCATCAGCCATTTTGCTTTGCATTTTTACCAGCTTAATCAATGTTGTTGATTGATAAAACCTGGCTCTGATACCACTTGATAGCTTCCAAAATTAATTTGGAAGTCTAACCTTGTAGAAGAGAGTTAAAGATGAGAAAAGAATTGAATTAGATGAGAATAATAGAGAAGGGGATGAGAAATCAGAAATTCCTTTAGGAAGGAGATTGTATTAATTTTTTGGATGATCAAATTACACTTTTAGCTCTCAATTTATACACATTGGAATGTAAGAAATCAGACCTAAATAATCAGCTAGATATCCCGCCAATTTACCCTAGCTGTAATTGATTTTCCCGCCCACTGCAGGGTAACCGATTGCACAGTTTGGGCTTGGGTAAAATATCTACAATGCTTGGCGCCTAATTTACTTCCAACAGTATTTAATTTGCTTAATGCATCATATGGGCTCAAATTTAAAAGTAATACTAAGAAATTAAAATGTATTACAAGTAAAATTTATTAATTTGTAACATATAACTTTTAAGTGATACTTAATCTTAGGTCACATTAATCTAATATGATTCAAAAATTGGTTTGATATGTCTTATGCGTTCATTAAGTACTAAATTAATATCCGGTACGTGAATCACGTTAAATTAATGGTGACTGGAAGAGTCTTTAATAATAAAGAAAGTAGAACCATTATGCTGCTCGAACTTGTTCGTAAAATGTTTATGGAGTAGCAAAAATTCAAGAGAGCGGAAGCGATGAATATTTCAAGTGAGCTGCATGTGCAGAAGCTGCACTATTTTAGACAAAGGGGCGAGCGCATAGTCAAAATAAAAAAAGGAAACTGTGTCGCTTACTACAAGCTGACGTCAGCGACCGTTTTCGAACAACCCCCCCCCCCCCCCCCCCCTCTTCTCCCCCCAAAAAAAAAAATCACACGTGCGATGCGTGTATTGCTGATCAGCAGGTGCATTTTTTGGTTAGTTAAGTGCAGGTGTGGCCGTGAGTTTAATTAAGTGTTTTTAGAGTTTTGGAACCTAATTTTCTTCTATGACGAAAATCCTAAATTATTCTTACGGTTTTTTAAATTATTGTTTAGCATAACCTTTCTAAAAAAAAGTTTCGAAAAGGGTGAAGGAAAAATTTTATTCCGAAATTTTTACTAAGTTTAATAATTTTGGGAGCCCACCCTCCCTGTACTAGAAGAGGTCATTGCAAAGAAGATCTTGAGGTGTCAAGAATTTTTCTACTTAGATCACCAAATCGGAATCGGAATTCGCGCTTCAGGTATGTTTAAGTTAAATATTTGATATTTAATTTGTTTTTTCCCTTTATTTTGTTTATTTGACATACTATATCCATATGTTTTTATTGGATGTTTTTGTTTGACATATCATAAACTTAAATAGTTCAATTAAGTCAGGCTTTAGATTCAAAAATTAAGAATTTTAAATTTGTTTTCTATCGCGCCCGCTCAAGCTGGTCTGGGGAAACTTTTTGAAATATTGGCGTTTATTTTTGGCCCTTAGGCTTTTGGCTTGAGGAGAACATGTGCTAAGCAAATGGAGTTGCCATTTAATGCGACCAATGTGTTGCTTCGAGATTTTGACATCCTAGCATGTCGATCATTTCAGGATTTATATTTTGACTATTTTGAATATATGTGAGTCTTACAAACTATGTCCGCGATAGTTATTATGAGTTTTAAGGTTTTTTTATTATAAAATGAATGCCATAACATAGGGGGGTTATGAACATTGTAGTCTTTGTGCAGTCGTAAAATATTCAACATAATTCACTGCACTTAAAGTGCTCAACGTAAGTTATTTTTCAACAGAATAGAACTCGTTGTAAGTTCGAAAATATAAAAATGCAAAATGGTTAGGGTAACATACCAATCCAATGTTTCAGGGACATTCCCACCCTATGAAGATATGACCAATTTAACAAAATATATATAATAATGCAATACTTGTCCTTTTGCTTGTTTCTATGGGTGTGGAAAAATTACCTAATTGTATAGGGTTATTTAAGTTTTACTATCCCGACATTTTTTTAAAATAATAAAAAGACTTTTTGAATTAATAAAAAAGACTCCAAGTTTTTGCCTTTAATAAAAAAAAAAAAAAGCACCCTAAATTTTTGTTGTATTAATAAAAAGGCTCCCAAGTTTTTATATTATTAATAAAAAGTCCACTTTGCAGTATGATAGTATCATTCTCCATGGGTAGAACTGATATGTTAGCTGCTTTTTTATTAATGATACAGCAAAATGACAGAAATACCATTTCATAACTGCATTTTTAAAAAAATTATGTGAAAGAAGATGGTTTTCTCATATTACAACATCTTGAATTATATCCTAATAATGTATGAATAAGAGTATTAAAGGATATTTTTGTCATTTTATTGTAACATTAACTAAAAAACATTCTCGTATTAGCTCTTATAATGGAAATCGACGTCATCATGCAAGGGAAGAGCCTTTTTATTGATAAGATATAAAAACTTGGGGGCATTTTTATTAATTCAAAAAGGTTAGAATCTATCACAACACTCGGGTTGTGACGGGGAGGGATAGAGGTTTAGAGTTTAGATGAGAGATAGAATTGAAATAGAGTTTGGGATGAGAGAGAGAATAGAGAAATACAGAAGGGAAGTAGAGAGAATTAGAAGTTGAGAAGTATGAGATGTTTCAATAATTGTTCAAAGATGATATTACAAGCGGTTTACTCATCCTTTTATAGAGGAACTAAGACATGAAAGACTAACTAAGTACAGATGAAAGTACAATAAAAAATATCTAAGTAATCTAGAAAAATATAAGAAAATATCTAAAAATATTACTAGAATCAACTGGATGGTTCTTGGAAACCTGCAGAAGCTTCTAGAGGCTTTTGGACACAACCAAAGGGTTTTGGAAGGTTTCCAGAGGCTTTTGGGAATAGCTATCAGTTGGAAGAAATCTGGGCACTACTGTCGTGCCTTGGCTGTGACCAGAGGGACCATGACAACGTGGCGAGAGACTGGGAAATGTTGGGTCTGCTTGTGACCTTGACACTGTCATAAGTGTTGGGAAAAGATATGAATTTTATTGAAAAATAAACTCTGATGCCGACTAGTGGGTTCACAGTTCTAAACTATAATCGCAACAATAGGCGCCGATTAGAGCACTTAGAGTAGGAGACTCTTCTCTCTACCTAAGCCCCCGGTTGGAGAGTTACGTTCGTGACACCTCACGTATGAGAGTTCCTGGGAATAAGTTTATCTCTCTAAATCCTTTACCCTAATACTGGTTGTTGGGATGAATTTCAAAAATTCTCCCTAAAGTTTACGCAGTGGAACAGGTTTAGAATTCATAACTCTAAACCTAGGGTCGATTTAAAATTCTTAATTTTAAATTTACTGACTTAAATTCATAATTTAAATCAACAGATCTAAATTTTTAATTTAGATCTATAAGCCTTTTACTCTAATACATTCATAACAATACATAAACTTAAACAGGTATAATAACGAATACTGTAAATAAATAGAAAAGCGGAACGAAAAAAAGAAGGAAAAGAAGAACATACCTGGAATTGCTCCAATTATAAAGAATACAAAGAAAATCGAGAGCTCGCGATCTTCAACGCAATGACCTTGAATTGCATGGAGAGTGGGCTCCGAAAAATATTAAACTGAGGAAAGAAAAACTTCAACGGAAATTTTTCTTTCCAACTAGGTTTCCGAAACTTTTTTCAGAAACCCCAAAACATGTTTCGAAACCGAATACCAAACCACGGAATAAGCACCTCTAATTATGCAAAAAATCATTAAAATAACGATGTGGGACTGCTTAGTTGAAAACAAAACACGTCGTATCGTTTAAAAGCAATTAAAACGTTGCGTTTCATCGTCTATCTCACGCGTGCGTTGGCATGTCACTGTGTGCCACGTGGCACGCGATGATTCATCCGCGCCCAAAGGCGGGGATGCATGCCTTGGAAGCCTTCGCGCGCAACATGTGATTGGCTGCTGTGTTTATACATGGATTGTCGTCCTGTGTGATTTTTTTGCTTTTTTTTATTTATCTCATGAATAATGTTTAACAAAATTAATTTACGCATCTTAAGGATAAATAATTCATCTCATGAATTCTTTAATATTTTTCCAATGGGAATAAATATAGAGGCTTGTGCAGGGACCTCAGGGACAACTTAAATCTAGCTCCAAATAGGTTAAATTAATCATCCCATAAAATAATTTAATTACCATTTAATAAGACTTAATTTCACTAAATAAATCTCACGGCACTCCAGACTTAAATTATTTATTCGATATCTCCCTAATAGACTGTATTGATGACAACAATCCCTCCACTAGATGTCCATGACAAAGGATAAATATAACCACTACCATTATCCTTCTAACAGCTTCTCCATTAGTTACCGACTCGCCCTTCACTGAATAATTTATTTATAATTGAACATATTCACAGTATAAATTTCAAATGCCCAACACTTGGAATACTTTGGCCAAAGTTTCCGAACTATTCAAATATTTGCGAATCAACTAAGAGGACATCCGTATCTCGTAAGAGATTGTAGATTCCCTTTTGAATACCTAATCCTTGTCACACTTCACGCCGCTACCTCATGTACGTAGGATTTCAGTCATTCGTTTAAACCTTACTTATAGTACACCAAAGTAACTATGCTCTATGCACAAGTCCGGAATATCCTCGCTATTTAGAGTCGTCGTTCAAACAGTACAACGTGAATCATTCATCTCCGATAGTAGTGTAGAAATAAGTAACCCACATGGTCCAACTCAGTGTATCAATCTTATCAAGCACACTAACCTAAAACTTTTGGATCTCCATCCACATGACCAAGACAAGTCATCTAAAGTGTCACGTTATAGTCTTAACATACAAGTGGTCCAAACTTGTCTTTGATTACGAGTCTTTCAAACAACAATCCATGCCATATATTCCAAGTCTATCTGTGGCTTAGTCTCATAAACCACTTAGAACAAATATGTAAATTGTAGTCTGAGGACTACACCCATCTCATGGATGACATGCAGTATAAATACTCATATACACGGATTTAACAACGAAACACTGGAACGTCAACTTTATTTATTAATTAAAATAATATATCCAGAATAAATCTGGATTTTAGGACATTGTTCCTAACAATCTCCTACTTGTCCTAAATTCAATTTATGACAAAGTCCATACTCATCCCTTTTAAGTTTGAACCAAAAAGCCTACTGAGCCTAACCCATATTGAGCACAATTACTCTATTGTGAAGTCAGCAATACAATACTGCTTGACATTTCTCTCACTAATGGCTCCCACTTTAAGGGTAAAGACATGCTTAGACGTCGAACGTCTATCATATATATTTGACTGGAAGTCTTAAAACAATATGTCCAACTGGAACTAGCTCATCAGTTTGAAAGATCAGCATAAGATCTTTAGCTCTTCTGACGACCTAGAGAAAACACTTCACTACCACTTAATCTATTGGACCCAGGTTAGACTAACACCTGCTTACTATGCCATAGCATAGTAGAAATCAAGTCTTGCGCACAACATGGCATACTTAAGGCTCCTACTGCCAAAGCATATGGAATATTCCTCAATTGCTCCTCTTTTTTGAGATGTCCTAGAATACTACTCAAAAGAGAGAGGGACTCCACGCTATACCTTGACAACGTCTTGTCAATATAAGTGGCTGGAGAGAGACCCAACACCCTACTCTTATGACCTCGCAGAAGCTTAATCCTAAGTGTGGAGCTGGCTTCTCCTACGTCCTTCAAATCAAGCTATCCTGACAACCAAACCTTTACAACTAATGATACCCCTACATCATTCTCATTGAGTAGTATATCGTTGACATATAATACTAAGAAAGTTACTACTTTCTCTTAATATCATTTGTACACGCATGATTTGAGCAACCGAATGCACAAAACTAGAAGACTTAATTGCTTCATTGTGGCTAAAAGGACCAAATTCAATTCCACAATCAACCACTAAGGCTCCCGCTATGAACCTGTCAGGTGTCCTGAGAATTCTCCCACCACATCTAAGCTCTCATGTACCTAGAAAAATCTCATTCCTATTAGAAGATGCATCTACTGCATCAACTATGTCTTAAGCTGTGTCTAGCTGTTCAGAATTATTGTCATTTTCCTTTAATACCATTTTGTTTTTGTTTTTGTAGCTGACTTGCAAAATGCTTCTCTAAGTATTTTATATTGTATTTAAAAAAAATAAAAAACTTTTAAATCATAAAACTGTAGAAAAAAAAATGGTCCTTGTTCCTTTTATTTGCAACACCATTCTGCTGCGGTGTAACTAGAGCAGAAAGCTGAGATCTTATCTCATTTGCACTTTGGAAATCCAAAAACTCACCCGAAAAATATTCATCACCTCGATTTGATCAAAGTGACTTAATTTGTTTACCTAATAACTTTTAAAATTTAACTTTCTACTTTTTGAATTTCTCCAAAATGTCCGACTTATGTCTAATCAGGTCAACATATCAATGCCTAGAGTAATCAACAGTAAACGTGACTAAATAATCATACCCACCTCTTGCTTGAACATGTATTGATCCACATACATCTATGTGAACCAGCTCAAGCAAACCACTAACCCTGTTGTCTTTATGCTTAAAGACAGACTTAGTCATCTTTCTTTCTATGTAGGATTTGTAGACTGGTAATGACCTTAAGTCCAAAGCCTCTATCAGTCCATCTTTTACCAGTCTTTGGATCCTGTTCGAATTAATGTGACCTCCTTGTGTAGGCATTATCACATTTAGGGTGTTTTCTTTTAGAAAATTGAACAAGTGAACTTATGTTAGATTTATTTAAACAATTACCATAGTTTTGATAAGGAAATAAATAATTTATTCATGTACATATGCAAATAAACAATTTATTTTTCATATTAAAATTTTTATTATCAAAATCAATTGAATAACAATTATCCATTGATTGAAATACAGAAAACAAATTCCTGTACAGCGAAGGTTTAAATAATCAATCCTTTAAAACAGAACTTTATCACTAAAGTCTAACCTAACATCTCTTACACTTAAGATCGCTATTATTGTACTGTCCCTGACCATCAGGTACAACACCCATCATGTAGCCTTTTTGCCTATAACATATTACAAATATAGTCAGTTCAACCCGAGTCCACCCACCCGGAACCTGGTGGACTCTCAACTGCGCCTGAATCAACTAAGTGAAATATCAACATACCTTCACCAGATGGCTTAGCAATCTTTGCAAGAAGAGTAGCTATATACTTAGTGTAGTTTCTCCTCCAGTAGCCTAGTTTTCTTGCAAAATAAACACTCTTTTTTTGCTAACTTCTTTATGGACTTGGTTGCCACAATAGTAACCTTACACTTTCCTTTCTTTCTAGTAGGTCCCTTGTAAGTAGTAAGTCTGACTTATTTTTTCAAGGCAAAGTAATTTGGTCCCGTGAGCACATTATTTATTCCAAATCAAGTGAAGTTCGCCAGTCGTATCCATATCAAACATATTGTAAATGTAAACATTTTTGTAACAACCCTATATTAGTCATGTATAATGCAGTGATATATATTCTTTCAATTTAGCATACACAATAAGTCAGATATCTACCAAACTATACTATCATGCATACATGATGGCCCAAACACACCACTCCTTACTCCTCGGCAACGGGGACACACGAAGCTAGTTCGGGTGAGAACTATTCTCAATTAGCTTGTTTTCTTGTAACTCTTACTAAACATGATTAACTCACCACTTTACCTTAGTCTCTAAAATAAAACAACATAGCTCCTTGGGGAGGCTAATGCATCACGCTAGTTAAGTGTAAACTATTACATAAACCTCCATACAAATACATGAAATACTCCACGGCAGCGTGGTCGCATCGCTTCTTTGCACTTTGGTTTATCCTAAAAGAAGTCTAACCCTGTAATCTGCAAACTGGCATTCTCCGCAGAGAGGTCTATCGATCTACTATACTGCTAGACCGGTAATGGAGACCGTAAGGTTACAACAATTGAAACCTCGCTCCCACTTGATTTTTATAACCAGTGGTTTTTAACTAACTTGCATTTGCAACAAGGATTATCTCATAATCCCCTTTAGAATCTCATTCTAAAATTAACAAAAAATTAATTAATTTATTTATTAAAAAATACTATCATTTTATAATATAGATTATCTCATAATCTTGCATTAGAATTTCATTCTAAAATCCAATCAATAAAATTAATTAAATAATTAGAATTAAAATAATACCAACATCTACTTTAGATTATCACATAATCTACTTTTAAAATTTTGATTCCAAAAGTAAATTAAAAATAATGCTATTTAAAATCAATAGCGATTTTGCACTTAGACTATCCCATAGTCTATTTTTACAATCTTATTCTAAAATTTGATTAATAAAATTTAAAATTCATTGTAAAAAATAAAGTTAACTTAGACTATCACATAGTCTATTTCAGAATTTTTTTCTAAAATAATTTAAAATAACTTTTATTTAAAGTATACATATTCACAACTTAGATTATCATATAATCTAATTTAGAATCTGATTCAAAAGAAAATTAAGTAATAAAATAAGTAATTTATAATTATTATGTACAAATCAGTATTGACGCCTACATGCACCAAAAATAAAAAATTAAAAAACTTTTTTTAATTGCTGACGTCAGCTTTGACGTCTGCATTTGCGGACAAATTTTTTTTTTAATAAAAATATTTAATTTTAAAATAAATTAAATCTAATCTCATTAGATTAATTTTATCTGATTTCGTATAAAATAATTGAATCCAATTTCATTAGATCAACGTTATCTTATTTCATAAAAATTTGAATCTAATCTTATTAAACCAATTTTATCCATTATTAAAAATATTTGAATCTAATCTTATTAGATCAATTTTGTCCGATTTCGTAAATTATAATAGATAACGTACAATCTCATTATACGAACAACATAATCGAAAAATTTATGGGTAGTTCTGAATTAACGATTAATTCATTAACGATTTAAACAATTTAAATTATTATTTACTATAAACAACCTAGTTAACTATTAAATCTTTGAACCGATTTAAATAATTTAAATCTATTCTTTAAATAACCTAGTTAACTGTTAACTTTTTTAACCGATTTAAACAATTTAAGTTGTTACATTAAAATATTCTAATTAACAATTAACTACTTTAATGATTTAAATAATTTAAATCACTAATTCAAACAATCATCTGAATTAACTATTATTTTTTTTTTATTTAAACAATTTAAATCGAACCGTCAAATTAAACTAACTTTCCTTCTTAATAAAATCTCTATTTTATTAATTCGCAAATCTATTTATTTCGATCTTATTATACCTATTCATGTATATTATGAATGTAATCAAAGGCTGGCTCTGATATCAATTGGTGGGAAAAGATATGAATTTTGTTGGAAAATAAACTCTGATGCCGGCTATTGGGTTCATAGTTCTTAACTATGGTCACAACAATAGGCACCTATTAGCACACTTAGAGTAGGAGACTCTTCTCTCTACCTAAGCCCCTGGTCGAAGAGTCACGCTTCGTAATGTGTTTATCTCTATAAACCCTTTGCCCCAATATTGGTTGATGGATGAATTTCAAAAATTCTTCCTAAAGTTTGCACAGCGGAACGGGTTTAGAATTCATAACTCTAAATCTATGGTCGATTTAAAATTTTTAATTTTTAATTTATTGACTTAAATTCATAATTTAAATCAATAGATCTAAATTCGTAATTTAGATCTATAGGCCTTTTACTCTAGCACATTCATAACAATACATAAACTTAAACAAGTATAATAACGAATACTGTAAATAAATAGAAAAGCGAAACTAAAAGAAGAAGGAAAAGAAGAACATACCTGTAATTGCTCAAATTATAAAGAATACCAAGAAACTTGAGACCCCGTGATCCTCTAAGCAATGACCTCGAACTGCCCGGAGAGTGGGCTCAAAAAATATTAAACCGAGGGAAGAAAAATTTCAACAGAAATTTTTCTCTCTAATTAGGTATCCGAAACTATTTTCAGAAACCCTAAAACATGTTTCAAAACCGAATACCAAACCTCAGAATGAGCACCTCTATTTATAGGAGTATACCGGAGCGAAAAATCATTAAAATAAAGATGTGGGACTGCCCAGTTTAAAACAAAACACGCCATATCGTTTAAAAAGCAATTAAAACACTGCGTTTCATCGTCTCTCTCACGCGTGCTCTGGCCTGTCAACGTGTGCCACGTGGCATGCAATGATTCGTCTGCGCCCAAAGGTTCGGATGCATGCCTTGGGTAGCGCGGGCTGAATGGCTGCTGCGTTTACACACGAATCGCCGTCCTGTTCGATTTTTTCATTTTTTATTTTTATTTATCTCATGAATGATGCTTAGCAAAATTAATTTACCCATCTTATGGATAAAGAATTCATCTCATGAATTCTTTAATATTTCTTTCAATTGCAATAAATATTGAGGTTTGCACAGGGACAATTTAAATCTAGCTCCAAATGGGGTAAATTAAATATCTCATGAAATAATTTAATTACCATTTAATGAAATTTAGTTCCACTAAATAAATCTCACTGCACTCCAGTCTTAAATTATTTATTTGATATCTCCCTATAGACTGTATTGATGACAACAACCCCTCCACCAGATGTCCGTGACAAAGGCTAAATATAACTACTACCATTATCTTTCTCACAGCTTCTCCATTAGTTACCCACTCGGCCCTCACTAAATAATTCATTTATACTTGAACATATTCGCAGTATAAATTTAAAATGTCAAACACTTGGAATACTTTGGCCAAAGTTTCCGAACTATTCAAACATTTGCGATTCAATCAAGGGGACATCTGTATCTCATAAGAGACTTTAGATTCTTTTTTTGAATACTTGATCCTTGTTGCACTTCACGCCGCTACCCAGTGTACGTGGGATTTCAGTCATTTGTTTAGACCTTACTTATAGTACACCAAAGTAACTAACGCTCCATGCACAAGTCCGGAATATCCTCAAGATTTAGAGTCGTCGTTCAAATAGTACAACATGAATCACTCATCTCTGATAGTAGTATAGAAATAAGTAACCCACATTGTCCAACTCACTGTGTCAATCTTTTTAAACACACTAACCTAACACTTTTGGATCTCCATCTACATGACTAAGACAAGTCATCTAAAGTGTCACGTTAGAGCCTTAACATGCAAGTGGTCTAAACTTGTCTTTGACTGCGAGTCTGTCAAGCAAAAATCCATACCATTTGTTCCAAGTCTATCTGTGGCTTTGTCTCATAAACCACTTAGAACAAACATATAAATTGTAGTCCTCAGGCTACACCCATCTCATAGATATTTCCCAAAAGAAAATCACATGCAGTATAAATATTCACATACACAAATTTAACTAGGAAACGAGTTTAACTTCAACTTTATTTATTAATTAAAATAATATATCCAGAATAAATCTGGATTTTAGGACACTGTTTCTAACAATAAGCACTGGTTAACGTTCCTTGACTGTGACGTCGGGCAACTGACTGGCACTGGTTGGGATCGGAACCTATCACCCACGGACCGAACCCTGACACAACTCTCACATGCCATGATGTGCGCTAAGCCTTCGCAGCCACGCACAAGGCTTGTGTAATCATGCGTAAGTGGTGTGCACCCCAGCGCATCATGTGCGCACCCCTGTGCTTAGCATCCTTATTCGTGCATAATTCGGAACCAACCCTACTCTTTTATTCTTTACTATTTTTTATTCCATGCATGACAATGTCACAGCTAGGGTCATGACATTCCGCTCCCCTTCGAATCATCCATGAATCATCCATGTCCTCAAGGATTGAATTCTAGTGTCGGCTTTATGATGTTTAACCTCTTACTGTTGGCTTAAATGCTTGTGACCACATGCCATTGTCTTAACTTACTTATACACTATTCTATTACATATTAGTTCCTAACAATACATCAACGCTACTACTTCTACATTTCGAAACCCTAACACATCAACTAAAGCAATTCCTAGGTTATAACTACATAACAACCTAATAGCACACGTAACAAACTATTAAGGATTCTTCCTTTTTTTTTTTTTTAAACAAACTTTTACATCATATCAACTACTAAGATTTTATGTATACTAACACAAACTTGATCATTCAAAGCCTACCCGATCCCCATTCGTGTAATCACTTGTAGGCAAGGTAGGCTTATGCGTGTTGTGCCTCTTGTACCAATTCCAGTTCGGGAAAGCGTTCCATACCCGTGTCTTCTTTCATTTTCTACTGAAGCTGTTCAGTGAGCTTCTTTGCCAACAACCCACAGCACTACCTGTTGGACGTATACCAAAAACCAAGAAAATCCTTTTAGAGTTGACGCGCCTATCTCTCCTTTGTTCTAAAGCTGGTTTAAATCTTGGAAGATTTGAATGTGGGATTACATTCTTAGTATGTTTCTTTGAGGAATCAAGGGCTTCTTAAATCATTACCTATGGTTTGTGTGCTTCGGACCATGAATTGCGTGAATCAACCAAAGTTGACTTGACCGGCATGGTTATGTCAATACAACCCAATTCTTGAGATTGTAATGGACATTCTAGTATTGGACTCATAAGCAACTTCGTCCCTGATTTTAAACCCACCGTTACTATCCCGTCATTAGCCATGACATCGAGGGTACTGCCAGGGTTGTGTTCAGGCCTCATTTCTTGTTTGTGCAAGAATCGGGTCATGGCCTCGGACAATGAATCAAGGGAAGCTCTCAATTCGTTTTGCCCAGATCTGAGTTCTTCATTGATCCTACCTTGCTCTTCCATATCTTGCTGCCTAGCTTGGGTCATAGCATTGAGACATTGCTCGATGGCCATAAATTGCTCATGGGACTCGGTAGTGTCTTTGGATGAGGATCTCTCTCTCTCTCTCTCTCTCTCTCTTTTTGGTTTGATGCCTGCTTCTTAATCACAAAAAAGCCCTAATACCACTTGTCACAACCCTCGGGTTGTGACGAGGAAGGATGTTTAGAGTTTAGATGAGAGATAGAATTAAGATAGAGTCTAGGATGAGAGAGAGAATAGAGAATTGAAGAAGAGAAGTAGAGAGAATCAGAAGTGGAGAAGTATGAGATGTTTCATTAATTGTTCAAAGATGATATTACAAGAGGTTTACTCATTCTTTTATAGAGGAACTAAGAATGAAAGGCTAACTAAGTACAAATGAAAGTACAATGGAAAATATCTAAGTAATCTAGAAAAATATAAGAAATTATCTAAAAATATTCCTGGAATCAGTTGGACGGTTCTTGGAACCTGGCAGAAACTTCTAGAGGCTTTTGGACACAACCAGCAGAATCTAAAAGGTTTCCAGAGGCTTTTGGAAGCGGCTGTCAGTTGGAAGGAATCTGGGCACTACTGCCGTGCCTTGGCTGTGACCAGAGGGACTATGACAGCGTGGGAAGGGGCTGGGAAATGCTGGGTTTGCCTATGACCTCGACCCTGTCACAGGCGATGGCTAACATTCCTTAACTGTGATGCTGGGCAGCTGATTGGCACTGTTTGGGACTGGAACCTGTCATCCACAGGCGAGACCCTGACACAACTCTCACATGGCGTGATGTGCGCTAAGCCTGCACAGCCATGCACAAGGCTTTTGCAATCATGCGCAAGTGATGCGCAACCCCAGCACATGTAGCACACCCCTACGTTTTGCATACTTATTCGTGCGTAATCCAGAACCTACCCTACTCTTTTATTCTTTACTATTTTTTAGTCCATGTGTGAAAATGTCACAGTTAGGGTCATGACATAATCTTTTTTATTTTTTAAAAAAATATTACATATTAAAATGTAAATAACCTAATTATATACCACAGATATTCCGCAAAAAAAATAATAATTTACTAAAATGCAACGAATTAATGTTATTTTTGTACGTAGACTCTTAATTTCCGGCACATTATGTGAGACAATAATTTAATATTTGTTCACCTGTACCAAATTGTAGATCAGAAACACAAAGTTCACGGGTGCTTGTACAAATATGTTTCAAAACCATGAGTAAGGTATAGTTGTTCTTTACTTTTTTTTTTTCTTGTCCCGCATAAAAAATATAAACTTGAAATTTCCTGAGTTTCTACTCCAAATCTCCATCCCACATTGAAGGAAAGAGCTTACATAAAATATCATATCTTTTTAAGTGTTATGTAATTACTAGCCCGATATTAAAAATGCGGCCTACCACTTTTCTTGTTCTTTTTGTCCCACATTAGATCAGAGAGAACACTAAATTGTGTATAAATATCCTAATTTCCATTATGTTTGGTAATTTGTTAGAGCACTTGTAGGAGTTAGGGTGGCTCACATGCATGTGGTAATCTCTTTCCACATCTTGTGTTTTCCATATGTCCTAAGTTTGCCCAAATAGATCTTACATCAACCCATTTTCCCAGCATGTGCGAGGTTCACATATGAGCCACAGTAGGGCTCTATATTAAAACTAATTGACATTACGTGAAGTAGCTCACTAGAGTTATATGTTGGTTTATTTTCTATCACAACTCATATGTTAGATGTATCCTCTTCAATGGCATCCCTTACCTTCTCCACTCTGATTGTGAATTATGTCTATATCCAACATTTATTGGAGGGTTCATCTGCGCATCAAATTCAAATGCATTCTCCTTTTCGAGGATATAGTGCGTCAAACCATAGCTTGTGACCATCAACCTGCTCTCATACCATGTCAAATTATACCGGTTTGTAGACCTTACCCATGGAGTTGACACATATTAGGTCCACATATAAACTCAAATGATGTTCCATCCTAAAACTAATTAGCCCATGGTTGAATAGATCGTTAGACTTATATGTGGATCAATTTTCTTTCGCACCTCGAACATGAGTTTTTGGCTAGAGTCCAAATTAATATCCAAATCAAGAATTTAGCGTTTGGTAGTGAAGTACATTTCGCAATTTTGAAGGCAAGTGGGTAAAAAGGTTCATAATTATAAGCTCTTTGCGCTATCTTATTATAACGCGAAAGTAATCACTAAAATAGTTTGTTGCAGCTGGACAACCACAGTAAGGCCGAAACTCAAAGCACAACCTTTACAGCAAACAGGGGCTGTCCAGAATTACTACGTACAAATATTATAGAAGAAAACAAATACTTATTAAACTAATATCTTCACTCATGAGTATTTGATTCCTCAATATTAGAGTGTTTTAAGACAAATTTACTGAGCCCAAAACTCAAGGGCACGTTTGATACTAGAAAATAATTTCCTTTTTTATTTTCTATTTTCCTTTTTATCTCCATTTTTAATTTTCTTCTTCAATTATCCTTTTCTAGTTTTGCAACATAGAAAACTGAAAAATGCATTCAAGTGATCTGTGTTTTACAATTTTTTTAAAATTGAGAATGACACATAAATAATATACAGCACGATATAGAAATCAACTTTTATCGCCTTAAAATAGGGGTGAAAATGAGCTGAGCCAAGCGGAGAACCCCCTTGTTCAAACTCGAGCTTGATAAGGCTTATCGAGCTCAAGTTTGAGCCGAGCTCTTATCGGGCTTTTCCAACCCTCGTTCGAGCTTGATTTGATAAGATTTTTAGTGTGTTCAATACTTGACTCGGCTTGGCTCATTAGGGTTATCAAGTCGAGTCAAGCTTGTTATTGAGCAGACTGAAGCTGTTATCGAGCCCAATCGAGCTTAAAACCGAGCGAAACTTGCTACTAAGTCAAGCTTACTACTAACATTTTTCAAGTTACCATAGAGCCCTTATTGAACAAGTTTTGAAACAATATCACCTCTTAATGAGCCTTTAACGAGCTCTTATAAAATTGTTCATGAATGTTAACGAACCGAGCATCCCCTATTGGAACTCGGCTTGTTAAGCTATGAGCTCTCATAATGAACACAAATGAGTTCTAATTAATTTCGAACACAAGTATTTCATCAAATGGTTGGTTCGTTTCCACCCCTACCTTAGTGGATAGTTCGGTATTGCTTTTAAAGAAAGAAGCCTTACTTTAAGTACCCCTAAAGCCCGCTCTATCAAATTCTGCAAAGATGAGGGTCCATAATTAAACAACGAGCATGATTCTCTTATTTGTTCTTTGCCTTAAAAATCATTTATTGCTTTTAAATTTGGAAGCTCGCCTTAAGTACTATGAAGTCATTTACGTAAGAAGAGAAGAAGATGGGGGTATATAGAAAAATATTATAAAATGGATAAGTAGTATGAAAATGTGAAAGGGGGTGGGGGAAAATTAGAAAACAAGGTCCCTATTTTATGAAGAAAATTTGAAAAACAGTTTAAAATTATTTTCCAATTTGTGAAAGAATAGGGAAAACTAAAAAACTATTTTTCAACTTCTCCAATTAGAAAACTGGACTGCTGAACACGTTTTTTAATTTTCTAGGAAAAGTTTCTTAGAAAATTGAAAAAATTCTTTGTTATCAAATAGGCCCCAAGTAACTCCTTTTCTCATTTTAATTTGGTTAACAATAGGAAGAAAATATATATACCTGTTAAGAACTTCACTTATGAGTCAAATTGTAAATTCCACATTGGAGTTGTAGGAAAAAAAGGAGATCAACATATAGCCATTGTTGGAATTTGGGCTTGTATGTTTCAATTTTGTTCGACTTTTGTAGAAAAAAACCTCATTCCCACATTGGAAGAGTAGAGGTGGAAAGTCTTCATTAAATGTCCCTTTGTCATTGTATTTCGTAAAGTCTTCTTGGCCTAGAGAGGACATGGTGGGTCGGACATGCATGTCCTGCTCGATCAAGCTGGGTTAGTAGGCACGTCACGTCATGGCTAACCCGGACTTTTATTTTTACAACCATTGCATTTATTTAAGTTCTCATAAATGAATACGGGGTGAATTCTTTTTATTGGATAGTGCTTCAGCCTTTGGCTTGAGCTTGAATTATGTTTCTTGGATGACCCTGACCACTGTCCCTATTCTGGGTTTTGAGGCTTGTGGCTATGACCTCGAGCTTGAGTACACATCTTTGACCAATTCTACACACACTCTTTCCATAATTATTCCTTCCTTAACTGACATTGGATTCTTAGAACTCCCATATCTATCAGTTTCCTTGTTGAGGGCATATTTTTAGGCCACAATATTTTCCTTAACATGCAAGTTTCTTATGTATAAATAAAGCCCTTGGATAACGGGTTTGATACATCACAGAATTATAGAAGCATACTTCTTCTTCTTCACGACTTCCTTTCTCTCTCAAATATAATTCTCTTCTTCATTACTCAGCAAATTACAGCATGCTCTAGTCCATTTTCCTATAGTACAATGCTAAGGTGGGCACCATGTTTATCCTAGGGGTCGGAGTGCCATCAGTCCCATTGTACCTATGTGAGAACATAAACGACTTAAGGCAGAGAAGCTCTCCATGGCGTACAATTCTTCGGCTCAATCTCTCCCTTATGCCATTTATATTTTTTGTCATTTCTATCATTGGTTTTGTATTCCTCGACCATACTTTTATTATATTGAAGTTAAATTTTGATAACTCATTTATCTTATTTAACTGATAGCCCTAATCGGTTATCCTACTTAATATTAATTGGTTTTAGGATGGAACTCCACTTGAGCTCATATATAGATCTTATATACTCCAACACCATGGGTCGGGTCTAAAATCCCTGTGAAATTTAATAGTATTAATGATTAGTCTCAAAATTAAAGGACCTACATTTGTGTAATCTGAGCTGATCTTTGCTAGTATTGGCATCGAAGAATCCGCATACCAGTTCAGTGTTAATGACTTGGGCCATGATTAGATTAAGAGTGTCCAGATTTGTAGGGGTCAAGATTAAGAAAGAAAAAGAAACATCAAGAGGCGTTTGGGAAATTTAAGTTGGTTAACTTATAGTTAACACTACGAAGAATTGAAGAGACATAAAGAAGTGTGCGGAGGACATCAAGCACTTTCCACCACAGCTCTTTAAAGAGACAATTCTTGAGGATGATTTGCTGGAGAAGTCTAGATTCCCTAGAGTTAAGGGCTTGAGTTAAGCTAGGAAAGATTGGAATGATTGTTTTATGTTGGGGATTAGATGTCAGGAAGACCAAGGCAAGATTGCTACGATAATTGCTGTGAAGGAGAAACAAGAACAAATAATCAATGTAGCAGATTAGTTGATGTGCTTTGGTTGATGAATTTTGCATTCTATCCCAAGTTGCTTGAAGACTCAGTCAAGGGAGGTAAGAAATCGAGGAACTCTAGAGTGATCGTTAGTGCAAGGCAAAGGTGGTAGGGCTCAGGTTTAGTCATTTGTGTTGGAGTTTGGAATGTGGAGTAGCCTAGTTCTCTGTATGTTCGTGATTTTGTATTTTTTGCCTTGTTTTGAGTGTTTTTGATTGGCCTTTTCAGTTGTGGGTGATTTTGTTTCATGTAGGTGATGTACTTGTTTTGTTGTAGTGTGTTGCTGCCTATGGGCCATGCCTTGCACTTTTGTGTGTTTGAGACTTAAATTTAAATTATCAAAAATAAAGTCAAAAGGAGGCATTCTACAATTGTTTATTAGAAACAAAAGGAGACGTTTTTACGTTGGCGACAGACAAACTATACAAGTGTGCTCGTACGTATACCTGCATATTGCCATAATTAGAATTCACATGAGGGGGATGTCCTCTTTCCATGCTCATCAATATATAAGATCAAAAGACACTTTATGCATAAGATAATGCCTGAAGGCAAACAAAGGTAAAAAATATAGCAATAAGATAGACGTGGTGATGCAGCCCGGCAATGGCTTGGTAGGTACTTGGTGGGTACTACTTGGCGGTTACACCCGGAGATGTGGACACGGGCTGAAGGGAATTTAGTTAGACTTTGATTTTGAATAGGATTAATCTTTAGTTTTCAGATTTAAATTTTAAATTATCTTTTAGTATTTTATTCTTAGTCAACTAGCTCCTCTATTTAAACAAGAGAAAATCTAGGGTAAGTTTAGATTTTCATAATTTTAGATTTTACATCATAAATTTAAGATTTTCTCTCCTTCTCGAGTTGTGAGAAATTGAGAGACTTTTTCCCCCCCGTGTTTTCATTATTTTCGTAATAAAATTGAAAGGGAAGGGTGTTGAACCTTCTCGTTTCCAAATCCCACTTTTACGCGCTACATCAATTGGTATCAGAGCACAGAACGATTTTTGAGATGGCCCGTGGGTTATAGTGATTCACCGTCATTGACAGCGTTTATGATCATGACCATTTATAGCAGACCGATAGGAGGTTGGACGAGTTCGAGGAGAGATTCCAGTGAATCAAGGGTTGCTTGATTCAATTGGAGGAAAATCCCAACCTAGATCCAGGAACCCAGCCCCAGTGCTCGACGACATGGGGTGATGATGAAACGGACGAGAGCTTCCAGAATCCATTCCCAGATGCTGAGCTACTTAGCCGAAGGCAAAGGAGAGCTCGGCCTAATACCGGCGACATCAATGATGGTGAAGATCGGAGGTGGGAATCCGGTCTCTTAATTGAGATTCTGGAGTTTAATGGAGGAGGACGCCCGAAGGAGTTCTGGGATTGGCTTGCGGCAGTGGAGGAAGTCATTGAGTTCAAGGAGGTTCAAGAGAGGAAGTAGGCGCCATTAGTCGCTACCCCCGGCTTCAGGGTAGGGCAACCGCATGGTGGCCGCAGGTGAAGCATTCACGGCTTCGACAAAGAAAGGCAAAGATTGAGACATGGGAGAAGATGAAGAAGCACATGAGAGGCGCCTTCCTACCTCACAATCACGCCAAGTTGATGTATCAACGCTTTTAGAGTGTATGACAGGTTCCCGTACCGTGGAGGAGTACACAGTGCAATTCTACTCCTTATCACTAGGAATGACTTGGCGGAATTGGGGCAGCAGCTGGAGGATTGATATTTTGGCGGGTTGAAGGAGTCCATACAGGAAGTGTTGAATATGTTCAATATCTTTTCAGTCTCGTAAGCGCGTCAGAGGGCAATGAACGTCGAGAAGCAATATATACGTCGTCAAGTTGACAGTATTGGGAACACCTAAGATCGTGGGTGTGACCAGGTACGACAAATCAACTCGGATACACAAGGGAAGCTGGTTACCACCAACCTTGGGAAGGAATTGGTGAGTCGCTCCAGAACCTATTGTTTCAAGTGCGGAGAGTTGGGACACCATGCTGTTGAGGGTCGGAAGAGTGACAGGCCGGGCAAGGGGTTGTATATCAAAGGTCTCCAAGTTGGGGATGGCAAGGTAGTTGAGGAAGAGGCTAGCGACGTGTATGGGCCACAAGGTGAAGAAGCAGTTGCAGGCAACAAGAGCTCTCGACTTGTGGTGAGCTGAGTCTGTTATGTGCCTAAGGGAGAAGAGGGAGACAACTGGCTGAGGAGCAGCATATTCCAATAGACTTGCACTATTGGCAAGAGGATATGCCGCCTAGTGATTGGCTCGAGAAGCTTTGAGAATGTCATCTCCCAAGAAGCTGTGCAGAAGCTTGGGTTGAAGGCGGAGGATCATCTAAACCCATATAAGTTATATTGGCTCAAGAAGAGAAACTAGGTAACCATCACAAAATGATGTCTGGTTAGTTTTTCCAATGGGTTGAAGTATCAAGCTGAGCTGTGATGTGATGTGGTAGTCATGGACACATGTGATTTGCTATTGGGACGACATGGCAATTCATAGAGGTGCCATTCACGGTGGATGACGAAACACCTCTAGCTTTGTTTTTGAGGGCACGAAGATACCTAAAAAGGATGAAGCCCCACGACCGAAGAAACCCTTGGATCTTAAGTCCCCGGTTAGATCTTTGCTCGCCAAAGATGTTGACAAGGGCAAGGAGACAATTGTGCCGACAGAGGAAGGACGCCAAGCTGAACAGGTTGAAGAGCCGGAAGAGGTGCCGAGAGCTGTGTTGGCGAAAAGGAAAGGTTCGCAGTGAGAAGGTTAGATATTGGGATGAGAGTTAACTGGTTGGCTCTATCATCGAGTGAGCCTTTCAAAGCTTCTGGATTCCAAGCTTCAAAAGCTCACAACACTTCTGTCACCTCAGGAGGACAAGACATGGCGGGAGGATGCTGGCGGCAGATCCGTCAATGAGGTCATCTTATTTTGTGAACCTTCCGCATCATTGGTGGATGTTCTGACAGAGGCGGCAAGAAGAATGTTGAATTCTTTAATCCGATCTTTTATTGCCAAGCGCATCCAAAGTCGGCTGCAGAAATTGTGTCGCGCCAAGTTGGAAAGTGACAGCCCAATTAATTGCAAGACAAGGTTTCCATCGCTCAGAATTGGCAATGGCGTTGTCCATCAATCATTGGTAGACGTTGCACCAACGTCCCATCTTATTTGTCCACATGAAAGACTTCATCTCTAGGAAGCAGACAAGACTTATGCATACTCGAAGACTGTTGCTGGAAGTTCACGCCAATGAAAGTGGGAATAAGGACCTTCAGCACGTTGGCAAGAGTGGTTCAAACGATTCTGAGGCGAATTTATGGATGAATTCTCTTTAATCCAGGGAAGATGATGATGGTCATAACATGGCGGAATGGGGTGTAGTTAACACTTTGTCGGAGTGGGCCTACAGCCCACACCCGAGGAAGGATGGCGGACTGGAGCTCAACAAGTTGGCGGTACGTGTGAAGAAACTCTACTTGGCGGGAGTATCCAAGAAGACCCTTGGCGAATTCAAGGGTGAATTCTTTTGAACCTGAAGACAATGATGCAGCCCGGCAATGGCTTGACTAGTACGCCTTAGCGGGTACACCCGGAGACGCAGATGCTGGCTGAAGGGAATTTAGTTAGAGTTTGATTTTGAATAGGATAAGTTTTTAGTTTTCAGATTTAAATTTTAAATTATCTTTTACTGTTGTATTCTTAGTCAACTAGCTCCTCTATTTAAACAAGAGGAAATCTATGGTTAGTTTAGCTTTTCATAATTTTAGATTTTACTTCATAAATTTGAGAATTTTTTCTCTTTCTCATGTTGTAAGAATATAAGCGACTTTTTTTCCCCTTGTTTTTATTATTTTCATAATAAAATTTAAAGGGAAGGCTGCTGAACCTTTCCGTTCCCAAATCCCATTTTTACTTGCTACATCAGATGGAAAGTGGGAAAGGTGGGGAACTAGATTTTTGATAAGGTTCAGAAACCGTCAACATACCATCCAAAACACCAACATATACCAACCCCCACCATAGTCACCGAGTTCCAACAATCTCCCCACTTAGAAACCTAACACTCGATCATCTTACAAAGTCGCCTGTGAATTCGAAAACCAGATATCCAGTCCGAACATTGTCCAAATAATCAGGATAACCGATCCGAAAATGTCTAGTTAGTGTACATCTAGTTATCTACAAAAAATTCAGATATCGATTCACATATAAAAGCCATTCGGGAATTTCTTTCAAGTAACAAATAGGGATACAAGACTTCAACTACATATATGTAAAAATATACATGATACTGAATTAAATGTCACGTAGTTTCATGACGTACAATGATTAGTTTGGGAGTATATGATTTGTGAGAATTCCTATATCATTCGGGTTAAAAAACCCACATTGGCTTCACAATTTTTATGCGTAGGACGTGAGAGAAAGACGTAAGAGAATGAGAGCCATAGTGTTAGACTATATTGTATAGGTCTTAATATTGTACATATTGAGCCCATTGGGCCTACTCTATATATCTTGTATAGCCCATTCATTATTCTATAAATATACGAGAGGGCCACTGCTCTAAGTGTGCTTTTCGTTCTTTCCAAAAAAAAAAAAAGGGGGCCTATGAACAGGCCCTGTGATACCACGCCGCCACCAGCCCTAACCCTAACCCTAAAACGCGATTTGCTTTTGCGCCACCACCCATGTCCTCTCTCCCTGCGCCACCACCCTCGCGCTGCACCCCTCGTCACCGACGCACGCCTTCAGCCCGCCGCCACTAGCCCTAACCCCTATTTGTTCTTGCGCCGCACCCGAAACCCCAATCGCCTGCCTGTCGCATCGCCGAAACTCCAACCCGGCTAACCCTAGCCGTCGCTTGTGCGCCGTCCCTATTTTCCGGCAACTCAGTGTCCGGTGCACCACCGCCTTGTCCCAAACCGAAATTTGTTTGGTTCCCAACTGTGAGCCACATAAAAGATCTATTTTTGGTCGTGCATCCTTCCTTCTCTTATTTTCGACATTATTCGGAAGAGGACTTGCGGTATCAGCGTAATTATGCTCAACCAAATTATTGGTTCTATTTCACAAACCGGGCTACCTTTCTTCGGTGCTCCTATTTATGGTGAGCATATGTTATATCCACCACTTTTTCATCCTGCAATTAATACTTATGCCACTGGATCTAATTTCTCTTCAGGATTTGCATCTCCTCAAACTATTTTTCAATCTCTTACTACTCATTCTACCCCTATAGTTGATTCTTTTTGGATAATGGATAGTGGTGCATGATCTCATATGACTAATAACCCCCAGTTTGCTAACGTCTCTTCGTCCGTATCATGGCTATGATAAAATATTAGTTGGTAATGGCGCTTGTTTATCAATTGCTGGGATTGGATCTGGTTCTCTTATTACACCTGTTGGTCATTTCAATTTGCATAACGTTTTCTATGTTCATGGCCTTTCCACTAATTTAATCTCTGTTCGTCAATTCTGTAAAGATAATTCTTGCCTTTTAGAATTTGACTCGGGTGGTTTCTCCATTAAAAATGCTAAAACGATGTCCCTCATTATTCGTTGTGCTAGCACGGGGCCTCTTTTCTCTGTTCCCAAACCAAACTCAATCAGTCATCCTGGTCAACCCGGACAGTCGGTGGCATCCTCCCCACATGTTTCCCTAGTTGCTTCCAAACACACACAGTCTCTCTGGCATCGTCGACTTGGCCACCCCGGGGAGCCAGTCTTGTCAACTTTAATTAAACAAAAATTTATGTCTTGTTCGAGTTCTTCTGAGTCTAGTTTGTGTCATGTTTGCCAACTAGGTAAGCATAGTCGCTTACCCTTTCAAGCGTCTGTAACCAGTACTTTGCGTCCTTTCGATATTGTTCATTCTGATGTATGGACATCACCTTTTATCAGTTTCAGTGGTTTTAAGTATTATTTGCTATTATTGGATGATTACTCTTATTTCATGTGGATTTATCTCATGCGTGCCAAATCTGAGGTTTTTGACCTATTTGTTAAGTTTCATAATCTTGTGTTGAATCAATTTGGCGTGGAAATCAAGAATTTTCAGTGTGATAATGGCACTGAATATATCAGCCGTGACTTTAATGGTCTTTTTCTGCAAAGGGACATTCTCAGTAGGGTTTCCTGCCCTCACACCTCCCAACAGAATGGGAAAGCTGAACGCATGCATCGTACTATTGGTAACATGATGCGTTCCCTTTTATTTCAAGCCTATATGCCTTTGGAATTTTGGGTTGAAGCAATTTCTGTCATAGTTCATACTATTAATCGCCTACCATCTACCTCTATTAAGAAAAATATCCCTTTTCAACTTTTATATAAGCAGAAAGTTAATTATGATCATCTTTGGGTTTTTGGTAGTGCCTGCTATCCTAATCTGAGTGCCACCGCCTCTCACAAACTTGCTCCGCGCTCTACTTTATGTGTCTTCGTGGGCTATCCACCAAATCATAAGGGTTACAAATGTCTGGATCTTTCTACTAATAAAGTTATTATTTCGAGGCATGTTGTTTTTGATGAAGCAGATTTTCCATTTGCACGATTGGGCACTCTCTCTCAAAATACGATGACCCGGCTTCAACAAATTTTGTCTTCCCCGCTCGCATCTTCCCCATTCGCGGGCCTCACTCCACCGCACCCACCACCTCCTGCGGCGGCACCCGCGACCGCCTCCACCCCTCCCCTTGCACCACCGGGGTCCCCCTTCGGCCCTGTCACCTGTTGCTGCAGCTGCCCCTGCGGCCCTGTCACTCGCCACCACTGTGCCGCCCCCTACTTCCTCTATTCATCCTATGGTGACTCATGCTCGTGCTGGTATTGTCAAGCCTCTTCTCAAGCCTTCTATGATTGCTCATAGCTCGTTGCCCGAGGTACCTTTTTCTTATAAGTAGGCCCTTACTGATGATAATTGGAAGCATGCCATACTTGAGGCATATAATGCCTTTATTCGTAATAACACAGGGGATCTTGTTCCTCCACCCCCTCATGGTAACATTGTTGGCTCCAAGTGGGTTTTCCGTATTAAGCAAACATCTACAGGTCAGATTGAACGCTATAAAGCACGGTTGGTTGCTCAGGGTTTTACACAGCGATATGGCATTAACTACGGTGGAACTTTCAGTCCCGTTGTTAAACCTGCTACTGTTCGTACTGTTCTGACTATTGCCGCCTCTCGTCACTGGCCTATTCATCAGCTCGATGTCAAAAATGCTTTTCTTAATGGTACACTTAATGAAGAGGTCTACCTGAAGCAACCGCCGGGTTTCATCAGTTCTCTGTATCCTGATCATGTTTGTAAGCTTCGTAAGTCTCTTTATGGTCTCAAACAGGCACCTCGTGCCTGGTACGCTCGTTTTGCTCCCTTTTTACAAGGGTTGGGTTTTCCCAGCTACACGTCAGATTCTTCTTTATTTGTCTTACGTCATGGGCATGATATGGCTATTTTACTAGTTTATGTTGATGATATCCTTCTCACGGCCTCTTCTCATGAGGTCCTCCATGATCTCCTCTGCTCTCTTCAATCTGAATTTGACATGACCGACTTGGGACGCCTCAATTACTTTCTCGGCATCTCGGTATCTCACTTATCTTCAGGGTTGTTCCTCTTTCAATCTAAATATGCTCATGATCTCCTGGACCGGGCCGTCATGATCTCCTGCAAACCTGTTGCTACACCTACAGATTCTAAGTCCAAGCTTTCCTTGGACGATGGTGACCTTATGACTGATCCCACTTTATACAGGTCTATTGTTGGTGCCCTTCAATATCTTACCTTTACTCGTCCTGATATTTCTTATGCAGTTCAGCAGGTGTGTTTGTTTATGCATGCTCCACGATCATCGCATTGGATGGCTGTTAAGCGCATCCTTCGCTATATCAAGGGCACTATTGATCATGGTTTGACTCTCTCCCCGACAAGTTTGGACCAACTTGTGGCTTGTTCGGATGCTGATTGGGCTGGTTGCCCAGACACCCGCCGTTCTACTTCAGGTTTCTATGTTTTCTTCGGAAGCAACATTATCTCATGGTCCTCTAAGCGTCAGCCCACCGTCTCTCGTTCAAGTGCCGAGGCCGAGTACCGTGTAGTTTCCAATGCCGTGGCCGAATGTTGCTGGCTCCGGTCTCTCCTCAGTGAGCTAAGTATTCTTGTGCCACGAGCTACTTTGGTTTATTGTGACAATGTTTCTGCCACGTACATGTCTACCAACCCTATTCAGCATATTCGCACTAAACATATCGAGATTGACATCCATTTTGTTCGTGAGCACGTTCAATTGGGTCTTGTTCGAGTCCTTCATATTCCTTCCTCACAGCAAATTGCCGATATCTTCACGAAGAATGTTCCGCGTGCTCTTTTTCTTTTATTTAGATCCAACCTTCGCATTTGCTTACCTCCTGCTTCCGTTGAGGGTGCATGTTAGACTATATTGTGTAGGTCTCAATATTGTATATATTGAGCCCATTGGGCCTGCTCTATGTATCTTGTATAGCCCATTCATTATTCTATAAATATACGAGAGGGCCACTTCTCTAAGTGTGCTTCTCATTCTTTCACATAGTCATAGAAAGAGAGAGAGTAGTTGGAGTGAAGAAAGATAAAAAAAGGGTGCTATAATGAAAATTATAAACTATTTTCTAAATTTTTAGAAATAATAGGAAAGAATTGAAAACTATTTTCCAACTTCTCAAATTAAGAGATTAGGTATTTGAAAAAAACTTTCCAATTTTCTAATTTTTTGGGAAACTTTTTAAGAAAATAAAAAAATCTATTTATATAATCAATCCCTTAAGATTCCCAAAGTGATGCGGAATGGAAACAAAAATTTGATTTTGAACACATCAAAATCTAAGAACAATCTCAGAACCCATTGAAAAAGAGAGAAATAACAAGGATTTTGTGTCCAGAATTTGATGAATGAGCCATACAAGAATCATAACGAGTATTTATAGGCAAACAAGAAATCCGAAAATGCAAAATTACTAAAATGCCCTAAACTATTCCCAAAATATAAAAATGGCTCAAAAACACGTTAGCAGGCCAAATTTAGGGAAAATAGGCAGGTCCAATGGCAAAGCAGCTGGGGTAGTATAGTTCAGTTCAATAGCTTTGATCTGACAGGCTAAGCGCTCCACTAATCTTTATGGATTTAAGGTTACAGCAGTTTGAAATTTTCTACGCAAATTAATGTTTCCAGAACATCCGTTTGGGTTTCTAGCAATTCAACTGCGTCATAAACTATTTAGCTACTCGTTCTACATCATAGAGACATGTTAAAATTATTTGAGGAAGGTGAGGAAAATTCTCCAGTTGATAGTCAAAATAAAGGGTTGTAGAATAATCAAATTATCCCTAGACCTTAAGGGTGTGTTTGGAACCCAGAAAATGCTTCGAATGGAAGACACATACGAAGGAAACTATTTTCCCGTGGTTGGAATGTAAGAAAAATTTGAACGGAAAAAAAAAAAAATTTTTTTGAATGAAAAGTTAAAAAATTTATATAAGAACTTGAGGAAAGCCTTTTACCTCTTGAAATTCGAAGGAGAATCGGAAAGAAAATGAATCTCGGTCCAAATGATGCCAACCTGATATGTATTAGACTTAATCTCAGCCTCATGTTTCATCAAGAGGGCCTGCTTTGTTTGCCATGCTAGTTCACTAGGCACATTTAAGAATATTCGGTATATGTCCAAAACATAAGCCGAACAAAATATTTTCCATTTAGATACCTAATAGATGTAATATTTAAATATTGGTGTATCAAAGTGATAAATCTTTTAGAAAAATTGGTTCCAACACCCAGAGATTTGGTATAGTATTTTCAAGTACTATAAGATTTTTGAAATATTTTTAAGATATTCTGGACTTTTGTAACTTTTTCTTTGAGGCATCCTACATATTATTCTATTAGGATCCCGTTAGTTTATACTAATATGCACTCAAGAAAATGCCTAAAGCATTCGGTATTTACATTTAGAATAATTTAAATATTTTAGATATTTCAAAAATCATTAAAAAAATTTAAATAATTTATAACATTTTGAATTATTTAATCTATTTTTGAATATTCACAGATTTTTTAGATGCGTACAATATTTTTTTTGTTATTTAAAATATTTTCAAAGTTATCAAAGTTTAGGGTACCTCAAAAATATTCGAAACGTTAAGTTATCTTAAAAATATATTACAAAACCTCAAGATACCTAAACTAAAGTTTCTTAGAATTTTTTAAACCTCAAGGTCTCTGATTGTATTTATTAAAATCTTTGGTACTTAGGTGATAAAAGGTCAAGTTCATAGTATTTAAATAATAAACTACCAATGGAACATTTTCAAGATAGCTAAACCTCAAGATACCTGAACTAAAGTTTCTTAGAATTTTCTAAATCTCAGGGTCACTAAATTTGTTTGTTAAAATTCTTGGTACTTAGGTGATAAAAGGTTAAACTTATAATATTTAAATAATTAATCACCAATAGAACACTTTCAAGACAGTTAAACAGAAAATTTCACACAACTCAAAAGATACAAAGAAAATATAGCATATTAGGTCAATAGTTTTGTTTCCCCCCTGTTTCATTTTATTTGTACCAAACAAACGGAAAAAAGGTTCGATATTGAAGACTTCCCCCCCCCCCCCCCCCCCCCCCGTCTTCCAAAAAGAGAAAAGTCATGTTCTCCTATTTTCTTTCTCTTCAACTTTTTTCCTAATATTTCTTTCCTTTGGATTTTCTTAGATCTAAAAGGAGCTTAATTGAACAGTTAAGACCTAAATAGTAAGAGATAAAAATCATATCATTTGTAAAAACAAATCATAATGAAACTGACTTTTTAAAATTTAAGTTCTTAAGTGAAGTCTCAAAAATAGTTTTATACTTTAACATGCCTCTTATGCAAATGCCAATTGGACTTGAAGCATGGATAGTGTACAAGTCTCACCTCATACTTTGTGTTTAATTTTCTTTAATATCGAAATTGGAGGGCTATTGGGATTTGAACTCGTAACCTCTTGGTTAACAAGGCTCTAATACCATAACAAAAAATCAACTTTCCCAATAACTTAATACAATGGTGATGACTCAAAAATAGTTTTATACTCTGACACTATCTATAACAGTGACAAAGTTAACACTAGCGAAAGTAGCAATAAAGTAATTTTATGGATATACTTATTTTATACTGACTCACTAATTACAATTACTGATAATAAAACGGTACATGCACATGGTACCCAATATTTTTTGAGGTATGATTAGCAAGTTGCAATATAATATAACATGACGTGGGAATTGAATTAGCAAGTAGCAAGTGGAAGTAATTTAAGTGTCCCCTCCTGCGTTCATTCTTATCTTCAAGTTAGGCCCTAATATAAGTTACAATATATGTTGGTTTCATTTATAAATTATAATGCCTCACATTTCACACGTGCTCGTCATATGTTTACATATTAATCTGGTCAAACTAGGTAACCTAGTTTTTTGGAAGGGGTGGTCATAATTACCATAACTTCATTGTAAGTGATGATTTAAAAAATAATCATGCAGTGATCTTACGCGTGAAATATTATACTAATATTGAAAAAACCAAATTATTTATAATAACATTATAGCAAATAAGAAATAATTGAGGATTCCTTAACCGTGTCACGCTATAATATTATGACAAGTCGCTTTGAATAATATCTAGCTTTTATATTTTTTTAAAAATCTTATATATCTTTATGTGTTCTAAATGTAATATGATGAATCTAAAATGTCTACGAACCATCTTCTCGTAAGATAGCTTCGTGGTTTGCTTACCATAATAGCATTATATTAAGTTACTCTACATTGGTCATTTATACTCGTTATAGTACAATTTTTTTGTTTCCAATGCATACAAACACCACGTAGTAAAATTTTTGGATCACCACAATCAAGTGATCGAGAGGGCAGACGTAAATATTTTCTTTTCTACCCATCCCTATGATGCATAACAAAGATCACATAAGATTATTGACATGTATCAAAATATTTATCAAGAAATTCAAATCTAATCAATAAAACCTTGACTTGGTAGTAAAACCCGATCAACATTAAAAGTTAAGGGAAAAAAATGGTTATATAAGATCCCAAATGGTATATATTTGAAACATTTTTAAAAAATTGGCAAACAGAACACTGTATATACTATCAAACGATAGTCCAATTTAGAATCAACATTGACAATCCTTCCTATGACCTTAATTAAACTTACATTTAGTCTCCGGATTAAAAGAAAAAGAAAGAAACTTAAATTAATCTCCCATACCTTAAAAATGAAAACAAGGCTTTTAACTCACAAAGGAAAAGTTCCATCCAAGGTATAACGCAGGCTATATGAGTAGTTTAGCTATTTTTATCCAAAGCCAAGCGGTGGAATAAATTTTTTGGTAGGGTTTTCTTTTTCTATTAGTTGGGGAGAACTATTAGAGTATAAAATCATTCTTAGGCCTTCACCTATCAGCTTAAGTTTTTGGGAGAGAAGATTCCTTGACATGGTATCAGAGCTATGATGCGTGCTTTGTTGTTTCAAGCTTGTATGCCTTTAGAGTATTAGGTGAAGGCTATTTTTGCCATTACACATATAATAAATCTTTTGCCCTCAACCTCTATCAAGAAGAAAATACCCTTTCAATATCTTTACAAGAAAAAGGCCTCCAGTGATCATCTCAGGGTTTTTGGTTACGCTTGTTACCCCAACTTAAGTGCTACTGCGCCGCATAAACTAGCACCATGGTCGCCATTATGTGTCTTTCTAGGGTACCCACCGAACCATAAGGGTTACAAGTGTTTGAATCTTATGACTAACAAAATTGTTATCTTGGGACATGATGTTTTTAATGAAACAGAATTTCCTCTAGCCCGATTAGGGCCACTTTGTAGCACACTATGCATCATCTTCAGCAGGTGTTCAAAGCACCACTTGATACGTCACCGTTCTCTGGCATATTGCCCCTCCCGGTTCCACCTCACGCACCTTCCGCTCCTGTGGCTCATTCGCCTCCGCTGTTGCCTTCCTCTGATACTTGCTTATCGGGGCCCACGCCTCCACCACAATCTTAGACGTTGCCGCTGCCATTGTCACCACTGCCCGTTCCACCTGCCTTTTCTTGGTCAATTCATTGGATGGTTACTTGATCTAATGCTGGTATTGTTAAGCCTCTTCTCAAACCCTCTATGGTTTCTCTTTCTGCTATACCTGATATTCTGTATTCCTACAAGCAAGCACTTAATTTATGATAATTGTAAAAATGAAATGCTTGATGAATATTGTGCACTTTAACATAATCCCACTTGGATACTTGTTCCAAAACCAAGTATTGCTAATGTTGTTGGCTCCAAACAGGTATTTCATGTCAAACAGACTTCCACGGGTAAATTGAGCGTTATAAGGCACGATTAGTCGCTCAGGGTTATACGCAACGGTACAGCATTAATTATGCTGAGACTTTTAGTCCTGTTGTTAAACCTGCCATTGGTACTGTCTTAACACAAAAATGGCCCATTCATCAGCTTGATATTAAAAATGCCTTTTTAAATGACACATTGAACGAAGAAGTGTATATGAAGCAACCACCAAGTTTTGTGAATTCTGATTTTCTAGATTATGCTTGCAAGCTTAATAAATCAATGTATGGACTAAAGCAAGTACCTTGTGCATGGCATAATCATTTTGCTTCCTTCCTTCATCACGTCGATTTTCATAGTTGCAAGTTTGATTCTTCCATATTCACTCTACGACGTGGGACTGATATGGCTATTTTTCTGCTTTATGTGGATGATATTATTCTTACTGCTTCTTCTACTGCCTTTCTTCAAACTTTACTGCACTCTCTTCAGTGTGAATTTGATATGGCAGATTTGGGACGTCTCAACTACTTCCCTAGAATCTCTGTTTCTCACCTTCCTGTTTGTTTATTCTTATCTTAGTCCAAGAATGTTCATGATTTGCTCAAGAAGACTGATATGTTAGCCTGCAAATCCGTAGCTACTCCCGTAGATTCCAAATCCAAGCTCTTTACTTCTGATGGGGAGCCTATGACCGATATCACCTTGTATCGGTCAGTTCGATGCATTACAATATTTAACCTTGACTCGTCTTAATATCTCTTATGCAGTGTAACAGGTGCCTCTATTTATGCATGCCCCTCGTCTTCCTCATTGGATTGCTGTTAAATGTATTCTTCACTATGTTTGAGGTATTATGGATAATGGCCTTGTTATCTCTCTTGGTTCCCTTGATCAGCTCGTGGCCTATTCCGATGCCAATTGGGCCGGTTGTCCTAACACTCATCATTCCACCTCTGGCTTTTGTGTGTTTCTTGGTGGTACTCTTGTTTCCTGGTTCTCAAATGACAGCCCATCGTCTCTCGCTCTAGTGCTGAAGCAAAATATCGTGCCATTGCTAATGCCGTTTTGGAGTGTTGTTGGCTGCGATCTCTCCTCAGTGAGCTTGGCATCATTATTCCGAAAGCAACCCTGGTCTACTGTGACAACGTTTCAGCAACCTATCTATCCACTAATCTCATTCAGCATGTTCGTACTAAACACATCGAGATCAACATTCATTTTGTGCATGAAAGAGTTCACATGAGTCTTGTTTTTTGTCCTTCATGTGCCCTCTTCACAACAATTTGTTGATATTTTTACTAAGAGCCTTCCTCGACAGTTGTTTTTATTTTTAGACACAATCTTCATTCGGTCACCTCCAACCTCGATTGAAGGGGGATGTTAGAATACGGTTAGAATATGATGTATAGGATCAATATGGTTATAATGTATTGTATAGGGTTAATGTGGTTAGAATATATTACAATGGTTAGAATATATTGTATATGATTAATATGGTGAAAATATATTGTATAGGATTAATATGTATATTTGAGTATATTGTAATCTTGTGCACTCATTATAAATACGAGATGGGCCACCTCATTTGTTATGTCCAATCCTAAATTATCATAGTATCAGAGCTCCCAAAAGCTTAAAATGATCTCTCTCTCTCGCTGTATTCTCTCATCGCTCCCTCGTAAACAAGGCTAACCCTAGCCATTCCCCCTCCCCCCCCCCCCCCCCCCCCCCCCCCAAATTCCAAAACCCTAGCCACAGCACAAAACACCCCGCCGCTGCCATCGAGCCCTCTCTCCACCACCACCAATGGGTTGCCGAACTCAAGAACGAAAACCTAAACCCCATATTAATCTTTCTCCTCTACACATCAGTTAATATATTCACCGTACTTTCTGCACACATAGATTCATATTTATTGTGTGCCCCTCTCCTTATTATGGGATAGTTGGTTCTTTAACATGGTATCAGAACCTTTTGACCAAGAGGTCACAAGTTCGAATCTCAGTAGCCCCCACTTTCAACATTAAGGCAATTTAAGCACAAGGTATGAGGTGGGCATGTGCATTATCGAAGCTTCAAGCCCGATTGGCATTCTCGTGAGGGGATATGTTAGAGTATAAAATCATTTTTGGATCTTCATCTATCAGCTTAAACTTTTGGGAGAGATGGTTCCTTGACAAGAACTTCTTATCTACTATTCTTCCTATTCTCACATATAGATTATGTACTACTCATCTAATTACATGTAGCATCTCCATTTTACCTCACATCAACCCCTTCCACTTGTTTTACCAAATGTGTGATCCATAATTTATCGTCTCATAAAAGTCACATATATACATATAAGGTGGCATTCATATGAGAGGTGAGAGGGGCGAATCTTAACACTCCATTATAACAGATGGACAAGATTTATTAAACATTAAGAAAAATAACAAATTTACTGCCCATACCCTTTCATGGGGCAGAAAGAAAGAAGGGTAAGGGAGAAAAATAGTTTTATTTTTTTTTTTAATACTCAATAAATCTTGGCCATAAATTATTAGTTTTTAATGTCTAACAAATCTTAGCCATCTATTATAATGGAAGGTCAGGACTTGCCTTTCTCACCCTCTCATAAGAACGCTACCTTATACACACAATCAAACACACACACACACATATAAGTTCCATCACTACTTTGACAATAATATTTGTTTCCCTACTAACAACGACACCCTATATATATGTGTGCGCGCGCACGCACATAAGGATATTGGATGATAGTGAGAAGGATATAGAAAAGAAAGAAAGATAATTCGAGAGCCAAAGATGCAAACCATGAACAAAGTATAGCTATAAGGGTGTCACACAGTGTGATGTGGAACGACAACTTGCTATTGAACATGTTTAGATCGAAGGACCTTGGAATCCATCAAACATGAGAGAGAAAATGCTAGAGTTTTTTTTTTTATATATATAGAATTTAAGGAATGAGGGCACAGTAACAGCTAGAGGGCATATATCATAAAACTAGAAAAATCCTAAAACTACAAGTTTACAAAAAAAGCCTCAATAAACCCCAAAAACACATTGATTTGTCTCATTTCTATGTCTTTTACCCTTCTTCACCATGTTATTCAGGCCAATTACATGCCCATTTTGATGCAATTTTCATATTGATAGACTTTGAACATGCTGGAGTGGAATGAATGAAAATCAGTGTAGAACCAACAAAATGAGCAAATCTAGAGATCATGCATAGAAATACAATGTTTGTGCAAAAAGAACTTATCAGGTCATGATTCGGCGACACATATCACTCATTTTTAGTCATTCACTTGCTGAAGCTCAAACGAATTGATCGGTCCAACCTTGTTTTGCTCTCTCGATTAGCCAAGGACCCCATCAATTTAATTCCCTCCATTGAAATTTGAAACTCTGTCTGATCACTCGGTGTGTGACATAATTCAAATCTAGGCTGCGACTCTCTATGAAAACCTTGTCTACTTAGGATTTTGGGATCTTTTTCCTGTCTTCCATAGTTTTTTCCTCTCTCGAGCCACCCCTAAGGACCAAGCTTAAGAAGGCCAAAGAGCACGTTGAAATAACATGAGGGATTGTAGCAAAGATTGTGTCATCAACTATTGAGGTAGTTAACAACTTCATGAGTTTTTTATTTCCTTTCTCTTCTTTATTTTTATTTTTAAGACTCTAATACATGTGTAGGCTTGTAATTTAGGGGTGTTGGAAAGTTGGTCATCTAGATTCTGAGTTTTACTTACTTATTTGATCATGACTGTAGTTAAATGTTTTTCCCCACCCCTATGGGGATATGTGCTTGTGTACTTGAATTTTGAATTCATCTGCGTGATGTATTGTGCTAGTAGCCTAAACTTTTGTTAACATGTTTTCATAAGCAATCATGGGTTACGGTTACACCAAACCCTTAGCACAACGTGTCTATTAAAACTAAATTAACATTGAAATAGGAGTTATAAAATAATTTATTAGTGCAACTGAGATAACCCATGCAACACCTCGAGTCATTAGATGGAGTTGTCCTTAGACTAATTCATTAACCTATGTGTAATTGAATGTTACTCCGAACTTATGGCTTGTCGCGAAAATTCCTAATGTCATTTTCTTGATGATTAATATTACTTGGTTCCAAGATTGTCTAGCCTGAAATAAGTCCCTATTTTCTTTAGTTGATTGATTACCTTTGATCTAACCAATTTCTTGTTAGTTTAGTTATTTGCTCAAACTTTTTGACAAAACCCAAACCAAAACTGTGCGAAAATAGCTTGACTTAGCTTTATACCGATTCCCTATGGATACAACTCTTGTATACCCACCAGTAGATATGATGAACTTGTACACTTCCAAGTGCTCCGTTTTTAACACACTCTTGAATCAATTCAAGTTTTTGGCATCGTTGCCAGGGAATATTTAGTCAAAGTTCAAAGTTGATTTTACCATTAAGTGATTTTCTTTCTTTTATTTTCTTTTGCTTATTTTTTTGGTTTTTGGCCAGTAGTTTGATTCTAGCTGGTTTGTTGTATAGTGCATGCTTGGTAGACATTCGCTTGAGCCTTGAGTTGATTCCTTTCTATCCAAAGATGGAGTTAACATTATCTTGCTTCAAAAGAAACATAACTGAATCAAAATTGATTCCAATCATGATCAGTAACCCTTATCTAAAGGTGACGTAAGCTTTGAAGAAAATTGGAAATCACTTTGTTTCCTAAGCCTATATCGCCGTTGGAATTGTTACCCAATCTGGGTAATGCAAACATCCATAGAAGACCCTTGACTATTAACATACTTCCCACTTTATATAGGAAACCAAATGGGAGCTCGTATGAGGACCTTGACGCTTTTCTCAAGATTTGCGAAACATGTCATAATCAAGATATCTCATGGGAAGCAATTCAACTATGTTCTTTTCCCTTCTCGTTAAGAGACATGGAAACGATGGCTCCAAAACTTGCCTTGGGATAAAGTCATAACTTGGGTAGATCTACAACAAAAGATCGGATCATGTTTTACCCTGAGGTCAAAACTATAGACATTAGGCAAGCCATAAATAGTTTTGAACAGAACTTTCATGAAAGCTATGTTAGGTTCTAGGAGCTCCTTTAAATCCATCCCCAGCATGGATCTCCCAAGGTGGCTTTAGTTTAGAATTTGTATGACGGTATGAGCATGTCCAATAGGAAGCATTTAACCAACAAGATGAGCATAAGGTGTGGACTTTATTTTAGCGCCCTAGTGAATACTCCCTAGATCAAGCCTCTTCGACTAGGGTAGTTAGGGGGAACACACAAGGTGTCTATTAGGAGGCACCAAACAACGTGAGAGACAACATATCTATTGCCTATAGTTATTGAAAATGGCCCAGATAATGAATTTCCAAGCAAATCTTACAATTATTGGTGCAGTTAACGCGCAGTTAACACTACTAAGTCATCGAATGGTGGCAACACTAGTGGTATTTTCTCTTTTGTTGATCATGTAAGTTTGTATTGTCCATATGCCTTATAGTATCTTGAATTTGTGCAAGACCAAGTTTGCATAGCATAGAGTTACTCAAAGTTCATCAATCTGTTTTCAAACACTCACAACCCTGCACCAACCCATGAGAAAACAGATATCAGTTATGTGGGTAATGCACCCCTCTCAGTTTCATAGAGAGAAAAGGTCTAATGCTCAACGTAACATGATAAAAAGAGACCTTAACCCGCTAACAAGGTATGTCGAGGTTTGAGGCAATAATATGTATGTAATGCCCTTAGATGTTCTTAGCCACACATGATTACATTCATGCGTCAACAAGTCTATAGATTTCTCTAGTACGCTTGGGTAATCTTTAAAATTTCATCATGATGGCAACAGGTTATCGCAATTGCTTCTCCTCAATGAGGAACTCCTAGTAAATGTGAGTCATTAGCTCATGTTAACTAAGTCCCTACCATTTGTATACATCGTCTGGTTCTTCTACCGGTAAAATGGTCTGGTGAAGTGTTCGAATCATAATGTGGAGGTTCTTCACTGACTACATCAAAGAAGTTTCAACGAACCTTATCATTTAGATGAAGGATAACTCCTAACAAAGTTTTGGGTGAGCCTACTGAAGGATCATTGTCAAAATTTGCTTCGGAGAATGATGAAGGAACGTGTTTTGATGTAACGATAGTTAGCTGTATGCCACTAGAAGTTCAGCCCCTAGCCCTCTCTGTTCTCTTGACCACCCTGCACGCTCCAAGGTTTGCGAGACATCCGATGTGGCATCGTCGAAGTGAACAATGAACTGTGGCACATATCACGCCAAGGAATGCAAAAATAGATCGCACACTTCATGATCGGGAGACTGGGCATGGGTGTCGCAGCTAACTTGCTAGAAAAATAACTCATGATAAAGGATATCTTAGCTCTTGATTCGATTAAAAAGGTAATGAAATGCGATACATGATGTAGCAAGCATAAACCCTTGAACCACCGTGTCTTTGAGCACACATTGTGTCCGAAGCCTACCTGAGTGTCATGCATCAATTCACTGTTAAGCCAGATGTGGGAGCATTGCTCGGCATTGGGGAGTTCCCCCCCTTGCTCTACCAAGGGCAGTTGGCCCAAAAGGGGAGCCCTCTATGACAAAGAGTCAAACAATGATTGAAATTGTTGGGAAGGAAACAGATGGGGGTTGCATCCCAGTTAGATGTAAAATGCCCATAAGCCAGTCACCAATTTGTTCAAGGCATGGACCAACAGGAACATGAAGGGCGACCTAAGCCTGAACTGTGGGCATGCCTGCGGAGTGTCATCCTTACGTGGGTGCTAGGAAGCGCATGTTGTTCCAATGTGCTTGGCATATTTAGGTTCAAACCATCAACCTTAGAGCCCCCCCAATTGTCCCTTTTTGAAACGCAGGCCAAGGAGTCTGATATGTGCGCAAGTTAGTGAGTAAGTAAACCTGTATGGCATAAGGCAACGAATCGGTGAGATTCCCCTATCGGCTGCACCATTGGTCAACCTTGATCTTCTGAGAAGGGTTCATGTGAAAGCATACTTATCGGGATTGGAAAGATAATAAGCTATGCCCGAGTGAGGCAAAGCCAGAGAAAAAACTAGTGAAGGGTCAAAACAATATCGACATGGAAATTGTTTAGGTGCATTACCTATATACTTGACACATATGGAGGTACCCTTAGTGATGTTAAGGGGGAAGCTTTGAACATGCTTTTCGCCCCTTCCCCCCAGTCTCTAAGGTATGACTTTTAATTTGGGGATAGAATTGTCCATTATATGAACAAAACAATGAATCAGTTCAATCACACTTCAAATATATCTCTAAACTACAAAACCAATTGGGATAATTGGAAAAAATATTTAATAGAGGAGAGGAAGAGTGGCTCCCCTCTCATCTTCTCAAAAACTTGGAAGTGTCAACCAGTTCAAACTCTAGTAGACTTAATCATGAGCAAGTTAAGTTTGTGCCAATCTTTGAAAAGGTTCACTGCCTGAGCCAACTGACCATATCCACCAGTCCTTGTGGGATAAAGGGATAGAACTACACAAGAAGGAATGAGCTTATAAAACTATTTCATGGAAGTGAAAATTAATCTACCATTTATTGGCAGTATCAAACACATTCCAATATATGTAAATTTTCTTAAGGACCTCTGTGTGAAAAAGAAGCATGCATAAGTATACTTACCACCCAAATTTAGAGATCCTGAGGTCTTCATGGTCCCTTTTGGGAACATAGAGCACTTTTGTAGTTGGGCTCTTCTATATCTAGGAGTGAGAGTTGATCTCATTCCATACAAGATTTTTCAGGAATTAGGTATAGGATATCTTACAGTTGGTAAATAGATCAAAGAGATCACCTTTAGGGGTTTCGAAAGGTGTAATTGTCCAGGTGATAAGTTCATCTTTCCAATCGACTTTGTTGTACTTGATTTTGACTTCACTTCTCATTAGAGTAACCACACTTCCATCATTTTGGCCTCCCATTCTTACCAACAACAAATGTCGTGATTCATTTTACCACATGAGTGCTAGGGTTTTGGTAACCTCAATGTCAAGTTGAACATGACAATTGCTGCTACACACTCCAAAGATGGTGATGACTTGGAGTTCTATATACTCAATGTGATTGATCGTCTAGTTTAGTCCATTTCATCTGACTACATCAAAGGTGGTCCATTAGGTCACGAGCTTGTTAGTTTGGATGACTATGTGATTGTGGATGACTCGATCACTTTATGTGATCTTATAGGTGTTGAGACCATAGTCCGATTTTCAAACATCTAAGGAATCTCTATGATGAGCCCGTAAAACCTTTCATCAAGTGTTCACCATCTTCGGAACTCAATCCCCTGCTATTCACCCTAATGTATGTGTTCATAGGTACTGATAGCACCTTAGCCGCCAATATTGCAGCTAATCTGACTAAGAATCAAGAGTCTAGGTTGCTAGAGGTCCTACACTTGTCTATAGGTTGAATTGGGAGGCTTTACATAGTTTTGTCTGAGAGATTTGATTTTGTATCTAATGGGTCACATAACTCTTAATGTGGATCTATTGTTATGGTTGTTTTGAATAAGAACCGTAGATCAATGTTACTGATCCACCCATTTGAGTTTGTAGTGTTCTAATTCTTCCATTAACTCTCGGCTACTTGTCCTACATCACTTTGTGATTTTAGCTTTGCAAACTAGTATGCTACAAAGTTAACCTCTCTTCAGGTATGAATAGAACTAATGTTGTAAAAATTCAAAAGACATAATTTTGTTTCAAATAAAATTTTACTTTCATGGACATGAATTTGGCGAGTGCATCCAGAAGATCTTAAGCAAAATTTGACTCAATGCCAATGTCTCAGTGTAAAGGTCAATCAAAATGTCAATGTAAACCAAATTGGAAAAGTTTCATGCAATGGAAGTCATGAGATCCTGTATGGATCGAGAACATAACAATGAAGCTCCCATTATAATCTCTAAAAACGGGATTGGTAGTGGATAAGCCGATCTCTTGATGGTGTACTCGGAAACATTTTTGAGGGAGGTGGCTAAGGTAGACTGGTGTTTCTGGATGCTTCAAGCATGTGATATGTATGGTTTGATTTTCTAGATAATCAAGTGTTGATATATTTTCAAAACAAAATGTTGAATAAATTGTTTTGGATGTTTAAATGTCATGTATTTTGGCTAAAATATGCAAGAACAAATTCCAGGGGTTGTGTGTCGACACACATATTCTGTGTGTCAACCCACAAACTTACAAAACCTAGACTTTGGCTCTGTGTGTCAGCACATAGGGTCTGTGTATCGACACATATTCCCTATGTGTCCACACACTAAGCTATCATGGCCGTTATTTTGGTGCACCAGTTTTTGATTTTTTTGGAAATTAATTATTAATTTTGGAGGGATGTATCCCTTGGTTTTTAACACGTGTTATTTATTATTGAGCATGTAATTTTTGCTTATCAACATATGTTTAAAGTGTTTATGGATGTGTCTCTTCACAAGAGACACAATGTTCTCTACATGAAGCCTCCTTTTGTCATTTGCAAAAGACACTAAGAAAAGCCCATTCTCTCTTTCTCTCATAAAAATTCTCGGTCATCTTTCTCTCTCTACGCTCTTACTCTCACTTTGTTGTTGGGTTTCATTATATCCCTTAGTCTATTTCAATATCCAAGAAATAAGTCTTAAGAAAAATGTTTCGCTACGTGCATTGAAGCCAGTGACTGATTTAGATATATATTCTGTCATTTCTGTAACAAATTTATGTGTTTCTACAAATTGTTCTAACAATCTTGAGACTTATTTTCATTCATGAAAATGTATTCTCTTAGCGGGATTTGGTTAGCAAACTTTGTGAGATTGGAGAAAGTGACAAAGAGAGAAATGAGATGTCTTTCTTGGATTCCTTCTATTATATAAATAGCTATGGATCAAGATATATTCTTTGATTTAAAAATCATGCAATTAGGAAGCTCTAAAATTCCTTAGTACTAGTGATTAACAATGATCGTGTACCATGAATTATTATTCAGTATTTTAAATCGCGTATGAAATTCCGGTTTTTTTTAGTGGTTGTTGAAACAAGACATGAAGGAGATGCTGAAAAGGAAATTCCTTGTTCTGCATGGTTGTTAAGGCCAGATGCCGAGACAATGCCAAAACTAATAATCAAATGTAAACAAATTATGATTGATATAACTTGGTAATATGAAAAACGTTGAAAGGGCATGCATGTTTATGATAACATTATTTTATTTCATGAAATTATTTCTTATAAATATTTTATACATGCTTGTTAAAGTCATTTGAAGTACTTTGAAATTTATTTGCGATTTTGTATGCTAAATACGCATACAAAAAGGAAGATAACTTGTAAAGATATATCATATTGATAAGGTCACATCTTATGCATGTGTGTATGTAAAGATACAGTTGTTCACGCTATAGTTTGTGGTATATGTTATATCAAACCATTATAAAAATTTGGGTATATACTTATAAGTAGAAAGGAACAATGGGTTTTTTCATAGAATATGAAAATTTATTCATAGTTTAAATTCATAATATGAATATGCAATTGAGTGAAGGAAATTAAAGTTAAAATAATGATAATCAAAAGTTTGATTTTCATTATTGAGAACCGCATATTCGCTTTTCAATGTAATTGTCCCTTTGATATTTACAAAAATTTGCATATGTGACAATGTAATATTTGCATGTTTATTTTGCAATATAATGCCCCACTGAATATTGCATGCGTAAATGTTGTCAAAAAAATTAACATATGCATGCAGTTAATTATACATCCTCATAAGGATCTAATGGGTATTATGTCCCTGTATGTTCATACTGATGGAAAAGAATTTGAGTGCAATTATTGATAAATTTTAATGGATTTACAAGGTTAATGCTCGTGCAATTAATGTAATTAATACATACATGTTCATAAATATAAAAAGTAATTTATGTAGAAGCAGGGATGTTAATGCAATTATGGTAGTTAATGCATGTTAATGCAATCATAAATTTGGCGGTATTAATTTGTAAACATGAATGTTACTTGATTACTTGGTGAACAAGAAAGTTGTGAATTTGAGTGAAATTAAAAATTGTGGATCATGACAGAAGTACATGATATTTGATGTTATATGTATATTGGATCATGAAAGGAAAAAGTTACATAACTATTTCATATTGATCCAACGATATTTTATCATGAATATTAAGACACTTGAATTGAGTACAGTTTATGTACAATTGTTGCACAAAAAATAATTATATTATGTGATTGCTTATCCATTTATTATTATGTTGTGACTAATGAAAGTGGACAAATCATAAGAGTATACAAATATTGAATTATGATGACTTATATGTTACCCATAAAGTTTGATGCTTATAAATGACATGGTGATTCATATGATTTAATTATGGGTAAATTGAAGTTCTTGGATGTAAATATGGATGAATGCATTATAATAATATAAAGTAAAGTGTATTAAGATGAAATAGTTTTCTTAGATCAAAAGAATGAATTTCAATTGAAAATGACATGTCTTTGTCATATGAGAAAAATCATGTTGTGAGGGAAGGAATCTCTTAAAAGCTCTAAAACTTAAAAAAGTAAAAGAGCTAGAAAAGAAAAGTCATTTGGATTGTATTTCTATATGTACCTAGAGGAATGAACTATGAGACAATATGAATGTTAAAGTTCCATATTGTTGTATCATAAAATTTGATTCTATGATGAGGCTAGAAAGTCTTGTGATGTTGCGTTTGGAAAAAGGAAATAAATGAATTGGATAAATGCATGTATGGGAAGTTTGATAGTGATAAAGGAGTCTTTATATGTTTGTGTCTCAATTACATGTTGATAATTGTTATGAAAGTTTGAACCAAATAATGGTACTCCGGTAGTACAAATGGAGTATGAAAAGACTCAATATTGTCTTTGCAATTGGAAAGCTAAGTATATATAATTAGCAATTTAAGTAAAGTTCATTGACATATGGTACATAAGGTACTAAAATTAACCATTGGTTATGGTATTAATTTTAATGGGTATTCTCCTACTTAGAAGGATAGTTTAATGCTAGTTGTATCTCTAATAAGGAGGACTATGTTCATTCTCTCTTTCTCTCATAAAAAGTATCGGTTATCTTTTTCTCTCTGAGCTCTTACTCTCACTTTATTGTTGGGTTTCATTGTATCCCTCAAGCTATTTTAGTATCCAAGAAATAAGTCTTAAGAAAAACGGTTCACTATGTGCATTGAAGTCGGTGACTGATTTATATGCTAGTTCTATTATTTTCCTAACAAATTTGTGTATTTTCTTCAAATTGCTCTAACATGAAGGAGTGGGAGTCCACAAAATCTACTATCTTTTGAAACCATGAGACGACCTTTAGTTTATTGTCTTCCAAAGTTCTAGTTCAACTAGGATTTTTATTCTTGAAGATGAGTGTAATCCCAATCAATAGCAGGTTTTGTTTTGGGAAAATGTTTTTTATGTCAAATTAATATATTTATATGTTGGAGTAATGTAACAAACTATAAAAGTATTATAACAATGAAAGTTATTAAATATATTTTTTAAGAAACTAAGCGCTTTTTGCTATAAACATTTTGAGAAGCAAATTGGATTATGTTAACTAGTTAATTTTAATTTTCGCTATTCAAAAAGTTGGATTACATCATAGCAGCTTTTTAAGAAATGTCTTTTTAATGAGAAATATAGGTCTGGAACCAATAAGTCTTTTTATATGAAAGGTCAACAAAACATACATGTAATAATTTATGATATGTATATCCTAGCGAATTATAAGTATAATACCTCAAGTATTGGAAACTTATTATGTGTGAAATTTTACTTCTAGCGGCTTAAATGCTTAGCTTTTACATACTTGTGTAGGATCATGACCTTCGCCTTTTGGAAGAATATAAATACATTCATCTTCCTGAGAACAAATCTCGATTGGGGTCCAATTTCAAACAACATCAAATTAAAGGGAGTGACATGGATTTACGCACTACTTCTTCCTTCTAGAGCTTTAGTTCATCAACGTTTCAAAAATCCATTTTAGGCACATTCACCAAATGTCTACTTGATGCAGACCTTACCAATTGTAGTGGTTACGTCCTCCACGAATTATTGTCAAATAGAATGTTGATAGGTCCGCGATAAGAAAAGTCGAGTCCCATTGTTATTAATGGAGTTCTTATAGATTTAGGTGGGAGTTTTATTGCCTTTTTTCTCAGTGCCAGTTGTATCTCAGGAGTCCATATAAGCAAAATATCCTTGACATTTCTGCAAAAAATAAGTGACTGCTCCAGTGAAACACTGTCATGGAATCAAACTATGCTTTTGTGGTCTCCTTGATTGTTTTCCTATCCACTTGTCCATGAAAATGGAAGTTTTTCTTGAACAAGATCCAGCTTTATTGTTGATGTTTATTAGTTTTGTTGATACCCATAGAGAGGTTAATTTTTTAGTATACTATTCTACAAAGCTAGGGTTCACAAGTTTGGGCCTCTATAGCTTGACATTGATCATGGTGCACCTCTAGTCCCATTTATGTTGCATATGTTCCTTTGTTTTGGTCCTCAGACTTTTGAATTCTTAGAGTAGGGATCAAAATAAAACTCTTTATTACAATTAAAGTGATCGCGAGGTTACAGGAACAACCAAAAATAAACGATATAAGGAAAGAATGGACCCAAGAAATTGCCACTCCATGGAGAATCCACCATCCTGAGTCTTTTTTACCCCATAGAGGTACAATGTGATGATTAGCACTCCAATCCACAAGGTTAACATGACACCACCTCGACAGCGTACTCCGGGGAAAATGTGATGAAGTACGCCCCAACTTGCTCAGTAATGAAGGAGATAAGGATTGTATTTCAGAAAGAGAGAAAACTAGGAATAAGAAGCAGTGTTTTTGATATTTTTTGTGTCTTAACCAAACCCCAAGGTACGGTGTTTATAGAGGAAAAACCTTGCATGCTAAGGAAAAGATCATATCCAAGAATTCGGCTATAATAAGGAAAGTGGCAGATATGAGAGAGCCTAAAAATTCAGCTTCAATTATGGATAAAACGATTTTATGGAAAGTGCATGAATCGACGCAGTCAAAATGTGTACTCGAGCTCAAGCTTGTAGCCTCAAGCCTTGAGACCTTAAGTATGGACAACCCCTCGAGATAGCACCCTCGAGGTCAACTAAGAGACACCTCAAGTTTAAGCCAAAGGCTTCGAGCATTTCTTAAACACAAGAACTCATCTCAAGTTCATTCACGACAACTTAAATAAAAGCAATGGTCGTAAAAATAAAAGTTCGGGCAAGAAAAAGTTCATACCATACCACATCGCACGATGTGCATACCGGCTCAACTAAGTGCGCATGAGTGTGGCCTACCAAGCCCACTCTAGGCCAAAAAGACTTTATCAAGTGCAATGACAAGGGGGTATATAAACAAGACTCTCTATCTCTAGATTTCCTATTTGGGTTTGAGGTACTTTTACATGATATCAAAATTGAAGTCAAGTATCTCAACTTCCAACATAAGATTGGCCCATTTCTAATTATCAAAAACAGAAAATGGTACTCTAATTATCACAAACAGAAAATTGTACAATAGAACAAAGTAAAAAAAAGAGAACTTTTTACGGGGATAATAGTTAACCCATGAAATTGCACCAAAAATAATTAACCCCTAAATTTCAACTTTATACCAAACATGATTCAAATTCAAATTAGACAGAATTGATTGTTAATACTGATGAAATCAAGGACGAAAGACCAAACTCAACCATAAGTCCAATTTAATTTTAAACCAAATAACCAAGTCTCAAATCATAAATACCTTTCAGGTTAATTATTAATCCTCGAATAAGCTCCTGCCAAATTGTCTCATATACATCTTACTAATTTTCCCATGTGTTCATAGGCGAAAGTAATTAAATACAAAATTAAACGCCCTGGCATGTGGAGTTATCCGGCCATTATATAAGCAAAGGGCAACATAAGGAAGAACATCACAAGAACCAAAAAAAACAAAACAAAACCAAAAAAACAAAAAAGAAAAAGAAATAATAAGCAAATGGCAAAGAGATCATTGTCATCACCATCTAACATAGAGTACACATCTTGGGTAATCCAAATCCGGAATTTCTTCGAGGATGAACTCGACGAAGAGGATAATACAACAGTATGTGTCTTTAATGTGCCCAAGACGCTCCTTCTCCTCAAGCCAGAGGCCTACATTCCTCAGTTAATTGCCCTTGGGCCCTACCACCACTGGCGCGAGGACATGTATGAGATGGAAAGGTAATGTGAAAATTTCATGTTAGGCACTATATCTAGCATAAAGAGTTGATGCATGAGGTCAATATCTAAACCCAATTGAGGTGTCATAATAAAACAAATAACATTAGTTGGAGTAGCTAACTAAACTTTCTTGTGAATCTCTTTTGAGGCATTAACTCTAACGTGTTACTTTTGTTGTTATACTCACATAACGAATTTTCAACAGGTACAAGCTTATTTGTGCTAAGAGAGTACAAAAGCAGTACTTCCAAGGGTCAGGATTTCAGGACTTAGTGCACAATCTCCTCAAAGAAGAACAGGACATTCGAGGTTGCTACCATAAGTACTTGGACATGGATGGGGAAACCCTAGCTTGGATGATGGCTATCGACGGCCTCTTCTTGCTAGACTTCCTTCATATCTTCGTCAACAAAACTCAAAGTGTCCTCGCCTCCTCCGCTAGGATGTCATACTTGGTTGACACCACGGGAAGGAAACTAGCCTACGATTTAATCCTCAAAGACATGTTCATGCTAGAAAACCAAATCCCCACTTTTGTTCTCAAGAAAATCCTTACTATCCAATGCTCATCCTCTGAGTTAGCACACAATTTGTTGCCTCCCATGTTTCTGGGCTTGTGTGCGAAGCTCTCTCCTCTAATGTTCAAAGAGGATTTCCCTCTTGAGAAGGTTCATGAACATACCCACTTGCTTGATCTCTTGTACCACATCATAGTTCCAAACTCACATGAACAAACACAAGATGATTTATCAAGGAAATCTAGCAAAGTAAGTGAAAAGGGAGTGAATAATGTGTCATCTTTTAATGAAGAGGACAAAGAAGTTCTCAAAAATACTTGGGAGACTGCTTCAAAGTTTAAGGTGATGCAAAAACTTAAGGGTGTATTGACTACAAGACCTATAAAAGTCATGCTAAAACTACCCGTTAAGTTCATCTCTAAGTTGCCAATAGTATCTGCCATAGCACCCATGTTGGAGAGCTTGCTACCTTTCGGTGACAAAGAGAGCGCAAACTCTGATAGTGCAAATTCAAGCAAGGGAGATCAAGCAATGGCTCCTTTGGTCGAAGAAATCATGATTCCTTCAGTATCAAAACTATGTGATGCAGGTTCTTCCTTCATTTCTTTTTATTTCTTTTTCTTTTGTTTTTATTCATTTTGAATTTGATAAGTTAATCTATGATTAAGATTCACATTAGAGTTGTTAGAAAAATAGGTCAACCATTACACTCCTACTAAACATAATTTGTTTAAGGAAAGAACCTAACTTGTCTTGTACATAGAACTCAAACCAGCACCTTGGATGGAGATGGCCAATGAGTTGACCCTAGTTGAAACTATCTCGACTTATATAGATGGATCTATGCGGATTGACTAGTCTATGCTAACAAGTCGAGTGAGAAGCATCAATAAACTCCAACCTGACTCATGTGGACTCTAATCAAGTTTTTCAAAATCAATTCGTTTTTGAATAGTGCAAAAATAATGAACATGTATAAGATATAATTGAATAATACCCTTTGATAATATTTTAGTCAAAATATATTTTTTTTCGTTTTTTAATAGGCTATTGGGTCAATGCTAACTAAAGTTAAATCAATGTTAGTATAGATAATATGAACCGGAGTAAATTAGGTAATGTGATAGACATGAGACTAAAAGTCTTCTTGTATTTATCCAACCTAACTAAGAGAGGCCTGTCAAACCTTGTCAGATCAAACTAGTCTTCTTCTTAATTCCCCAAGTTGTCCACTCGAACATAGGCACAACCATAAACTAGGTGAACTTTTCCAATTTAGTTGTAGTTTGTCTCCTTTATTTTGGTTTTCCTCTCTCGTGTAGCCTCTTGCATTTTAAATTCTTGAACTACTAAATGGAAATTACATGTAACGCAGGAGTTCAATTTTGCCCCGCAACGGGAAATATTTCTACTATAAGCTTTGACAAAAAGAGGCGGAAATTCTACCTCCCTGTGATTCATTTAGATTATAATACTGAAGTGATTATGCGAAACCTAGTAGCTTATGAGGCTTCAGCCATATCTGGACCCTTGGTTTTAGCTCGTTATACGGAGCTAATGAATGGGATAGTAGACTCTGTAGAAGACGTAAAGATTCTTCGTCATAACAGTATCATCATAAGTCGTTTGAAGAATGATAACGAGGTCGCTGAGCTTTGGAATGGGATGACAAAGGCCATCAAATTGAGCAAGGTTCCTGTCATTGATAAGGCCATACGAGATGCCAATGTGTATTACAACAATACATCCAAGGTCAAGTTAATGAGGATGATGAGGCTTTATGTGTATGGCTCTTGGAGAATACTCATTGTGCTTGCAACTATCTTCCTCCTAGGGTTGATGGTCTTGCAATCTTTTTGCTCAGTCTATAATTGTCCTCGTTTCTTTAGCTTTGATGATAAAAATGATTGATTGTGTGTATGTGCTTTAAAAAATGTTACTTGTTCTATGCTAAGCCATATTCAATTATTATGTATCACATTCAAAACTTACAATGAAATTTCATTTATTCTAATTCTGAAAGGTTAAATATAGTAGTTATTATTTCATGATTGATTATGTATGATATCTCTATTTCTTGCAATATAGCTGTGTCAATTTTCAAGGATATTGTAACAAATTGCATTATTTTTTTTTTTTTTTTTTTTAAATGGGCATTCATGCTTGACTTAATTTGAAATGTTAATTTAAGTCTTATGTCTTTGTGGATAGTTACTTGAAACTTCAGCAACTTCTATGTTATGTTTGTGATGAAAGAAAATGTTATGGAAAGAAAATAAAAAATAAAAAAATTGAAGGAATTTCATTTTCCATTGTTTGAAAGTCAAGGAAAATTTACGGAAAAAAAATTAAATTTAATCTTGTAGGGTAATATTACAGTCAAAGCAAAGTTATTATTATCAGAGTAAGATTATGGATTCCTTTAATGTTAGATTTGGCACTAATGTGAATGGGGCAACAACTACAAAATCCAAGTGTTCATCTGAATAGGTAGAATCAACTACTGGAATTAAATCTTGTCATCAAGCATTATCCTGAATTATAACTGCATTAAACTCCAATTAATAATTATAAATGTTAGTCTAATAAGAAGTCTTATTTGCGAATTGCTAAAATATATATGAAACTCATAAATGCTAACTACACAAATCAAGCATAAGATCCAGTAAAATTTAACAAGTATCTCTAGGTAACATTTTAAAATATTTCTTGCCTCACTACTCGTATACTCAATCTTTCTGTTATTATCATTTACTTCTAATTTAATATTTTTTTATATGACATCGAAGTATGTAGAAAGTTACAGTAATAATCCTAAAATAAAGTTAACTAACTACATTAAATATTTAAAGTGTATAATGTTATGCCAAAGCGTGGGAATTAAATAATAAAGAATAACAAAGATAAGGTTAATCACGTGCACACCTAATTTTGCTTTGATTTGAGTAGCTGTTTGCATAATTAATCTGACAACAATGATTGTATACGAATCATCATGACATGAGAATGCAGATGGAGAGGGATAACTTGATTGTTGTTGGAGCGAGAGGAAAATTTTGCTTTCAGTATTAAATCTATATGAAGATATTCCAGTGACCCAATTGGAGTATGCCAAAGTTACGATGCAGCAGGTTGTTATTTGGTTCTTATAATGTCTAAAGTACGTCCAAAAATAAGGCTAGAATAACCTAAACTATTAGTTATTTAGTTTGGAACCAAAACGTGTTGTTTGGTAAGTGGAATATTTGAAATGCAGTGTTTTGATTTAAGTAAAATATCAGATATTTGCAATGACATTTTTGGTACTTAACATGTAAAATTTAAAATGGGTTTTACCTAAAATTACTTGAATTACCCCTACCCGACCTCACTGCCTGTGCTGCCCCACTGCTCTGCCCGTGTCCCTTTTTTTTTGCAGCCAGCTATACCGCATTTAAGAAGCTTCCCGCGGAAGCTTTGGAATCAAAGGCCTGGATAAGGCCATGTGCCGTTCGTCCAACGGCCGAATAATGGGTTTGCTTAGTGAAATGAGGGCCGTTGATCTCCATCGCATCCAGTGGCTCTTGTTGTGCCGTGCATCAACCAGTCGCGCACCGATTTTGTGTTTCTTTGATTCAATCTCAGCCGTTTATCTAGTTTAAAAGAACAGCCCTGATTTGTCTCACACAAATTCAGATCTGGGGGTATTTAAACCTCATATTTTTGTGAGAGAAACAACAAAGCTCATTTTTATATCTGTTTTTCTCCTTCTTCCCTCTCGGTGGTTCTTCAAGGCTTTCCTAGGGTTTCTCCTAGGGTTTCTTGCTTTCAAGCTCCATCAATGGTGATCATCTTGCTATGAAAGTGCTATGATCCATAAGTGAGATCAAGAAGGCTTTGATCTCGGGCCGTGTTGCATTATAGCACTAAGCCAGAGTAGGTATACCATTCTTACTCTTCTCTCTTTAAGTTCTTCATTTCATTTGTTTTGAGTTCGTTGATTTAAAGAAAGGTTTGTAATTGATAGCCGAGGTCTTGATGGAAAGAGCCTTGTAAATGTATCGATCCAATTTTTGTTAGTAATAATTAAAGTAGAGCTCTCTAGTGGTATGGGGAACCTTATTTAGGGCTGAACCACGTAAATCACTTTGTTCTCTTTGTTTCATTTCTTTTGTTACTTCTATCATCATTTGTAAGCTTAATCTCAAATCTAGGGCAGCATTTTGTCAAGGTTTTCAAAGATCCTAAAATTATTAAAGATTTGGTGAACTTTTAACAAGATAATTGTTTAACAAGTAAAGTTGAAGTCTAAATTTGTTAGGATCGGTTTTGACTTTAAAGTTATCAATTCATGGATTTTTACAACAAGTGGTGTCAAAGAATTTTAGGTAACGAAAAAGTGCTTGAAAAATGGCTACGAAATTTGAGATTGAGCGTTTTGTAGGAAGAATGATTATGCTCTTTGGAAGATTAAGACCAGAGCACTGGTGATGTCTCAAGGTGTGAGATATGCTCTACTGCCACTAGAGGAACAACCTTCTCATCTGACAGAGAAGGATAAGGTAGACATGGAGCAACGTGCTTATGGTACTCTTATTATGTGTTTAGATAATAATGTTCTTCCTCTTGTTTCCTCTGAGAATACCATTGCTAAAATATGGGCCAAGCTAGAGGAGATTTATAAAACTCAATCACTGTCTAATATGATTTTATATATGGAAAAAATTTTCATATTTAGGATGGAGGAAAATAAGCCATTAGACGACTCTCTAGATCAGTTTAACAGAATCATATAGGACCTAAAAAATGTTAATGTCAATATAGAAGATGAGATTCGGGCTATTATATTGTTATGTGCTTTGCCTAAATATCTTAGAACTTTTAAGGATACTCTTCGGTATGATAGGCAAAATATTTTTCTAAGTGAAGTAACACGTGCCCTTAGGAATAAGATTTTAGAACTAAAAAGAGACGGAAAACAGTTACATTCTAGCAGTAGCTGTGAGGGACTTACAATTAGAGGAAGAACTAATAACACAGTGAATAACACCAACAAAGGAAGATCTAAGAGTAAACATTGTTCACAGTCTAAGGGTAGAAGGGACTTATTGAAATAAAATGCTAAGAGCGCAATAAGCTCGATCATATGAAAAGAAACTATCCAGATATGAATAGAGCACCAGGAACGGCAGATAATGCGGTTTCATTTGAGCCTGATCATGCTGAAGTATTACATCTTTCATGTGATTTATCTGATTTGAATACTGTATGTGATAAATTTTTTTGTGCTGATACTGAATGTGATAAATCAGATCATGTCAATGCTTTGTTTGTCAAATCTGATGATTTAGAACACGAATGGGAGTTGGACATTAGATATAGTTTTCATATGACAACTAGTAGAGCGAACATTATTGTTTACAAACTAGTTAACGTGCGAAAGGGAATGTTAGGAAATAACAGGGGCTGCAAAACAATAAGAATAGGGTCTGTTAAAATTTGCTTAACTAATGGCGCGGAGTATATCCTAGAGGATGTTAGACATGTTCCAAACTTATGTAGAACCTTAAAAGGATGTCTTTTAGGGCCATGGATTTAGAACTTAAGATCGTGAAAGGATCCTTAGTTGTCCTAAAGGGGCACTTAGAAATGATCTATACGTGTTGAAGGGTCGGATTGTCTCATGTGAGTTACATGCCGTAGTTCAAGCAGATCCTACTGATCTCTAGCATAGACATTTAGGACATATTTATGAACGTGGGTTGTGTGAGCTGTCAAAACGTCGAATGCTATGTGGTGACACTATTTCTAAGCTTGATTTCTATGAATCTTGTATTTTTCGGTAAACAGCATAGGTTAACATTTAGAGTAAGTAAACACACAGCCAATGGGCCACTGTATTATATACATTCTGATCTGTGGGGATCAGCTAGGGTCACCACCTTAGGTGGGGCATCATATTTTTTGTCCATTGTAGATGATTATTCTTGAAAAGCTTAGATTATCTTATTGAAATACAAAGATGATTGTTTTCCACATTTGTTATATGGAAAAATCAAATAGAAAACTTAGTATGGAGAAAAATAAAAAATGCTAAGAATAAATAATGGACAAGAATACATTAATTCAGAATTTGATGAGTTATGTTCTCAAAATGGTATAAAACGTCTCAACACTGTTAGAGGTATGCCACAGCAGAATGGGGTTGTTGAACTAATGATCAAGACCTTGTTATATAGAGTACGGTGTATGCTATTGACATTAGGATTAGGCAAACAATTCTATGAGGAGGCTGTCAAAACAGCATGCTATTTAGTAAATAGGACACCCTCAACAAGAATAGGTTTTAAAACATCGGAAGAATGTGGATTCTAAGGCCTGTGGACTACTCTAATCTAAGGGTATCCGATTGTGCTGTGTATGCCCATTAATTTGAGGGTAAGCTAGAACCTCGAGCAATTAAGGGCGTATTTCAAGGGTATCCTGACGATGTTAAGGGATACAGAGTAAGAGTTAAAGAGGGTAATTGAACCAAGAATCCAAGACCTGGATAAGGCCATGTGTCGTTCATCCAATGATCGAAAAATGGGTTTGCATAGTGAAATGTGGGATGTCGATCTCCATTGCATCCAGTGGCTCTTATTGTGCCACGTGTCAACCACTCGTGCACCAATTTTGTGTTTCATTAAGTCAATCTCAACCACTAATCTGGTTTAAATGAACAGCCATGATTTGTCTCACACGAACTCAGATCTGGTGGTATTTAAACCTTGTTTTTCAGTAAGAAAAACAACGAAGCTCATTTTTACATCCGTTTTTCTCCTCCTGCTCTCTCGGTGGTTCTTCAAGTCTTTCCTAGGGTTTCACTTATGGTTTTTTGCTTCCAAGCTCCATCAATGGTGATTACCTTGCTGTAAGAGTGTTGTGATCCGTGAGTGAGATCAAGAAGGCTTTGATCTCGGGCCGTATTGTATTGTAGCACTAAGCTGGAGCAGGTATACTTTCTTTCTCTTATCTTTTTAAGTTCTTCATTTCATTTCTTTTGAGTTTATTGATTTAAAGAGTGATTTGTAATTAATAGCCTAGGTTTTGATGGACAACATCTTTTAAATGTATCATTTATATTTTTGGTTTGTAATAATAAAAGTAAAGCTCTCTAGTGGTAAGAGGAACCGTGGATGTAGCCCATTTAGGGTTGAACCCCATAAATCACTGTGCTCTCTTTGTTTCGTTTTGTTTGTTACTTCTATCATTGTTTGTAAGCTTAATCTCAAATGTAGGGCAGAATTTTGTCAATGTTTTCAAAGATCCTAAAATTGGTAAAGATTTGGTGAACTTAACCAAGATAATTGTTTAACAATCAAAGTTCAAGTCTAAGTTTGTTAAGATCAGTTTTAACGTTAATGTTATCAGATCATGGTTTTTTACAGCACTGCACGTAGATAAAAAATTAGTCAAATGAGCAGGCTGAACAGCCTTTCCTTAATTCTTGTTAAGAAAATAATAAAAAATAAGGGAAAAAGTAACTCAAATTTTCACAACCCGAAAATAGAAGAAAACTCTAGAAAAAATTGGAGATCGCTTTGTTCCTTCAACCTACATTGCCGTTGGAATTGTTACCTAATTTGGATAATTCAAACATCAAGAGAAGACGCTTGACTATTAACATGGGGTGATTTTTTAAAATAGCACATTTGGTAATTTTTATTCCCAAAATACCACGTGAAAATTCGAATCTTCCAAAACGACATGCGAAAATTTAAAACTACCAAATTAGAACGCCCAGTCAGTAAAAAAAGTGGCCCACCATAATACATGGACAAGGGAAAAATGGTAAATTGTATTTAATAAAAAAAAAGAAGAACAATTTTGTGTATGACGTGAGAGAGAGAAAGGGGCAATAATGATGGGGTTCTTTTTTTTTGTATAAAAGGAAAAGGATGACACGTGTGAAGTCATAATAGTAAATTATAGTGTGACTCGACAATGACTAATTAAAAATAAAAAAAATTAAGTATTATATATTAATATAACCTATATTATACATATATTTTTAAGTATTGTTATTTATTTAGCGCTATATTAAATTTGAATAAAATCATATTTTGAAATATATATATATATATATATATACACACAACAACAATAATAACAACAACAGTTCCAGTGCCTTGCGGCTCCCGCAGAAAGCAGGGTCTTAGGGGGGGGGGGGGAATGTACGCAGCCTTTCCCCTTCCAGATGGAAAGGAGACTGTTTCTGAGGACCCCCAACCTGAAGTAGTTGAGTGCCTACAAATGAACCACCAATTAATTACCAATGACTTTTGAGGAGAAGTAAAAAGGAAGGGAAAAGAAGAAGAAGAAGTAAAAGAGGAAGAAGAAGAAGAAGAAGGAGAAGAAGAAGAAGAAGCAGCATGAACAGAGACTAAGCTAGCCTAAAAGTGCTACACTCGAGGTTATGCCTACCTAAGGATCCCAAACTACCAGCCACTCCTTACGCTACTCTACTCTGCCACCTCCGCTACCCTTATGCTAGCCCTCGAACGTGCCCTATCTGAGGCCATCTCCTGTCTTAGGTTTAGGTGGGTTAGGTCTTGACGAATCGTCTCCAACCAACTTTTCTTTGTCCTGCCCCTCCCTCTTCTGCTTATCGCTGTGTGAAGCTGTTCACACCTCCTGACTTGGGCTGTAGTCGGTTTTCTGCTAACATGTCCAAACCATCTTAGGCGGAGCTCCCTCAGTTTATCCTTGATCGAGGCTACACCCAGCTTACTTCGTATCACATCATTCCTAATCCTATCCTTCCTTGTGTGGCCACATATCCAGCGCAGCATCTTCATCTCTGCCACCTTCATCCTCTATGTTTGATTTTGTTTCATTGATCGACACTCTGCCCCATATAGTATAGCCGGTCTTACTACCGTCCCATATATATATATATATATATATATATATATATATATATATATATATATATTTCAAATATAAAAAATAAAAATGGACAAGATATTATCATGAAATGACCGAGACAAAGCAATAGAAATATTTAAAATATCTTTAGTTATCATAATTTCACACCATAACCGTTTAAAATTATACTTTAAAATAATTATGTCGATTTGTCTTAACAATTGTGATAACCCTATATACTCTGTATCCACGAATTAGTCATATATATATATATAATTTATAGAAGAAGTAAATTAATTTTTAAAATTAAAAATTTATAATTATAAGTATGTTATAAGAAAAACTGGTAAGACAAGACATACATGTTTAATGACTAACACAGAAAGATAAAAAAATTATACTTAAAATATTGAGTAAATTACGTATTATTACTTTGAGATCTAGTATATTAATTTTTTAGTACACAAATTTAATCCAAAGAGTGGCATGCATTAATAAATTAGTCCAAATAGAGGTGTGTAAAGGTCCAAAGCATGCCCCACTATCATTACTTTACAAGTTTGTTTGAACTATTTTATTAAATATATGTGACTTTTTAGAATAAATATTTATTTCACAAAGTTTGTGCCTTAAACAATTAATATAATAAACCTCAGGGTACTAATATGTAATTTACCCTATAATATTTTATTATTCATGATAATATTGACATATTTCTAGTGTTTTCTATTGTCTATTATTGTGTATCTATATATGCATATATACGATTATATGTATTTCATTTATGAATAAAATTTCTTATTTCAATAGTAAATAATTGTTACTTGAAAATAATCTTTTTAAAATATTATTCTCCTTGGACACAGCCTCCATATAGGGTAGCACCTTAAATAGGCAAGGGAGTATGGATACGTGCAACTCACTCTCCCAAACCATGCATTGGCGGGAGCCCTTATAGCACCAGGCTTGTTGTTGTAGTATTTTAAAAATATTATTGTATTCAGAAAAAATAGAATGTTGAAACTATTATACTACTCATGTAAGTTATAATGTAAGTCTATAGAACCATAGTAAAATATAGTTAGAATTTATATAGGACAAAGAGTTACGAAATGCAAAGTTGTGTTACAAAAAACAATTCTATTTCTTTACCACAAAATTGAACTTTTCACCACACAAACTTTTGGGCAAACAATGATACTTTTCACCAAAAAATGATACTTTGTTGAGCTATAATGGTATTTTTGGGCAAACAATGGCACTTTTGACTAGCAAATTGGAACTTTTTACCATAACAATGTTACTTTTACCACAAAGTCCTAAATTTATTGAGTACGTTTCAAAGTCTATTATTCTGTAATGTATGTATTTCGTTTATAAATAATAATTCTCTTTTCAATACAAATAATCTTTTTTTAAAAAGCAACAATTTTAAGAATAGTATTTTACTTTAAAAAAGAAAAAGGGATGTTGACACCATTATACTGGCCATCCATGAGTCAAGGTTATGCTTGTAGAACTGTATGGAAGTGTGATCATAATGTTATCAGTAGAAAAAAAATTACAAAATGCGACGTTGTGCCATGACAAAATGCAGCTCTTTACAAACAAACGAAACTTTCTCCACACAAATGATACTTTGTTAGGCTTGGATGGTACTTTTGGGCAAAAAGTCGTATTTTTGACCAATAAATTTGCACTTTTTGCCACAACAATAGAATTTTTTACAATTAACATTTTTTTAGTGTGATTTAAAATCCGTTATTCTATTATGTATGCATTTCATTTACGAATAATAATTCTCTTTTCAATTTAACAGCATTTTTTCTAAAAAAGTTCAATTTAAAAATATTATTTTATTTAAAAAAAGAAAAAGGAATGTTGATCCCTTTATATTGTCGATCCTTGTGCCAAGGTTATGCCTTTAAAACTACATAGAATTGGGATTATAATGTTATTAGTGGCAAAGAATTATGAAATGCGAATTTGCGCCACGATAAAATGCTGCTCTTCACAAGCAAACGGAACTTTCACCACACAAATGGCACTTTGTTGGACTAGGATGGTGCTTTTGGTCAAGCAATGGTACTTTTGACTAACAAATTGGAACTTTTTGATATAACAATGAAACCTTTTGCCACGATAGTCTTAACATTTATTTAGTATATTTTAAAGTCTATTATTCTATTATGTATGCAATTTGCTTACTAATAATAATTCTCTTTCCCACTTAACGGGCATTTTTCTAAAAAGTTAAATTTAAAAATATTATTTTATTTAAAAAAGAAAAAAGAGCGTTGACACCGTTATACTACATATCCATGTGTCAAGGTTATGTCTGTACAACTGTAGTGAATTATGATCACGATATTATCATCGGCAAAGAATTACGTAATGTGAGGTTGTGTCACAATAAAATGTTGCTATGAACAAACAAAAGGAATTTTCCCCACACAAATGGTACTTTGGTTGGCTAGGATGGTACTTTTGGGCAACCAATGGTATTTTTGCCCAACAAATTGGAACCTTTTGCCATAACAATGAAACTTTTTTTGTTATGATAGTTTTAACACTTATTTAGTGTATTTTAAAATCCATTATTCTGTTATGTATGCATTTCATTTACGAATTATAATTCTCTTTTTAATTTAGCCACATTTTTTCCAAAAAACATCAATTTGAAAATACTATTTTATTTAGAAAAAGAAACATGAATGTTGACACCATTATACTGCCCATCCATGTGTCAAGGTTATATCTATAGAACTGTAGTCAATTGTGATCATAATGTTATCAGCGGCAACGAATTACAAAATGCGAGGTTGTGTCATGACAAAATACTACCCTTCTCAAACAAACGGAAGTTTAACCACACAAATAGTACTTTGTTGGGCTAGGATGGTACTTTTGGGCAAACAATAGTACTTTTGACCAATAAATTGGAACGTTTTGTTAGAACAATGGAATTTTTTACCATTAATATTTAGTTAATGTGTTTTAAAATCCATTATTCTGTTATATATGCATTTTGTTTACGAATAATAATTTTCTTTTCAATTTAACGGTATTTTTTTCTAAAAAATTTCAATTTAAAAATATTATTTTATTTAAGAGAATAAAAAAGGAACGTTGACACCATTACACTACCCATCCATGTGTTAAGGTTATGCCAGTAAAACAACATAGAATTGTGATCATAATATTATCAATGCCAAACAATTACGAAATGCGAGATTGTGTTGCAACAAAATGCTACTCTTCACAAACAAACGGAACTTTCACCACGCAAATGCTACTTTATTAGGCTAGGATGGTAGTTTTGGGCAACTTTTGACCAATAAATTAGAACGTTTTGTTAAAACAATGGAATTTTTTACAATTAACATTTAGTTATTGTGTTTTAATAGCCATTATTCTGTTATGTATGCCTTTCATTTACGAATAATAATTTTCTTTTCAATTTAACTGCATTTTTTCTATAAAAAAAGGTTCTATTTAAAAATATTACTTAAAAAAAAAGAAAAAGGAATGTTGAGACCATTATACTGCCCATCCATGTGTCAAAGTTATTGTTTGTGATGAATTTGGTCAATGTGCTTATTCATCAATTTGGAGTTCTGTACAAGGTGGGGCTCATTAGGATGAGTTGAACTCAAGTTCTAGCTGCATGCCCCACTTAATATTCCCTGCAAGATCAAACGAACGGATAGAGGGGGCCATGAAGAATCCCACGGGGGCCTCGGATGTTCAAGTCAGTATTAATACTATGAAATAGTAAATAAGGACAAGAAATAAAAAGAAATAATAGATTTAAAATACTAAGCCTGAGAGGAGTAAAGTATTTGAATGATTATTGCTCCATAGAGGTGATCGTAGAAGGGGAAGAAGAAGAAGTTCGCCCCCCTTTGCTTTCTTAACGTGCCCCCTTTTTATAGAGGAAATGTGTTTGTGAATAAGTGTGTCTTTTTAGATAAGTGTGTTTAATTCTATCCTTTGGTTACTTATCTAGATAAAATGGGCTAGTAACGTTATTTTTTTACTGGGCAAGTTGTGTTGTTTTTCTACTAGGTGAACTGCGTTATTTTTCTAGCTGGTAAATTATGTTGTTTTTCTACTGGGCGAATTGCATTATTTTTCTACTGGGTGAATTGCGGTATTTTTCTTGTAGGCGAATTATTTTTCTACTGGGCGAATTGTGTTATTCTAAATTTTTGTCTAAATAATTGTCTGTGTACTTGCCCATCTAGAGTAGCAAGCAGCTTAGTTATAATTTACCAACATACTAGTCCCCCTACTTCGTGAGCAAACTTCAGTCGTTCCAAGTTTGGTCAAGAAATAATAAACCTGTCTTGTTCTCTGTTCGCCACTGTACCTCAGTTTCTTTAGTGATTGAGGTATTCAGTGTTCTATTTTGGCCCCTCTTATTTGTCATTCATGTGTATTTTGATTTTTAAGCATTTTGTCCCTTTATTTCAATAAGCATTCATTGGCGACTCAAGCTCTATGTAATAAACATGTAAGGCTATTATTATCATGATTAGTCCTTAGGTATATTTACATTTGGTTAGTAACATTAATAAAGCGATCCGTGTGATGCATCAAACTCATGTTATTTTGATAGGCAAAAACGCTTTTGGCTAGAGCCAGAGGTGGTTGAATTCATAAACCTGGTTAGTATACTGGTGACAAGGATAGTCTGTCTAGAAAAGATTAAAGTGCCAAATATATTAGGTTGTTTGTTTGCTGCACAAGTAAGCAGTATGTAATAAACCAACATGTAGTTAACGTGATGAGTATGTCCCTGAGAGGTGTTGCAGTCGTTGTGGGTGATTTCACCAGGGCAGACCATAGTGAAAAATGTTGCAGCCGTTGCGGATAGCTGCATCGGGTGGACCATGGTGAGGAATGTTGCACTAGTTGCAGATGATTGCATCATGGCGGACCATGGTGATGAATGTTGCACCCGTTGCAAGTAATTGCACCAGGGCAGACCATGGTGTTATGCTTCTAGGGGTTGGGAAGTCATAATAATGCAATGGTTGTAGCTAATAGCATAATTCATTAATGGAAGTCAAATAATTGTCTTGTATCAGCCTTAGATCATGTTAACAGTTGGTTAGCTAGTCAAGATAAGTCAACGTCGGTTAATAAGGTCAAACAAGTTTGTTAGCTTTAGTCAATTGTGGCGGCCGCCATGGTTAGTCGGTTAAGGAGATTGTCTAAGTACAATGCATTAGATTAGTATAAGTAGAATGAATGCTCTTGTATTCTTCATATGATGAATGACAAAGAAAATCTATTCTCCCTCTTTGATCTAGATTCTCTCTAGATATTCTTCTACTGCTCATCTCTTTAACTTCTTTTCCATCTTAACTTTCTTTTATCCAATCAATCCCTAGCTTATGAACCTAGTTCGATCTAGATTCATAACAATTGGTATCAGAGCCTTGATTTGATCATAAATCAAGCTCTTAATCAAGAAAATTCAAAATCTGATTGTTGTTGCTGTGCAAGGGAATTAAGATGCTTTGCATTTGATTTAGTTGAATCTATTTCAACTAAATTGAGTTTGTATTGTGTTAAGCTTTGGTGCTGGTTGCAATTGATCAACAAAAAAATTGACTAATAGTAGTAAAAATACAGTAAAAATTTCTGCAAGAATACTGAAATACTGCTGTCAAAAATACTAAAAAATTGCAGAAAATTCAGAAATAATTATCTAAACATTGCAATCAAATAATTATTAGAAAATTGACCAATTTTCAAACATAGCAACGAACATTGCAATTAGGAGAGAGCAATTAGAAAGATCCTACAAAACGATGATATCGCACCGTAGTAGAGACCACTGTCCTAAAAGACGATTTTGCCGCTACTCCGGTGCACACAGAATAACCGGCGGCCGTCCTCTAGGATTAACACGATACGACTGTTAACGTACACTATTGAAAAGGATTGCCCCTCATGGATGGGAATTCTTGACTTGTAATTATTTTTACCTGCTTTACATCGTGTGAAAAGAATGTACTTTCAACCATCGCTAGTTGTGAAGCCACTTGATTTTGGAGGTAATGCCTAGCCTGTGACTTGGGGGTAAAGTCCCATAGTCATGAAAAATGATTTGCACCATCAAGGTGAAAAAGCTGAAGTTGTGAATCAAGACGAAGTCTCTCAATCCTAAAATGATTTATATCACTTAAGATAAGGAAATGGATGAGGTGAAGTCTTCTATTATGAAAGAGATTTGCCCCTAAAATAAGGGAATGACCCAAGCAAAGTACCCCAGTCTTAAAATGATTTATACCACTGTAACAAAAAAAATAACTTAGGCGAAGTCCTCTTGCCCAAAAAGAATATGCTGTGCTAGGACTAGAAAACCCAAGTTATTAACTGGGGCGTAGTCCCCCAATCCTAAGATGATTTGCGCTATTATTGAAATGAAATTCAAGCTGTGAACGGGGACAAAGTTTCCCCTGCCCTAAATTGATTTGCACCACCGTTGACATGATGTTCTGACTATGAATAGGGGCGAAGTCCCCCAGATTTAAAAGGATTTATACCAATGCTAAAATGAAGTTCAGACTGTAAACAATGACGCAGTCCCCTAGTCTTAAAAGGATTCGTACCGTCGCTGAAATGAAGTTCAGACTGTGAATAGGGACGAAGTCCCCCGGTCCTAAAATGATTTGTACATCAGAATAAGGAATCACAAATGAAGGTAAGGTCTTCCAGCTCCCACTACTTAAGAAATGATTTTTAACACGATCGTATTTTGAAATTTGATTTTACTGGATTGGACTAGGCCAAATAGTATTTTCCAAAAGGTACTTAGCATACAATCATGTCCAATTTCAAGAGAAAGTGATATCGCGTAGCTTATGAAGCAAGTTGAATGCGGTGAGATTCCGTCTTTTTTGACTAAATAACCCTTGCTAGTGCTTTGTAGTTGAATAATTGCCATGCTGGCACACAACGAGTAGCTTGTGCAATAACAACATATTGAGTTCTCCTTGGATGAATTGTTTGCTTTGGGGTTTTCTTCTTAGGTGTATAGAATATGCTAATAAGAAATTCATAGAATAATTGGATTAGTCATGGAAGGAGAGAGAGACAACAAAAATTCCTTGTGAATTCAAGGGAGTTATGAGGTCTCTTACGTGCCCAAACAAGGTTCTTAGAATGAATTGTATAACCTAGCCGTTTGTACTATTCTAAAACTCTGCACTTATATGTGCTCTTTGATTTGGTCTCGCGTTTTGGTGTTGGATAATGTACATTTTGTATTTCAAAATCATTAAGGATAGGGTCAATGACTCTGTTCCTTTAATGCCCTTAATTTAAAATTATCGTGGCTAATTGTTAATTTGATAATTTATGGGTAAGGATCTAGCGAAGTATAACTTAGTTGAACCAAAAGTAATAGCAAGAGAGTGTTGAAGTACAATTTGTCTAGACTTGAAATCTCAGTAAAGGTTTATTTAGCTTAAAATCCATCCGAACAGAATTGTGACGAAAACTGATTCCCTTAGAAGCTGTTTGAATAAAAATTGACAGAATCAGGACTTGGGCAAGCTAAAACTCCCACAAGTAGTGATTCAGTTGGGATTGAAATGAACCTATGAAACAACAAGAATTAGTTCAATAAGAATTTGATTTAATGTGAAGATTGAACCAAAATTATTAAAATAAAAAAAATTTTGCTTAACTAGAGTTGACCTGAAGTAGGATCATGATGAAAATTGATTCAATTAGGAGAATTGGAACAAATTAAGATTGGATCAAACTATGATTATAACGATAATTAATGCACTTATGGTTAATTTGAACAAGGATTGCAACAAAAAGTGGCGCATTTAGGGTCGAAGAACACCGAAATGGTGGCAAAAATTGACCCATTTAGGGTTAAGTTGAATTAAGATAGCAAGGAAAATGGATCTTCCAAAGTCTAATTAGACTAAGATTGCAATAAGAAAATACCCAAATTCAGGTTTGAAGGACAGAGAAAGGGTTTGACCATGGTGTGTGGTGAGTGACCAGTGACGACCGGCTTGCCAGTGGCAGCTGTTATGCAACCGAAGGCAGTGGTGGATGTGAGTGTTATGCCGGTGCTAACATGTAATGGCAATAATGACAGTGGTGGTGGAAGATGAAGCTTCACACATGATGAACGAAGCATCACATGGTTGCAACTTTTGAGAGGATAGTGGTTAAACTCCCAGGCGTTATGAAAGTGATGGTCGTTAGTGAGAATGACAACGGTGGCTTTGGATGGTGATTGTCGTACAGTAAAAGAAGCATCAGGGATAACGCTAGGTTTTACGGTCCTGGTTGCAGATAACGCCGGGTTGTGGAATTCACCAGGTTGTGGAGAACACCGAATAGGGACTTTGTCGGATGGTAGATTTTTGAACATATATAACCTTTCACTCGTAATCAGTTACAAGTCGATTCACATGTCAAAACGAAGCTTTTAAAGTGTACCGTATTCATATATGATGAGTTCTCAAGGTTTTGTTTTTTTTTTTTTTTTTAATCAAAGAAAACATAAGAAAAAGGTGAAAAGATAACTAGGTGTTTTATCTACATGGTGGGCATACAACTTGAACCTTTGACTTAGAACGAGCATAACTTTTAGTTCGTGCGGATTTATGAGTTGAATCACAAATCAAATCAAGCAATCGAAGAGTGCTAGGCAACTAAGATGATTGTTTAAGTTTTTGAACAAAGAAAATATGAAAAAGAGGTGGAAGGATGAAGTGGGCGTTTTCCTCTTGTAGTAGTTATATAACTTGGCCCTTTGATTTGAAACAAGCATAGCTTTTGAACCGCGAATAGTTATGGACCGAATTAGCTATCAAAATGAGAGCTTGGGAAGTATTCTATGTAACTACAATGAGGTTTTAAGTTTTGGATCAAAGAAAATATGAAAAAGAGGTGAAAATATGAACTGGACGAATTCCGATTGTGGTTGTTGTATAGCATGCCTTGTATGTTAAAACGAGAATAACATTTAATCCATGAAGCGTTACAGATTGAATTAGATATCAAAATGAAGCTCTTAAAGAGTTCTATATAACTATAATGATTTTTAAGCGTTCTGATTAAAGAAAATATGAAAAGAAGGTAAAAGATGAACTGGGCGAATTCCGGTTGTAGTTGTTGTACAACATATCTTGTAACTTAAAACAAGGATAACTTTAATTCCGTGAAGAGTTATGGATTGAGTTACATATCAAGCGAAGCTCTTGAAGATTTCTATATAACTCTAATGATTTTTAAGGCTTCACATTAAATAAAATATGAAAAAGAGGTAAAAAAATGAACCCGGCGAATTCCGGTTGTGGTTGTTGTATAGCATGCCTTGTTAATTAAAACAATGATAACTTTTAATCTGTGAAGAGTTACGGATTGAACTATATATCAAAATTAAGCTCTTGAAGATTTTTATGTAACTGCAATGATTTTTAAGGCTTTGGATTAAATAAAATATGAAAAGGAGGTAAAAGATGAACCGAGCCAATTCCAGTTGTGGTTATTGTATAACGTACCTTGTAACTTAAAACAAGGATAACTTTTAATTCGTGAAGAGTTAGGAATTAAGTTATATATCAAAATGAAGGTCTTGAAGAGTTATATGTAACTACAATAATTTTTAAGGCTTTGGATTAAAGAAATTATGAAAAGGAGGTAAAAGATGAACTAGGCTAATTCCGGCTGTAGTAGTTGGTTACCATGTAACTTAAAACAAGCATAACTTTCAATCCGTGAAGAGTTACAGATTGAGTTGTATATCAAAACAAAGCTCTTGAAGAGTTCTAGGTGCGTATGATGATTGTTTTGGAATTTTTGATCAATGAAAAGATACGAAAGAGGTAAAAATTATGTCACAATACTTGACTTACTTCAACATACCTATTTTCATGTATTGATATGCTTAAAAGTACTCATAGAAATAGTAGAGAGCTTTTTTGACTTACTTTGCTTGAATAAGCTCATTTTTTATTAGACAAAACACGCCAAATGGCCAAAAAATGCTAAAAATTACCTCGAATACATTAAAAATGTTTGAATTTTTATAGATCACCAAGCCAGGCGTGAGCTTATGATCCTTCCCACAGACGACCCCAATATATTTGTGATAAATTTGGTCAATATGCTTATTCATCACTTTGGAGTTCTGTATGAGGTTTGGCTCGTTAGGATAAGTTTAACTCAAGTTCTAGCTGCATGCCCGACTTGATATTCCCTGCAAGATCAAACAAACGGTTAGAGGGGCTCGTGGAGCAACCCATGGGGGACCTCTCGGACGTTCAAGTCAGTATCAATACCATGAAATAGTAAATAAGGCCAAGAAATAAACAAACATAATAGATATAAAATACTTAGCCTATGAGAAGTAAGGCGTTTGAATAATTATTGCTCCGAAGATGTGATCATAGAAGGAGAAGAAGAAGAAGAAGTTACCCCCCTTTTGCCTTCTAAACGTGCCCCCTTTTTTAGAGGAAGGGTGTTTGTGGATGAGTATGTCTTTTGGATAAGTATGTTTAATTCTATCCATTGATTACTTATCTAGATAAAGTGGGTGAGTAACATTGTTTTTCTACTGGGCAAGTTGCATTGTTTTTCTCCTGGGTGAATTGTGTTGTTTCTCTACTGGGCGAATTGAATTATATTTCTACTGGGCAAGTCGTGTTATTTTTCTACTTGGCGAATTGCATTATTTTTCTACTGGGCAAATTGCGTTGTTTTTTCTACTGGGCGAATTGTATTGTTTTTCTACTGGGCGAATTGCGTTATTTTTTTACTGGGCGAATTGCGTTGTTTTTCTACTGGGCAAATTGTGTTGTTTTTCGATTGGGTGAATTACATTGTTTTTCTACTGGGCAAATTGTGTTGTTTTTCCACTGGACAAATTGTGTTGTTTTAAATTTCTATCCAAATGGTTGTCCTTGTACTTGCCCATCTACAGTAGCAAGCAGCTCAAGTTTAATTTACCAACAGTTATGTTTATAAAATTGCAGTGAATTATGATTATAATGTCATTAGAGGAAAAAAAATTATGAAATTTGAAGCTGTGTCACAACAAAATGTGGTACATGTAGTTGAAAGTAGTTCAACACTTAGTTAAAACTAGTTGCATATTTGTAAAACAAATTTCATATGGGCTAAAACTTGGCATTGGGACATTTCATAATCTAAATCATTATCGAAGAAATTAGTATTATATAAAATCATAATCATTTGACAAATCACATCAAAATGAAAGATTCATTCACATTTAACTATGTGGTACAAACTTTTACAGCTTGCGGTACATTTAATTGAAAGTAGTGGCACATTTAGTTAAACGCAGTGGTACACTCGTGAAACGAACTCCATATTGTTTAAAACTTGGTACTCGGACATTTCATAACATTCTAAGTCATTATTGAAGGAAATAGTATAACATAATTTCATGACCATTTGACAAATTGCATCAAAATGAAATATTCTTTCACATTTAACTATGTGGTACAAGCTTTTACAACTCGTGGTACATTTAGCTCAAAGTACTGGCACATCTTATAAAAACTAGTGGTACATTTCTAAAATGAACTCCATAGGGGTTCAAATTTTGTTTTGGGACATTTCATAATGTTCTAAATCATTATTGATTTAATAAGTATAACATAATCTAATAATCATTTTACAAATCGCATCAAAATGAAAGATTCTTTCATATTTAACTACGTGATACAAGCTTTTACAACTTGAGGCATATTTAGTTGAAACTGGTGGTATATTTCTGCAATGAACTCCATATGGGTTCAAACGTGGTTTTAGGACATTTCATAATGTTCTAAATCATTATAGAAGTAATTAGCATAATATAATCTCATAATCATTTGACAAATCGCATCAAAATGAATGATTCCATCATATCTAGGTGTGTGGTACAAACTTGCACAACTTGTTGTGCATTTAGTTAAAAGTAGAGGTACATTTAGTTTAAACTAGTGGTACATTTGTTAAATGAACTGCATCTGAGTTAGAGCTTGGTTTTGGACATTTCATAACGTTCTAAATCAGTATTGGATTAAGTAGTACAATATAATCTCATAATCATTTGAAAAATCACAACAGAATGAAAGTAGTGGTCCATTTAGTTGAAACTAGCGGCACATTTCTAAATGAACTCTATATGGGTTCAAACCTGGTTTTGGGACATTTCATGACATTCTAAACCATTATTAAAGTAATTCGAATAGCATAATCTCATAATCATTAGACAAATTACATCAAAATGAAAGATTCTATCATATTTAACTTTGTGGTACAAGTTAAATTAGTATTGAAGTAATTAGTATTATATAATCTCATAATCATTTGACAAATCGCATCAAAATTAAAGATTCTTTCGTATTTAACTATGTGATATAAGCTTTTACTACTTATGGTACATTTAGTTAAAAGTAGCAGTACATTTAGTTAAAACTAGTGGCACATTTGTAAAGCGAACTACATATGGGTTCAAATTTGGTTTTGGGACATTTCATGACATTCTAAATCATTATTGAAGTAATTCGTAAAACACAATCTCATAATCATTTGACAAATTGCATCAAAATGAAAGATTCTTTCATATTTAACTATGTGGCACAAGCTTTTACAACTTGTGGTACATTTAGTTAAAACTAGTGGTACATTTGAAAAACAAACACCGTATGGGTTCAAACTTGGTATTGGGACATTGCGTAACATTCTAAATCATTATTAAAGTAATTATTATAACATAATCTCTTAACCATTTGACAAATCGCAACTAATTTAAAGATTCTTTCATATTTAACTACGTGGTCAAAGCTTTTACAACTTGTTCGTTTAGTTAAAAGTAGTGGTACATTTAGTTAGAGTAGTAGTACATTTGTAAAACAAACTAGTGGTACATTTGTAAAACAAACTCCACATGTGTTAAAACTTGGTATTGGGACCTTTTATAACATTCTAAATCATTATTCAAGTAATTTGTATTACATTATCTCATAATCATTTGCATGTTGCATCAAAATGAAAGATTCTTTCATATTTAACTATGTGGTATATGCTTTTACAACTTGTGGTACATTTAGTTAAAAATAGCAGTACATTTATTTAAAACTAATGGTACATTGGTAAAACAAACTCCATATGGGTTCAAACTTGGTTTTGGAGCATTTCATAACGTTCCAAATCATTATTGAAGAAATTAGTACAACATAATTTCATAATCATTCATCAAAATGAAAGTTTCTTTCATATCTAAGTATGTGGTACGAACTTGCACAATTTGTGGTGCATTTAGTTAAAAGTAGGGGTACATTTAGTTAAAACTAATGGTACATTTGTTAAATGAACTACATATGTGTTCAAACTTGGTTTAGGGACATTTCATAACGTTCTAAATAATTATTGAATTAAGTAGTATGACATAATCTCATAATCATTTGAAAAATTGCATCAAAATGAAATTTTCTTTCATATATAAGCATGTAGTACAAGCTTTTACAACTAGTCAAACGTTTAGTTAAAAGTAGTTGTATGCTTCGTTAAAACTAGTGGTACACCTATAAAACGAGCTCCATATGGATTCAAACTTAGTTTCAAGACATTTCATAACGTTCTAAATCATTATGGAAGTAATTAGTATAACGTAATCTCATACTCATCTGACAAATCGGATCAAAATTAAAGATTATTTCACATTTTACTATGTGGTACTAGCTTTTACTGCTCGTGGTGCATTTATTTAAAAGTAGTGGTGTGTTGTGTTGAAACTAGTGGAACATTTTCAAAATGAACTCCGTATGGGTTCAAACTTGGCTTTGGGACATTTCATAACGTCTAAATCATTATTGAAGTAATTAGTATAACATAATCTCATAATCATTAGACAAATTACATCAAAATGAAAGATTCTTTCATATTTAACTTTGTGGTACAAGTTAAATCATTATTGAAGTAATTAGTATTACATAATCTCATAATCATTTGACAAATTGCATCAAAATTAAAGATTCTTTCATATGTAATTATGTGATATAAACTTTTACTACTTATGGTACATTTAGTTAAAAGTAGTGGTGCATTTTGTTAAAACTAGTGGTACATTTGTAAAACAAGCTACATATTGGTTCAAACTTGGTTTTGGGACATTTGTTAACATTCTAAATCATTATTGAAGTAATTAGTATAACACGATCTCATAATCATTTGATAAATCCCATCAAAATGAAAGATTCTTTCATATTTAACTATGTGGTACAAGCTTTTACAACTTGTGGTACATTTAGTTAAGATTAGTGGTGCATTTAGTTAAAAATAGTGGTACATTTGAAAACGAACACCATATGGGTTCAAACTTGGTTTTGAGACATTGCATAACGTTGTAAATCATTATTAAAGTAATTATTATTATGTACTCTGACAATAATTTGACAAATAGCATCAAAATGAATGATTCTTTCAAATTTGAACTATGTGGTACAAGCTTTTACAACTTGTACATTTTGTTTGAAAGTAGTGGTACATTTTGTTGAAGGTAGTGGTACATTTGTAAAACAAACTCCACATGGGTTAAAACTTGGTATTGGGACATTTTATAACATTCTAAATCATTATTGAATTAATTTGTATAACATAATCTCATAATCATTTGACAAATTGCATCAGAACAAAAGATTCTTTCATATTTAACTATGTGGTTTAAGCATTTACAACTTGTGGTACATTTAGTGAAAAGTAGTGGTACATTTAGTTAAAACTAGTGGTACATTGGAAAAATGAACTCAATATGGCTTCAAACTTGGTTTTGGGACATTTCATAACATTCCAAATCATTATTGAAGTAATTAGTATAACATAATCCCATAATCATTCATCGAAATGAAAGTTCCTTTCATATCTAAGCATGTGGTACGAACTTGCACAACTTGTGGTACATTCAGTTAAAAGTAGTGATACATTTTGTTAAAACTAGTGGTACATTTGTTAAACAAACTGCACATGGGTTCAAACTTGGTTTTCGGACATTTCGTAATGTTCCATATCATTATTGAAGTAATTAGTATAAAATAATCTTATAATCATTTGACAAATTGCATCAAAATGAAAGATTCTTCATATTTAAATATGTGGTACAAGCCTTTACCACTTTTGGTACATTTAATTAAAAGTTGTGGTAGATTTAGTTAAAACGAGTAGTGTATTTCTAAAACGAACTCCATATGGGTTAAAACTTGGTTTTGGGACATTTCATAATGTTCTAAATTATTATTAAAGTAATTAGTATAACATAATCCCATAATCATTAGATAAATCGCATCAAAATGAAAGATTCTTTCATCTTTAACTATGTAGTACAAACGTTTATAACTTGTTGTATATTTAGTTAGAACTAGCGGTTACATTTGTAAATCAAACTCCATATGCATTCAAACTAAAGTTTATTTTTTAATTTTCTAACATTCGAAATCATTATTGATAAGATTAGTTTGACATAATATCATAATTATTTGAAAAATTGCATCAAAATGAAAGATTATTTCATATTAAGTATGTGGTACAAGCTTTTACAACTTGTGGTACAATTAATTAAAAGCAGTGGTGCATTTGGCTAAAACTAGTGGTACATATCTAAAACAAACTCCATATGATGTTCAAACTATGTTTTTGGACATTTCATTACATTCTAAATCATTATTGAAGTGATTCATGTAACATGGTCTCATAATCATTTGACAAATTGAATCGGAATAAAAGATTATTTCATATTTAACTATGTGGTATAAGTTTTTAAAACTTGTAATACATTTAGTTAGAAGTAGTGGTACATTTAGTTCAAACTAGTGACACATTTAGTTAAAGTAGTGGTACATTATTTTTAAAACTAACTCCATATGGATTCAAACAAAGTTGTGATACATTTCCTAACATTGTAAATCTTTACGAAGTGATTAGTGTAACATAATGTCATATTTATTTGACAAATCGCATCAAATTTTAAAAATTCTTACATTTTTAATTGTGTTGTGCAAGCTTTTGCAAATTGTTGTTTATTTAGTTAAAACTTATGGTACAAATCTAAATCTAACTCCAAAAAGGATCAAACTAAGTTGTGGTACATATCTATTGATAACCGACCATTCTCTTCTATCTGATGTGCCCACTCTGATAACATCATGCAATATTTTGCCTCATCATTCGCGCATTGTGGGATTAATGGGTATCGGAAATTGGTGTCTAATGCCCAGTACCTACCCATGTATAAGAAGATTTCTGGAGCCAAAAATGTCAATATACTCCTAGTTAATGTACCACTACCTTCCCGAGCATCAGTCATCCTATTTTGAACGCTGTAAACTTTAAAACATACATGTGCGACACATGTGCCTACCAACTGAATTTTATAAAATGTAATTATATTAAATTGCGTGTATTTCAATTGTAAACCAACTTATGCAACTAATACCTACCACCATGTATGATAAAGGCATACTCTCATTATAAATAATAGCAGCCCAAAAATAATTATCTCCACCATTCACAAATATATTGGCTTTCCACTATGAGTTCTTCGTTGGACTACCCCTTACCTAGAAATACTTCCACTTAACACCGAAAGACATTTATAATGCTTGGGGCCGGTATTGGGCCCTTGACGATGACTTTGAATACCTGTTATGGCCCTCAAAGTGGGAGGCAAGTTTAACAATTAATACAATGCCACAAAAGTGGGCCTACAGGTTTTCCAAGTACTATAATCTTTTTACATAATTGAGGAGGCTTCATGCTCTGGCCCCTGAATGCCAATCTGCACGCCTATCCACAAATACGCTTGAAAACCTATGACTAGTGTTAAATACCATTCGTGAGGAGAATAATAGAATAACTATTAGATGTAATAGATTTATTCACATTCGAAAAAAAAGGTCATCTCCCAAGATATATGATTAGACAGCAAGGTATTCGCCTTGATATGTTAGAGGATACCGATGTGATTGATGAGGAAATAGAAGATAATCGATGGGACCATACTGATCGGTTTGCATCCCCATAGGTAGCAAGACTCTGTTACACCACAAGGCCTCAACGACTACTACGTGACTCAATGGACAACATGGAGGACCATGACATAGATGAATGGTCCAACTACAGGCGATTGAGATCTATGATGCTATTGCTTCTGCATGAAGAGAATGATCTAGCTCCATAATACCAACTACTCACTCAATCAGGTCACATGTGCAAGACCTTGCTTCTGTACAAAGTGCATTTACTTATGTCCAACAAAGAGTCTTACGACTACTTGTGGCAAGGAAATCTCTAATGCGACTTGCAATTGAGTTCAATGGTGGTGTATCCTACATTCCCACAGGTGATAAAATATTGCGCTTCAAAGACCTATTTGAGTAATTGTGACATCCTCTAGTTTTTTCCTAACACTATGAGACTAGTAAAGCTCTATTACATTGTCAAAGTTCCATCATATACTCCGAAAGCTCCATTATTTTCATGAAAAGTACCATATAAATTTAGATAAGTACTATGCATATATGAAAATTTGCATTGTGTTCTTCAAAAGTACCATAACCATTTGGATGGAGAAAAGGACAACGTATATAAGAAGAGTTCCAATGTGACCACAACATTGGACGAAACCGCATTTTCACATGGTCAAAGTTTCATTTTTAGTCAAAACTACCATTTATTCTTCAAAAAGAAGTATTTGTACAGTCATAAGTTCCATTATGTGGTCAAAAGCACCATTTTCGTAAAAGAGTACTATATGCATAGGGCAAAACAGTTTAATTTTGTGGTCAAATCTAGCAATTTGCCACAATATAACCTTACATTTCTAAACAATTTGCCATTTATCATAATTTGTGTCTACTAATTAAATTCTATAATATTGCTCTTTGAAAATTTGTATCCGTCTGTGACTTCTAAGACCGAAATAAAATATTTTTTTAAAGCTACAGTTTAATAGTGGGAAGTTATCACTTTCTATTCAATATTTGTAAAGTTACATATATTTTAGAAAGGAATAGTGAAGTTATTAAAAATATCATTCGATGAAGAAAAATCATCTCCGAATATGCATTTGCACATGGTCAAACATTCATCTTCCAAGAAATGATACTATGCACATGGTGTAGAGTTATATTTCATGGTCAAAACTCGCAGTTTGCCATAAAACAAACTTAGAATTCTTAACAATTTGCCATTTATCATAACTTATGTTCAGTTATAATTTAATAGCAGAAACTATAAGTGACAATTTTTATATATAATATTTATAAGCCATTATAGACCAAAAAAATTATTGCAAAGAAACTATTGTATTTGTAATGTATAGGGAACAAAAAAATAAATAAATAAAAATCAAACTTCATTACTGTTAAGAGAAATAACAAGCTTCGTTATATATGAGTTAAGAATTTTGAAGAGGAATTCACGTAAGTTCAAGAGGGAGGGGTTGCATACATATAGAGGTGAAAATAATTATATGTTTCATTATTTTCATATTTTTGGGATACTAGAAATAATATAACAGTTATGAAAATGTAAGGTAGATACAAAATAATAGACAAAAAAAATGGATACTAAGATTAACATGGACGACTATAAATTTTAAACAAAATTTTAGATCTTTATATGGTACTTATTAAATGGTGCAAGTCTTGTCTTGTAAAATTTGCTTTTTTTGAAATATAATAACAAATATAAATTATTAATTTAAAAGCTAATTTACTTGATCTATTAATAAGAAATATTATGTGTATATATAAACATTCTATTGCTATAGTTGAAAGTTCCATTTTCCTATAAAAAAGTAACATTGGGGCATCCATAAGTGCCACACATAACATGAAAGTTGAATTTGTGGTCAAAATGTATCATTTCGTCATAATACAACTTTGTGTATCTCAACTTTTTAATATTTGACCATAATTTACTACAGTTCTATAAACATAAAATTATAACATACATGGAGTATAATGATGTCAACATTCCTTTTTCTTCTTTAAATATAATAAACTTTGTAAAACATTATTTTAAACAACAATTATTTAATATGTAAATGAAATACATATATATCTATATATACATATATATAAACACAATAATGGACAATAAGCATTAAATAAATGTTAAATTTATCATGAACAATAAATAAATTTTTCATCCGTATATGTCATTTTGGGCCGTACCATATATAATTAAAAGTTCAATTGCAAAAGCAAAAAGCTCTAATTTGATGGTCAGAAGTACCATCTTTTACCCAAAAGTACCATTATAGCGCAACAAAGTACAATTTGCGTGGTAAAAGTTCCATTTGAATGTGAAAAGCAGCATTTTGTCAAGACACAGCATTGCATTTTGTAATTCTTTGCCGCTGATAATATTTGTATAACAATCCACTACAATTCTACAAACATAACCTTCACACATGGATGGCCAGTATAACAGTGTCAATGTTCCTTTTTCTTTTTTTAAAAAACACAATATTTTTTAAATGAACTATTTTAGCAAAAATGCCGCTGAATTGAAAAAAAAATTATTATTAGTAAATGAAATGCATACATAATAGAATAATGGACTTTAAAATGCACTAAATAAAGGTTAAGATTATTTTGCCAAAAAGTTCGATTGTTATGGCAAAATTTTCCAAATTGTTGGTGAAAAGTACCACTATTTGCCCAAAAGTACCATCCTAGCCTAACAAAGTACCATTTGTGTGGTGAAAGTTCCGTTTGTTTGTGAAAAACAGCCTTTTGTCATGACAGAACCTCACTTTTCGTAATTCTTTGCCACTAATAATAGTATGATCACAATTCACCACAATTCTACCGACATAACCTTGACACATGGATGGACAGTATAACGGTATCAATATTCCTTTTTTTAACTAAAATAATATTTTTAAATCATACTTTTTTTGAAAAATTGACATTAAATTGAAAAGAAAATTATTATTCATAAATAAAATGCATACATAATAGAATAATGGACTTTAAAACAAACTAAATAAATGTTAAGACTATCATGGATAGAAAGCTCCATTGTTATGGCAAAAGATCCAATTTGTTGGTCAAAAGTGCTATTGTTTGCTCAAAAGTACCATCCTAGCCCAACAAAGTACCATTTGTGTGGGGAAATTTTCATTTGTTTGTAAAAAATAGCATTTTGTTCGTGACACAGCCCTGCATTTCGTAATTTTTTACTACTAATAACATTTTTATTACAATTCATTGCAGTTCTATAGACGTAACTAGGATACATGCTACCAACGTTCCCTTTTCCTTTTTCAAATAAAATAATATTTTTTCACTCTTATATCTAAAAAAAATGCCATTAAAGTGAAAAGAGAATTATTATTCCCAAATGAAATGCATAAATAACAAAACAATGGATTTGAGAACACACTAAATAAATGTTAAGACTATCGTGGAAAAAATTTCCATTGTTGTGGCAAAAAGTTCCAATTTATTGGTCAAAAGTACCATTGTTTGCTGAAAAGTACCATATTAGCCCTACAAAGTACCATTTGTATATGAAAGTTCCATTTATTTGTGAAGAGCAACATTTTATCATGACACAACATCACATTTCGTAATTCTTTACCGTTGATAACATTATAACCACAATTCACAATAGTTTTATAGACACAGCTTGACACAAGGATGGGCAGTATAATGGTATCAACGCTCCTTTTTCTATTTTTAAATAAAATAATATTTTTAGATTGAACTTTTTTAGAAAAAAATGTCGTTAAATTGAAAAGAGAATTATTATTCCTAAATGAAATGCATACATAATGGAATAACGGATTTTAAAATACACTAAATAAATGTTAATCTTAAAAAGTTCCATTGTTATAGAAAAAAGTTTCAATTTATTGGTCAAAAGTACCATTTTTCTCCCAAAGGTATCATCCTAGCCCAACAAAGTACCATTTATATGATGAAAGTTCCGTTTGATTGTGAAGAGCAGCATTTTGTTGTGACATAACCTCGCATTTCATAACTTTTTGCCACTGATAGCATTATGATTACAATTCACTGCAGTTCTATAGGCATAACCTTAACACATAGATGGGTAGTATAATGGAGTCAACGTTCTTTTTTCTTTTTTAAAATAAAATAATATTTTTGTATTGAACGTTTTAAGAAAAAATGCCATTAAATTGAAAAGAGAATTATTATTCCTAAACAAAGTGCATGCATAATACAACAATAGACTTTAAAACAAACTAAATAAATGTTAGGACTGTCATGACAAAAAGTTCCATTGTTGTGGCAAAAGGTTCCAATTTGTTGGTCAAAATTACCATTGTTTGCCCAAAAATACCATTTTAGCCCAACAATGTACCATTTGGGGGATGAAAGTTCGGTTTGTTTGTAAAGAGCAGCATTTTATTGTGACACAACATTGCATTTCGTAATTCTTTACCGCAGATAACATTATAATCACAATTCATTACAGTTATACAGACATAACCTTGACACTTGGGTGTCAGCGTTCTTTTTTCTTTTTTTAAATAAAATAACATTTTTAAATTGAACTTTTTTTTTAAAAAAATACCATTAAATTGAAAAAAGAATTGTCATTCCTAAACGAAATGCATACATAACAGAATAATGGACTTTAAAACAGACTAAATAAATGTTAAGACTATTGAGGTAAAAAATTCAATTGTTATGGAAAAAAGTTCCAATTTGTTGGTCAAAAGTACCACTGTTTGCCCAAAAGTACCCTCCTATCCCAACAAAGCACCATTTGTAACGTGAAAGTTCGATTTGTTTGTAAGAAGCAGCATTTTATCATGGCACAACCTCGCATTTTGTAATTCTTTACCACTAATAACATTATAATCACAATTCACTGCAGTTCTACAGGTATAACCTTGACTCATGAATGGCCAGTATAACGCTATCAATGTCCCTTTTTTTCCTTTTTTTTTTAAATAAAATCCTATTTTTGAATTGTTACTTTTTTTTAAAAAAATTATTTGTATCGAAAAGAGAATTATTATTCATAAACGAAATACATACATAACCGAATAATAGACTTTTAAATGCACTAAAAAATTTTAAGACTATCGTGGTAAAAAGTTCCATTGTTATGGTCAAAAGTTACAATTTGTTGGTGAAAAGTACCATTGTTTGCGCAAAAGTACCATTCTAGCTCAACAAAGTACCTTTTGTTGGTCAAAAGTTCTAATTTGTGTGGTGAAAAGTTCGGTTTCATTGTAAAAGAAACAAAATTGTTTTTTACAGCACAACCTTGCCTTTAGTGACTTTTTGTTGACACGAGGATGGGCAGTATAATGGTATCAACGCTCCTTTTTCTATTTTTAAATAAAATAATATTTTTAGATTGAACTTTTTTAGAAAAAATGTCGTTAAATTGAAAAGAGAATTATTATTCCTAAATGAAATGCATACATAATGGAATAACAGATTTTAAAATGCACTAAATAAATGTTAATCTTAAAAAGTTCCATTGTTATAGAAAAATGTTTCAATTTATTGGTCAAAAGTACCATTTTTCACCCAAAGGTATCATCCTAGCCCAACAAAGTACCATTTATATGATGAAAGTTCCGTTTGATTGTGAAGAGCGGCATTTTGTTGTGACATAACCTCGCATTTCATAACTTTTTGCCACTGATAGCATTATGATTACAATTCACTGCAGTTCTATAGGCATAACCTTAACACATAGATGGGCAGTATAATGGCGTCAACATTCTTTTTTCTTTTTTTAAATAAAATAATATTTTTGTATTGAAATTTTTTAGAAAAAGTGCCATTAAATTGAAAAGAGAATTATTATTCCTAAACAAAATGCATGCATAATACAACAATGGACTTTAAAACACACTAAATAAATGTTAGGACTATCATGACAAAAAGTTCCATTGTTGTGGCAAAAGGTTCCAATTTGTTGGTCAAAAGTACCATTGTTTGCCCAAAAATACCATTTTAGCCCAACAATGTACCATTTGGGGGATGAAAGTTCGGTTTGTTTGTGAAGAGCAGCATTTTATTGTGACATAATATTGCATTTCGTAATTCTTTGCTGCAAATAACATTATAATCACAATTCATTACAGTTCTACAGACATAACCTTGACACTTGGGTGTCAACGTTCTTTTTTCTTTTTTTAAATAAAATAACATTTTTAAATTGAACATTTTTAGAAAAAATGCCATTAAATTGAAAAAAGAATTGTTATTCCTAAACGAAATGCATACATAATAGAATAATGGACTTTAAAACAGACTAAATAAATGTTAAGACTATTGAGGTAAAAAATTCAATTGTTATGGAAAAAAGTTCCAATTTGTTGGTCAAAAGTACCACTGTTTGCCCAAAAGTACCCTCCTATCCCAACAAAGCACCATTTGTAAGGTGAAAGTTCGATTTGTTTGTAAGAAGCAGCATTTTATCATGGCACAACCTTGCATTTTGTAATTCTTTACCACTAATAACATTATAATCACAATTCACTGCAGTTCTACAGGTATAACCTTGACTCATGATTGGCCAGTATAACGCTATCAATGTCCCTTTTTTTCCTTTTTTTTTAAATAAAATGCTATTTTTGATTTGTTACTTTTTTTTAAAAAAATTATTTGTATCGAAAAGAGAATTATTATTCATAAACGAAATACATATATAACCGAATAATAGACTTTTAAATGCACTAAAAAATTTTAAGACTATCGTGGTAAAAAGTTCCATTGTTATGGTCAAAAGTTACAATTTGTTGGTGAAAAGTACCATTGTTTGCACAAAAGTACCATTCTAGCTCAACAAAGTACCTTTTGTTAGTCAAAAGTTCTAATTTGTCGGTCAAAAGTATCATTTGTGTGGTGAAAAGTTCGGTTTCGTTGTAAAAGAAACAAAATTGTTTTTTACAACACAACCTTGCCTTTCGTGACTTTTTGTCCTATATAAATTCTAACCATATTTTACTATGGTTCTATGGACTTACATTATACCATACATGAGCAGTATAATAGTTTCAACATTCCTTTTTTCTGAATACAATAATACTTTTAAAATACTATACCAATAGGCCCAGTGCAACAAGGGCTTCCGCCAACGCAAGGTCAAGGAAAGTGAGTTATACGCATCCTCAAGCCCTTACTCTTTTAAGATGATGTTCTAAAGGGAGGGTGTGTCTGAGGACAATCATACTTTTAAAAAGATTATTTGCAAGTAACAATTATTTACTATTAAAATAAAAAAATTTATTTGTAAACGAATTACATATAATCCTATATACATATATAGATTCACAATAACAGACAATAGAAAATACTGAAAATATGTCTACATTATCATGAATAATTAAATATTGTAGAATATATTAATATTAGTGCCCCGAGATTTAGTGCATTAATTGTTTAAGATACAAACTTTGTGAAATAACTTTTGGTTCCAAAAATTTATATATATTTAAAAAAATAGTTCAAATAATCTTGTGAAAGAATGAAAGTGGGGCATGTTTTGGACCTTTATATACCTCTATTTGGACTATTTTATTAAATTAATGCAACTCTTTAGATTAAAAAATTATTTCACAAAGTTTGTGTACTAAAAAATAAATAGACTAAATCTCAAAATAATAATACGTAGTTTATTTAATATTTTTTTATCTTTATGTGTTAGTCATTAAACATATAAGTGTTGTCTTGTCAATTTTTTACTATAACATAATTATAATTATAAATTATTAACTTTAAAAATTAATTTACTTATTCCTTAAATTTTATATATATATATATTGAATAATTCGTTGATGTAGAGTATATAGGGTTATCATAATTGTTAAGATAAATCGACATAATTATTTTAAAGTATAATTTTAAATGTTTACCATGCAAAATTATGATAATTAAAGATATGTTGAATATTTCTGTTGCTTTGTCTTGGTCATTTCATGATAATATTTATATATATATTTCAAAATATGATTTTATTCAAATTTAATATAGCGCTAAATATATAGTAATCTCTATAAATATATGTATAATATAGGTTATATAAATATATAACACTTAATTTTTTTTATTTTTAATTAGTCATTGTCAAATCACACTATAATTAACTATTATAACTGGACGTATGTCATCTTTCTCTTTTATCCTAAAAAAAAGAAAAAAATATCCATCAATATTGCCCTTTCTCTCTCTCACGTCATACCCAACAATTGTTCTTCTTTTTTTTGTTAAATGCAATTTACCATTTTGCCCTTGCTCATGTGTCATGGTGGGCCAACTTTGTTGCTGACTTCGCGTGTTATTTTGGTAATTTTTAATTTTTGTGTGCTATTTTGGGAATAAAAATTACCAAACGTGCTATGCTAGAAAATCACCCATTAGCATGCTTCCCTCTTTATACAGGAATCTGAATGGGAGCCCGTATAAGCACCTTTACGCTTTTGTCAAGATTTGCAAAACATGTCATAATCAAGATATCTCACACGAAGCAGTTCAACTATGCTCTTTTCCCCTCTCGTTAAAAGACGTAGAAATGATGGCTCAAAAACTTGCCTTGAGATTAAGTCATAACTAGGGTAGATCTACAACAAAAGATCGTATCAAATTTTACCTTAAGGCCAAAACTGTGGACATTGGGCAAGCCTTAAATAGTTTTGAACAAAAAAACTAGGAGCACTTTCATGAAAGCTAAGTTAGGCTCTAGGAGCTCCTCTAAATTCGTCCCCGGCACGGATCTCTCCAGTTGGCTTTAGTTTAGAATTTGTATGATGGTATAAGTACGTCCAATAGGGAGCATTTAACCTACAAGACGAGGATGAGGTGTGGACTTTATTTTAGCGCCCTAGTGAATACTCCCTAGATCAAGCCTCTTTGACCAAGGTAGTTAGGGGGAACACACAATGTTCTATAAAGAGGACCCAAACAACGACTAGCGTTGAAAATTGAACCAAATGACATGAAAGCTAACATATCTGTTGCCTATAGTCATTGAAAATGGACCAAGTAATGACTTACCAAGCAAATCCTTCAATTATTCATGATGTTAACACTACTAAGTCATCGAATGGTGGCAACCCTAGTGGTATTATATCTTGCGTTGATCATGTTATTTTTTATTGTCCATATGCCTCACAGTATCTTGAATTTGTGCAAGACCAAGTTTGCACGGCATAGAGTTACTCAAAGTTCAACAATCTGTTTTCAAACACTCACAACCCCGGATGACAAAAATAACTAAATTTCTCAAGGAAGCGACAAGGCAAGTTGGGTAACGCACCCCCTCCCAGTTTCATCGAGATCAAAATTGTAACGAACAACATAACATCATAAAACAAGACCTCAACCCGCTAACAAGCTATGTCGAGGTACCCTTTCAGCTAGCTTCATAGAGGGACTATGGCCTTCTAGGCCAGGAGCATTCTAGGCAATAACATGTACGTGATGCCCTTAGATGCTCTTGTTGGATATTTTAACAAGCAAATATACTTCCTTTTTTTTTTTTTTTTTTTTTGATCAACAACAAATATACTTTATCGAGTATGAACAAAACATTGATCTTCCATTAAACTTTAAAATTAAAGCTTTTGAAATTCCCAATTTAAATCATGCTTTTGGCTACAATCTTAAAATTCAATATTGACTTGATGATGTTATTTGTGTTGTCAAATTTTCATTAAATACAAGGAATTATGTGTTGTATATATGTGTCAAAATTCAAGGTTAATAATTTATAGTCTAGAATTTTGTCATGATTTTGTCATGAAATTGAAGACTAACTTATAGCCTTAATGCTATGCCTATTTAATATTTATTTTTAGTTATGAAAAATTGAATTGCCTAGTACTAAATAAGACCGACTTTTTGGTAATAGCATTTTGAAAAAATTACCTATAAATCTACGTCATTCTAATGTTGATATGCAGTAAGGAAAAATGTAAAAAAGTGCCAAGGCTTGAACAGTATGCCCTATATGTAAGGTTTATTTTGTAAGGAAATTGGTTTTTGTTATTCTGGCTAAGTAAGGTGTAGGGGGCTTTGGCTGTTGTGGTTGTATAGACCAAGAAAGTGTCAACTTCGTAGTTGAGCGTTGTATCCTGGAGGCAGCATGCTGGTACCTGCTGCACCGATTTTTTATCTAATAGAGGTGTGAAACCGTCTTAAAGAAAGCGTGATCCGCGCCTCTTCCAACTATACTTTATCATCATTGATCGTGAATTGTGAAGATTGTACATGCTTGAGAACAACAATTTTAAGAAGGTTTCAATGGATTCCAACATGACCACTCAAGCTACATCGACAATCTCCTCCAATGATTTCAACAAGCCATTCAAATTCAATGGATAACATTTCAAGCGTTGGGCTAAAAAGGTACTATTCTATCTCAAGCTCATGAAGCTAGTTTGGGTATTAACAACAAATTATCCAAACAAGAAAAATATGGAGCCCATGACAAATGAAGAGAAGGTTGAACATACGAAGCTTGTTGAGAAATGGGACAATGATGAGGAAGATTGCCACAACTATGTTCGCAATTGCTTGTGCGATGATTTATATGACTGTTATTCCAACACTTTTGTTAATGCAAAAGAGATATGGAATGCTGTACATGAAAAATATGACACAGAGGAAGCCGGGGCCAAGAAATATGCATGTAGCAAATTTTTTTGGTTTCAAATAGAGGATAATATGTCGATGATGGTCCAAATTAGAGAACTTATGAAGATAGTAAATGAGATGCAAACGGAAGGAGTCAAAGTAGAAGAGCAAATGCAAGTTGATACCATCATTGACAAGCGGCCTCCTTCGTGGAAGGAGTTTCAAAAACAACTACAACACATGCAAAAGGAACTCTTAGTCACAAGCCTAATGATGAGACAGCGAGTGGATGAAGAAGCTATGAAGCAAGACAACAACAATGACCAACCAACAAATGGTGAAACTAGTAAGGTAAACTTATCATTACTTATGATAAAAAACAGAATGGTCAAAACATAAAGTCTAATGCCCAATTTAAACTTATAGGTAAGAATATGAAAAAACAAAATGCCCCAAGAAATTTCAATAAGTATGACGGAGGATCTAGATCCGATACCAATAAGTTTGTTAAGGGTCCTTGTTACATTTGTAATAAGATGGGCGACTTGGCTAAGGATTGCTTTTCTAATACAAAATATGAAAAAAAAAAATTAAAAAAAAATATATATATGTGGAATCAAGCCTCAAGCTAATGTAATTGAGGAGCAATTCATAGCCACAAAAACAAAAGTCAACACCATTGAGAATTATGAAGGTTGGTAGGTAGATTCTGGGGCCTCTAGGTATGTACGCCATGATAAAAATTTGTTTAACACTTATAATGCTGTTAAGAGTGACCGTAAAGTTTTACTTGGAGACTCTCACATCACGAGGATCATGGGCATTGATACTATTGAAATTAGGTTGACTTCTGGAAAAGTTTTAACCCGTAAGGATGTTCTCCATACTCCCGAAATCAGGGAAAATCTTGTATCTGGCTATCTCTTGAATAAGGAAGGTTTTAAGCAGACTATTGAGTCTGACCAATATGTTATTACTAAGAATGGTACTTTTTTCGGTAAAGGATATGTTTGTGATGGCATGTTTAAAGTCAATGTTGAGGCCAAATAAAAAGGTCAATGCTGAGACTGAATAAAATAAAAATTTTTACTAGTTTCATTTACCTGTTTTCTTGAATGAATCTTTGGCTTACTTTAGATATATGAATAAAAAAATCGTTTACTCAGTTGAAATCACTATAGTTGACAAGCATGTCTCAAAAATCATTGATATCATAAAAGTTTCACCTACTCAATTAAATATTCATATTAATGTGCTTTCTTACAATTATTTTTTTAAAAAAATTATTTGGTCACTGTTAGATCTCAACGGAAAAGTAAGGGCCGATTAATAACACATGAACTGCAAATTGGGTTGTTACTGAATTTGAAAATAATGGCCTCTTACACTTTATTGATATTAACATTTTAATATTATTAAATTATTATTATTAGTTTACATAATGATTTATAGTTTGGTATTCTCATACAGTAGTGTCAAATTTTGTGTCAATTTCCTCATTAATCTCATTATATGCAAATATTTTAGAACAATAAAACCATAATGTTTAATTATTTGTTTGTTAATACGTTGTTGGTTCACTCATTTGAGTCGATAGTAGGCTTATCATTGGTCATTTTATTACCTTTATTTGCCCTTGAATATTTGTTTTTAAAAAAAAACGACATCTAAAGTTCTACTTTGTATTTTTTTTTAAAAACTGTTTAGTGATCTTGAAGATTTCAATAATACAAATCAAAACTTCCACTTTAATAATTTCGTGCATCAGTTGATTATTCGCTTATCCTTTATGATAGAAGCGTTGGTCAGTTATTGCTATAAGTCGACCATAGAGGCTCAGCTAGTAGCTACAGCCATTGCCAGTGACAAGATAGTATGATAAAGTGAGACATTGTTGATATGGAACAACAATTTATGTTGAGGCGCATAACAAATATTATAATAGAAAACCCAGATCTATGATAAGAAGTGTAATACAGTGAGGTTATACTTCAATAATGGAGCCATTAACTGTTGATCATGTGAGAAATGTTGACAATAGAGTGGATTCAGACCTCTAGCTAGAGTAAAAGTCTAGGTTGCATCAAGGATGATGAACTAAGCCCCGAAAAAAAAAAAAATGGTCACCTTTGAGGTCTCCCTGAGACGGGACAAATGAATTGTAGAGTGATCACAGAATTAGCATGCACTTTGTTTTCCCTTTTTGTTCATCCCTATGGTGCGGCATGCTTATTTGTGGCGGTATTGAGGTTGAGTAATAATGCTCTTAATGAGGTTTATAACCCTTATGTTTGGTGGGGTGTAAGGCCACAAGTACACTCCTAATAGACCCACCTATATGAGTATGGAAGTAATACCGCTTCCTATGAGAGATTAGGATAACTCTCTAGAGCACTCATGAATCCAGGATGTAGCATATGGCCATAATGTGCACTCTTTGGGGAGCCTACGGGCACCTTGTGCACTATGTCTGTAAAGCACTTTACATGCCCTCAAGTAACCAAGGTTTAAAAGTTAAGCCCACCGTGGTTCTAGTATGAGAATAGCTGAAATACTAAGTAAGGGTTTAAAAATATTGCCATTTTCATGGTGTATGGTGTCCTCACTTGGCCAAAGTATATTTTTAAATGTCTTTTATTTTTTTTATTAAAATGAGTGGAAAATTGTTGGATATTTTAAAAAGAATATACTTTAATGAGTATGAAGAAAACATTGATCTTCCATTAAACTTTAAAATTAAAGCTTTTAAAGTCCCCAATTTGAATCATGCTTTCGGTATGATTTTAAAATTCAATTTTGACTTATTTATGTTGGCAAACTTTCATTAAATACAAGGAATTATGTTTTGTATATATGACAAAATTTAAGTTAATAATTTATAGTCTTGAATTTTTTGTCATGAAATTGAAGACTAACTTATAGTCTTAATGCTATAACTATTTAATATTTATTTTCAGTTACAAAAAATTGAATTGCCTGGTACCAAATACGACTGACATTTTGGTTATAGCATTTTGAAAAAATGACCTATAAATGTACATCATTCTAATGTTGATATGCAGTAAGCAAAAATGTCAAAAAGTGCCAAGGCTTGTACAGTACGTCCTCTTCCAAAAACAAAAAAAATATAAAAAGAGGTATATTTTGTCACGAAAATGGTTTCTGTTATTTTGGCTAAGTAAGGTGTAGGGGACTTTGGCTTTCGTGGTTGTACAGACCAAGAAAGTCTCAACTTCGTAATTGGGCGTTGTAAGCGGTACGCCAGTACTTGCTGCACTAGTTTTTATCCAATAGGAGTATGAAATTGTCTCAAAGAAAGCTTAATCTGCACCTCTCCCAATTGTACATTATCATCATTGATCGTGAATAGTGATGATTGTGAAGATCATAAGTGCTTGAGAGCAATAGCTCTTAGCTGCACACAAGTACATTCATGCATCAACGAGTCTATAGCTTTTTTTAGTATGCTCGGGTAATCTTTGAAATTTCATCATGATGGCAACAGCTTATCGCAATTGCTTCTCTTCAATGAGGAACTCCTAGTAAGCGCAAGTCATCATCTCGTGTTAACTAAGTCCCTGCCTTTTGTATAAACCGCCTACTACTCCTACCAGTTAAATGGTCTGGTCAAGAGTTGGAATCGCGATGTGGCAGTTATCCACCAATGACATCAAAGAAGTTCAATGAAGGAAAACTCCTAACAAAGTTTCGGGGTGAGCCTCCTAAAGGATCATTGCCGAAACTGGCTCACGAGAATGATGAAGGAGAGTGTTTCGATGTATCTGGTAGTGAGTTGTGTGCCGCTAGAAGTTTAGCCTCTAGCCCTCTCTTGTCATGTCCCGAAACATGTAATAAGCAAAATTGTATTTTGGGGGGAAAATTAGTTTGAAGGTGTAATTGGGCGGGAAAATTAGTTGTGGTCCTTGGGTTGTGTCTGGTAGTTGTTGAGGTCTTGTAATTGCTATAAGAAGCTTGTGTAATGTAAGAATGAATCATCGAATAACAGAACTCAAAATATCTTTGATATTTTCTCTCTAATTTCTCATTCCTTTCCCTTCTTTCTCTCGTCTCAACTCTATCTCCTAGGTTAAGTATCAAGATCCATCTTGATCCTTAACATTTGGTATCAGAGCCTCGTGCTAGGCAATTTTGATCAGATTGTGTCACTCTAATTCTGTTGATTGAGCATACTTGATTCGCCTTCAAGCCGAAGTGAATTTGATTCAAGTCTGGCTAGGAAAAGAAGATTGAATATGCCTCCTATTACTCGTTCCAATGCAGCTAACAATGCACCTAATACCGTGCCTAATGTTGTGCCTAGAAGTGCATCTGGTGGGGCCCCTACCTATGCTGCTGTTGCTGAAGCGAAGAGAGGTAATGCCCAAGGAATGCAGACGGATCAGGTTTTGCAGATGATGCAGAACATGCTCCGGAATTTTCAACAAGACATGGAGCACAAGCTGGATCAAAAGTTGGATCAAAAATTGGACAATCAAGCTCTGAGGTTGGAACAGAAAATTGAGAATCAATCACAGTAGTTTTCTCAACAACTCTCCCATTAGCAAAGAAGGAGTGAGTCTCAGCAGCCTGGTGGTGGAATTCTCCTTCCAACTAGCCAACGGCCTTTTCGACAGCCAGTTAGACCACTAGATCCCATTCCTCTAGCTACTAATTCAAGTGACAATGCTTCCAACACAAGAAATTACACTTACAGACAGGCTCAGGTTGATTTGGAACCATTTGATGGTACTATGCCTCAATTGTGGTTGAGAAAGTGTGAGAGATACTTCAAGTTCTATAACATTGAGGAGCAACGAGAGGGTTGAACTTGCAGCAGTTTACTTGCGTGGTGAGATGGAGACATGGTACTATGGATTGATACGCACTGATCCTAATGTCACTTGGACTACATTCTCGAATGAATTGTGCCCTAGGTATGGTGATGAAGATGTGAGTGAGGTCGTTGACAACTTCAACAAGCTGGTGCAATCTACTTCCTTTAAGGATTACATGGCATGATTTGAAGGATTGGGAGCTAGAATGCTTTCCATTTATCCTGATGCTCTTGAAACCTTTTATGTGTCCGGTTTTGTTAGTGGACTCAAACCACGCATCATGAGCTTGTTGAAAGCTTTTGAACCTGAAAATTTGACTCAAGCGTACACCAAAGCTAGGAAGGTGGAGAGTTCACTGTGATCGAATGTGGATACTCTTAAGGTGAAGGGGAATTTTCCTGGTTCTCCATCCACATGAGCTACACAACCTAGCAGTAAGAATACCAACCTTGATGGTAAGAAACCTCAGCGGCTATGCTACAAATGCAATCAGAAGTACTTCTTTGGTCACAAGTGTGACCCAAAGTACTTGATGACAGTCATTGGAGAAGAGAACGAGGATGATGAGCCATATGAAGAGGTTCTTTAGGAACCACACCTGGAGGATGAAGGAATAGATGCTGATGAGGACAATTCTGTTGAGATCTCCATGAAGGCTCTAACCGGTTCTGGTTCTCACGACACCATTCGAATCAAAGGGGTTGCAGGACAGCATTCATTGTTGATACTCATTGATAGTGGAAGTACACACAGTTTTATTGATCCTAAGATTGTGCGAGCTCTGGGGCAAGAAATCATCAGGACCACCCCTCTGGTCGTGACTGTGGCTGATGGAAATTCCCTCTTAACTCATACTAAATGTAAGAACTTCAGCTGGAAAATGCAGGGACATAAATTTGTCTATGATTTTCAACTCTTGAGACGTGGTGGCTGTGATATGGTTTTAAAAGTGGATTGGATGAAATCTTTTAGTCCAATACTCTTCGATTTCTCACAATTGGCAGTTTCACTTGAGAAGGATGGTCTCAAGATTAGGGTGCAAGGTATAGTTGAGCAGGGACAACTTCAGTACATGAAAGGCAAGCAGCTGCAGAAGTTCCTCAAGAAAAGTGATTATCATTGGGTGGGACAACTCTACTCGATTGCCCCGGTTGCAGGAGATGTTCAAGAGGATGCTAAGGGCCCTTTGAATGTTCTGTTGGAGCAGTACAGGGATTTATTTGAGCAGCCTGAAGAATTGCCTCCTAGAAGGGCATTTGATCACTCAATTCCACTCAAAGAAGGGGCTAATCCAATTAATCTACGCCCCTACAAATACCCTCATTCTCAGAAAGATGAGATAGAGCAACAAATTGATGAATTGCTAAGGACCAAATTCATAAGACATAGCCACAGTCCATTTGCATCCCGGTGATTTTAGTGAAGAAGAAAGATGGAACATCAAGAATGTGTATTGATTATCGATAATTGAACTCCCTCACAGTCAAAGACAAGTTTCCAATCCCTGTCATTGATGACTTGCTTGATGAACTCTATGGAGCTTGCTTCTTTTCCAAGTTGGATCTCTAGTAAGGGTACTATCAGATAAGAGTGCAGGAAGAAGACATTCACAAGGCAGCCTTTTGGACCCATCAAGGCCATTATGAATTTGTGGTAATGCCTTTTGAGCTGTCTAATGCACCGGCAACCTTCCAAGCTTTGATGAACAAGGTGTTCAAGACTTACTTGAGGAGGTTTGTCCTTGTCTTTTTTTATGACATACTGGTTTATAGCCCCACATTACAGCAACACCTTGAACATTTGAGGCTAGTTTTATGAGAGATCACGAGCTATTTGCTAAACTCTCCAAGTGTGTCTTTGTCAAGACTCAGGTTGAATATCTGGGTCATATTATCTCATTTGAGGGAGTTTCTATTGATCCCAACAAAATTCAAGCTATGTTGAATTGGCCGGAGCCCAAATCACTTAAAAAGTTGAGGGGATCTTAGGCTTAACAGGTTATTACCGCAAATTCATTGCGGGATATGGTTTACTTGCTAAACCATTGACAGATTTGTAGAAGAAAGATAGCTTCCATTGGGATGACTCAACTAGGGAGGCTTTTGAATCTTTAAAACAGGTTATGACTAAGGCACCAGTCTTAGCCATGCCTGGCTTCAATCAACCTTTCATTCTCGAAACAGATGCAAGCAGTCTGAGTATAGGTGTTGTGCTTTCTCAAGGAGGTAGACCATTGGCTTATCTAAGTCAAGCTTTGGGCCCCAAGAATCAAAAGCTTTCCATCTATGAGAAGGATTTCATAGAAATACTCCTAGCAGTGCAGAAATGGCAACATTATTTGGAGGGTCATTAATTTGTGATCAAAACAGACCACCAAAGCCTCAAATACCTATTAGAGCAAAGGATCTCCACAAGGGTTCAAAAGAAAGGATTGATGAAGATGTTAGGGCTGGAATACACCAATGAGTACAGAAAAGGGGCTGAGAACACTGTGGTTGATGCACTTTCCAGACGTGTAGAAGAAGGAAAAACAGAAGAAATAGAGGAAGCTCAATGTGCTGCAGTCACTCAAGTAGTACCTCTATGGATGACTGAAGTGATCAAGTCTTATGAGCTTGATGAATTTGCCCAATCCTTCATTGTCCCTCACTGCATCCAGCCTTTATTTGCAAGTACTGATTCCAGTGTTTTTGTTAGTAAAGGCATAATCAGGATCAATGGCAAGATTTATGTAGGTAATAGCAGTGGATTGAGAAACCAGATTATTGCAGCATCTCATGAATCTCCATGGGGTGGTCATTCTAGAATGGAAGGCACATATCAGAGGATCAGGCAGTATTTTCATTGGCCCGAGCTAAAGAAACAGGTTCAAGACTTTGTGCATTAGTGTGATACTTATCAGCAGATTAAGGTTGAGCACACGCCTAATAAGGGATTGCTACAGCCTCTACCAGTTCCTGAGGGGTCTTGCACTCACATTTGCATGGATTTTATTAAAGGACTACCAAAATATGAAGGCAAGGAAATTATTTGGGTGGTCATTGATCATTTTACTCGATATGGTCACTTCATTACTCTTCATCATCCCATTACTGCAAAGAAGCTTGCTCGGTTGTTCTTGGATCACATATACAAACTCCATGGGCTTCCTCAGACAATAGTATCAGACAGAGACAAGTTGTTTACCAGCACTTTTTGGGGTGAGTTGTTCCTCTTGTTGGGCACTACTTTGGCCCTGAGTTCCTCTTATCACCCACAGTCGGATGGGCAAACTGAGAGGGTGAATCAGTGTGTAGAGCAGTATTTGCGTGGCATGACATTCTCACATCCCAAACAATGGCACAGATGGCTTTCGCTTGCTGAGTATTGGTACAATACCTACTTTCACAGTTCCTTGGGAACTACTCCCTTTAAGGCCCTCTATGGATATGATCCTCCTTCTCCCTTGTTTAATCAAGGCATGGTATCTCATGTGCAAGGAGTTAATGAATTACTTCAGCCAAGACTTCATTTAGCTTGCCAGTTCAGGGATAATTTGCAATTGGCCCAAGCTAGGATGAAATTTTATGCTAAGAAGAAGAGGATGGATAGAAGTTTCAATGTGGGAGACTTGGTTTATCTTAAATTGCAGCCTTACAGGCAGAGTTCAGTGGCAATACACAAGAACATCCAGCTTTCAGCTAGATATTATGGCCCTTACAAGGTCCTTGAACGAATTGGTAAGGAAGCATACAAATTGGAGCTTCCATCGGACTGCTTGGTTCATCCTGTTTTCCATGTCTCTTTGCTGAAGAAACATATAACAGCCAAGTCAGAAGGAGCTGCTGGTACTGCTCAAGGGACAGCAGCAAGCGTACAAGTTGGAATTGATGGGCAGTTGATCTTGGAACCTGAAGTAATCCTGGACAGTCGCACAGTGCAGCAGCAGGGAGTTGATACTAAGCAAATTTTGATCCAATGGACCAATTTGGACCCTGCACAAGCTACATGGGAGAATTGCAATTTCATTCAGTCCCAATTCCCTTCATTCCATTCTTAAGACAAGAATGAATTGAAGGGGAGGGAATTGTCATGTCCGAAACATGTAATAAGCAAAATTGCATTTTGGCGGGAAAATTAGTTGGAAGGTGTAATTGGGCGGAAAAGTTAGTTGTGGTCCTTGGGTTGTGTCCGGTAGTTGTTGAGGCCTTGTAATTGCTATAAGAAGCTTGTGTGATGTAAGAATGTGTCATCGAATAACAAAACTCAAAATGTCTTTGATATTTTCCCTCTAATTTCTCATCCCTTTCCCTTCTTTCTCTCATCTCAACTCTCTCTCCTAGGTTAAGTATCAAGATCCATCTTGATCCTTAACATCTATGTTCCCTCGACCAGCCTGCACACTCTAGGGTTTGCGAGACGTCCGCTATGGCATCGTTGAAGTGAACAATGAACCCTGGCTATACTGTGCCAAAGAGTGCAAACATAGATCCTGAACTCCAAAATCGGGAGATGGGGTGCGGGTGCCGCAACTGACTTACTAGAAAAAAACAAATTTGATAAAGGATATCTCGGCTCTTGATTTGATGAAAATGGTAGTGAAATGCGATACTTAGTGCAACAAGCATAACCCCTTAAACCACCGAGTCTTTGAGCACACATTCTGTCCAAAGCCTACCAGAGTGTCACCCATCACTTCACCCCACAAGTCCGCTGAGTCGAATGTGGGTGCATAGCTCAGGATTGGAGAGTTCCCTCCCCTGCTCTACAAAAAGGGAGTTCTCTATGACTAAGAGTCAAATAATGATTGAAATTGTTGGGAGGGAAACGAATGAGGGTTGGGGATGCGTCCCATTTAGATGTGGAACGCCTACAATCCAGTCACCGATTTGCTCGAGGCATGGACCAACAGAAAAAAGAGGGCGACCTAATCTCGAACTGTGGGCATGCCTGCAGAGCGTTATCCTCGTGGCGGTGCTACAAAGTGCATGTCGTTCTGACATGCTTGGAATCTTTAGGCTCCAAGGATCAGCCTTAGAGCCCCCATTTTGTAGTTCATGAAACACAGACCAAGGAGTCTTACAGTGTGCAGGTTAGCGAGTAAGTAAGCCTGTATGGCACAAGGCAACTAGTTGGTGGGATTCCCTCATGGGCTGCACCATCGGTCGACCTTGATCTTTTGAGGAGGGTTTGTATGAGAGCATACCTGAGTGAGGCAAAGCTAGAAGAAACACTAGTGGAGGGCCGAAACAATATCGACGTGCAAATTGTTTTGGTGCATTACCTATATACTTGACATCTATGGAGATACCCCTTAGTAATTTTGAGGGGGAAGCTTTGAATATGCTTGTCACCCCTTCCGCCCAGCCTCTAACATATGACTCTCAATTTGAGGAGAGAATTCTCCGTTTTACGAACAAAATAGTTAGTCAGTTCAATTGCACTCAAAATCTATCTTTAAGCTAGAGAATTGGCAAAAAACATTTAATAGGGGAGAGGAAGAGTGGCTCCCCTCTAATCTTCTCAAAAACCTTAAAGGGTCATCCAGTTCAAACTGTAGTGGGCTTAAAGCAAGTTAAGGTTGTGCCAATCTTTGAAAGGGTTCACTACCCGAACCCACCGTACCATATCCATCAGTCCTTGTAGGACAAAAGAGATAGAACTAGCCAAGAAGGAATGAGTTTATAAAACTCTTTCCTACGAATAAAAAATCAATCTACCATTGATTGATAGTACCAAACACGTTCTAATATATGTAAATCTCATTAAGGACCTTATGTGAATAGGAAGTAAGCGTAAGTATATTTATGACACAAATTTAGAGATCCCAATTCCCTCATGGTCCCTTTTGTGAACATAGAGCACTATTTTGGTTGGCCTCTTTTATATCTGGGAGTGAGAGTGGATCTCATCCGATACTAGATTTTTTAGGAATTAGGTATAGGATATCATAATCCAATTGGCATCACATTGCAGCTGGTAAATAGATCAAGGAGGTTACCTTTAAGGGTTTCTGAAGGTGTAATTGTCAAGGTGATAAGTTCATCTTTCTTGTCAACTTTATTGCACTTGATATTGACTTCACTCCTCAACTGAGTAACCACACTCCCTTCATTTTGGCCTCCCATTCTTAGCAACAACAAATTTTGTGATTCATTTTACCACGTGAGTGCTAGAGGTTTTGGTAACCTTAAGCTCAAGTTGAACATGTCAATTACTGCTACGCACTCCAAGGATGGCAATGACTTGGAGTGCTATATACTCAATGTGATTAATCCTCTAGTTGAGTCAATTTTATCTGACTACATCAAAGGTGGTCCATTAAGTCACGAGCCTACTTGTTTGTATGGCTATGTGATTGTGGATGACTTAATCACTTTATATGGGAGTTGAGACCATAGTCCAATTTTTCAAACCTCTAAGGAGTCCCTGTGATGAGCCCGCAAAACCTTCCATCGAGTGTTCACCGTCTTTGGAACTCAACGCCGTCCTATCCACCCTAAAGTATGTGTTCATAGGTACTGATAGCACCTTAGCTATCATTATTGCAGCTTATCTGACTAAGAATCAAGAGTCTAGGTTGCTAGAGGTCCTACACCTATCCATAGGTTGAATTGGGAAAGAGTGGAAGTCGCTAGTAGCAAAAAACCGGACTTTGCATAGTTTTGTCTAAGAGATTTGATTTGGTATGTAATGGGTCAATTAACTCTTCATGTGGATCGAATGTTATGGCTGTTTTAAATAAGAACCATAGATCAATGTTTTCGATCCACCCATTTAATTCCCCCTTTAACTCTTTGGCTACTTGTCTTACATTGCTTTGTGATTTTTAGCTTTGCAAACTAGTATGCTACAATGTTAACCTCTCTTCAGGTATGAACAGAACTAATGTTGTGAAATTCAAAAGAATAATTTTAATTCGAATAAAATTCTACATTCACGGGCATGAATTTGGCAAGGGCATCCAGAAGATCACAAGCAAAATTCGACTCAATGCCAATGTCTCGGTCTAAAAGCCAATCAAAATGTCAACGTAAATCAAATTGCAAATGTTTCGTGCAATGGGAGTCATGATAGCCTATATGGATCGAGAAAGTAACAATGAAGCTCCCATTACAATATCTAAAAACGTGATTGATAATGCACAGGGCCGTCCCTTGATGTTGTAATTGAAAACATTTTTTGAGGAAGGTGGCTAAGGTAGACTGGTGTTTCTAGATGTTTCAAGCGTGTGATATGTATGGTTGGATTTTCTAGATAATGAAGTGTTGATATATTTTCAAAACAGAATGTTTAATAAAGTGTTGCGAATGTTTATATGCTATGTATTTTGGCTTAAATATGCAGAAATGCCTTTCTAGGGTTGTGTATTGACACATAGACTTACAGAACCTAAAATTTTGGTTTGTGTGTCGACACATAGACCCTGTGTGTCAACACACGGAGCAATTATAGCCGTTATTTTGGCCCGCACATTTTTGATTTTTTTGGAAATTAATTATTAATTTTTAAGGGATGTGTCCCTTAGTTTTTAACATGTGTTGTTAATAATTGAACATGTGATTTTTTATTATCAACATGTGTTTAAAGTGTTTATGGATGTTTTTCTTCATAAGAGACACATTGTTCTTTATATAAAGCCATCTTCTATCATTTGCAAAAAAAAACACTAAGAAAAGTTCATTCTCTCTTTCTCTCATAAAAATTCCCAGTCATCTTTCTCTCTCTGTGGTCTTACTCTCACTCTGCTATTGGGTTTCATTGTATCTCTTAGAATATTTTGGTATCTAAAAAATAAGTCTTAAGAAAAATAATTCACTATGTGCATTGAAGCAGGTGACTGATTTTGATACATGTTCTATTATTTCAGTAAAAAACTTTTTTGTTTTCTACATATTGTTCTAACAATCTTAAGACTTATTTTCGTCCATGAAAATGGTTTTTCTTGGCGTGAATTGATTGGCAAAATTTATGAGATTGAAGAAAGTGACAAAGAGAGAAATGAGATGTCTTTCTGGATTCCTTCTATTATATAAATTACTATGGATCAAGGTATGTTCTTTGATTTAAAAATCATGAAATCATGAAGTTCTATAATGCCTAAGTACTAGTGATTAACAATGATCTTGTACCATGAATAACTATTAATTACTTTAAATCACCTATGAAATTCTAGGTTTTGGGTGGTTGTTGAAATCAAATGTTGAGGCAATGCTAAAAAGGAAATTCCTTGTTCTGCATGGTTATTGAAACCAGATATCGAGACGATGCCAAAACTAATAACAAAACGTAAACAAATTGTGATTGATATAAATTGGTAATATGAAAAATGTTGAAAGGGCATGCATGTATGCGATAACATTGTTTTATTTCATGAAATTATCACTTATAAATTTTTATACATGCTTGTCAAAAGTCAATTCAAGTTCATTTAAATTTATATGCGATTTTGTATGCCAAATACACATGGAAAAAGGAAGATATCTTGTGAAGTTGTATCATATCCATAAGGTCACATCTTATGTATTTGTGCACGCAAAGACACACTTGTTCACGCTTTCGTTTGTGGTATATGTTATATCAGGTCATTATAAAAATTTGGGTGTATAATTATAAGCAAAAAGGAACAATAGGTCTTTTATAGAATATGAAAATGTATTCATAGTTTATATTCGTAATATGAATATGTAATTGAATGAAAGGAAATTAAAGGTAAAACAATGATAATCAAAAGTTTGATTTTCATTGTTGAGAACCGCATATTCACTTTACAAAGTAATTGTCCCTTTGAAATTCATAAATATTTACATATATGAATATAATGAAATATTTATATGTTTATTTTGTAATGTAATGCCCCACTAAATATTGCATGTGTAAATGTCGACACAAAAATTAACATATGCATGCAGTTAGTTATGTATTCTCATAAGGATCTAATGGGTAGTATGTCCATGTATATTCATACTAATGGAAAAGAATTTGAGTGTAATTATGGATATATTTTAATGGATTTACAAGTTTAATGCTTGTATAATTAATGTAATTAGTACATGCATACTCACAAGTATGAAAAGCAATTTATGTTGAAGCATGAATGTTTGTTAATGCAATTATGGTAGTTATTGCATGTATGCATGTTAATGCAATCATATAAAATTTGCAGTTTTAATTTGTAAACATGAATGTTATATGTTTACTGGGTGAACACAAAAATTATGAATTTGAGTGAAATTAAAAATTGTGGATCATGACAAAATAATAGGATATTTGGTGTTTTATGTATAATCATGAAAGGAAAAAGTTGTATAATTATTTCATATTGATCCAATAATATTTGTCATGAATACTAAGACACTCGAATTGAGTGCTGTTTATATACAATTGTTACATGAAAAATAATTATATTATATGCTTACTTATCCATGTATTATTATGTTGTGAGTCATCAAAGTGGACAAATCATAAGAATGTATGAATATTGAATTCTGATGATTTGTGAATTATCCATAAGGTTTGATACTTATAAATGGCATGATAATTCATATGATTTACTTATTGAAGTTCCTGGATGTAACTATGGATGAATGCATTATGTTAATATGAAGTAAAATGTATTAAGATGAAATAGTTTGCCCAGATTGAAAGATTGAATTTTGATGAAAAATGGCATGTCTATGTCATATAATAAAGATCAAGTTGTCAGGGAAGAAATTCCTGTAAAGCTCTAGAACTTAAAAGAACTAAAAGAGCGAGAAAAGAAAAGTCATTTGGATTTTATTTCCCTATGTATTTAGAGGAATGAACTAGAGAAAATATGAATATTAAAGTTCTATATTGTTGTAACATAAAATTTGATTCTAAGACGAGGCTAGGAAGTCTTGTGATGTTGCTTTCAGAAAAAAGCAATAAATGAAAAGCATAAATGCATGTACAGCAAGTTTGATAGTGATAAAGGAGTCTTTGTATGTTCGTGTGTAAATTACTTTTTGATAATTGGTATGAATGTTTGATACCAAATGAAGGTACTCCAGTAGTACAATTGGAGTATGAAAAGGCTTAATATAGTTTTTGTAATTAGAAAGCTAAGTACATATAATTAGCAATTTAAGTAAAGTTTATTGGTATGTGGTACATAAGGTACTAAAATTAACTATGGATTATGGCATTATTTTTAATGGGCATTCTTCTACTTAGAACGATATTTGGATGCCAATTTTATCTCTAATATGGAGGACTATGCTTTTACAAGCCAGAGGGTATTCTTACATGGTGGGAGTGTTATCTCTTGGGATTTCAAGAAATTGACATATACTAGTTCCACCATAATTGTAGAGTTTATTGCTCAAATTTTTGCTAGTAAAGAAGCAAAATGAATAAAGGATCTTTTGCATAAGATTTCATTACGGCCTAAGCCAATATGGCCTATTCCTATCCATGGTGATAGTGAGGCTATGCTTTCAAATTTATAGGAGTGAGGTGTATCACGGAAAGTCCGGACACATTTGTGTGAGACATAGTTATGTAAAACAACTCATGAAAGATAAGGTGATCATTGTGAGCTTTGAAAATGCAAGTTAGAATCTAGCAGATCCCCTAACGAAAAGCTTTGCTAGAGACTTGGTCTTAATTACAAGGGGTGGGTCAAACCCGCCAATTTTAGTTGTTATGACTCTCAACCCAATGCCTAGTACTACACCAGGTCTTGCGTTCAATAAAAAAGTTCCATCATCCTTGTGCTTGCAAGTACTAAAAGTAAAATTCCATCCTATATGTAGTGCTTGGTAACCTATGACAAAGGGCAAAAGAGGTTGAGTGCACGCTCTTAATGTACCCAAAAACATTGTTGAATATCGGGTTGCAAGGATATGATCAATGGGGTCTGCCTAAATGAGTGTGAAGTTCAACTGTTTCAAGGAGTGTTTTAATGACATGAGTTTTACTCTGTTACACTCATGAAGGGTACAGGACACAAGGCCATAAATGTGTCAATCGAAGATGAGGTATGTTGCGGAGAGTAAGTCTTGTGTGTGGAGACATATTTATTAGTCAAATAGACTCGTATGGTTCAAACATTAGTCTACCATTACGGTCTAACTACTTGTAACATGTCTTCGCTAAGTGAGGGCTCAATCGGACGACACTCTTATTTATGTATAACGACTTCCTTTAACTTCAAGATGTTGTTTAAATTGTATGAGAATAGATGTAATTTGAAAATGGTGGAAGAATGTTGATGTATTTTAAAAATAGAATGATTAATAAAGATTTTCAGATATTTATATGTTATGTATTTTGGCTTAAATATACAGAAACACTTTCGTGGGGTTGTGTGTAGACACACAGATTCTGTGTGTCGACGCACAGACTTACAGTGCCAAGACTTTGGGTCTGTGTGTCGACACAAAGGCCCTGTATGTTGATACACAAAGCAATTATGGCCATTATTTTGGCCGCACCAGTTTCTATTTCTTTCAATTTAATTATTAATTTTTGAGGGATGTGTCCCTTCATTTTTAACATGTATTATTAATAATTGAACATGTGATTTTTGATTATCAACATGTGTTTAAAGTATTTATGGATTTGTCTCTTCACAAGAAAAGTTTATTATCTCTTTCTCTCATAAAAGTCTTGGTCATCTTTCTCTCTCTGTGCTCTTACTCTCGCTTTATTGTTGGGTTTTATTTTATCCCTTAGATTGTTTTGGTATCCAAGAAATAAGTATTAAGGAAAACAATTTGCTACATACGTTGAAGCTAGTGACTGATTTACATACATGCTCTATTATTTCCCTAACAAATTTGTGTGTTTGTTTTTTTGCAAATTGTTCTAACATGGAGTGAGAGTCCACAAAATCGACTATCTTCTGAAACCATAAATCAGCCTTTAGTTTATTGTCTTCCAAAATTTTATTTCAACTAGGATTTTTATTTTATAAGATGCGTGTAATCCCAATCAATGGAAGGTTTTGTTTTGGGAAAATGGTCTGTATGTCAAATTATTATATTTATATGTTTGATTAACGTAACAAAATATAAAGTATTATAACAACAAAAAGTTACTAATATATTTTTTGAAAAACTAAACGCTTTGTGCTACAAGTATTTTGAGATATAAATTGGATATGTTTACTAGTTCATTTTAATTTTTACTATTAAAAAATTTGGATTACAACATATCAACGATTTAAGAAATGTCTTTCTGATGAGAAACAGAGACCTGAAACCAATAAGTCTTTTATATGAATGGTGAACAAACATACAAGTAATAATTTATGGATATGCATATCCTAGTGAATTTTAAGTATAATATCTCAAGTACTGGAAACTTATTATGTGTAAAATTTTACTTCTAGCTGTTTAAATGTTCCACTTTTACATACTTATATTGGATCATGACCTTGGCATTTTGGAATAATATAAACACATTCATCTTTCAGAGAACAAATATAGATTGGGGTCAAATTTCGGACAATATCAAATTAAAGGGAGTGACATGGATTTACGCACTACTTCGTCCTTCTAGAGCTTTAGTTCGTCAATGTTTAAAAAATCTATTTTAGGCTCCTTCACCAAATGTCTACTTGGTGCTAACTTTCCCAATTGTAGTGGTTACCTCCTCCACAAATTATCGTCAAATGGAATGTTGATATATCCTCAACAAGAAATGTTGAGTCCAACTATTATTAATGGAGTTCTTATAGATTTCGGTGGGAGTTTCATCGCCTTTTTTCTCGGCGCCAATTGTATCCCAGGATTCCATATAAGCAGAACATTTTTGCAATTATATTTACCCTTGACATTTTTGTAGAAAATAAGTGACTGCTCTAGCGAAACACTGTCATGGAATCAAACTATGCTTTTGTGGTCTCCTTGATTGTTTTCCTCTCCACTTGTCCATGAAAATGGAAGTTTCTCTTAAACAAGATCCAGTTTTATTGTTGAAGTTTATCAGTGTTGTTGATACACATAGAGAGATTACTTTTTTAGCAAAGTATACTATAAAGCTAGGATTTATAAGTTTGGGCCTCTTATAGCTTGACATTGATCATGGTGCACCTCTAGTCCCATTTATGCTACATATGTTCTTTTCTTTTGTTCCTCGGACCTTTGCAATCTTAGAGTAAATTTAAGATGTTGGAGAGATAGTGCAAAGAGTGATCAAAATAAAACTCTTTATTGCAATTAAAGTGATCTCGAGGTTACAAGACAACTAAAAATAAACGATATAAGAGAAAGAATGAACCCAAGAAATTGCCACCTTCCTAAGTCGTTTTTGCCCGCACAAAAGTGCAATGGAATGGTACTCCAATCCCCAAGGTTAATACGACACCCACCTCGGCAGTGTACTCTGGGTAGATGGGTTGAAGTACGCCCCAACTTGCTCAGTAATGGAGGAGAGAAGGATTGTATTTTAGAGAGAGAAACCAGGAAGAAGAAGCAGTGTTTCTGATATTTTAGTGTATTAAACAAACCCTAAGATACTGTATTTATAAAGGAAAAACCTTGCATGCAAAGGAAAAGATTATGTCTAAGAATTCGGTTACAATAAGGAAAGTGGTAGATATAGAAGAGTCTAAAAATCCTGCTCCGGTTATGGATAAAACGGTTCTATGCAAAGAGCGGTAATTGACGCAATCAAAAAACTTACTTGAGCTCGAGCTTGGGCTTGTAGCCTTGAACCTCGAGCCCTGAGACCTACGGTATGGACAACCCCTCGAGGTCAACTAAGATACGCCTCAAGCTTAAGCCAAAGTCCTTGAGCATATCTCAAAGACAAAAACTCATCTCGAGTTCATTTATGACAACTTAAATAAAAGCAATGGTCATAAAAAATAAAAGGTCGGATTACAAAAAGTCCCCACTATACCACATCGCGATGCGCCGGCAAGTCCAGCTGAGCATGCTGGAGTGTCGCCTACCAAGCCCACTCTAGGCCAAAAAAACTTCACTAAGTGCAATGAAAAGGGGATATATAAACAAGACTCCCTACCACTAGATTTCCTATTTGGTTTGAGGTACTTTCACAAGAGATTAAATTGAAGTAAATTACCCCCAAATTCCAACATAAGATTTCCACATTTCTAATTATCAAAAACAGAAAATGGTAAAATCGAATAAAGTAGAAAAGAGTATTTTTCACAAGGATAATAGTTAATCCATGAAATTGCACCAAAAATAATTAACCCCTAAATTGTAATTTTATACCAAACATGATTTAAATTTAAATTAGACAGGATTGATTGCTAATACTAATGAAATCAAGGACCCAAGACCAAACTCAACTGTAAGTCCAATTTAGTTTTAAGCCAAACAACCAAGTTTCAAATCATAAAGACCTCATCGCAAGGTAAATGTTCCTTTTAATTTTTCGATGTCAAAATAAGTAATTTGAATATAAATCTAGAAAATATTAATTTTAAAATTTATAAGTTAAATTTTGTAAAAGTTAGTGTGGATACTTTATTAAAGTTTTGGAGTATTTGCGCCAATGAAGATTGTAAAAGGATTAAATTAAAACAACTAAAATAGCAAGAACTAAATTGACTCAGTAGACAAAAAATAGGGAAATATGGCATAAATAAACCTAAAACCTAAATCAACAATTCAATTTTTTAATATCTTTCCAAATTTCACGTACTTAAATTAAATGATTATAACTTGACAAAGATGCTGGGTGTGATGCATTCAATTTGCAGGAATGAGTGACCTTTGCTCCCCCATGGTCATTCTCCTTGACAAGTAATTAAATACAAAATTATAAGCGCTGGCATTTGGAGTATTCCGGCAATTATATAAGCAAAGGGCAACATAAGGAAGAACATCACAAGAACCAACCCAAAAAAAAACCAAAAAAACCAAAAAAACAAAAAAGAAAAATAAATAATAAGCAAATGGCAAAGAGATCATTGGCATCGCCATCTAACATAGAGTACACTTCCTGGGTAATCCAAATCCGGAATTTCTTCGAGGATGAACTCGACGAAGAGGATAATAAGACAGTATGTGTCTTTAACGTGCCCAAGACGCTCCTTCTCCTCAAGCCAGAGGCCTACATTCCTCAGTTCATCGCCCTTGGGCCCTACCACCACTGGCGCGAGGACATATATGAGATGGAAAGGTAATGTGAAAATTTCATGTTAGGTATTATATCTAGCATAAAGAGTTGATGTATGAGGTCAATATATAAACCCAAATGAGGTATCATCCAAAAACTAATAACATTAGTTGTAGCAGCTAACTAAACTTTCATGTTAATCTCTTCTAGGGCATTAACTCTAACGTGTTACTTTTGTTGTTATACTCACATAAAGAATTTTCAACAGGTACAAGCTTATTTGTGCTAAGAGAGTACAAAAGCAGTGCTTCCAAGGGTCAGGATTTCAGGACTTAGTGCACAAACTCCTCAGAGAGGAACAGGACATCCGAGGTTGCTACCACAAGTACTTGGACATGGATGGAGAAACCCTAGCTTGGATGATGGCTATAGATGGCCTCTTCTTGCTAGAATTCCTTCATATCTTTGTCAACAAAACTAAGTGTCCTTGCCTCCTCTACAAGGATGTCATACTTGGTTGACACCACAGGGAGGAAACTAGCCTACGATTTAATCCTCAAAGACGTCTTCATGCTAGAAAATCAAATCCCCACTTTTGTTCTCAACAAAATCCTTTCTATCCAATGCTCATCCTCTGAGCTAGCACACAATTTGTTGCCTCCCATGTTTCTAGGCTTGTGTGCAGAGCTCTCTCCTCTAAAGTTCAAAGAGGATTTCCCTCTTGAGAAGGTCCATGAACATAGTCACTTGCTTGATCTCTTGTACCACATCGTAGTTCCAAACTCAAATGAACAAACACAAGATGATTTCTCAAGGAAATCTAGCAAAGTAAGTGAAAAGGGAGTAAATAATTTGTCATCTTTTAATGAAGGGGAGAAAGAAGATCTCAAAACTAGTATATTGACTACAAGACCTATAAAAGTCATGCTGAAACTACTCACTACGTTCATCTCTAAGTTGCCAATAGTATCTCCCATAGCACTAATGTTGGAGAGTTTGCTACCATTCGGTGACAAAAAGAGTGCAAATTCAAGTAAGGGAGATCAAGCAAGGGCTCCTTTGGTTGAGGAAATCATAATTCCTTCGGTATCAAAACTATGTGATGCAGGTTTCTCCTTCATTTCTTTTTATTTCCTTTTCTTTTATTTTTATTCATTTTAAATTTGATATGTTAGTCAATAATTAGGTTTCCACATTAGAATTATCAGAAAAAACAGATCGCGCATTGCACTCCTACTAAACGTAATTTGTTTAAGGAAAGAACCCAACTTGTCATGTACATAGACCCCAAACTAGCCCCTTGGATGGAGATGGCCAATGAGTTGACCCTAGTTGAAATTATCTTAACTTATAAGTGTAGATGGACCTATGCGGATTGACTAGTCTACGCTAGCGGGTCGAGTGAGAAGCCAAAAAACCCTCCAACCTGACTCATGTTGACCCTAATCGTTGTTTAATGCATGGGTCCAACCAGGTTAGATCTAGCTCAACTTAGTCCTGGGTCAAGTTTTTCAAAATCAAAATTCATTTTTGAATAGTGCAAAAAAATGAACATGTATAAAATATAATTGAATAATACCCATTGATAATATGTTAGAGTCAAAATATTTTTTACATTTTTAAATAGGCTATTGGATCAATGATAACTAAAGTTCAATCAATGTTAGTGCGGATAATCCTAACCGGAGTAGATTAGTTGCCATTATAGACATGTGACTAAAAGCTTTCTAGGATTTCTCCAACCTAACTAGTCGAGCCAGTTCAAACCTTATTAGATAAAAACTAGTCTTCCCGTTAATCCCCCCCAGTTGTCCACTCTAATATAGGCACAATACTAACCTAGGTGACCTTTCACAATTTGGTTGCTGTTTGTCACTTTTATCTTGGTTTTCCTCTCTCATGTAGCCTCTTGCATCTTAAATTGTTGAACTAATGAAAGGAAATTACATGTAATGTAGGTGTTCAGTTTTGCCCCGCAATAGAAAATATTTCCACTATAAGCTTTGACAAGATGGGATACAATGAGATAGATTTAGGGGAGCTCCAGACTACGGAAGAGGATCAGAACGAATGCTATTGTGAGCGAATTATCCCAGAGGAGATCAAGGAAGCCCTAAAACATATGAGAAGGGGAAGAGCAGTTGGGCCAGATGGGATACCCATTGAGGCATGGAAATGCCTTGGACAGAGGGGTTGCAGCTGGCTAGCAAAAATTTTTAACCAAATCTTGATGGGGAACAAGATGCCGGAAGAATGGCGGAAGAGCACACTGGTCCCAATCTACAAGAACAAGGGTGATATCCAGAGCTGCGCCAATTATCGGGGGATCAAATTGATAAGTCACACCCTCAAGTTGTGGGAGAGAGTCATAGAAAAGAGAATACGACAACAGACGGAAGTGACCGAAAACCAGTTTGGGTTCATACTTGGGAGATCAACAATAGAAGCCATTCATCTTTTACGGCGGACGATAGAGCAATACAGGGAGAGACAAAATGACCTTCACATGGTCTTCATCGATCTAGAGAAGGCATACGATAGAGTGCCAAGAGAGGTACTGGGGAGAGTGTTCGGAAGGAGAGGCATCCCGATGCCTTATATTCGGGTCATTAGGGACATATATGAAGAGGCACATACTAATGTGTGAATAGGGGAAGGGGAGACAGACACTTTCCCTATTACAGTAGGGGTTCACCAGGGCTCTGCCTTGAGTCCCTTCCTATTCATTTTAGTGATGCATGAGCTCACTAGACACATCCAAGGGGAGGTACCTTGGTGCATGCTTTTTGCAGATGACATAGTTCTGGTAGGGGAATCCCATGCGGACATAAATGAGAAGCTAGAACTGTGGAGAGGCGCATTAGAACCGAGGGGTTTAAGGATTAGCAAATCTAAGACCGAGTATGTGAAATTCAAATTCGACCGTTCCACCACGACCAGCACCGAGGAGGTTAAGATTGGAGCAGAAGCCGTATCAAGTAAGGAAAGCTTCAAATATCTGGGATCCATGATACACCAGAATGGTGAAGTGAATGAGGATGTCAGCAACAGGATTAAAATAGGTTGGCAGAAGTGGAGGATGGCATCCGGGGTGCTGTGTGATAGAAAGTTCCCGCTAAAGTTAAAGGGAAAATACTATAAGACGGTAGTAAGACCGGCTATGCTATATGGGGCAGAGTGTCGACCAATGAAACAAAATCAAACACAGAGGATGAAGGTGGCAGAGATGAGGATGCTACGATAGATGTGTGGCCACACAAGAAAGGATAGGATTAGGAATGATGTGATACGAGGTAAACTGGGTGTCGCCTCGATCGAGGATAAATTGAGGGAGCACCTCCTAAGATGGTTTGGACATCTCAGCAGAAGACCGGCCTCGGCCCCAATCAGGAGGTGTGAACAGCTCAACACAGCGATAAGCAGAAGAGGGAGGAGTAGACCAAAGAAGAGTTGGCTGGAGACGATTCGTCAAGACCTAACCGACCTAAACCTAAGAGAGGAGATGGCCTCAGATAGGACACGTTGGAGGGCTAGCATTAGGGTAGCGGAGATGGCAAGAGTAGAGTAGTGCGGGGAATGGCTGGTTGTCTAAGATTCTTAGGCAAGCATAACCTCTAGTGTAGCACTTTTAGGCTAGCTTAGTCCCTAATCATGCCCATTCTCCTTCTCCTTCTTCTTCCTCTCCTTCTCCTTTTTCTCTCCTTCTTCTACTTTTGCCTCTATATACATGTTATTGATTGGTGGTTTATCTGCAGGCACTCAGCTACTTCAGGTTGGGGGTCCCCAAAAACAGTCTCCTTTCCTGCCGGAAGGGGTAAGGCTGTGTACATCACCCCCCCCCCCCCCCCCCCCCCCCAACCCTGCATTCTGCTGGAGCCGCAAGACACTGGGACTGTTGTTGTTGTTGTTGTTGTATAAGCTTTGACAAGAAGGGATGGAAATTCTACCTCCCTGTGGTTCATTTAGATTGCAATACTGAAGTGATTATACGAAACCTGGTAGCTTATGAGGCTTCAGCCATATCTGGACCCTTGGTTTTAGCTCACTACACGGAGCTAATGAATGGGACAGTGGACTTTGCAAAAGGCGTAGAGATTCTTCGTCAAAATAGAGTCATTATAAGTCATTTGAAGAATGATAACGAGGGTCGCTAAGCTTTGGAATGGGATGACAAAAGCGATCAGATTAAGCAAGGTTCTTGTCATTGACAAGGCCATACAAGATGCCAATGTGTATTATAACAACACATCCAAGGTCAAGCTAATGAGGATGATGAGGCTTTATGTGTATAGCTCTTGGAGAATTCTCATTGTGCTTGCAACTATCTTCCTCCTAGGGTTGATGGTCTTGCAATCTTTTTGTTCAGTCTATAATTGTCCTCGTTTCTTTTGCTTTGATGATAAAAATGATTGATTTTGTTTATGTGCTTGAAAACTTGTAAGTCATATACAATTATTATGTATCACATTCAAAACTTACAGGGAAATTTCATTTATTCTAATTCTGAAAGGTTAAATATAGTAGTTATTATTTCATGATTGATTATGTATGAGATCTCTTTTTCTCACAATATAGTTGTCAATTTTCAAGGATATTACAACAAATTGATTATTTTTTATGTGCATTCATGCTCGACTTCATTGTATAGACTTGAAATGTTTATAAACTCTTAAGTCTATATGGATAGTTAATTCAAATTTCAGTAACTTCTGTGCTGAGCTTGCAATGAAAGAAAATATTATGGAAATAAAATGAAAAAGAAAAACATTGACGGAATTTCATTTTTCATTGTTTGAAAGTAAAGGGAAAAAAAATAACAAATTGAACAAAAGGAAAAAGGGTTGTTCAGAAACGTAACAAGTAAAATTATCGGCATTCAATTACTAGCTCCGACCAAAAACTCAAAAAAGATTGGTTGTCACGCTGCCTAATTCCCATTCTTTAATTTGACCATTTATCAATCATGACTTAGGGCCAATTAGTTTTAACTAATAAATACAATTTAAATCTTAAAACAACTTTGTAACCGAAAACAAAAGTGGCTTTAAAGTTCAATCTAATAACAGTTCATATTGTTTATTATGCAGTTTTATCTACTGTCAAGTCCAGTCTGAGTTTTAGTGAATGATTACATTTATAACATCAAAAGTACGATTCCAACGGGATCCAAACTAGATGGATAAAATTAGTTTTAGAATTGAATGGAGTGATCATTGTGTAGTTCAATATTTGAATCAAGTTCCGTCTATTTTGAGGTAATGAACATAAAGCAAAATTGGACTAGATCGGAAAATTTTGTGTAAGACCAAATCCCACTAAATATTATGATATTGGGTATTTTATCATTGATTTGGACTCAGTTTCATGCACATAAGTCACGGGTGCTCCAATATGAAAGCTCGAATTAGATGGAAAGGAAGACTAAGAAGAGTTTTAATATATGAGCAATAGTGGACCAAACTGAGTAATATTATTACGGTTTACCTTTAATCCAAATTATCTTATCTAATACGAATTTCTTATAGACCAATATAACATCTTAAAATAGCTCATCACTCTAAACCTACTAGATCCAACTAGATACTAAATACTAAATTAAGTAACAGCCCAGTCTAATCCTAGACCAAATAACTTGGTTTTTTTCCTCCTTGGGAATATTAATGTTGAGTTCAGATGAGTAAATTCATAAGGTTGCTCCAAGTGCTTATTAATTTTTTTTCCCTCATTTTCCTCACTTATTCGAAAGGAAAGCAACTTTCTGAAAAACAACTAGAATCCCCCCACACTATACATGCCATTTGTATCCTTTGCATCAAGGCCGAATATACCCCCAAATAACCCAAGCACCCGCTTGAGGCCCCCAAATTTTAAAGGCCCCATATTTTTAAAGTTGTCGTTTTTAAAGTATTAAGTCTTAGTATTAGAAAATTTTATAGTCAAAATTATTATAATTTATTGTATATGAAGGGGCCCCTTTAAGAATTTCTCTTGAGGCCTCGAAAATGTCGGGACCGGCCCTGCTTTGCATTTTTCCTTCATTGCAAACAAAAGAAAAACTACTTTTCAAGTAAGTCTTTTTCCCCTTGATGTTCTCTTCATTCCAACCATAACCTCGAATGTTAGAATATAACAGACAATATGCAACACTCCACCACCCAGTGATCATTCGGATCAAATGGAAATATCAAGGAATTATTAGATTGAAGTATAAGATTATACATGGCTACATATCTTATAGGGTAATATTACAGTCAAGGCAAAGTTATTATTATCACAGTAAGTTATTATTTCCTTTAATGTTAGATTTGGCACTAATGTGGATGAGGCAACAACTACAAAATCCAAGGGTTCATCTTAATAGGTAAAGTCAACTATTTGTCTTGTTATCGAGCATTATCCTAAATTATAACTACGTTAGACTCCAATTAATAATTATAAATGTAAGTCTAATAAGAAGTCTTATTTCAAATTGTTAGAGAAAATATATTAACATGTTTCTGTCTTTTAACTTGTTTTAGGATAAAACCCCAACTTCAATTATATATGAAACTCATAAATGCTAACTCCATAGATCAACCATAAGATCTAGTAAAATTTAACAAGTGTCTCTAGGTAACATTTTAAAATGTTTATTTTCTCACTACTCGTATACTCAATTTTTCTGCTATTAACATTTATTTCTAATTTATTATTTTTTACATGACATCGAAGTATGTAGAAAGTTACAGTAATAATCCTAAAATATAGTTAACTAACTGTATTAAATAATTAAAGTGTATGGGGTTGCGCAAAAATGTGGGAATTAAATAATAAAGAACAAATAACCAAGAGAATGTTGATCACGTGCACACCTAATTTTGCTTTTGATTTGAGTAGCTGTTTGCATAATTAATGTGACAACATTGATTGCATACGAATCATCATTACATGAGAATGCAGATGGAGAGGAATAAGTTTGAGCGAGGGGAAATTTTGCATTCAGTATTAAATCTATCTGAAGATATTCCAGTGACCCAATTAGAGTATGCCAAAGTTATAATGCAGCGGCATAGATGAAAAATTAGGAAAACAAGGTTGAACAGCCTTTCCTTAATCCTTATTAAAAATAATAATAAAGAACAAGGAAAAATTTAACTCAAATTCTCACAACTTGAGAATAGAAAAAAACAAAAAAAAAATATATATATATATATATAAAACTATGAAATAGAATGAATTCCTAAACCTAGACTTCCTCTTGTTTAAATAGAAAAGTTAATTAATCTAAACTGAAAGATTTAAAAATGAAAAGATAAATAAAAATAATTAATAATTATCTAAAACAACTAATAATTATCTAAAACAATTAGTAATTATCTTCTAGTCCAATATTATGTATCCTACTCCTACATAAACTCCTCAAGCTTCATCTTCATCCGCATCTTCCATCAGCTTTCTATTCTAGGGACCCGCCAACTACATATGGCTCCATCAGCCAATGGCGCCATATCTGTGCCTATAGGCTGCATCATCCTCTTCGGGTTGGAGAGAATTCATCCTCAAATTCGCCAATGGATCATGTGGGTCATTCTCGCCAAGTTATGTCCCCGCACGCCCGTCCTCTATCTTGCCAAGCTCACCCAGAAGTGGAGTGTAGACTCGGCTCGCCAAGACGGGGGTTGTAACCCATCTCGCCAAGACGTAGGCTACAACAAGTTATAGGCAGTCTTATGCATGCTATGATTTGCACAATGCTCGATATAGCTTTTGTTGTTGGAAAGCAAAGTAAATATACGAGTAATCCAACTTACATTGGCATATAGTACAAAGAGTATTGGAATATTTTAAGAAACCACGGATTGTGGTATGACCTTTAATGGGTATTCGATTACATTAGGAGGATACTCGGATGCCAGTTGAATCTCCAATAAGAAGATTACACTTCTATTAGCAGGTGTGTATCTCTACTTGAAGGTTTTGTCTCTTTGGGTTGCAAGACACAAATATAAATTAATAATTCTACCATTGTTATAGAGTTTGTTGCTTTGGCTTATGTCGAAAAAGATGCAAAATGGTTAGAGGATCTTTTGTACGAGATTATTAGAAAAATAACACAAATGGGTAACAAATAAACATACTGGTGATGCTGAAAACTAACTTCAAACAGGCAGAATGAATCTCAAACCGACTTATACAGAGTTTTTCAATAAAAATTACCTTGAATTGAAAACAATATACTTCGAATTTAAGCAAGATAACCTTGAGTAAAGATAATCAAATAGCAGATTGAAAAAGAAAAGAGAGGAAAGATAAAAATCAAGGAAATTCCCGCGCGATGGTGTTACCACTATCTAAGTTGTTTATGCCCCTGATCCAGTAGAAACGAGATCGACTAAAACTCTCACTTCATGGTTAACATGGCGCATAACACCAAAGTCTACTATTAAGTGATGGATTGGGGTATGCCCCAACTTGCTTTATTATGGAAGAAAAAGTGGACATCAAGAATATTTGAGAGAAGAGAAGATATGGAAGAATTCAATGTTTCTTCTGTGTAAATCAGTGCTCTAAGGCACTGAATTTATAGGCGATATTCTCTCATTAGTTTAACTGGTAGTCAAGGAAAGAGGCAAGAAATCCTGCCCTCAATATTGAAAGTGGGCGGATATGGATGAGTGGAAAATCTGACCCCGTTATGGAAACAACAGTTATGGAAGGTGTGGGTGGTTAAATAGTCAAAGCCTTGAGCTCTAGCATGAAGCCCCACGCTCAAACCCGGAGTAACAACCAAGAACAAAATTTCCCACGAATTCAACTCTATAAAAGCAGCGACTATAAAAGCAACGATAGTGAAAATAAAAGTCTGAATTAGAAAAGTTTAAATTGTAACCCAAGTCAGGCGCGCTAGGGCGCTCGATTGTGACCCATCAAACCCACTTGGTGCCCATATAACGTTACCAATTCCAAAGAAGAGAGGGTATATGCAAGTTGACACATTGACACTCCCAGTTTCCGACATAGTCAACGGATTAGGAGTGCCAATAATCCAGGATCACTTTTTTTTTTAATTAAATTATCCAATTCCCGTTTTTATAACTTTAGTACGACCTTATAAATCCGTTTACCAATGTGTATGCGACATCATGTATGATGCTCATCTCCATTCAAAATTTGTCCACAAAAAAATAATCTCCATTAAATTTTAATCTCCTCGTTGGAGATGCTCCAAGTAGTTTGTACAGCTTGTACTCTGAAAAATTATATTTAACTTTATTTTAAATGAAATCCAAGTCTTAATTATTATTAGTGTATTAGTAAGGCGCCATTTGATTTACCTTGTAATAATTTAAACTGTAAAATAGTTGTAGTTGATTACAAGAGTTGTATTTGGTTGACATAAAATATATTTTTATAATCTTTTTGTTGTTTAAAAAGAAAGGAAAAAAGTTATTTTATAACCAAATATAAAAAGATGCAAAATTAATATTATTTCATAATTTATTTAGAAAAATGTTCAAAAAGACAATGTTAGCTTTAAATCTACCACCATGGCTAGCTACATTCACCACTCTCCCTGATGAAGGCCAGTATCAATCATGATTCACTCCTAAGTATTATGGCTCATCACCACTCTCACCGCCGTCACTGTTGAGAATATGGGTAAAATGTAACTTGGGGAAATTCCCAAGGCTTCAGGCGTGCTTTAACACTGTCTTTAAGGTATTATTTGCCCCTACACAAAGATTATTCTTAGATAAAGCAAATATATCCCCAAGATACAATAAGTCTTCTTGGATTTTGTGGAGACAACAACTAGAAAATCCGCTGAACTCTCTTGAGAAAGAGGAAGAGAAATTAAGAAGAAGATGATACAGAGGAACTTAATGGGCACATCAGACATTATATAGAGGCACATTATTTAAGTGGATTTAAATTCAATTAGAAATCTGAAAACTACCATTAACCGAATTTAACTGTTTTGATCATTATTCATATCCGAGAATCAGTTTATTTAATTAAATTGATAAAAACAATAATAAAAGGATATTATACAATGTGGTATGTACCATACTAAGCCCCCTGCACCCGCACTACGCACAAGCCCACCAAGTGCCAAGTGCCACCTAATAAGCCGCCAAAAGCACCATAAGTGCCAAGCGCGCACGCGCGCGCTTGTGATTTTAGGATTCCCTTAGCCTATAAAGAGCAACAAGAACTCCTAAGCATATAACAAGCCAAACATTTTAATAGGCCCATATAAGACACCAACTTATAAAGTAGTATCTCTTCCTCTTCTTTACCAATGTGGGATGCATTCCATGTTTCACATAAACTCTACAATACAAACTACTAACAATCCCCCACTAGTTTGTAACGATGTAGAGTTGACCTTCACTGACATAATTGCACATACAAGAAGGTATCTTTCGATTTAAACCTTCAGTTAGTGTAAATCTTTCAAAGTTCCAGTGAAGTACTAAGAGGTTACAACTTAATCCTATACTCCTTATATTAAAACTGAAAATATCAAACACGAAATCATGTCCATTCTCTATGAGAATTTTAAAATGCTTTAGCACCAATATGGCCATGTTCTCATTCTAGTTTCATGAATATTTACAAGAATCAATCCTTAAAACGATTGTTCGGAGCGGCACCACTTCTATTCATATATGTGGAATTTCCTTAAAAGTCCTAGCTATTTAGGACACAAACAACATAAATTCCATTAAGAGTGAAACTCATCCTCTATACAGTAGCAACCTATCACAAAATCGTACTTTTTGGTGTGTTTAGTCACAAACAGTAGCTTGTTATTACCCTTTAAACCTTAGTACTAGTTGCTGCTAGAACAAGGTAGGGTTACCATCATTGATGACTATATTGAAAAGGTTTTTAAGCCCATTCTAGTTGTAGTACCTTTTACTACATCCCTTGACAAACCCTTAGTCAATGGATCTTCTAGATTGTTGATTGACATAACATAAGTGATAGTGATAATACTATCTACAATGAGTTGTCTGATATACTCATGCCTTAAACTGATATGTCTAGACTTGCCATTATAAAACTTACTATAGGCTCTAGACATAGTAGCTTCACTATCGCAATGCAAGGAGATTGGTCGCATCGGTTGTGGCCACAACTTTATTTCTAATAACAAATTCCTTAGCCACTTTGCTTCCTTGCCCGCTAAGGCTACAAATTTAGCCTCCATTTTTGAACAAGAGATGCAAGTTTGTTTCTTAGATACCCAACGTACAGCACCCCCACCAAGGGTGAAAATCCAACCTGAAGTGGATTTGTTATCACAAACACTAGTAATCCAGCTTACATCTATATAACCTTCTAGTCTTGCTGGATAATCTCTATAAAAGATTCCTAAGTCACTTGTTTTCTTCAAGTATCCGGGGATTCTATTAATTCCTTTCCAATGAGCAATACTATAATTACTTATGAACCTCGATAATTTGCACACAACAAACGCAATATCTGGTCTTGTGCCTTGCATCGCATACATGAGACTTCCAATGGCACTAGCATATTCAAGTTGTGCAACTGCTCTACTAGAATTTTCAACAAATTTGACACTAGAGTCATAAGGGGTGTTTGCGTCTTTAATTCCAAGATGCTTAAACTTCTCTAAAATTTTAGCAATATAATGAGATTGATTAAGAGCATAGCCCCCACTATGTCATCTCACCTTTATACCCGAGATAGTATCTACTTCATTCATATCTTTCATCTTGAATTGTGAAGATAGATACTTCTTTGTTTCGTCAATACCTTTCATGTTAGGGCCAAATTTTAGTAGGGCATCTACATAGAGACATATGATAATCCTATAATCTTTTGTAAACTTATAATAAATGCATTTATCAGCATTGTTATGAGTGAAACCATTAGAAAATATTGTGGTGTAAAACTTTTCATGCCACTGTTTTGGCGCTTGTTTCAAACCATGCAACGACCTTACTAATTTACACACTTTTTCCTCATTACCAAGAAGCACAAAGCCTTCTAGTTGCTCCATATAAACTTCTCCATTGAGATCACCATTTAGGAAGGCAGTTTTAATATCCATCTGGTGTATATATAAATTGTATATTGAAGCCAGAGCCCTTAACACTCTAATGGATATTATTCTTGCAATAGGAGCATATGTATCAAAATAATCAATACCTTCCTTTTGAGAAAAACCTTTTGCTACTAGTCTAGCTTTAAAGGTTTGTAAGGAACCATTTGTGTTATATTTTTTCCTAAATACCCACTTACATCCTATCAGCTTTGATCCCGGAGGTAAATCCACTAGGACCCAAGTATTGTTGGACAATATTGAGTCCATTTCATCATTTATAGCCTCTTTCCAAAAGGCTACATCTCTAGAAGCCATAGCCTCATTGTATGACTTTGGATCCTCCTTTATATATAAAACAATGGTCATTTTGTTTGTTACAGAGTTTCTGTCTCCTTCACCTAGGAACAATATGGCTGGGAAGAAATAAAGTCAAATCCCAAATTTTTTTTTTTCTTTTCTTACTCTTTGACTTTTTCTAGGTTCTAATGCAACATTCTTTACACTTCTTTTATTTGGATTCGCATTAGAACTTTTGGGAATATCTTCTTTCGGTAGAGGTGATTGTAGACTCTTAGTATTTGGAGTATGCTCAACACTCTTATCATGATAAAATTTATTTTCAATAAATTCGGCTCCCTAGTCTCAACAATAAAATTTGAGTCAAGGTTAAGAAGTCTATATGCTTTAGAATTTTGAGCATAACCCACAAACGCACTTTTTATAGCCCTGGGACCCAATTTCGTCCTCTTAGGATCAGTTACTCGATAAAAGACTAAACACCCCCACAATCTAAGATAATCCAACTTAGGTTTTCTTCCGTTCCATATTTCATATGGAGATGTTTTCCTTTGCCTAGATGGAATTCGATTATGAATATGACAAGCAGCAAGTAGAGCTTCTCCGCACAAATTTAATGGCATCAAGGATTATAGAGTTAACCATTTCCTCAAAAGTACGGTTTTTCCTTTCAGCCAAACCATTCTATTGAGGAGTATAAGGAGCGACATTTTGATGTATTATACCATGTTCTTCCCAAAATGCATCAAAATCAATGGGAAAATACTCTCTCCCTCTATCACTACAAAGAATTTTAATCTTTCTTTCTTTTTGATTCTCTATTTTGGCTTTATAACTTTTAAACATACTAAATGCCTCATCTTTATTTCTCATAAGATATACATAAGTATATCTTCAACAATCATTTATAAACGTTATAAAGTAACATTTGCCACCTCTAGTAAGCGCTCCATTCAATTCATATATATATCTGAATGCACTAAGTCTAGAATTTGTGTATTTCTTTCCACTCTAGGAAAAGGTCTTTTAGTAAACTTTGCTTGGATGCAGATTTCACACTTACCCTTTTTAATGTTATCTTTAACTAAAATATAACCATGCTTGTACATATATTCGAGCGACCTAAAGTTTCAGTGTGCTAACCTAGCATGCCACATAATTGAAGAAGAATCCACAAAGTAAACAAAAACAATATTCATTTCATTAATACTGTCAACATTAAGTTTGAACATACCATCACAGAAATAACCCTTCCCCACAAAGAAACCATTGTTGGATATCTTTTTTTTTTTTGGTAAATCAGTGATATATACAATATATGAGAAAGAATATATGTACATGTCTACGAGAAGCATACCCCAAGTCATGGCCAGAAAGGCCTACATCAAAGAATCAAAAAATGAAACAAATCAAGGCAGAGCGTCAAAAGTCAACATGACCAAACAAAGGAAACAAAGCGAGGAAGCCAAAACAAGACCAATGCTCAATCCCCCACTCCTGCAAAAGCTGAGTGTGGCGATGAGCGCCACGGAGCGTAGGAGTAGCAATGAGACAGCTGCGGACCAGTCCTGTGATCTCCTCGATGACAACGGCAAAAAGTCTCGACTAAGAACGCTGAATCCTCAAGTTACGCTCGTACCAAAGGATGTAGGATGTAGGCGATGTTGAGTGCAGTAAGCAAAAACATCATCTTGTCTTTCCAAAGATTGAAATTGGTCCTATCGAAACGGTCCAATTCGACAAACTCTTGGTTCATGACTCGGAATGTAGCAGTATTGGATGACTCTCTCGCCATTGAAATAATACCTTAAAATTGTTGAGAATATGGGTATGGCAGAATGTAACTTGGGGAAATTCCTAAGGCTTAAGGCGTGTTTTAACACTGTCTTTAAGGTATTATTTGCCCTCTACACAAAGAATGTCCTTAGGTAAAGCAAATATACCCCCAGGATATAATAAGCCTTCTTGGATTTTGTGAAGAATAACAACCAGAAAATCCCCTGAACTTTCTCGAGAAAGAACAAGAGAAATTAAGAAGAAGATGATACAGAAGAACTTAATGGGCACATCAGACATTATATGGAAGCACATTATTTAAGTGGATTTAAGTTCACTTAGAAATTCGAAAACTGCTATTAACCGAATTTAACTGTTTTGATCATTATTCATATCTGAAAATCAGTTTATTTAATTAAATTGATAAAATTAATAATCAAAGGCTATTATACAGTGTGGTATGCCCTGTACTAAGCCCCCTGTACCCGCACTGCGCACAAGCCCACCAAGGCGCCAAGTGCCGCGCACGCGTGCATGTGTGATTTTAGAATTCTCTTAGCCCATAAAGAGCAATAAGAACTCCTAAGCCCGTAACAAGCCCAATATTCTAATAGGCCCATATGAGACATCCACTTATAAAGTAGTGTGTTTTCCTCTTCTTTTCCAATGTGGGATACATTCCCATGTTTTACATAAACTCTACTGTACAAACTACTAACAGTCACAACTTCATCTATCACCATCCAACACCATGGTTCGCCATCCCCATGGTGCACAATCGCCAATCCGCCACTATGGCCCACCAATACTATGGCTTGCCCCCCCCATAATTTCACCTCACGATGAGTTTCCTTCACCACTACATATCACTCTGGTTTGTCGTTACCATAGTCCACCTTCATGAATATGAACATCCCTTTTGAACATCATCATAGAATTTTATTGATTTAAAAATTATTTATTATATTATCTATTTTATAAAAAAAAAAATCAATACTCAAAATTAAGTTGTCATTTATATCATTCTAAAGCCTAATTATATCACCTAGTTATTTCTACGGCTTTTGAATGTTAGCCACTAAACGTTGTGCATTTAAAGTGAAATCTTTAAATCTTCATTGTACATTTGCATGAAATGAAGAAAAGAAAAAATTTAAATATATAGTTTTTTGTACCTATAAAATCATGAGTATTTTATATATATATATATATTTATCATTCTTTTATCCTCTATTTCTCTTTCAAAATTGTGAGTTTGGCAATTGTGGTCCGGGGATATTTGATCGTTGCACTGATAGAGGTTGGACGGGTTATTGAATCCTAGGAAAGGAGTATATACAAATACAATACTCATGCAGAAGGGGCGTTTCCTTTCTAAGGAGAGTGCTCTTTGCGTGCCTCAATCCAACACAGACGTTTTTTAACCCTTTCTGATTTATAGTGTCTTTTATTGTTGTTGTTATTTATGTTTTGCTGAGCATCTCTACTTTGCTATAATTTTGTTAAATTTAGGTGTTTTATATTTCTAACAATCTTAGAAAGGAAATAGCTTAATGTAAAAAAATAATAATAATAAATAAATTTAAACATGAACCTTCTAAATGTTTTGACTAGTAAACCTGAAAAATTTGCGGGACAAAATTTTCTTTGTTGGCAACAACAAATGAAGTTTTGGCTTACCAAATTCGGATTATTTTTGGTGCTTCTCAATAATAAGGAAAAAGGCATTGAAAAACTTTTGAATCTGGTGGTACTCTTGTTACTGACTCTATTCCAATTAATAAGATCACTTCTAATGATAAAGACATTTTATGCCATGGTAGATTTTTAAGTGCTTTGTCTCACAATATTTCTAGTATTTTCTGCCATAGAATTTTAAGTGTTGTGTCTCACAATATTTCTAGTATTTTCTGTCATAGTAAATCTGCTTTAGAATTATGGAATGCACTTGATTATGGATTGAAAATTCTTGTAAACCTAGGAAAAAAACCTTTCAAGAAAAATGATCTTAAACGATCCAATGGTGGGAATAACGACAAAAATAATAATAATAATAATAATAATAATAATGGTCTTAAAGACACTAATAATCAGAACTAGTATTGGGTATGTAGGAAGACCAATCACAGAGCTAAGGATTGCTACCATCGTTATGGGCAACCCTCTAAAACATCTAGATCTCAAAATGCCCCTAAACCACAAGCTAATGTGGTGACTATGGGGGCCAACTCTGATTCCCATGCTAATAGGTATTTTGTTAGTAGCCCAAAGTTGAATTCAATATTTTTGAATACAAACGAGTGGTGGATTGACTATGGGGAAAATGTTCACTTGGGCGCTGATAAAAACTCATTTTCGTCTTATCAGGTATCAAGCACAAGAACTGTGACCATGGGGAATGGGAATGTGGCTCGTGTCCTGGGACAAGGGAAAGTCCATTTAGAGTTGTCATCTGTAAAATTCTTAACTTTGGATGATGCCCTTCACGTACCTGACATTATGAAGAATTTGATTAGTGTGTCTCTTTTAGTTCAACAAGTTTTTAGAGTAGTTCTTGAGTCAAATAAAGTGGCGAATAGGAGATTTGGTTCTTTTTTTGGTAAAGGATACTTGTTAGATGATCTTTTTTCGGTTAAGTATATTACATTCTTCTAATAATTCAATGGCCGCATCTTCTTTATCTATTTCAAATGTTGAATGTTGCGATACTTGGCATGGTAAACTTGGTCATGTTAACCTAAATACAATGAAAAGAATGATGCATATGGAGAAACTAAATTGTGAAAATTAGCTCATAGTGATATTTGCGATAATAACCTTGTCATAACTCGAGGTGAAAAAAGTTATTTCATAACTTTTATAGGTGATTTTTCAAAATATTGCTATGTTTATTTGATTAAATTGAAAAGTGAGTTATTTGAAAAATTCAAGATTTATAAATAGAAAGCAGAAAATCAATTAGAACGAAAAATAAAAATATTACATTCTGATAGGGGTGGTGAATATGTTTTAACTAATATGAATGAATTTTACAAAATGCATGGTATCATACATCAAGTATCACCGCCTTATTTCCCTCAATCTAATGGTGTAGCAGGAAAAAAAAAAAAAAATAAAACATTGCTAGATATGGTCAATGTAATGCTCATAAGTTCTAGTTCGCCTAATAGCTCATGGGGTAAAGCTTTTTTTTCTGCATGCTATATTTTGAATAGAGTACAATATAAAAATATTGATAGAACGCTATATGAACTATGGAAAAATTTTTATAAAAAAACATTTTTTAAAATACTTAAAAGTGTGGGGGTGTTTGGCTAAGGTGAATATTCCTGTCGTAAAGAAAACAAAAAATTAACCCTAAAACTGTAGATTGTGCATTTGTTAGATATTCTATGAATAGTACCACTTATAAGCTTTTGGTGTTAAACTCAGAAGTTCCTAAAATTTCTAATAATATTACTATTAAATCTCGTGATGCTATTTTATTTGAAAATATTTTCCCAATGAAAAATTAGGTTTTTGGACAAATTTCTGATGGCAGTACTTCTAGTTCACTTAGATTTATACATTTTGATTATGATAATTATTCTCATGATGAGCGTAGGAGAAGTAAAAGGGTTAGAAAATCTAAAACATGGATTCTAAAAATTATAGAGAAATAATGCAATCGGTTGATGCTCCTTTTTGGAAAGAAGCAATAAGAGACGAAATAGATACCATTATGTCCAACAAAACTTGGATTTTAACCAATTTACCATATAGGTGGTTGTAAATGGGTTTTTTGGAGGGAAGAAAATTAAGGACAAATAGGTCAATTGATAAATTACAGCTAAGGGGTTTAAACAGGAGGAAGGGATTGATTACTTTAACACATATTCACCGGTTTCTAAAATTACTACAATAAGAATTTTACTTGCTCTTGCCTCTATATATAAGTTAGAAATTTACCAAATGGATGTTAAGACGGTATTTTTGAATGGTGATTTACAAGAAGAAATTTACATGGACCAACCAGAAGGGTTTATAATTCTCGGGCAAGAAAACAAAGTGTGTAGGCTTGTAAAATCTTTTTATGGATTAAAACAAGCACCTAAACAATGGTATGATAAATTTGACCATGTAATGCTTTCAAATGGTTTTCAAATAAATAGTGCAGATGAATGTATGATACTTTGTTTATATGTTGATGGTATACTAATATTTGGAAGTAAGCTTCGTGATTTTATGGATACCAAGTCTTTCTGGTCTATTAGTTTTGATATGAAAGATCTTGGTCCTGCTGATGTTATCCTAAGAATGAATTAATTAAAAATGAAAATGGCATTGCATTGTCTGAAACACACTACATTGAGAAATTATTGTTTAAGTTTGGTTATGCTAATGCTACACCTATTTCAAGTCCTTTTGATCCGACAATTAAGTAAACGAACAATATAGGTGATGATATAAATATTCTCAAATTATTGGATCTTTGCTGCATTTGGCCAATCATCCTAGACCTAATATATCTTATGCTATGTTTAGATTTGGAAGATATACACATAACCCAAGTATTTTACATTGGAATGCTTTAGAAAGGGTATTTAAATACCTAAAGGAAACTATTAATTATGCTATTCATTATTCAGGTTTTCCCGTTGTGATTCAAGGACTCAGTGATGCTAATTGTATAGCAGATTCTAAAGACACTAATTCAACAAGTGGTTATGTGTTTACATTTGGTGGTGTTGTAGTATCATGGAAGTCTGCAAAACAGATAATTATCTCTTGGTTTACTATGGAGGTTGAAATAATGGCACTAGTGCGAATGGATTAAAAGCTTTATGGTTGACATACCATTATTGTCTAAACTTGTACCTCCAATTTTATTACATTGTGATAGTCAAGTTGTAATAGCTAAGAAAAAAGTAAAAATTTTAATGAGAAGAGGCACCTAAGGGCTAGGCATAGCTCGATAAGACATCTAATTTCTCATGGTGTAATTATTGTTGATTTTATCAGGTCCGGAGACAATATAGCGGATCTGCTCACAAAAGGACTGGGGCGCCAACAAGTTGTTCAATCATTGAGAGTAGGGGTGTAAATGAGCCGAGCCAGCTCATCATAAAGCTGGAAAAGCTCGGCTCGCTTTGCGCTCGAGTCGAGCAGAGCCGGCTCATTTAGCTTATCGAGCCGAGCCCGAGCCTATTGAAGCTCGAGCTCGTAGATTCGCCAGCCTAAACAAGACTCAGCGAGCTTTTTTTAATATAATGTATTTGCTTAAAAATTGCCCAATGAATTCATTTTGGAGCCTAAATGAGCCGAACTCGAGCTTGAACGAGCCCAAACAACCCTATACTGAGCTTAAATGAGCCGAAATATTGCAAGCCTAATTTGAAGCTCACCGAGCTTAGGTCGAGCCAAGCCAAGCCCGAGCTTTTGACAAGCTGAGCTCGAGCCCGAATTTTTAAAGCTCGGTGAGCTTCAAGCAGAGCCCGAGCCGAGCTTAAAGCTAACAAGCCAAGCCTTGAGCCTAGCAGGCTCGGGCTCGGCTCAGCTCGGCTTGGGTCAAATACACTCCTAATCAAGAGGAATGGAACCGAAGCCCATAAACTAATCACCACAGTGGAAACCCATCCTCAAGGGTATGGTGATCTCATGAATGAGGTACAATGAGTATAAACAAAACTGATGGATGATTGAAAGAGCACAAGTTAATCTATTTATAGAGGGGCATTCCCGGGTTCTATTCCTAAAGTGAGGTGCTCTTTACTGTGATGTACAAGGCAGAGGTTAAACTTAGAATGGACCTGATGGCATGATATGTGCGGGGTAATGATCACAGATCACCGTTGGAGGGTTCACCTATGTGGGTGTGTTGATGGGGTCGCCACTGTGGGAAATGGGCTATTCCCTATTAACACTCATGAGACAAGATTTGTGCGCATGACCGTAACGTGCCACACCGATAGAACTTTATAATTACCAGTATTTTGTGTGTGTGGTGGGTCTAGACTTGGTTACAAGAGATCTAGTTCAAAGTGTCTATGCTACTATGGCTTCTTCATGTTGAAACTCATTTGCACTAAGTGTGGGTTCAAACGCGAAAAGTACCTACATGTATTAATAGAGTGCTATGCTCACAAAGGTTTATAGGTTTTAAATCATGCAGGGGATTGTTGGAAAATTATATATTTCATTGATTTAAAAATTATTTATTATTATATTATCTATTTTATTAAAAAAAAAATATCAATACTCAACATTAAGTTGTCATTTATATCATTCAAAAGCCTATTATATCACATAGTTATTTCTGCGGTTTCTAAACGTTAGCTATTGAATGTTGTGCATTTAAAGTGACTTCTTAAATCTTCATGGTACGTTTGCATGAAATGAAGAAAAGAAAAAAAAAAGTTAAATATAAGTTTTTTGTATGCATAAAGGCAAGAGTTTTGCCAGGGAAGTATGCACAGAAGTGGAAAAAAATATCATTTTTTCATCGTCTATTTCTCTTTCAAAATTGTGAGTTTGGTAAATGTGGTATAGGGATCTTTGATCGCTGCACTGATAGAAGTCTGATGAGTTGTTAAATTCTAGGAAAGGAGCGTATACAAATACAATACTCATGCAAGAGGGACGTTTCCTTTCCAAAGAGAGCGCTCTTTGCGTGCCTCAACCCAACACAGGTGTTTCTTAATCCTTTCTAATTTATACTGTCTTTGGATTGCTATTGTTACTTATGTTTTGTTGAGCATCTCAACTTTATTATAATTTTTGTTGACCTTTGGTGCTTTATATTTCTAACAGTTACCACCCACTACTAAGACTTGCTATTATCTATTATTTGTGCTTAGTATCGCAATGCTCTACCCCACCACCATGGTGCATCACTACCACTATCTACCAAAGAGGGCAACAACACGCCGTCACCGGATCCCATTAGAACTCCAAAGTTAAGCGTGCTTGGATGAGAGTAGTATCAGGATGAGTGACCTCCTGGGAAGTCCTTACCCTCAAAGTTGGGGGCACTCGAAAACAGCCGCTTTTCAGGTTAACACCCTGAAGGGGGAAGGCTGCGTAAACCCCCCCACCCAAAAAAAACCCTGCATAGGCGAGAGCCCTTGAGGCACTAGATATATTCCTAGTAATGTTTCTGAACACTCTATTATGTTGAAAATTGATACAAACCAAGTCAATCAACAAATCCACAAATCAATCAATCAATCAACCAACTCAGTCGACAAATCCATGAATATAAAATTATAATAAGTGGACAGAGAGGATATTCTTTAAAACAAAGAAATCCATACAAACCTAGATAAAAATTTTGGTATTGTTTGAAGTGGGAGCGGGAGTGAGGCACATTTTGTTTTCAGTTCAATTTATTTACAAAAGTTTTAAATAGAGAATGATATTATATTTTGCACATTGTGATACAATGCGTAGATGGAAATTTAGAGGAATGAGAAGGTTCAACAGCCTTCCCTTAATTCATATTATGAAAATAATAAAGAACAAGAGAAAAATAAAGTATATTCTATTTCTCACAACCCGAGAATAGAAATAACTAAAAAAATTGTGAAAATTAATCTAAAAATTGAATGAAACCCAGCTAGCCCTCTCTTTAAATAGAGGATCTTTCCTAACTAGACTCAAACTAATACAAATTTTAAATTAAATCTCTAATTAAGATCAACGGTAAATATTTCAATTCGTGGGCTTCATTTAGCAATCTGTGTGACCTTCCTAAAATAAAGACTCAAAACATAAATAAAATTAATTAATTTGATCTAAAATCTAATCTTTCCCAATTATCATAAAAATCAACTAAACTAAGTTAAACTAAACTTCCTCATTCAAGCCACGTTTCCTCTTCAAGCCAAGTCCCGCCAAGTCTCATCCTGCCAAGACAATCCGCCAACGCTCATTTGCCAAGCTATCCCATCTTCGCCAATCTCAGGCGTCCCGCCAAGACTGTCTTGCCAAGATATCCACAAAATATGAAGGCGGGATTGCATCATTCTCTCAAGGTTGGAGTGAATTCATCCTCGAATACAACAACAGATCTTGTGGGTCATTTTGGCCAAACTATGGCCCTGCTCGCCTATCCTCCATCTCGCCAAGCTTGCTAGGATGCGAATTGTCTTTTCTTGTCTTGTGTCTTCTCGCTTTCCCAAATATGACAAGTAGTAGTCCATTGGCCTGATCCGCCAATACACGGGTTGCAACCAAACTTACCACGACGCAGGTTGCATCATCCTCCCCGGCTTGGAGAGAATTCATCCTCGAATACATCAATGCTTCTAATGCACCAGCTTGTACTTGGCGCTATCCTCTTTAGTGTTGTAAACTAGCTCGGCATCATACCACTTCTGCTTCCATTCCTTCATGTTCTCGAAAACAGGACATCGGAGAAGGTTGTGCAATGTTCTCCTAGTTGCTTCAGCGTGGTCTTCCATTCGCGGGTGAAGCACAAAGTTGAAAGCAATAGTGATACTCGCCATCTTCCATGGTGGCTTTCAAAGATAGCATACAAAGTGCACATCCCTATCCACCACAATGTTGGCGGGGTTGCCATGCATATACCCCTCAAGTAGCCCCTCCTCGGATTTCAAACTTAGTGTTCCACTCACCTTTTGTCAAAATTTGACTCGTGATCTTAATGATCGTTATGTTCGTCAAGGAATACCCGCCAAGTCCCATCCATTGTTGATGTTAGGACAGCTGATCGGCCCTTGAGGTTCTCTCGGATGTAATTCCTGGTGAACAACTTACAAACTTGGCGCTTGATATCCTCACGCTCCGTTAGGCTTACTCGGTAATGTGGCATCCTTGGTAAAGTAGCTTCTGGAATCCAATCCAAACAATATTGAATCCCCCTTGTTGGCGGTAAGAAATACACCAACCCTTCTGAACCAACCTCCTCTGACAGACTGCATACATCATCTAGCACTTCCTTCTTTTCATAAATGGGCTCATCAAAGATGGGTGGTGAAGAAAAATCAAGATATGTTGGCTCATCAAAGACAGGTTCTCTTCTGATGTCACCTTTTGATGACGCCATCTCAACCTCGCCAATCGCTTTGATGAAGATGGCCCTATCTTCCGACTTTGGATCTTCCGTCTTTGATGCACGTGGCGCTTTATCTTTCTTGGACAACAAGATGATCCTTGTTCCCTCAAAGATAAAGCTATATGTTTTCTTTCTCCCATCATGTATAGTACCTCTATCATATTGCCAAGGCCCTCCCAATAGAAGATGACACACATCCATGGCAACAACAGTGTACCACACTGTGTCCCGGTACTTCGTCCAATCGAGAAACTAACCAGACAATTTTTAGTTACTGTACCCTATTTCCTTTCTCGAGCCATGACAATTTGTAAGGGTTCGGATGCTCCTCCGTCTCCAACACTAGCTTCCGGTGCTTCCTCGAAGATGTCGTTCTCATAGCTCCAGGAGTCGATGACTAGGTGGCATACCCTTTCGCCAATTGTACATGTCTTCTGAAAGATGTTGTGTCGAAGCCATTCATCTCCTTCTGCTTCCTCAAGCATGAAGCCAATTCGCCCAACCAATAGCAAGCAACCCTTTTCACCCACTACCTACTATGATGCGATCACCTTAAACTCCAGAAATTCTTCTCGAAGCCTAGACTTCCACCCCTGATCGCCTAAAAAATAGAAGCTTCAGTATTCAGTCGAGTCTCTCGCACGTTCCGCCCATGGTCTTCAACCTCCGGATACAACTCATGGATATTCTCATCCATTTCTTCCTCGCCACCCCCTATGGGCTAGTTTTAAGGCTTGAACCAAACACAACTCAATTCACCGAAATCTCTCTTCCAAATCCTTGAATCTCCTTTTGATCTGCCATTGAAAGTCACACTCGTATACGACTCCGATAGTGGCATATCTCTGTTGCCTACGGGCCATTTCAGAAGTAGTTCTAAGTTCTGATACCAACTGATGTAGTGCGTAGATGAAAAATTTAGGGAACGGGAAGGTTTCAATAGCCTTCCCTTAATTCCTATTACAAAAATAATAAAGAACAAGACGAAAATAAAGTCTATTTTAATTCTCACAACTGAAAAATAGAAACAACTAACAAATTATGAAAATTAATCTAGAAATTGAATGAAGCCCTAGCTAGCCCTCTCTTTAAATAGAGAAGATTTCCTAACTAGATTCAAACTAATATAAATTTTAAATTAAATTCCTAATTAAGATCAATGGTAGAGATTGCAATCAGTATGCTTCATCTAGCAATCCGTGTGATCTTTCTAAAATAAAGACCAAAAATATAAATAAAATTAACTAATTTGATCTAAAATCTAAGCATTCCTAATTATCATAAAAATCAGCTAAACTAAATTAAACTAAACTTCCTCATTCAAGCCGTGTTTCCTTTTCAAGCCACGTCCTGAAGAGTCTCATCCTACCAAGACAATCCGCCAAGGTTTGCCGAGCTATCCCGTCTTCGCCAATCTCGGGCGTCCCGCCAAGACTGTTATTCTAAGATATCTGCAAAATATGAAGGCAGGGCTGAATCACACTACCTATTGGAAGCATGAAGCATCTATTGAACTGGAAAAACTAGAGAAATGGACGGAGCCTTGTAAACAAGTGACAGAGCAAGATTTGGAGGATACCTTGTATCTTAGGATTCCAGAGGTTTGTCTTATTGCTATGATACAATAAACAACAAATTATATATATAATGACTCAAGTTTGAGGATGAGAGGATAAGAGTGACTTATGGACTACTCATTTGGCTAATGACATATCTGCTAATGACATATCTTTTTTCTACCTGACATTACCTTTTTCCCTTTACTTTGACCAAATGTGTGGCTCAAAATTCACCCTCTTATCTCTCTTCTCAAAATAACATTCCAAAATAATAATTGAGGCCTTTTTATTTTCAAAACAGCACATCCATTCAACGTGCTGTTGCCAAATAAATAGAGGTAACATTGTCAATTTGTAATATTGGACAAAAAAAAAGACGTTTGAAATGTTTATTTTCTTTTTTTTTTTTTAAGTCAATATTACAATACTATTTTATCCCTTCTTATGTGGTAAGGGCATGCTGATTGTGTGTGCTACTTTAAAATTTTCAATTTTTGTGTATTATTCTAAAAATAATAATACTCAAATTTACTATTTTGAAAAATCACCCTATTTATACCGACGTTGGAGAGCACTAACTAGCCAGCAAAAAACTAATTCACAGAACTAGTGATGTGAATGACCAAATTTCTTGAAGGGGAAACAAAAGAATTCAACCGTCTTTCTTCAATTTTATTGCTAAAGCTAATAAAAAAAACTAAGGAAAACAGGTTCAATCAAGTTCTTGTCAAGAGATCGAGAGAGAAACTTAAAATAATAATGCAAAATGAAAATCTAAAATCTACCTCAAAGCTGTAATCTAAGGGCTCTTATCAAGACCCCAAATTAAAATAAACATATTAGAATTATAATTCTAAAGCCAATCAATTTCTATTCTAATTCTAAAACCATTATAATTGATTTCGTGCGATGTGCACACCAAAGGGTCACTCGGGCTTGAAAAATACACGGCCCACGTTCAGAGAGCCCAGCGGCCCAAGTTGAGCCTTCACTAATTCATAAGCACGCTTGGAGGGTCGCTTGGGCTTGAGGAGATACACGGCCCACATTAATTGAAAGCCCAGAGGCCCACTTTGGGTTGTCGCTATCCATGTGCGCGTTGGTTCTTATTTCCTGCATTTTGAGTTGTGTCCGTGGTTGGGCCTGGGTCGTGATTTCGCTCTGGGCTTCGCAAGTCAGGTTGAACTGCATCGTTCTCTCCAAATGTGTCAGATGTTTAACATTGAAACATATGATGTTCCGATTCCACTTGAAAGCTATACGCGATATGTGTTCGGGTTGAATTTTTGTATAACCCAGAGCAGAATAATATTTTGAGGTGTTAATTTATTATATTCCCAAGTTGGAAATCATTCTCGAGTAAGAATAGCCCAAACTGGATCTCCAACCTAAAATTCTACTACCTGACGCCATTTGTTTGCTTCCGATTTATGCTTTACACTTACCTTTGTAGGCATTCTCTTGTCAGCGGCTAAATACTATGAAGATTAGTGATAAGTCTTCAGCCTTCCCATGAGGACGAGCGAGGTCCGGTACTGGCATTAAGTCCCACAAAGTACAACGCATGTACAACAAGGTTCTATTAGTTACTTCCGTTTTTCCAAGGATTTTGAGTTATGTTAGAGTCATATTTGGTTTAGTTAGACTTAGAATATTATTGTTTTTTAGAGTTCAATTTGAACTAAAAAGTAGCATCAAAGTGCCTGTTTAGTTTATAGTTTTACATAGCTTTGATTTTGATTAATTTGAGTTCTTTCTTTGTTTCGCTCTTATTGTCTAAGTGAGCCATAAGAATTACATTAAACCTCATAAATCCCTTGTTCTTCCTTTGCTTTAGCAATAAGTATTAAGAAAGGTTGAATCTTTCCCTTTCCCCTTCTAATAATTTTGTGATTTACATTAATTGGTATCAGAGCCAATCAATTTTCAAATTCACATTCGCAGTTTGCATCAGTTGATAGTGTGATAGAGTCTAAAAACATTGAGCATTTCAAGTATATGAAATCATGTTTAGTAAACAATCCTGACATGATCTGAAACATCAAGTCTTCTAATCATTCCTACTTTTGTAATACGAAGGACCCTAAAATATATCTCAAAAGAATACACAGACTTCTTTTATATTTATTCACCCATGGTTATGAGCACTATCTTACAGTCCTAATAGCATTACCTGCTATCCATAATCTCTTATGCATCAAATGGATGCAAAGATCTCCTTTCTAAATGACAACTTATATGAAGAAATGTACACGTAACAATCTGTTAAAGGTTTAAGGTTGTAGTAAAGAAGACGAGTTCTACAAACAAGTAGAGCCACTATAGAGACCCAAACAAGCTCCAAAATAATGGTGTCAAAATTTTGTTATCATACTTTTAAATTATGGTTTATTATGCAACATGAATAGGAAAATTTGGGGAAACTAAAGATTCAATGGCCTTCTTTTAAATTCTTATTGCGAAAATAATTAAGAACAAAGAGAAAATAGTCTATTCTTGATTCTCATAACCCAAAAATAAGAAAGAACACATAAAAGGATAAAATATATATGAAAATTGAATACTAACAACTCTAGTCTTTCTCTTCTTTAAATAGAGGTGCTAGTTAACCAAGAATAAAAGACTAAAAGATAAATACAAAGATAAATGTAAATAATAATCTACTAATCAAGTCTAATCTAAGCTAAAGTCTTCTAATTTATGTTAACTTTCTCAATCTGGTTCACCCTTTTTGCGTCTCATTCCTCTATCCGCGTCTCTCTTCCAGCCCTCCAAGTAACCATCTCATTAAGAACCCGATCTGCCAAATAACACACCAAAGACCCCGTGACTTTCTAAGGCTAGGTGCGGCTACATCATTCTTTCTGGATTGAAGAGATTCGTCCTCAAAATCGTCAATGAATCACTGGGTCATTCTTGCTAAGTTATGTCCCTACATGCCCATCCTCCAACTTGCCAAGCTCGCCCAGATGTGAACTGTGGACCTGGCTCGCCAAGACGGGGGCTACATCATTCTCCCTGACTTGGAAATAATTCACCCCCGAATTAGCCAACGATGCTTCTGGATCATTCTCACCAAGTCAATGGTTGCTTCACTCTTGCCAAATCTCAATTGTTCACCATCTTTCACAACGGCTTCCAAGAATAGCACATAAAGTGTATATCCCAACTCGACACAATGTTGGCATGGACGTCATGTTTATACCCCTCAAGTAACCCTTCTCGGGTTTAGAACTCATTCTTCCACTCACCCGAGAAGAAATACTACTCAGGTGGTATCCGTTTTTCAGATCCAACACGCTAGACACCATCGAATTCTACAATTGGCATAGGAGGTTGTCTAATCTCAAAAAGGGTGGTTAATAACGTACCTTGATCTTGCTGATGGTCTTGATGTCAAGACATATCAGCCAAGTCCCCTCCTTTGTTGGCATCATTATAGTCGGCCCGCTCTTCAAGCCCTTTTGAATGAAGCCCCTGGGGAGTAGCGTCGAAACTTGGCGCCTAAGATCTTCACTCTTCGTGAGGCTCACTCGATCATACGACCCTTTCGGTAAGACAACCCCTTGCACCTGATCAACCCAGTGTTGAATCCCCCTAATGGCAACTTGGCAACTTATTTTTTATTATTATTTATTGAGATATTTAAAAATTATTTTGATTTTTTTTTTTTTAAATTTTTTTTTTTTTTTTTTTATTTTAATTATTTTTATTATAAATTTATTTTTAAATTTTATTTTATTTATTTTTATTTTATTTAATTTTATATTTTTTTATTTTTTTTATTTAAATTTATATTTATTTTATATTTATTTTAATTTTTTTTTTTTATGCCTCCCATTATGTGTAGCGCCTTTGTGGAATTTCCATGGTCGTCCAAGCAACAAGTGACACGCATCCAGTTAACCACATCAAATCATACCCTATTCCGGTACTTCGCCCTAATTTGAGAAATTAACCAAACAATGTTTAGATACGGTTACTTGGTCTCCTTCTTCAAGCCATGAAAACTTGTAAGAGTTCATATGCTCCTTTGTCTTTAACACTAGCTTATGGATTGCTTCCTCAGAGATTGCGTTCTCACAACTTTCGGAATCAATGACTAGGCAACATACCCTTCTGCCAATTGTACATGTCATTTGGAAGATGTTTTCTCGAAGCTGACTATCTCTTTCCGGTTCCTTAGACGTGAAGCTAACCTTCCAGACCATTATTATGTGGCCCTCATCGGTTTGACCCTCTCTGCCCCCCTCCGGTGGGTTTTGAGGTAAAGCCGAAGGCATTTGGCTGGGACTCACACCCAATTGCACCAAACATAGCTCAATTCACCGTAGTTTCTCCTTCAAATCCTTGAATCTCCTCTCAAACTATTATTGAAAATCTCACTCATAGATGTCTCCCACAGCGGTGTACCTCTGTCACCCACAGGCCATCTCAGAAAATGTTCTGAGCTCTGATACTAACTGATGTAGCACAAATAGAAAAATTCGGGGAAATGGAAGGTTCAATAGCCTTCTTTTAAATTCTTAATGCAAAAACAATTAAGAACAAAGGGGCCTACTCGTCACTCCAAATCCGAGTATGCCACCAAGGTCCTACTCATCACTTCATAGCCGAGTATGCCACCATGGTCCTACTCTCTGACCCATTGCCTAGTACAACACTAGGGGCCTACTCACTATTCCATTGCCGAGTCGTAACCAGGTCAAATTCTTCCTCAACAGATAGCCCCCCACTTCATGCCGAAGGGACTTGTTCACATTCGGCAATGGAGCACACTTTCGTCCTTCTGCCTTTCCTTTGTGGGGAGCATCACATAGATCCTTTGCGGAGTAGACGGAGTCTCCTTTTTATACAAGAGCTATTAAGTACCCATGGAACCCTAGTACATATTCCAAATTATTTGTAGGTCTATTGGGATATCGAGTTGGTGTGGTTTAGAACAAGATGAAGAATGCGCCAATGCGAGGTTCCCAGTTCCTGTTCTTAGCGCGATTCCCGACGAGGGGATTACAATTCCCCAAGGGGATGCTACCCCATTCAGAAAATCTAGTGTGGTAAGGTATGAAGTAGGCCCATTAATCACGCCAAGTTGCCATTACCCAGTTATCAAGATTGGCGTGAGTCATGTGGAGGATACTTTAGTTCCATGGGCCTCCCCTACGGAATGCGTGATGTTAACGAGAAAGAGCCTACTGGCTGACACGTGGTGGTTGATTGTCCAATCAATCAATCACTGATTAGATCTAAGCTATTCGTTTGCTGTGCCACATCTTAGCCGTTCATTTAATGAAGAAAGTACTTCATTTACTCACGCATTTCATTCTCTTCGTCTTCCTTACCCAACATTTCAAAACCCTAAAATTAGACTCACTTTGTAGCAACGCTTTCTCCCTTTGATACTTAAGTTTTTCCCCCAACTTTAACTCAAATTTTACAACTGTGGGTACATGAGGTGATTTAGGGATCTGATTTCGGAGGGAGAATCTACATGTAAGCATCTTCTCCTCTTTCCTTAGCCTGATAGGATTACAAAGATGGTGGATGAAAGCAACGTGAGGGATGCTCCTAAAAGTGTGACTCACTTTAAGCAATCTGCTTAAGAGGACGCCTTAATGAAACTTGCCCCTCAGCAACCTCCTATGGCACATTGGACAATAGAGCAAGAGGCAGGACTTGAGAAGGAGTTTCCCAAGGTGTTTATTGCTAGTCCTTCTCATGCTTTCATTCTCCTAGACTGAAGGTGAGCAAGGGGCAGTAATGCTACATGCAAGGTATTATTTCCTTGACAACTATGATATTCAAGGTCCAAAAGAGAATGAGTGCCCCCTTTTTTTACCCAATGATTCTTTCCCTATTACAGTAGATGCTCTTGATGTTGGTTTATGATTTCCAATCCCACTCTTTGTTTCGAATATCTTACTTCAATATAGCGCTTGTCTCGCCAAGTAACTCCAAACGCGTACAGGAACATATTCAGTTTCTTACTCGCCTGCTTTGTTAACGAATTTCAACCTACTCACCAATTTTTTGATATATTAATTAAGGTTAAGCAACATAAAAGCATTACATCTTTCAAAAGCAGGGGCTGTTCAACTTTTGTTAAGAGTAAACCTTCAAATTTAAAAAAACTAGCCGAGTAAGTTTATTTGGATTAAACCGCCAACTTGTCCCCAGTATCCTATGAGTTGACAGATAGTTAAAAAGAAAACTCAGCCTGAGTTTGATAGCCTAACCAAGGAAGAACACTTGGGGTACAGTTATTTTTGGGAAAATTTGAGGGGGACAAGTTTTTGGCCACACGAGAGTTGTTGGAGTAAGAGTTAATGCTTGCTAAGGCTGGGTTTAGCAACAAACCATTCCTGGGTATGTATTTTGCCTATTTAATATTGTCTACTCGATATTCATTGTGAGGGATTCACCTTCTTTTTTTTGCCAGCTGAAGAGCTTCAGGCATTGGATGTTAGGGGGTTGCCTACATTACCCACAGGGAACAAAGGGAAAAGAAGGCATCCTATTGCCGAGATTCATAAAGCACTTCCAAAGTCATCACACCCATCTTCAACTACTAATACTGAGAGACCTCCTCATAGGGTGGGCCGTCACCTGGGGGCTCCTGGGGTTCCTTCACTTGGAAAAGAGACTGCTATAGAAATGGAAATAAATGAATTAGGGAGCAGCAATCTCTCAACCCTAGCTATACAAGCCTCTCCTTCCAGGATTCCAAAGAGAGTCCTTGTTACAGGACTACATAGTGAGCGAGGACCTAGGTGGGTATAAAAAATTCTGTACTCCTATAACTCCAATTATTAGGGGTGCCTTGGAGCGCCTTTCACAGTCCTTGAAGGAACTTATTACACCGGGGGACTTGGTGTGAATAGGTGGTGCTCCTTCAAATGGGACGACGGCAAATACTTCGCAGACATGAGCCTTTATTTGTCTAACTTGTAGTGCTTATACATCCTACTTATATATCTTACTCATCAAAAATGTGATTTGTAGAGGTTAGGTGCCATTGGATCTGTGTTGGCATCATTCCTTGACAGGGACACTTGGCTTCGGCGCATTCAGAATGAAGAAGCCTCCTGCTAGGCTGCTCTTAAGAAATCCCAAAAGTTAAAGGTGCACCTCTCTAAGATTTTGGAGGAGTTAAAATCTAAAGTTGGCGAGCTTGATTCACAGATTTCTAAGCTAGAATCATCTTCATCTAAAAAGGAATGTATTGCTCAAGAGTCAAAGAACAAAATTGAGGAATACCCTGCCCATTTGCCCATGCGGCTCTCCGCAGTGGGAGAGGAAGCAGTAGAAAAATACCAGTTTAGCTCGGAGCTTTTTAATTTAAAGTGTCAACGCTACTAGGCTGGATTGGAGAAGGCATTGTCTAAGTATCAAGAGAAGATTAGAATTTGTCCCCTCAACTTGACATAGCATTGCTTCAAAAGGCGGCTAAGGAGTTGAGCAAGGAAATTAAGGACGAATTGGAGCAAGAGACGAGCTCGCCAATCGATGGTGAGGGTTAAGGCGTCATCTTTGGTCGGCTTGTTTTTGTAATTAACAATTAGGATTGAGTCTTTTTTTTTTTTTTTTTTTTTTTTTTGCTTCTTAGTAATTGGATGAGAAGATGATATAAGTGTATTTTGGCTAATTCCTTTTTGTAAAAATACGTCACTTGAAGTGGATACTTCTTTAGTTGACTCTATATGTTAAGTGCTACTCTAAGAGTAGTAATGGTATGTAGAGATTACAGGTCCTCTTTGAATTGTGTGGAGATGTGATTTCAATGAGTCGTCTTGTTGCATCATGCCAAGAGGAGGCTTGCCTTGACAATCACCTTGCATTCGTCAAGGACCACCCTTATATGAATGCATTTTGGGTTGACTCGCGTGTGGGAAACAAGGGGAATCCTATAGGATTAAACTATGTAGTTTTTTAAGAGCACTTCCATTAGGTGCCTGGTGGCCACATGTATGTAGCATTGTGAATAGTATCAACGAGTAAATAACTGACGAGTATAGAATGGTGAGCAGAAGGTAACGTCAACGAGGAATGAGTAGTATCAATGAATAGCGAGTAGCGAGTAGTGAATAGTGTATACCAATTACATAAACAAATAGTGAGTAGCATATACCAATGATGAGTAGAGTTCATGAGTTGCGTCAATGAGTAATGAGTAGCGAGTAGCGTATGCCAATTACATTAACGAATAGCATATACCAATGGTGAGTAGTGTTCATGAGTTGCGTCAATGAGTAGCGAGTAGCAAATAGAGTATACCAATTACATCAGATGATAGCGAGTAGCATATACCAAAGATGAGTAGCATTCATGAGTTGTGTCATTGAATAGCAGGTAGCAAATAGCGTATACCAATTACATCAATGAGTAGTTCGTAGCATTTTTTAATAGGTCTTCTATAGGCGCCAAGAGGCAGCCTATAGGATCACGATGAGTAGAATATATAGTGGCATTCCCTTTAGGCGTATTAAAGCTGCCTGTAGCAATGCCTTGAGTAGCATACTAATACGGGACTCATTCTTATACACAAGCATTGACCGGCATTGACCTGTGCTTAAAAATACGAGTTTCTTCATCCAAACTTTGGAGAGGATAGCCCTCCGGCAAAACTTAAACGTGGTAGCCTCTAGCCAAGCTTCAACGCGATTGCCCCCAGCCTAGCTTGAAGGAAGTAGCCCCCTGCCAAGCTTCAACGCGGCAAGTAGCCCCTCGCCAAGCTTCAACGTGGCAGGCCCAGCCTAGGTTAAAGGCGGTAGCCCCCTACCAAGTTTTAATGCGAGAACCCCCACCCAGTTTGAAGGTGGTAACCCCCAGCTGGGTGGCTTTGTTCCGCGTTCGGATTGCCTTACTTTATGACATTCTTGTTTGAGGCCTGCATATTCAGCTTTGGTCCCATCACCCTTAGCGGATCAAGCAACCTCGTGTCTTTTATTTCATACAGCATTTGTTCCTGGAATGAGGACTTTGGAATTTCTTGGCAAAGTCCTTGACCAGAATGTCCCTTGGTGAATGTGTCCATTGGGTCCCACCTGCTGTATTTTACCTGCTCATTGTAGTGATCTGTGCATTTCACATCCATTGCACCCCTTAACACCATAACATCTTCAATAGACATGCATTTGTCCGCCTTCCTCCACAACACCTCCAAGTTTTCAGTGGATTTTTTGCTAAAAAGAAGTATCATCCCCCAAACTTGGTACGTCCATTGTTTCCTGGGAAAACCTTCGGACAAAGTCTCTCAACGATTCAGACTTTTTTGATACAACTCCATAAGTTGTGCCACCATTTTCTACCGCCTTTTATTGCTAAGGAAATGATGCACGAAGCATTCCCAGAGTTCCTTGAAGTTGTCTATTGGGCCGTGAGGGAGAGACATAAACCATGATTGGGCCACCCCTTTTGAGCATCCAGAAAACACTGCACCATACCTCCTCCACTTGTGTCCTGTATGTACATCCTGGAGACATTTCCCCCTAAGTGATCTTTAAGGTCCTGGGTCCCATCAAATGGCACGATATCTGAGATCTTTACCTTTCCTACCAAAAAGCCTAGCACTCGTTTGGTGAAGGGTGAGTGTGTCACCGGGGAGTTATGTCTCTTCTTCTCATTCCACCTTTCTATGTGCTGGGACCCCAATTTATTATTGTCTCACCTTCTTCTATGATTGTGTAGGTCTAAGGTGGACCCTTCATCCTTGGTGCATGCTGGGATGGCACCATGGTCTTGGCGGGCATTTGGACCACTGGGGAGTGGGACCTTTCTAGTGCGAGTAGAAGATGTAGGGCTCCGCCAAGTTTGTTCTAGACTACCGTTGTCGCCGTTAGAGTTTTGGTGGAGATCCGGTCGAGTAGTTTTAAGAGAGCTAGACTCAAGCCCTTTTTAGAAGGAAAGGAAAAGGACCATGTTACCACCCTGATTTCCACCTCCTTTTTTTTTACCTTCATCCCTTCTACTTATAGCTGAAGAGGAGGTTTACTTAGTGTGGTTAACAAAGACACGTGGCGGGTGTTGATTAGCTAGGCGGGTGGCGGCTTTCCTTAGTGGGGGAGGCAAAGTTTACCGAGTAATTTAGGAATTCAGTGCTAGACAAGCGAGTAGTGAAGGTGAAGTGGTGTGCCGTGATCAAGTAGCCTTAAGCTGAGTAGCGTCCCCCTTGCTGATTAGAGTATCTCCGGGTGGGATATGCCACCAAGGTCGTACTCGTCACTCCACAACCAATTTTGCCGCCAAGGTCCTAATCGCTTACCCATTTCCAAGTACGCCACAAGGCCTACTCATTATTCCATTGCTGAGTGCAACCACGTCAAATTATTCCTCAACAGTACATGTAATAGATACTTTTTAAGTTCCAACTTTGACTTGAAAGATTTGATGAGTCAAATATGATCCTAAAGGTTCAAAGTATAAGGTTAATTGAAGAATTTACTTAAATTAATTGTAAAGGATTGCACATGTCAGTTTAGTAGAAACACATATGAGTCATGAAAGAAAAAAGATCAATATATAAGTCCAGTGGATTCCTCTATTTAATGCTAATTGGTTTTAGAATGAAATCTCATTATGTGAATTTCACGTATACCAACTCTATAGATTCGGAAAATTTAGCATCAACCTCTCTACATGAAAAATATTCCAAAGAAATTCAAAAAGGACCAAAAGAATTAGAAACTATCTCGATGAGAAGGTATGGTAGTGTCTAATGAGCTCCACATAATGAAGTGAATGATTTGATTTAGCCGGCACAATCACAGTATTACAACAACAACAACAACAAACCCAATGTTTTCAAGGGCTTCTGCCTAAGCAGGGTCGGGAGGGGGGAGGGGGGTGGTTGATGTACGCAGCCTCCCCCATTCAAAGGGCTACCCTCAAGAGCAGCTGTTTCCGAAGACCCACAACCTGAGAAGCAAGTCCGCCGCAATAAGCATGTGACTGAAGCTGAAGAAACAATGGCAGCCACTACAAGTTTCTTGCTCCTCTCCATTTTTGCACGATCACAGTATTACGAAACTTGTTTTTTTACTGCATTTCTTATAATTGGTTTTGGGGTTTATTTTTGGGCTTTTCATTTTTTTTATCTGTTGGACTTGTTCCACTTTAGGCCCATTTGTGTAGTTTTGTATATATTGTAGCTTTGATCTTACTTCTCTCAATTTTAATTAAAAGATCAGTAAAAGGGGCAGCCCTAATTGTCATTCAGCTTTCTCAGTTTTTATAGGGCTCTAGAGTCTTTTCCTCGTCTTGTGATTTTGATATGGTATCAAAGTCTTATTGATTAAAAGATCATAAGTTTGAATCTCAACAACTTTCACTTTTGATATTAACATAATTTAAACACAAAGTATTAGATGGGCCTGTGTAGTCACATGCTTCAAGCCCAATTAGCGTTTCCGTGAGAGATATGTTAGAATATAGAATATTCATAAATCTTCACCCTTCAACTTAAGTTTCTGAGATAGATTGTTTCTTGTCATGGTACCAAAGCCACTTCCTGCGCTCCTTTTTGCTTCATTCTCCTCTGAAGCGGTTTCTCCTTCGATTGCGACCTCCTCTTTCCAAGTCAGGGTTTTTCTTCATCAATTTCTCTTGACTTCTCTTCAATTCGTTGTTTTCGATCATCAATGGCTGGCAATCAGAGTCCCGTTCATGAAAAATATGGTGAATTGCAATCACGCTTATTCCTGTGTCAATTCCTCCTTTGGCGACCTTTGATCAAGCAAATGACCCAATGTCACCCTATTTTATAACTAGCACCGAATTACCAAGTAGCATGCTTCTATCTCAAGTACTCAGTGGCAGTGGAAGTCATAGTTCATGGCCCCGATCTATGGTAGTTGCACTAGAAGCAAAGAACAAGATTGAGTTTGTTCTTGGTGAACTGCCTACTCCGAAGAGGTCCGATCCAAACTACAGGAAGTGGAAACATTATGACAACATGATAATTTCCTGAATTTTGAGCTCTGTGTCTCAACAGATCGGTTCTAGTATCCTGTATTGCGGATCTACACAAGAAATGCAGAATGACATCAACCAGCGGTACTGTCAGAAGAATGGGTCCAGGGTGTACCAATTGAAGGACATATCTTCTCTCATCTTCTCTCAAACAAGGAAAATCATTGGTAACTTCTTACTATGTCAAATTAAAGGCTCTCTAGGATGAGTTTGTAGGTTTTGTTCCTTTGCCTTCTTGTTCATGTGGTGTGATGAAAGATTGTGAATATGGAATTCTTAAAGTTATGGCTAAATTTAGGAATCAGGACTATGTGATGACCTTTCTCATGGGATTAGATAGTTGTTATACTAATGTTCACGCAAATCACGCTTGCTTCCCCCCTCCCAAACATCAGTGATATTTTTTCAAAGATCATTCAGCAAGAGAAGTAAAGAGAGATAATTGGCTTAATATCTTCCCCTGGTTTCATTCCGAGTGATTCTATGGCCATGGCTGTTAAAAATCAAGAATGCAAAATAGGAGGGAAATATCAAAGAAAGTAGCGTCCACTTTACTCTCATTGTGGACAACTTGGTCATGTGATTGACAAATGCTTCAAGCAGTATGGGTATCCTTCGGGTTATAAAGGAAAGAACAAGGGGTAGACTAGCCGGCCTTCCAGAAATGCCAATCAGGTCTTGACTGATGTGGTCTCTACTAAGGGAAGCCCACATAATTTACTGCATCTTAGTGCTAATAGCTATTTGCTTACTTGAGTTCCCAACTTGCATCTCTGCCAAGCCCTCGAGTTTATGCGACTGCTAATACACAATTACCACACGGCCAGCCTTAGTCTTTCTACTGTAACTCTTTCTCCTGTTTTGATTTGTTGTGCAGTATCTATTTGGAGTACTCCCTCTTCAGTTTCATTTTCGTGAATAACAGATTCTGGAGCTATATCTCATATATATGGTAGCCTAAATTTATTCACCAATCTACAACCTTATGAAAAATCTACAGTGACTCTACCCAATGGTAATACAGTGCTAGTTACTTATAAAGGTAGTGTATGTTTTTTACCGCATTTGACTTTAGAATACGTGCTCTTTGTCCCAATGTTCCAATTTAATCTGATCTCTGTTAGTCAATTGATTTCCCGTATCAATTGTACCTGTGTTTTCTTACCCAATGCTTGTTATATCCAGGACCTCACCCAGTCGACCACAATTGGGATGAGTATTAAGGTCGACAACCTCTATTTCTTAAGGGATGGCACGCATTTAGCCACTGTTTCTCCTAACTGTGAGGTTCGAATCACTTCAATTACCATTGGTAACACGTTTCCTTCTCTTAAATCTCATAGTTTGTGGCATTACCAACTGAGTCACCCATCTAATTCTCGTTTACAGCAGCTTCACCTAGATTTTTCTCATGATGATTTTAATAAGCCATGTTTGATATGCCCATTAGCTAAGCCACGAAGATTATCTTTTCCTGTTAGTCATAAATTGTCCCCCACTCCCTTTGATTTGACTCACTGTAATATTTTAGGACCATTCTCTATTCCATCTTTGAATAAAGAACGTTTCTTTCTTACCATTGTCGATGATTGTACTAGACTTACTTGGGTGTTTATAATGAAGCCAAAATTTACCTCCACCTCCTCCGCCTCCACCCCCACCCCATGTTTGTCGCAGCACTTAGGTTTTCAAACCTCCATCTTACTCCAAAATTACCATTGCAACCTTGCCAATGGGTCATCTTCTCTCACCCCTTATCCTAACAGCATCGTCTCTCTGAAGTTGTTACATATGGGTGCTTATCTCCTGAATCTAGGTAGTTAGCCCTTGCCATCTCCATCACCTATGAACCTCAATTTTATCATGAAGCTGTTCCATTTGCTCATTGGCGTAAGGTCATTTCCACTGAATTAAAGGCCCTTCAATCCAACCAATCTTGGTCCATGGTCTCCTTACCTCCAAATTAAAAACTTGTAGGGTGCAAGTTGGCTTACGAGGTCAAGCTTCATTATGATGGTTCTATTGAGTTGTACAAGGCTCGTTTGGTTGCCACGGGTTTCACCCAAAATGAGGGCATCAATTTTACTAAGACTTTCTCACCCGTGGTCAAAATGACCACTATCTGCCCTTGCCCTTGCCCTTGCCCTTGCCCTTGCCCTTGCGGCAGTGAATAAGTGGCACCTTCTTTAGTTGGATGTTAATAATGATTTTCTACATGGTGACTTGCATGAGGAGGCATATATGTCTCTTCCCCCATAGTTTCGTGTCAAGGGGGCATAGGGCCCTCTTATTTGTCGACTTCACAAGAGCCTTTATGGACTTTGTCAAGCTAGCCAACAATGGTTTGCCAAACTTTCTAACACTCTTATTAAGCTCGGTTTCTCTCAATCACGTCATGTTTATAGTTTGTTTACTCGGTCTTGTGGGTCTTCCTTTATTGCTTGACTTGTGTATGTTGATGATATTGTTGTTGCAAGCGATGATTTACACGCCGCCACTAGACTCAAAGATTTGCTTCACACCTACTTTTGCCTTAAGGATTTGGGTTCTTTGAAATATCTTTTGGGTATTGAGGTGGCTCGTTATTCTTCTGGGATTTCGGTATGCCAACGACATTATGCGCTCACTCTTTTGGAACAACTTGCGCACTTAGGTTGTAAGCCATTGACTTGTCCTATGGATCCCACATTGAAGTTGAGCAAAGATGATGGTGACTCATTATCTGACCCAACGGTATATCTCCAACTTATTGGGAAGCTTTTATACTTGACTCTTATGAGACCAGACAACACTTTTGCTGTTCACAAGCTTACTCAGTACCTATCATCTCCTCGATAGCAACACCTACTTGCGGCCTACCAAGTACTTCGTTACATTAAAGGCTCACCGGGTCAGGATCTTTTTTATTTAGCTTCTGCTTCGCTTCATCTCAAGGCTTTTGCCAATGCCGATTGGGCCACATGCGTGGATTCTCGACATTTTATTACGAGTTTTGTTGTATTTCTGGGTTCTTCTGTGATTTCTTGGTGCTCTAAGAAGCGACATATAGTTTCATGTTCTTTGGCCGAGGCTAAGTATCGTAGTATGGCTTGCGCCACATGTGAATTACTATGGGACATTGGTCTTTTTACTAATCTGCGGGCCTGTACAAGTGTTCCTGTTCTTCTATTTTGTGACAATCAAGCTGCTACACATATAACTCAGAATCCTGTATTTCATGAAAGAACAAAATATATTGAAATTGATTGTCATCTTGTTCGTAATAAGGTTTAGGAAGGTTCCTCAAAGTTCTTCTCATTGGCAATCAGTTTCAACTTGTGGATCTCCTCACTAAACCTTTATCAGCTCGTCAGTTTCCTCCCGCTTTGGGCAAGTTGGGACTTTGAGGTATCAACCTCCCAACTGGAGGGGGCGTTCTCGTTTTTTTACTGTATTTCTTATATTTTGTCTTGGGGTTTATTGTTGGGCTTTTCACTTTTATTTATTGGGCTTTGTTCCACTTTAGGCCCTGTTGTGTTTTAAAAATGTGTTCTAAAACCATGTACTCGCAAGCGTATGCAATTGTCGTAGCTAATTCGGGTATATAGGTCGTATCCACAGAGAATCAGAGTTAATTCAGATTTTGTTATTAACGAGTGATTGAATTTTTTGGGTTTTTGTTGATTGTTTGGATAATTAACTAAAGAAAGCAATAAAATATATACTAAAAGTGTCAATTCAATTGAGGTTAGTTCAAGGAATGAATTCAGGGTAGTTTTAATCATATCCCATCATTATATTATACTATGACAACAATTTATGAGGCTTAGGCTACAAGCAATAAGCCTGGGTTTATATTTAAATTAGGGTTTAGGTTAATGAGCTAGTCTAAAGGCATAATCTATTATATCACCCTAGGCGTAGCATAGATTATCTCATTAGCACTACTTAATTCTTTTTTCACACCTAATTTAATATTAACTTATAGGGTTGTTTGCAATTTACCACCTATATTTTGTACTATTTAGCTTTTAATCACCTAACTTTCTTTTTGTTGCTTTTAATCACCTGAAAAAACTTTTTGGTAGCAAATAACCACAATTTGGCATTTCCATTAGAAAAAAAGGGAATATTTCATCTAATTTTGGAATATTCTGTGTTCATTCCCTGTATTTTATGATTTCTAGTTTTTAACCACTTGTATTTTATAATTTTCAGCTTTTAACCACCTGTATTTTATGATTTATATATATAGCTTTTAACCACCTGTATTTTATGATATATAACTTTTAATCACCTATTTTTCTAACATTCTCTAAAATCTGTGTGTCGACATGTGTTGACACACAGATTCTGTGTGTTGACACACAATCTTACGGAACACGTAGTGTGCGTCTGTGTGTTGACACACAGATCAACACATAGAGTAATTACAGCCGTCACCTTGCGCTGGTTTTTGTGAATTTCAGAAAATTAATTTGGTGTATTTTAAAGGGTTGTGTTCCTTGATTAAAGACATATTTGGTAATATGTGTCACTTTCCAATTGGCACATGGATTTCGATATATGTCATAACATATGTGTAAATAAGAATTTTCACTAGACCTAAATATAAACATATGTCGTAACATGTAAAAATTGAATAATAAAAATATGCTGAAAATATGTCCCAATACGCATAAAAGCTATACATTTACATAAGCTTACATAAATCTTTAAGATGCAAAACTTTTTAGTAATCTTGCCTAATCATCTTCACTTAATAGTATAGTAATCCAAAAACCACCAATAACCACCAGTGTCACCCATCGATTCTATTTGACAACAAAAAGCAAGTCGACCAAAAAAAAATGATCAGTGTGACAACATTTTCAAATCTTCCAATGTGCCCTTTTCTTGTTGGTAAAGCCTGTTAACATAACATTTGTCCTCTCATATCTTCTCATCAAATCTTCATGTCTTGCATCATATCTTGTAGTCATTTTGCTCTTTTGTTTTAAGGTCTTTGGAATGCTTGGAGGTTACTAAGATGTTCTTTCTACATCAAATTGGATGGGAGGTAGTTCAAGTGACGATAGTTGTGAGGGAGTAGGTGTGGCATCCTTGTAGGTGAACCAATAGAGAATGAAGGTTGTGATCCTATTGACATATCTTGGACATTTTCAACATGTATACAATCAATTGTTTTCTTTAAAAAAAATTAATATCATAATCTATAAATTCATGCATGCACTTCTTGAAGATTATATTCCGTAGTTGTTACATCTCCTTAAAGTGTCCTCTCTCCTGTCTTCTTCTTTTTAAACCATAAATGCAACAAAAACATGAAAGTGCAGGTCACTATCTAAATTATTGAGTGTTTACTGCACAACTAATTAATAAAAGGACATAAATTTGCCATGAAGTAATCTAACCTATTTTTTAGGCATTCTCGTCACCTCATAAATGTTACTCATGTTATACACACTTATTGTCTTTGGATCTTTGGGTCTGCCACCTTCGTTTTTCTATGGTTGTTCACTTAATCGTTCAGGATCTTCTATTGGTTCAACAAGCTCTGGCTCTTGCTCTTGCTCTTTGTCCTTGTTATAAAATTTGAAGCATCCCTTGACATTATGGCCAAGTTTTCCATAACTGCTGCACTTGTTCTTTCTCCTTTTCCTCTTCTTCTCCGTGGCTGTTCTTTTCTCTCCTTCTTCTCTCTTGCTCTTCACCTTGGGTCTACTAGGCTATTTCCTCATAAGAGGTGCTTTAGGTGCAGGGTGCTTTTTTTTTCTCCCAAGATTGTTGTCTAGGCATGGGGTTAATGGATACATTGTATGCCTTTAAATAAGTGCCTTTGCTGTAATATAATCTCACGTAGTCAACGGGATAATGTCTTTTGAAAATAATACAATAAATAGCATGGGAACAAGGGATCCTAGTTAAATCCCATTCTCTGCAACCACGAGTCTCATTTTTCAAGTTAACAACATAGGTTTTTGAATGGTGATCCACCTCATTCTCCATGTCTTTGTCCCAATGTGCCTGACATTCCATGGCAACCTTCTTGTGATCCTCAAGCCTGGCGAATGCTCTTGGTGTGATCTTCCCTTGATGGGTTCTCATACCTTCCCTTTTCAAATTCATCCTTTTCATCAAAGCCCTTATAATGTATTCCATGAAAGTTAGTATAGGTTTATCTCTTGCTTGCTTGATGTATTTGTTGAATGAGTCACACACATTGTTCAACAACATATCAGATTTCAATATTGTGCTAAACTTGTGCTTGGACCATAACTGTGGGTCAGCATCCATCAGATAGTCATATGCCCTCTCATTTATCATCTTAATTCCCTTCATGTGCAGCTCAAACTCTTCCTTTGTTGAAACTCTAGTTATAGCACATAAGGAGTCCTTGTACAGTTTGCCTAAAAAATGGATCTTGAATTTATTATAAAGGCGTCTAACAAACACCCTATAATCTACATGAGGCATCACAAAAGCTGTAATCAAACAATACACATAAAGCATACATCAGTACTCATTAAGTTCATAATAGTAGACAAATGGAAATCTTTAATTTTAGAGTAATGGCGTACCTTCTGCTTATCTGGCATAAATGTCCAAGGCTAATCATCTGGCTAACCAATATCGGTCTTCAAATTCTCTAAGAACCAACCCCTGTTTCATTATTCTCTATCTCAATTGCAGCCCACAATGTAGGAAACAAATTATCATTGTCATCCTTTGGTACAGCACACAACAATTGGCCAGTGTGTTCCCCGTTTAAATGACACCATCAAACCCTATAATTCTCCTACACCCGAACAACAATCCCTTTGTACATGCATCTAGCCACACATATAGCCTTTGGAACAAACACCTTTCAAGAGTAGGCTTGTGAACTTTCACTAAAGCAGTAGAACCTGGCTGAAATTTCTCCAACGCTTTTTCATAATCTTACACTCTCCCATATTGTTCTAGAGCAAAACTAACCACAGCTAGCCAAGATCCTCTCTTGGCCTTATAAGCTGTCCAAATAGAGATTTCATAGTGAAGAACTCTCCTAACACTCTGTTGGAAGCCAGTGAGTTTCCAATTAGGATCATCTCTATAGTTGTCTTGGTATTTCTCGGACAACCAAACTAAATTAGACCATTTTATTCCACGCACAGTTGTGATTAGTGTGACTATGCGTTATTTGAAAGTTTTCTCATTTTTCATCTTCTTAGCAATCACCTTGAATTGATGGATCACCTAGCAATTCTCAAAGTGCTTCCTATTTTTCTTGTTAAACTCGCATGCACATCCGTTCTTACAATAAACAACAACTCTATTTTGTTATTGTGAAGAAAGTAATAGTCAAACCCATTTTCAATGGCATATTGCCTCAAAGCTTTCCTAAAAAATGGTTTGACTTAAATTTTAGCTTATCAACCAATTCAATCTTCCTACTGAAATCGACCTCCTCATTAAACTCTTAAGGACTTATCCCCTTCACCATCTTGTGAATCACAATATGAGTCTAGGATATCAGAAGCATGTAGCTTCTCATCATCCAACTCTATATCATCATTAGTATCAATAGGTGGTTGTTATAAACTCAGCATTTGCTTATTGTCCTTTAAAATACGTTCATCCATACTAACACGATGATCAAACACACCCTCATCCTCTTGATTAGTTGAGTCATGGTCAGTGAAATCTGAACCAGAACTGTCTAATCCAACACCCCTCTCATCCGCTTCTAACTCATTGGCGGCCTCTTTTCCTTTCCCTTTGTACTTACTACTCGATTTGGTGGTCCTTCTAAAACTTTCAAGTGGCGTAGAGAATACATAAACTTGGACTTCTTGTGTTTACCATATTGCATGCTCATATCTGCCACCTTCTTATCCCCCACTAATTCTCCTTAAGCTCTTCCTTTCATTCTTACTTCCGCAGATCTTATATCAAAGCTCAACTGGCTCCTTACTATACCCAACATCTTCTCTAATCATAGCCAATAATTCAATTGTTGATAGCATATCTTTATCATGAATATATTCTCTACAAGCTATCTCCCCATGTACTTCAATTTGGACCCATCTTCATCAAACCAACCCCCAACATGATATTCAATTGTTAGAGTGTCATCCATGCCTAAAAGTGTTAGTTATGCATTAAGTTAACAATTTGCTTCATATGATGACTAAATCATGTACAAGTTATTAAACCATAACAATAAGTTATTTATGTAAAAATTTGATTATAAAGTGTTCAATAAATTTTGATTACGAGAAGAAATCGCTATGCCACCACCATATTAGTATCGATTTACAAAGCAAAATTGCAAAATTTTCATGTATATTTCGGTGTTCAATATTTTTCCTAATCCCGTTCAATTTATATTTGGGTTACCTGGGCAAGAACGATAATAAACGAAACAATTGGTGCCTCTTCACAAAATTGAAAAACAATGTTGAAATCTGAGGCGACGATGAAGCTAAAGCTGTCTTTGGTGGTCGTCTGTTGGAAGACCGATGGACCTCGGCGGTAGTTCAAGTCGATAGTGGCCCTACGTCGTGCTGGTTTGTTCAAAATAGGTTAGGATTCGTGTTGGTAGTCTGACCGACAATGACGTACCGTAGAGGGAGAGAATGCTAACAGTTAACGCTAAGAGAGTAAAAGATGAAAGGGGATTAGGGGTTTTGGATGAGGCTAGGATTTTGAGGGTTTTGGAGCTGCAAAGAGATAAAAGGGCTTGGGGTTTTGGATGGAGATATGAGAGAGAGAGGGTTTGGGGGTTTTAGAGCTGCAAAGAGAGAGGGAAATAGATTTTGGTTCAAAAGATAGAGAGAGGGATTTGGGAGGTAATGCAGTATAAAATTTAATTTAAAAATGTTTTTTTGCATTTTACCATCTACATTTTATATTATCTAGCTTTTAACCACTTTTTTTCTATTTTTGCATTTTACCACCTGCATTTTATACAGACCATGTGTGTATGTGTGTCGACACACAGATTTGCCAGAATGTTTCTAAAATATGTTGTTAAAAAAAAAAAGGTGGTTAAAAGCTAGATGTCATAAAATACAAGTGGTTAAAAGCTACATGTCATAAAATACAAGTAGTTAAAAATTAAAGGAAAAAGGAACATACCCAGTGCCTCAAGGGCTCCCGCCTACGCAGGGTCTGGGGGGGCGGATGTACGCAACCTTCCCCCTTCAATGTGTTAACCTGAAGAGAGGCTGTTTCCCAGTGTCCCCAACCCAAGGGTGAGGACTTCCCAGGAGGTCACCCCTCCTGGTACTACTCTCGCCCAAGCACGCTTAACTTCAGAGTTCTAATGGGATCCGGTGACGGCGTGTTGGTGCCCTCTTTGGTACAGGTAGTTGAAAATTAGAAATCATAAAATACATGGAATGAACATGGAATACTCCAAAATTTGATGGAATATCCCTTTTTTGACGGAGTTGTCAAATGGTGGTTATCTACTTCCAAAGATTTTTTTTAGGTGGTTAAAAGCAAGCACAAAAAAAAAAAAAAAAAAAAAGGGTGGTTAAAAGTTAGATATGCAAAATACCCAAACTTATATAAAAGATTATGTTCAGGGTTGTATACAACCACAACCCTGACGAGGCGGGAAAATCAGTTATGTTATGGTCTAGGCTACAAGCACGTAGGCAAACGCTACTAATTTCGAGATCTTAACATGGTTATAAGCACACACAAAAAAACCAAATAACAATCATAAATTCCCCACAGGGGTGTGAAAGCAAGCATAATATAAATATGGGATACGGACAATTATTCGTCCTTCATTCCTAAAATAAAAGGGTCTACTCCTCCATGGGAGTTTTATATATAATAAAATCTAAACAAGAGAAAATTATGAATAAAACATGAAAGCGAAGACTCCCTCAATTGACGATGACATTGATCCTTGCTTTGATTTCCCTGCACTCCCACCACCTGCGCTTTGGCGTTTGAGAACCCCTTGGATCTTGCAACAGCTTCGGGAAAGAGAGGAGGAGAGGAGACGTGGCAAAAGATCCTCGAATTAGGTCTCCCCCTCTCTATTCACACTGCAAGTATAAAACACGGCCAATCGATCAGCTGGAGCAGCCAATCGATCGGTTAGGCTTCTGCCGCCAATTAATCGATCGGCCCTATTTCTCGATCAATTGGTAGTTCCACTGTAAGCTCCGTTCTACTGCGAGCCATTAAACTTTTGGTACTTCGTGTGGATTGATTGTTTAGTACCCGAAACTCTACGAGACCTACTTGAGTTACCGAATTACAACCCAATTGGTCCTTTTTTTACACACGTGGTCAAATTTCTCGGAGTAGTCTTCAAATATGCCTCGATTACACTTGATTCCAGAACTTTTCAACCTTTGTTTGTTCCGTTGTACTCCAAGACTAAATGTACAATAAAACACGCATATAAAAGCTGAATATGTTACAGGAATGAGAAATAAAATATGTAAATATAAGGTACATAAATATCCCCGAACCCACCCCTTGCTTGTCCTCAAGCAAGATTAAGCTCAAACTAGCCAACGATGGAAGAAATTGATCAAGCATGTAAGTGCAAGAATAAGTTGTGAAAAATATATCTGAGCATATTTGAAGGTATACTTGAAAGTAAAGAATCTTTATGTATTAGTATTACAATGGTTCCGTGTTAGCTTTCAATTAGGAATTGAAAGTCTAACCTAGTAGAAGAAAGAGTTAAGGTGAGAAGAGAAGTGAAAGGGGATGAAAAATAGAGAAAGAGATAAGAAAAGAGAGTTAATTCCAAAAGGAAATCAGTTTGTATTTGATTGAATGATGAGATTACAAGCTTAAGATCTTACTTATAGACCTAGGAATATATTGCATCAAGACTACCGAACTAAACCTCCAAAAACAGACTTTCCCGCCAATTTCTGCAGCAGCCAGCAAATTTGACCCGAGCATTGACCAACTAACCACTTGGCGGCTAAAACCGAATTAACTACCTTTTAAAAGTATACAACTCAACAATAAGACCCTGACCGACCAAAACAAACAGAAATTACAATTAAATTCTAACGATTTATAACATTCCCTCCCACTTGAGAAGCTTCTTGTCCTCAAGAAGTGAAAGTGAAGCTCGAAAATTGGCTCTTCAAGAAATTACAATCTTCCCAAGTCATCAAACCCTTGTCCAAGTTGCACCAAGACACCAAAACTTCTTGTACAGCACCACGGTCATGCTGCAGCGATCTTCGAGCTTTTATAGCAGCAGGCTGCAGCACCAACAGGCCGCTTGTTTCAGCAACAGGAGGATCCCGAGCAGCTGCAGCTCCCTTTTTAACCTGCTTTTTAAGTAAGAACACGTGAAACACGGGGTGAATGTATGAATGGGTAGGTAAGTCGAGCTTATAAGCAACATTGCAAATTTTCTCCAGAATTTTGTACGGGCCAAAGTATCGAGCACTTAGCTTGACATTACGCCTGACAGCCAAGGAGGACTGTCTATACGGTTGTAATTTAAGGTAGACCATGTCACCAACGTCATAGCTTTTGTCTACCCTTTTTTTTTATCAGCGTAATACTTCATCTGAGCTCGAGCTTGATGGAGATTGTCCTTAAGTTCTTGCAACAATTGCCTTCTCTACTGCACAAAATCAGTTACTGCAGTACCAGTGCTCTTTGGTTGTTGTAGCATCATAGGAGAGGGAGGAGGGTAGCCATACAATGCTTGGAAGGGTGAGGTGCCAATGGATGTGTGGAAGTGGGTATTGAACCAAAATTCGGCTAAGGAAAGGCAACGTTTCCACTCCTTGGGCCTCAGGAAGACCATACTCTTAAGGTACTGCTCTACACATTAGTTGACTCGTTCAGTTTGGCCACCCGTTTGAGGATGATAAGAGGAACTGAGTGCCAACGTAGTACCCATCAACTTAAACAATTCTCTCCAAAACGTACTCGTGAAAATTTTGTCTCGATCGGACACAATGGATTGAGGCAATCCATGTAATTTGTAAATGTTGTCAAGGAAGATCCTTGCCAATTTTTCAATGGTGATGGGTCGAGCAAGAGCAATGAAATGACTAAACTTGGTGAAACGATCCACCACTACCCATATGACCTCCTTGCCTTCGGACTTCGGTAGTCCCTCAATGAAATCCATGCTAATGTGAACCCAAGCCCCTTCCGGAATAGGAAGAGGTTGAAGAAGTCCCTTGTAACGAGGATCTCCTAACTTCGTTTGTTGACAAACTTCACAAGACTTCACGTAATCACTTACATCTTTTTTCATACTCGGCCATGTAAAATATGCTTTGATTCGATGATAGGTGCCTTCTACACCCTCGTGACCACCCCAAGCAGCATTATGTGAAGCCTGGATGACCAATTCTCTCAAATCAGTGGCTGAACCAACATATAACAGACCTCTGATGCGGATCAGCCCCTGCTGCACAGTTATTCCAGTGTCTGCAGCAACGAATTTTGCATCGCGTGTGAGAGCAGCAGTGACCAAATTTTTCCTGAGCAAAAGGGGCCTTCTCATAGGACTTATGTAACTCTTCCACCCACGAAGGAATTACCACGGTAACAGCAGCACAGGTGGCCTGATTCTCGTCCTCAAACTGCCTTGACAGAGCATCCGCAGCAGTGTTTTCTTTGCCACTTCTATATTCGATGTCGTAATCAAGGCCTAACATTTTCATGAGACCTTTCTTTTGAATCCTCGTCACGATCTTTTGTTCAAGGAGATACTTGAGACTTTGATGATCCGTTCAAATGATGAACTTACGACCCTCCGAGTATTGCCTCCATTTCTCCACGGCTAAGAGTATGGCTAAATATTCCTTCTCATATGTCGACATCGCTTGATGTTTAGGGCTAAGAGCTTGGCTCAAATAAGCTATAGGCCTCCCTTTTTGAGCAAGAACAGCCCCTATTCCAGTACCACTTGCATCGGTTTCCAAAACGAAGGTTTCGGTGAAGTCCGGCATCGCCAAAACTGGTGCAGCACACATTGTGGCTTTAAGGGCTTCAAATGCAGCCTGAGATCTCTCGTTCCATGTAAAAGCATCCTTCTTCAAGAGCTCGATTAAGGGCTTGGCAATAGAACCATATCCCTTAATAAATTTTCTATAATACCCGGTCAATCCCAAGAAACCCCTCAATTTCTTCAAGGTGATCGGAATTGCCCATTCTTGCATTGCACGGATCTTGTTAGGATCAGTAGACACTCCCTCGTGTGAGATTATATGACCCAAATACTCGAGCTTCTCTTGAGCAAACGAACACTTGGACATCTTTGCAAAGAACTTGTTTTGCCGCATCAATTCAAACACTTGTCGGAGGTGAGTGAGATGAGCTTCATATGTTGAGCTATAAATCAGTATGTCATCGACGAAAACGAGCACTGACTTCCTCAGAAAAGGCTTGAAAACGTCGTTCATGGCTGCTTGAAAAGTGGCCGGTGCATTTGTCAAGCCGAAAGGCATAACAACAAACTCGAAATGCCCATGGTGAGTTTGAAAAGCAGTCTTGTAAATATCCGGCTCGAGAACCCTGATTTGATGGTATCCTTGCCTCAAATCCAGCTTAGAAAAGAAGCACGCACCATGTAATTCGTCGAGCAAATCATCTATGATCGGAATGGGGAACTTATCCTTCACCGTTAGAGCATTCAACTGACGGTAGTCAATACACATTCTAGTCGAGCCATCTTTCTTCTTCACAAGGATCACGGGTGAAGCGAAAGGACTATGGCTTGGTCTACTAAAGTTCATGTGAAGAAGTTCCTCCACTTGCCTCTCTATCTCTGACTTTTGGCCGTGTGCATATCGATAAGGCCTAATCTTCACCGAATCAACATTAGCACGCAAGGGAATGGCATGGTCCACACTTCTTGGAGGAGGAAGACTCTTAGGTGGCTCAAAGATGTCACCAAATTCATCCACTAAGGACTGAACTTCTGGTTGAAGTCCCTGCTGCAGCTCAACCGAAGCTAACACGAACAAATGACCTATCCATTGTATTGCTTTCTTCTTGATCCCCTCGTGCACACATTGGCCATCAATTATCTTGAGTTGAGCTTCCTCCGACATGCCTTTCAAGGCTACTTTGGTGCCATGAACCTCAAATGCTACAGTCATCTTATCAAAATCAAATATAACCGGGTTGAAGGTCCTCATCCAATCCACCCCTAACACCATATCACAACCTCCCAAAGGAAGAACTTTGAAATCAAAGGTGAAGTGATGTTCTTGCATGGACCATGGGAATGTTATGCACTTGTTATGAATGGTTAAAGAATTGCCATAAGCCACCATCACTTGCAAAGGGTGAGTCTTTATCGTTTCATGCCTAGCCTTCTTACTCAACTTAGGATCGATGAAACTATGTGTACGTCCACTATCAATGAGGATAATGATGGAATGTTTTCCAGCCTTACCTCTGATCTTGATAGTGTTATGAGCTCCACTACCAGTTAAAGCCTTCATTGATATCTCCACTTTATCTTCACTCAATTCATCTTGTGAAAAATCATCAACACTGTCACTTTCGGTTGCTAAGTGTTCACTGCCTGTTTCAGCTTCAACACGGGTCCCTTTAGCACCCATTATTGCTTGTGTTTTGCACCTATGTCCAGGCTGATATGGCTGGTTACAACGAAAGCAAAGTCTCACTGAGCTCCTATCCACAGCACGCTTAAAACCAGCACCTGACCCTGCACCAGTACCAGAACTCGTTCTCTGTTGTGGCATGTACTTGCTGTTAGGCTGCTTAAATCTGTCACTCGGTTGGACATTGGTGGCTTCTATCAATTTTGCCTTGTTATAAGCACTTGACAAGGTCTTAGGACCAATGGCTTTCACCATGTTCTTGATCCTAGGCTTTAATCCACTTATAAAGAAAGACACATAATATGACTCGGTGTCCTCAGGAGCTATAGACAAAACGGACAACAAATTGGCTCTTAAGTTCTCAAATCTAAGCATGTACTCACTCACAGTTGAAGTTTGAGATAATTTGTTAAAATTATCCACAACGTCCGTTGATTCTCCTTCTCCATATCGTTCACACATTTCTTCTACGAGTTGGCCCCAAGAAAGGTTCGATTTGCTCTTCAACAAACTGTAGTACCACACCTCATGGTCGCCATGTAGATGTACTGCAGCTAATTGGAGCTTCTCATCATCAGGAATATCATAATACATGAAGTACCTATCACACCTTCTAAGCCATGATTCCGGTAATTTGCCATCAAAAGGATCAATTTCAACTCTTGGCTGCCTGTGATTACCACTCCTACCACCAAATATCATGTCATTACTTACGTTTCTATGCTAATAATGTCGATCAGGAGGTCTGTCCAAATGTTCAAGCTCATCAAAATCAGCTTTGCGTTGCAACACTGAGTTCTGAGGCTTGCTGTTGTAGTCTGAATTCGATGCTTCAGGTCTGCAATGTGCCTGTCCAGAGACTTGATTCTGATTGTCTACATCAAATTCATGTTGCAAAGATTGATTTGCTGCTGATCTAATGTTAATTGAAGGCCCTACAGTTGCTTGAACTAGCGGAGATTTGTCGCGGTTCATCACCAAAATCTCAGGTCTGTCAACATGTCCTTGCTGTTGATCGGTCTCTTGCTGCTGAAAGATCTGACTTGCAGGCTTCAAAATCGTATCCACACTTGATTCCTTTTGTTTATTAATCTGATCTTGCATTTTTTCGATTTTATCTTCAATTTTTTTCAGCCTCTCTTCCTTAAACGATTCTTTATTTAAAATCATTTTCAACATGTTTTGAATGCTATTGGTGCTCTCGAGTGACTTCTGTTCTTGCTGATCAAACCTAGCTTTGAGCTCGATTTGCTGTTGTTCAAACTTAGCATCAAACTTAGCATTAAGCTGTTCTATCCTGTCATTCAGATCTCGGTGTTGTTCACCTGATACATTGGCTCCAAAACTCGTAACAACAGCCACAAAATCCAATCCAGAACCTGGTGCATTGGCTCCTCCGGCTCCAGATCTGGTTCTAACGCCTTCGATCATATTTTTCTGTGATTTTGCCAGCCTCAATCAATCAATTGATTGCTTGAACCGGCTCTGATACCAATTGTTAGCTTTCAATTAGGAATTAAAAGTCTAACCTAGTAGAAGAAAGAGTTAAGGTAAGAAGAGAAGTGAAAGGGGATGAAAAATAGAGAAAGAGATGAGAAAAGAGAGTTAATTCCAAAAGGAAATCAGTTTGTATTTGATTGAATGATGGGATTATAAGCTTGAGATCTTATTTATAGACCTGGGAATACATTGCATCAAGACTACCGAACTAAACCTCCAAAAACAGACTTTCCCGCCAATTTCTGCAGCAGCTAGTGAATTTGACCCGAGCATTGACCAACTAACCACTTGGCGCCTAAAACCGAATTAACTACCTTTTAAAAGTATACAACTCAACAATAAGACCCTGACCGACCAAAACAAACAGAAATTACAATTAAATTCTAACGATTTATAACATTCCGACTCGAGTTTTCGTGATTCAAGTCTTTTTATTAGTGAGTGAGTTTAGAACTTTTCTTCCATTTTTCTTATTCTAAACCTTCCAAATTTAAGACGAATAAAGAAAATAACTAAAGGAATTAATTAACCTAACAAATCACCCTAATTAGTCAAGAAATCTCAAGGCTTCTCTTTTCTTTCTTGTTTTCTTCTTTTTTTTTTTAAGTAACTCATGGTCATGCGTGTCTCTCTATGACCCATGTAATGAGTTTTCGGCCGGTGACTCCCGATCCAGCTGGCTCAAGGCACAAGGTGAAGAGCACTCCTAAGATCTAATAGCTTGAGTCAAATGAATTCACAACCTAAGCCGTTACTAGTACATACATTAAAAATATTTCATTCACATTAGGCATTGATGCTTATTAAAGTGACTTAACGAAGTTGATTCTTGTTAAGCTTTCCCTGTGGCCCGTGTAGTGAACTTTCAATCGGAAACTCCCAACCCAATTGGCTTAAGGCGCCATGTGTTAAGACACCCCTAGGGCTTACTTTCTCGAGGCACAGGGGCTACAAGAACCAACAAGTCACGAGTACTTACCCAATTGAATAAGCATTGGTACCTTTATTTTAAATTGAAACACTCAAGATAAATATATAAATTATTGATTTCAATATTGTTAGGAGTAAAGAGCTTGATTCCAATTCCAAAAATTATTTCCGCTATCACAACCCAAAATTAGAATTTGTGACAAGATTAAGGGTGAAAAGTAATAATCTCTCCAACAGTTAAAAAACAAAAATACATATTCAACAGTTAGATCAAGGAATAATCTCATTACATAATATTCTAACGGTCATAGCACATATCAAATTTAGATTTAAGTATAAGTCACCATAATTCTATTTTAGCTAATTTAAGCAAAAATATGCTAAAAGGAAAATAAAAAGTTCACACTATAAATGCCATCCCCAAACCCAAACCTTGTATTATCGTCAGTGCAAATCAACAAAAATAAATACAAGCAAGGAAATAAAAGAGATGACCTGAGATACAACATATTCAGCTACGAGTGATGAGCAAATCCAAAAAGGGAAGGCAAAAATAGCAAGTTAAGCTACAAAAGAAGACATAAAAGACATAATACTAAACAAACTTGTTAGTAGTATTAGAAATATGGACCGTACAAGTGTTTAGTAAAAGAGAAACAAAGTAAGCATGAAAGGGATTACAAAAAGATCTGCAAAGGAAAGAGAGTTCAATTTGAAAAACAAATTAAAACACACAACACACATAAAAATAGCTAAATCAAGTATATGAGTCATATCCACAGAGAATCAGAGTTAAGTTTGATTTTGTTATTAATGAGCGATTGGATTTTTTTGGTTTTTATTAATTGTTTGGATAATTAACTAAAGAAAGCAAAAAACTCTATACTAAAGGTATTAATTCAATTAAGGTTAGTTCAGTGAATGAATTCAGGGTAGTTTTACTCGTATCTCGTCATTATATTATACTATGACAACGATTTAGGAGGCTTAGGCTACAAGCACTAAGCCTGGGTTAATATTTAAACTAGGGCTTTAGGGTAATGAACTAGTCTAAAAGCCATAACTTATCATATTACCCTTAGTGTAGCATAGGTTATCTCATTAGCACTACTTATTTCCTTTCTCATTTCTAGTTCAATATTAACTTATATAAAAGATTATGTTCAGGGTTGGATACAACCAAAACCCGGACAAAGTGTGAAAACTAGTTATGTTATAGTCTAGGTTACAAGCTCATAGACAAACGCTAATAATTTGGATATCTTAACATGGCTACGAACACACACAAAGAACACAAACAGTAATTATATATTCCCCATAGGGGTTCGTAAATAACATAAAGAAACCATTGTCAAAAGTATAATATAAATATGGGATTCAAAAGCTATCCGTCCTTCATCCCTAAACTGGAAGGGTCCATCCCTTTATGGGAGTTTTGTACATCATAAAATCTAAAATAGAGAAAATAATGAATAAAACTTGAAAGTGAAGACTCCCTCAATTGACGTTGACGTTGATCCTTGCTTTGATTTCCCCAATACTCCAACCACTTATGCTTCGGCATTTGATAACCCCTTGGATTTCATAGCGACTTCGGGAAGGAGAAGAGGAGAAGAGACGCGGCAAAAGATCCTCAAATTAGGTCTCCCCCTCTGTATTTATACGCGCGGCGCGTTGTAAAGCAGCTCCACTATAAGGCCCATTCAGCTGCAGGCCACACATCGATCGGTACTTTGTGTCCATTGATTATTTAGTACCCAAAACTCTACAAGACCTATTTGAGTTACCGAAATACGACCCAATTGGTCCTTCTTTTACATAGGTAGTCGGGCTTCTTAGAGCAGTCTTCAAATATGCCTCGACTACGCTTGATTCCGCTACTTTTCAGCCTTTGTTTGCTCCATTGCACTCCAAGCCTAAATGTATCTAGATTACAACAACACACGTATGTGAAAACCAAATATGTTGCAGGAATGAGAAATAAAATACGTAAATATAAGGTACATCATACGCATTTGTGTAGTTTTGTATATATTGTAGCTTTGATGTTACTTTTCTCAATTTAAATCAAAATATCAGTAAAAAGGGTTGCCCTAATTTTCATTCAGCTTTCCCCAAATTCCTCTATTTTTCTAGGGTTTTAAAGCCTCTCTTCCATCTTTTGGTTTTAGCACACAACGCCAGTCATGGGCATTGAAATACTCTTACATGATGTTTTAAATACCTAAAGACTTGTTTGGCAATTAAGAAGAGAGGAATGGTAAGTGATTATCTTATCCTTGTTTAAGTCTGCCAAAAAAGAGGAATAACGATAAAGTAGATCTAGCACAAGATGACCCAACTTGTTTGACCCGCAACCTAACATGTGCCTAACCTGAAAATTTCAAATTTTACAGCGTCTCGAACCCGAAACTAACCGGACACGACTCAATTCGACCTGACCTAAGATGACCCAAAACTTGAATTTGACCTGACCCCGCTGACCTGAGACCCAAACTAGACTCGATATACAACTCGAAAATGACCCGAACAAAAATTCAATTATGTCATCTTTGCCATCAAATCTAAATGACCCCCCACTCAGACCCTATATAAGAGGCTGCCCTGAGACACTAGGTCTGTTGTTATCATTGTAGTCTTACTGACGATTTTTAAGGATGAATAAAATGTAAATGTAAAAATAAAGATATAATAAAAAGTTATTATGATTTCATTTAGGGTTTTTTATACAGAACAATCTTGAGAAAATACCAATGTTTACTTAATTTTCACAACTTCTTATTTTTTTTAGAAAACTATCTTCAAGTGTCTAAATTTTCATCCAACTATCTAAAGTCACATTAATGTGAGTTCTACGTGTATTGTTTTTAACTTATATTGTTTATTTTTTAAGTAAACATAATTCATAAAGTATAAGTTGATTGAAAGTAATATGATTCCATGAGTAGTCTATAAAAAAAATAGTGGTGTACGTGGATGGCGGATGTGCATGAATTAAGGCAATTTGTTATTCAACATGATTTCATGAACAATTCACCTGAGCTAGGGGTATATATATAATTCTTATGAGAGGATGAGAGTGAGAGAGGAGTGAATCTTGCCTGTTCATTTGAATGGATGATTAAGATTGACTCTTTTTTATTAGGTACAAAAAAAAAAAAAAATATTTCCCCACCCCACCGCCCCCTTCCCTCCCTCCCCCTACCTTTCCTTTCTTTTTCTCTCACCCCACCACCCACCGCTGCCGCTTCCAACCACCACCGCTGCTCAACACCAGTACCGCTTTCGGTCACTGCCACCCGCCCCTCCTTTTTTCTCTCTTCCAATACCCCCCCCCCCCCATCTCCTGCCTGCCCACTGCCGCAGCCGCCCCTTCTTTTCCTCTCTCGTCCAATACTCCTTTATCGCCACCGCCACCACCACTGCCCGTTGACCGCTCCTCCATCTCTCTCTTTTTCAATATCTCTTTCTCTACCCTATATCCTGTCACCTCCTTCCACCCGCCAGGTTATTAGTGGGGAGATGAAGGGATATTTGAAGAGAGAAGAAAAGAAGGGGTGGCGGCGGCAACCGCAGTGTCGAGCAATGCGATGAGAGAGATAGAGAGAGACAGGAAGGATTTGGGGTGGGGATCAGGTGCAGTCATTCTCACCCTCTCATAAGAATTATGCCCTATATATCTGTGTGTTGGGGGGGGAATCAAGTGACTGCACCTTTGGCTGTGAATGAAAAAATATTTTTTTAATATTATATATATACGTATATATTTATTAAAAATTATTAAAAATTTAAATTATTTATATAAAATAATTTTAATATATAAATTTATTTATTTAATTCTTTATTTTTTAAATTTGGATTTTATTACACAGTAAGCAGAGCCCACTGCACTATAATCAATAGGGAGGAGAGAGAATTATTTCATTTATAATTTTAAATTACTTATATAAAATAATTTTAATATGTAAATTTATTTTTGTTTATTTATGCTAATATGATGAATAATGAAGATAATATATACAAGTTATTTCAAATTTTTAAACAAAAATCTAACAGGGTATCTAAATAAAAAATAGTCAGACAAATAAATTTATATATTAAAAATATTTTATATAAATAATTTAAAATTTTAATGAATATAAAAATTATATATATAATATTAAATTTTTTTTTTTTTTTAAATTTTGGCTATGCCCACGTTTCAGTCACTCTAGTGGATGCACCTAATCCGCTCCTCTGTGTGTGTGTGTGTTTTCAAATTTTCTATAGTTAATATATTCGAATTAGATTTGGATAGGGTTGTTCAAAAACCAATTCAGATAATTTCAGTCCAACATTGTGTTTATGTTTGATTTTGATCCAATTCGAATTAAACTCCAAAATCAAGACCAGACGGAAGATCTAATTAATATTATTATTGGGCTACACTTCTTACTTTATCAAAGTATAATTATGCTATTTTAGGCGTAGAACAGTTGAGCTTAAAGCTAAATAAAAATGATCATCCACCTACCTAATCCTAAATTTTAATTTATCATATGTAGATTGCACCATATTACATTTTTTTGTCTACTTAGGTTTATTATATGCTGTTAACTTCTTTTTTTTTTTTTTGGCAATTTAATTTTACTTATGAAAGGTGAAAGGAAAGTCATGTAAAAATCTAAATGATCTTTATCATTAAGCACTTGTTTGCTTATAAATACATTATTAGTATTGTATTTTGTGCGCATGTTATGAACATTTTATTTATACATTAACCACCATTCTTAACATTTTTTTTTATCATTGTTCTTTTCTATCAAGTACATGAAAGTTTCTGAAAACTTAAAAAATGTACTAGATTTAACTTTCAATTTAAAAAGAATTATAATCATTCCAAATTGATCCATTCTGGTCTACTGCATATGGTAGCTAGTCCGGTCTTAGACTAAACCGGTTAAATTCAGTATAGACTTTCTTTGGTCCTCAAAAGGGACAAGTTGAACAATTTGGTCTTTGGTCCGGACCAATCTCATTTGGTTCAGTGCATATTTAGACTGATGAACAACCTAGATATGGGTCAAGTGATGCGTTGGATATGATTTTACTTGAAACTAACTAATCCTCAACACATTAATCGACATCAAAATTCAAATTCATTTAAAACAAATTTTTTGCATCCAGGCTTATTAAAAATGGGTCATGTTGGATGGACAACCAATGGATTCGATTCCAATTGTCATCGCTACATATATGAGCACAATAATTGTATCTGCTGACAATTAATACTACTTAATGACCTTACATTCGAGTCAAGAATTACTTAAGGATTTTAAAACTCTTATCAGACTCAATTCAATTGGATTCTAGTTTGTTTGATACTCTAGTTGACTCGATTCATTAGTCTAAATATAGAACAAACGAAGCTCATTATTGAGCTAAGTTGAGTTCACTATTGAGCTCATTCACGCTCGTAATTGAGTAACGCTTACTATCAAACTAAGCTATTGTATCCACTAAAAAGTCCTAGCGAGTTGTTATGGAGCTATTAATGAGCTCTAACGAGCTCTTAACGAATTTTTATATACTATTTTCAAACTTTAATGACCTATGCACTCTTGATTGGACTCAACTAGCAAAGCTTATCAAACTCGAATTCAGTCGATTTACTTATCAAGCCTTTGATTCAAATATAAATCAAAATTTTGTATATCCCATAAACGCATAGCTAGTCGAATTCTTAGTTTATTTACAAGGGTGTTTTTGTTTTAGATTTTATTCATTTTATGAATAATGTAAAAAATCTTTCTTAACCTACTAATTAGATAATGATAATAATATATTACATAACAATTGCTATGATTTCTTAGATTTATTGGAATGCATTTTATTAGTTACTATAGTTACTCTCAACTTCAATTTCTTATATTAAATTTTGTCATTCAAATTAAAATACATATTTGTACATAAAAAAATTGTTGAGGTTTGTATAATTTTTATTACTATTAATATCTAAATATTTTATTTTCTTAATTAACGTGTTATTAATTGAAACATAATAATAAAAATTAATATTTCTTATTTCTATGAAAGGAATAAATCTTGACATTAGTAAATTATTATCATAACCCAACGGATTAACCCGAAACCTGACCTAACCTGAGGCTGACCCAACCTGATGCTGACCCAACTAGAGGCCAACCCGACCCAAGGCTGACCTGACGCTACGCTGAACTGAACCCTAGATTGACTTGACTCGTAACCCAACCCAATAATGACCCGATTTGTGATCGACTCGACTCGAGATCGACCCGACCCGATTATCAGGTCTCGGATAAAGAGGAATAAATGGGTTACCCTTATTTGGCAATAGATCAAGGGTAAGGATAAAGAGATTTGTAATTAAATAGGTGTTTTCTCTATTTTGTTTCAAGTTTTTGTGTGTGTGGTAGCCGTAAATGTGAAAACAAAACAAACGTGCAAAGGGACTCATTGTGACTAGGGAGTGAGCCTATTACGAACCGCACGTCTTTGAGCTCAACCACTTACCATTTTCAAAGAAAAGGTTGTGATATGCCGGTGTAGCTAACTTTGGTTATTTAGTGAGTTCGACTTACACTTCAATTAAGAAGACTTTTGTTAAATGTTTTTGTGGATTTTTTGCATATTTTTATGACAAAAAATTAAAAGGACACAGACCTAATCGAAGTCGAAGTTATAGTGACGGAGCAGGGCCCACAGGCACCTTTCCTCGTTCACTTAAACGTTAGGAACTAGGGTGGAGACGAACCCAAGAGCTCAGCAATCTACTTACGAGCCCAAGTCAATCAGGTTCTTAAGCCTATCACCCTTGACTTATAATAACTCGAATGAGTTTAGGTCTAAAAAAATTAAGATGGAGCAAATCTGTATTCAAGTTATTGGATTAGGACCAATGCAATCAAGTGATAAGCCTTGGCCGTCAAAGCCCTAAATCAATGGCACGAACTTAAGCTCACCTGACTTATCAAACAGTGACAGTAGTGTTAAGACCAACGCAATCAAGGGATAAGCCTTGACCATTTAAGCCTTAAACTAAAGCCTCAAATCTCAACTTGTCGATCTGTGGGAACATATTAAAACTAGAAAGTCATACCTGGAAAGCAATGATGGTAGTACAGTAGAGATCTATGTTAAGCTATGCCTAGCTAAGTTACGCTACTCCTAAGGAAAAAGCACAAGTGTGCTGTAAAAGAAAACTTGAAGTAGTTTTGTAATGAGTGTATGTGTACTACTATGGACTGACGCAAAGTCCTTTATTTATAGAAAACATGAAATAAGGGATGCTCCTTCTTTCCATGCAACTCCACCCACGTTCGGCCACTAAAGTTTCTTCTATGCACGTAAATCTTCAATGAACATGCTCCGAATTCAGTATTGGAGGGACATCCTTAGTGCCTATGTTCGAATTCTTAGCGGAAGTCCCCTCTAGAAGCCCCACGTTCTCTTGGATTAAGCTTAATGTCCAAGTATCTGAAATTGCGCTTCAAATAACTGCCTTGAACCTGAGAACCACCTGTCTTGCAGCATTCCTGATAGCCCTTTGAGCTCCAGCTCACTTCACCCCCCAACCATCTCAAGCCAATTTTGGTTGAACCCCTTGTCAAAGGTAATTACCTTCTCAAGATGGTGAGCTCGAGATGCCGTTATCTTGGCTTCCCTAGAGAAGGCTCTCATGTGCTGACCGCGTGACACTTTACTCAAAACGACGTCGTCCCAACCTGCTCGAAATTAGGGTGTAAACAATAGGAATAATATATGTCCAATACTTATTTAACATTTACCTTACACCCATATTCAAAATAAAATGCCAAATAGGGAGTGAAAGTACAATGAAATGAAGTTTACTTTATAAAATATATTGATGCTTTGACTGAGTATTATAATGCTAAATGAATTTCTAAAGTGATAAAATTCATTTGAATTATGGTTGCATTGACTGTCGATAATGTTATTATAGCTTAGAAGTCAGTCAATCAAACTTGTATCGCAATCCGTAATAAGATTTGAATATATTACTTTACAACTTAGGAATACAAGCGAAATGGTCAAGTCTTTCTTGCATAAGTTCCGTTGTGGAAGAAGTTGGTTTTATAGGTGCATCTTCATTTTGACTCGCAAGTAACCATAAGTATTGCATGTAATAAGACACGCATTAGCATGGTTACTTATAACACATAGAAGAAATTGAAAGAAAATGGAGTGGTATTAGTTGAGTTTTTAAGAATACAGAGGAATTTGGTCAATCCTATCATAAAAGACATTTGTAAAAATTGGTGTTGGGAACAACATTAGGAATGGAATGTAAGTTTAAAGAATAGGATCGTGTACAAGGGAAATCTATCCAAAGTTTCTTGCATTTAAAGGGTCAACCAAAGTCATATTATGATTCAAAGTTATGCACAACATTTACGTTGGTGCTAGTAGATCATTTATTAACGACCAAGGATATCATAGGGAGTAGGGGCGAAGATGTGTAGAAGGAAAATTGTGACAGAATCTCAAAAGGATTGCCTACCATCATGGAGACATTAGAGCATTCATTAATGACCAAGCATAGCATAGGGATAGGGGCAAGGATTTGTATAAGGAAAATTGTGACAAAATCTCGAAAAGATTATATATATTGATTCATAGAACAGATAATGCATCCATAGCGTGGTATTGTAGTTTTACTGAAAATCATACTTTCCAATTCTTTGGGGTGGGGGTAAGGAATTGCAATTTTGTATTAACTCTATTGACCTAAAACTTAAAGTTTTCCCATTTGATTAACTCAAACCCAAGATGACTCAAAACCGAAAGACTTACACGCAACCTAAAATTTCACTCAAACATTAAAATCATCCAACTCGAATGACTTGAACCTGAAATGATCGAAATCAACTTATCTCAAAGTCCAAAGTGACCTAAACCCATTGACCCAAAACTTGAGATTACTCAAAATCAAGAAATAAAACTACTTGACTTGAATGTGATGTAAACAAGCTGAGCCAAAGTAGAAATGACCAGACCAAATTGACCCAAAACTTAACATGATCCAATTCCAAAATGACCCAACGATTCTCAAACTCAACCTAAGATGACTCGAAATTTGATGATACAATCAAAACTAAGATGATTCAAACTCGAAAAGACCTAAATCAACTCAAATCCGATTGATTCTAACATAAATTCACAAATGACTTTGCCCAGTTAATTGAAAATTTGATATAACCTGAACATCAAATGATCCAATGCAATACTCGACCCAATTTGACTCAAAACTCAAATAACTCGAACTCATAGTGATGCCTCGGCCATAATAATTCGAATGCAGGGTGAACTGCTCCAACCAAAATTCAATCATAGCTGATTTAAAAATCAAAATACTCCAACTCGATTGACAAAAAACCCGTGATGACTCAAATCATTATGAAACTGTAATTTCGACCTTCAATTCCTTAGATGAACTAAATAGCGGAATTTTAATTTAATCCGAATTCCAATTATGCAATTGAAATTCCAATTCCACATTCCAACTCCAATTCTATGAGCTCAACGGAGCTTTATTGTCAGTCATGGAAATAGAATATATAGAATGAAATTGGATTAGCATAAAAATATTCCATACTAGTTTCATCATACAGATAGACCTTTACATTTTCCAACAGACACAACCTATCTTTAGGATAGCACCCTGAAATGGTAAGATTACATGCATCTTATCCCAAACCCTACTTAAATAAGAGCCCTTAAGGCACTAGTTTGTTATTGTTTGTTGTATATAGATAGATCTTTCGATATTCACAGAAAGATTTCTCTAAATCTCAAATTTCAAATTTTTTTTAAGAAATCAACGTATAATCCAAAGGATTGCTAATGTTCTCAAATTCCTAAATTTTGGCTTTCCTTAAAACAAAAGGCATAATCCAATATATAACAAAAGAAAAAAAAATGTGCAAATCACGTATTAATACCTCACGGTTTGGTGTATAATTTAGTCCCCAACCTGTGAGCATGGTTGTTAAAATCGCGATTCCAATTGTAGAATCGTACGATTTTACGATCTTACTTTAACCTATCGATCCAAATCGCTTAAAGAATCAGACTTGAGTAGAATTGAAACATAATCGCATCAGAATCGATAGAATCGCATTAGAATTGATAAAATCGCGATTCTGAATTGATTCACCCGATTTAGCTCAAAGCATTTGAGCTGTCACATGCAAGTCACGTGTTAAATAAAAAATAATTAAAAAAAAGACGTCCTGATGCACTGCCTCCCCTGCTTTGTTCAAACCCAAAAACCCTACCTCCTCTCCTCCCTCGCTTTGCTGGTGGTGGCGAGACAATGATACTCTCCTCTCCTCCCCTGCTTCGATAATGACAACTCGTCTCTCCAACTTCGACGACAACCTTGACTTCGACGACATTCTCCTCTACTCTCCTAAATGTAAACTCTCGTCCGTGCTCTCCGCCTAACATCCTTGGTCCTCTCTCTCATTAAAAGGTTAGTTTCAATGCCAAAACTCAAATAATTTAGATTTTAATGTGTTTTTCTATATTTTTGTATAATATATGAAGCCCTAACTTTCAATATTAATCTCATCTTTGATTTTATATTTTCTATTAGCTATTGAAGTAAAGATCTACTATTAACCGTACATCTTGAGGAGGTTTTACTGTTTTAGTAATTAGAACTGAAATTGAGAGACTTGAGCGTATATTTTATGTTAGAATGATGTTACTCTTTTTCCTGCCTTTGGATTTCCAATGTATTGTAAAACCATTGTACTGTAGACTTTTTGATATTCTTTATCATATATTTGAGAATTATTATACTAATTTTGTCAATATAAATAATTTACTTACACAAAAAGTAGAATCTTACGATTCTCGATTCGATTCTACGATTCTGATTCTGCTGATCCCTCGTCGATTCTACTTGGAATCCCAATTTTGACAACCTTGCCTGTGAGATAATATTTTAGTTCAAAAGTTACATATATTTTAATAAAGTAGTCCAAATGACGATATGAAAGGGTATAAACCTCGTAGTTGAGCTCTCTATTACAACAATTTGCATCCTTATGCACCGTCATCAGACTATTTATCAAATATTATATATTAATCTCAAGTTGTTCACCCCTAAAATCTCTTCAAAAATTAAAAGCAATTATTCTAGAATTTCATGTGAATAAAATATGTCATACCCACAGATTCCCACCCATATTCCTATTTTTTATTTCAAATAAATATTTAAAATTAAAAAAAAAAAAAAAAAAACCTTATCTAACCAATCTTGCTGAATATTCATATCTCCACTTTAGATTTTATATTTTAAAAAAAAAATATATCCTAAATTATAGTAGTAAGCAAGGTTGACACATCATCCCACTACCCACTATTTTCAAAAACTTCTTTCCCACTACTTCACTATCTGCAACTCCTCTCCAATAATTAGCTTCAACATCCAATTATACATTTTCCAATTTTCCTTAATGTGTGGAGACAATTGTCCTTTAGCAACATACTATTGGCATTAGAAAGCAATGCTCATCTCTTCAATGACAACAATATCAGCGGTGAATCTACACGTAGGTCGTTTCCTTAGTTGCAATTTTACTTATATATTATATTTCTGTGGTACTTGTTTAGATTTTATATGCATTGTGATGAAAATGCATAGGAAAAAATTTCATTTAGAAGAATCTAAGAATGATGATAATATATAATCCAAATTCTATAAAGTCAATATAGTAGCAAATTAATTATTTTTGGTCTTTTATTTTCATAATTGCAAATTATTTGTATATTTCATATTTTCAGATGTATAAGGTATTTGTGGTCTCCACCTAAAAAACCAAGAAAAATAATAAGTTTTTTGACTCTTTGACTTATAGATTGTTTAATGTTTAATTCATGTAGATAATGTTTTACTTCTCAAACACTCGCCATAATAAATATGCATGCACCTCTTCGATTTTGTTTTTCTTTTTTCAAGAAAATTTAATTATAAGATATTTAACGCATTCACTAATTGCATTAGTTAATTTTATAGACTAATAATATAATTCGTACATGTTATTTTCAGAGTAAAAACGTTAACGCTTGAGTAATTTTATAACAATTTTGTAGCTAATATTTAATATAAGTCAAATTTTTACTCTTATAGTAATATTTATTTCCTGCTTACTAGCGTAGAACCATGAAATTATACTAGTAATAATCTTTTATATATGTGATAAAATTTGAGTTATTGGGTTCGATAGGTGGTAAGTGTTGGGAAAAGTCACACAATTAAGCACAACGGAAGCGTAAAATCAACAAAAAAAATATCGAAACAAGACACCAATATTTACTTGAAAACCCTCTCTCTACTAGAAAGAAAAAACCACAAGACCCAATTGGTGCCTCAATCCACTATGAAATTAAGGATTACAATCTCTAATTATAACCTCGAACCCCAGTTCCAATCATCATCACCAATCATCATCAATGTGACTATTGCACGGTAAGTCACCAACATTTTGCAAGTGTAACTGCTGCACAGCAAGTCACCAACCCTCCTCAATGTAGCTTCTACACGGCGAGCCACCAACCCTCTCAAAGTGTAACTACTGCACGACGAGTCACCAACCCTCTTCAATGTGTAGCTTCTTCGTAGCGAGCCACGAACCCTCCAAAACGTAGCTTTGGATAGAGGAAGCTACAAACTCTTATCGATACCTCTCAATCATAATTCTCTCTCAACATCAATCTCTCTTCCCTACCCGGGTCCCCCCCAAGCACCTCTTTATAAAACCCTTAAACCCTCACATCTTTTCTAATAACCCTCAACCTCTATTTATAATTGAGTTACCTAAATCTAATCTAATCTAAAATATCAATTCAAATCAAACTTATTTAGGTAACCCAATCTTAAATCAAATATCTCACAAATCAAATCTAAAACCATATCTAAATCATATCAAGTTAATATTAATTTTGAGATAAATAGTATCCTACAAATCTATCGCTATCTCAAAATTAATATTCCTGTTTTTTTTCCATCGCCGCACCTTACAACTTCAACAGGCTTAGCCGTCGCCGCCGAACCACGTTCTCTACTCACCGATCACCCCCTTCGTTCCAATCTCTCACCAGCACCGGCATTGATCTCCTCTGCCTCCAACACGACGAGCATCTCACACCGCCGAGCTCTGTCTTCCTCTGTAATAGTCGGGAGTTATCACCGCTCGAACCACCACATCGAACACCAAGGGCCGGAAACCACCGCCGACCACAACCACCACACAGCTGCGCCACTTCACCGCTTCGGCTTCTCTTCTCTTCTCTGTTCTTGTACCTCGGGCCTTAGGTCCTCATTGCCACGAACTCCAACATTGTTCAAACATAGACCATCACCATCAACGATACTCAAATGCTGCAGTTTCTTCGCCCTTTCATCTTCTCGATCGTGCCACCAGATCTCGATCTTCCTCACCTCGAATGCCAAATTGCTGCTGCTCCGACCCACCGGAGCACCCACGAAAAGATCTCTAACACCATAGCTTCACCTCTCCTCAAGCAAACAATCCCAACATGCTCTGATATCACTTGTTGGGAAAATTCACACAATTAAGCACCATAGAAGCATAAAATCAACAAAAATAATATCGAAACAAGACACCAATATTTACGTGGAAACCTTCTCTCTACTCAAGGGAAAAACCACGGGACCCAACGGGTGCCTCAATCTACTATGAAATTAAGGATTACAATCTCTAGTTATAACCCCAACCCCATATACAATCATCGTCACTCATCAACAATCAATCATCATCAATGTGACTATTGCACTGTAAGTCACCAATCCTCTCCAAGTGTGACTGCTGTAATGCAAGTCACCAACCCTCCTCAATGTAGCTTCTACACGGCGAGTCACCAACCCTACTCAATGTAGCTTCTGCACAACGAGCCACCAACCCTCTCAAAGTGTAACTACTGCACTGCGAGTCATCAACCCTCTTCAATGTATAGCTTCTTCATGGCGAGCCACCAACCCTTCAAAACGTAGTTTTGGACAGAGGAAGCTACAAACTCTCATCGATGTCTCTCAATCACAAATTCTCTCTTAACATCAATCTCTCTCCCTTGCCCGAGGCACCCCTTTATAAAACTCTTAAACCCTCACATCTTTTCTTCTCTTTTTCCACCTATTGAACCAATAACCCTCAACCTCTATTTGGGCACCCTTTTATAAAACCCTTAAACCCTCACATCTTTTCTTCTCTTTTTCCACCCCTTAAACCAATAACACTCAACCTCTAATTATAATTGAGTTACCTAAATCTAATCTAATTTAAAATATCAATTCAAATCAAACTTATTTAGGTCACCCAATCTTAATCAAATACCTTCCAAATCCATTCTAAACCATATCTAAATCATATCAAGTTAATATTAATTTTGAGATAAATAATATCCTATAGTAAGATTAGAATATTTATAGCTCTATTAAGATAGAATTATACTTCTTTATGTTATTAAAAATAACATGTTTTAATTATCAATTTAATAAAATAAAATTTGAATAATTAATTTGGTAATATTTTTATAATTGAATTATTTTATATTATGTTATTAATTTGTAAATTATACCTAAAATATTTGAAAATAAAATACCACATGCTGTTTGACTCTTCAATATGAGAAATTAGTTTATAGATTGTTTAATATTTAATTCATGTAAATAAATTTTAGAAATAAAATTTGAAAATAAAATAACACATGCTTTTTGACTCTTTGATATAAGAAATTCACTTGTGCATTGTTTAATATTTAATTCGTGTAGATAATTTTTGACTCCTCAAACACTCATTCTAATAGATATGCACGCACCTCATCAATTTGGTAAAGCTTTATTTAAGAAAACTTATTATTAGAAATTTAATACATTCAATAATTACATTAGTTAATTTGATATGTTAATAATATAATTTATTCGTGTTATTTTTAGGGTAAAATGTTATTGCCTGTGTAATTTTATGAAAGTTTTGTAGCTAATATTTAATATAAGCGAAATCATTACTTTTCTTTTTGAACACTATCAAATCATTACTTCGATAATAATCTTTTGGTCCTACTTATTAGCAAGAGAGTCATAAAATTATACTGACAATAATAATATTATTTTTATGTCATAAAATTTGAGTTATTGTATTTGATAAAGGTGCTCACATTAAAATATTTATTTCTATAATAAGATAAAATTATACTTCTGTATGTTATTAAAAATAACATGTTTTAATTATCAATTTAATAAAATAAATTTAGAATAATTAATTAAATATGATTTTTATAATTGAATTATATATTTTGTTAGACATCAAAGGATCTATTATGATGTACACTTTATTTTATTGAACTAATCAGTAAGTGGAAAATTTGATGGAATTTGCATTTATTTTCATATATACAACAACAGTCCTATTGCCACAAGGGCTCCCGCATAAGTAGGGTTTGGGGGGGTGGATGTACGCAGCCTTCCCCCTTTAGGATACTACCCTGAAGAGAGGTGGTTTTGGAGGACCCCCAACCTGAGGAGCGTGTCATCATGTCACCATAAAGCCTGTAAGCATGAAAACACCTTAATATTATCTCAATACATAACATAAGCCTAGCGTACGAAGCAAAACTCAAGAAATACTCGAGGGAAAACATGAAGGGGGGTACCTGCAGACAAAAGTCGGCTTGTAAAGACACTGATATACAAATAGATGCTCCAATACGAGTTTGCCAAAGAAGAAGTAAAGACACCTAAAACCACTAGTGTAAGCAGTCAAAGGTGCTCTACTCTATGCCGCTACATCGACTACCCCTATCTTAGCCCTCAACCGAGTTCTATCTAAGGCCATCTTCTACCCTAGGTTTAAGTGGGTGAGGTCATGTCGGATCATCTCCATCCATCTCGTCCTTGGCCTGGCCCTCCCTCTCCTCCCTAGCGTAGTGTGAGACTGTTCGCATCTTCTGACTGAAGCAATGGTTGGTCTCTTCCTAACATGACCGAACCACCTCAAACGTTGCACCCTTAATATATCCTCAATTGATGTAACGCCCAATTTGGCTCTTATGACGTCATTCCTAATCCTATCCTTCCTTGTATGTCCGCGCATCCATCGAAGCATCCTCATCTCCGCCACCTTCATTTTATGTGAATGGTGTTGTTTCATTGGCCAATACTCCGCCCCATAGAACATAGCCGGTCTCACAACCGTCTTGTAATATTTTTCCTTTAGCTTTAATGGGAACCTTTTATCGCAAAGTACCACGGAAGCCATCCTCCATCTATGCCATCCTACTTTAATCCAGTTGTTGACATCTTCGTCCACTTCGCCATTGTGTTGTACCATGGAACCCAAGTATCTGAAACTCTCTTTTCTCTGTATGGTCTCAGATCCTACCTTAACGTCTACTATGCTAGGCGTGGTGGCGGAACCAAACTTAAGTTCCATGTACTCGGTCTTGGATCTATTGATTAGCAGGCCCTTCGACTCCAATGCCCTTCTCTACAATTCCAGCTTCTCGTTTACCTCATCTCGAGACTCCCCCACCAAAATTACGTCATCTGCAAAAAGCATGCACCAAGGCACGTCACCTTGGATGTGCCTAATGAGCTCATCCATATCCAGTATAAACAGAAAGGGACTCAAGGCAAATCCTTGATGTACCTCGACTGTTATTGGAAAAGTTTCTGTCTCTGCCTCCACTATATGTAGATTGGTTTTTGCACCGTCATACATGTCTTTAATGGCCCGGATATAAGGAACTAGAACGTCTTTCCTATATAGAACCCTCCATAGGACCCCCTTGGCACTCTATCATATGCCTTCTCTAAATTAATGAGAACCATGTGGAGATCCTTTTGTCTCTCCCTATACCGCTCCATCGTCTTCCTTAGGAGGTGGATGGCTTCTATTGTTGATCTCCCATGCATAAATCCGAATTGGTTCTCGGACACCTCTATCTATTGCCTTAACCTTCTCTCTATGATCTGCTCCCACAACTTCAGAGTGTGGCACATTAGTTTAATACCCTGATAGTTGGAGCAACTGTGGATATTGTCTTTGTTCTTATAGATCGGGATCAATGTGCTTTTCCTCAATTCGTCCGGCATCTTTTTTCCCGAGAGGATTTGGTTAAATAATCTAGTCAGCCAACTGATGCCCTTCTATCTAAGGCATTTCCATGCCTCTATGGGTATTCCGCTGGGCCAACTGTTTTACTCCCTCCCATATGTTTCAAGGCTTCTTTGACTTCGTCATGAGTAATCCACCTGCAATACCAGTGGTTCTGGTGCTCTGTCGATGTTTGGAGATCATCTAAGGATATCCCAGTATCTCCCTGATAGTTGAGCAGATCGTGGAAGCAAGCTTTCCATCTAGCTTTAATTTGTTGCCCATCCACGAGCACCTGTCCATCCTCCCCTCTTATGCACTTTACTCGATCCAAATCCATCGTCTTCCTTTCTCTTGCTTTGGCGATTTTATATATATATCCTTGGCTCCATTCTTAGTATCCAGCCTTTTGTAGAAATCCTCATAGGCTCTTGATTGCGCATCTCTGGCCGCTCTTTTTGCTTCTTTCTAAGCTTGCAGATACTGATGTCACTTGTCCTCGTTGCCACTGCTTTCCCATTCCTTGAAGCAATCTCGTTTGACCTTAATCTTCTCTTGGATCTCCTCGCACCACCACCAGGACTCTCTGTTATTTGGTGCCCAGCCCTTTAACATGTCCAGAATTTCGCGTGCCAGTCCTCTGAGCTTTTGTACCAGTTGGGTCCACATTTTGTTTGTATCTTCTTCCAAATCCCGCTGGATCTCCGACGTTGCTCTTTCCTTATAAACTTATTTTCATATATGATTTAATGAATCAATTGGTCGCAAAAATGAATAAAAATAATAAGGTTTTACAAAATAATTAAATTATACACATATAAAGTTTGACCATGCATAACACAGGAAGCCTCTAGTACACATCACTTCTGAATAAATATTATTTTACAAAGTTTATAGACTAAAAAAATCAATCCACTAATTTGCCCAATAAAACAAAAAAAAGCAATAGAAATAGTTTGAAGGAGAACAATTTGAATGTTAAAATTATAAAACAAAAATCAATGAAATTCTGAGATGAATTCAATCCTCAAATTCCATACCCAATCATCATCATCCTCTTAAACTCATCGAAATTAATGGACCCATCTCCATCACAATCAACCCCACTAATCATCTTCTTACATTCACCAATGGAGCACTCATCCCCAAGGCTCTTCATCACCATCTGCAGCTCCTCCGCCGTGATATTCCCATTCCCATCCACATCATAGATCGAAAACGCCTCCTTCAAATTCTGCATTATCTCCTCTGAATCGATCCCTTTGGTATTCAGCTCAACGAACTCCTTCAGATCTATGAACCCATCTCCATCAGCATCCACTTCCTTTATCATTGCATCTAGCTCCTCTTCCGTCACCTGTTGGCCTAAGCTTCCCATTATGGACCCGAGCTCGGAGGACGAGATCTTGCCGTCGCCATTGGCATCGAATTTCTTGAAGACTTGCTCGAGGTCTTCGATTTGGGAGTCGGAGGATGCGGACTGGGGATCGGTAGAGAGGGTGTGGTTTGAATGAGAGTTTTCCGAGGAATTGGTGGTGATGGTGCGTTTCTTCTTTCTTTTGAGAAAGGATCGCACGAAACCCATGAGAGATTGAAGAAGAATTCGATGAGAGAGGAAGGTCGGGGGAGGAGGGGAGAATGAAAGGAGTTGAGCGGTGGAAAAGAGATATTTGCAAAATGAGGTAAATCCGTTTTTGTTTCTCCCTTGCTAGATCCTAATCTAATGCTCCCTTCTCCAATGTTTCCAAACTTTTTAGGTAAATTACTTTTTAGTATTTTAAGATTTAGTTTATTAATTATTTTAGTCTAAAATTTTATATATATTTAATAAGATAATCTAAATAATTATATATAAGGGTCTAAAATAAGTCTTGTTTTTATTTTTTCATAATATTGTTTGAACTATTTTATTAGATACACAATACTTTTTGTACTAACAAATTATTTAACAAAGCTCGTGGACTAAAATTTTAAACACTAAATCTTGGAGAGTTCATATGTAATTTACCCAACTTTTTATGATAAATTACATGTTAATAGATTAAAATTTAGTGTATTAATTTTTGTATATATAAATTTTGTTAAATAATATTTTAGTATAAAAGTTATATGTAAATAATAAAATAGTATAAATTACGATGTGTAAAGGTGTCAAGTAGATCTTACTGAACTCTTCTTCATTAACAATATTAGAACATTTTTGTTCTTGTGTTGTATAAGGGGGACAATAAGGTGACGGTGGATTTACCAATAAATAAAGACGAATTTTACACCATTTTATAGCGTTATTTCGAGTATTTTATTGAATATATGTACCATTGGACTAAAATATTATCTTATAAAATTTATGAACTCAAAAGTTAATATCTTAAACCTCATGAGTGTTAATATGTAATTTATTCAATTTTTATATGTGAAGTATGACAGTCCTTCCTCTTTTGGAAGTCTAGGGCCCTTTCGTTTTAGGGTAAAATTATATATTAGTACACAAAGGTTTAGTATATTAATTTTTTAATCCATAAATTTTATAAAATAATTTTTTAGACTAATAAATTACGTATGCTTAATAAAATAATCCAAATAGATTTAAAAAAAAAATAAAAAAAAGCGGTGCTTGTTATACACCCTCGCTATTTGTATTATTTTATTAAATAAATGTAAATTTTTGGATTTAAAAATTATTTTACAAAGTTTGTAAACTAAAAAATTAATATCTCAAACCTTAAAGTACTAATATGTAATTTACCCTAAAAATTATCACTTCTTTGTCTAATACTTTGACTATAATACAATATCAGAGTTTTCACCCCACTTTAAAATTAGGCAAACCTCAAATTCTAAATTTTGACTTATTATTAGATTGTATTTACTCTTTATGGTTAAAAAAAGAAAAATTATTGTAAACAAATAAATTTTGTTTCTTATAAATTTTAATTAGGTCAATAAAGAAAAATGAGTTGGCTGAAAGTGAGTAGTTGAACACACTCAATTCAAGCTCAAAGTTATTACCAAATATAATTGGGCCAACAAGTCAAACCTAGGCCTGTGAGATCGCTAGATTGAGCCAAAGCCTATGGGGCCAGCCAAATCAAGTCCAAACTCAAGTTAAAGTCTAAAATCAGCAATTGTCCGAGTAAAGCAAGTGAAGCTTTTGGGCCTACATCAATCCTGATTCTTCACATTTTATGGGTCTATCCCATGAGCTATCAGAGAAATACATAAAAGACTCGTCTACAATTAGGTTGGTTTTTTCTATAAATAGAGAATCCCTACTTCATCTGATCGGATCCAAAAAAATCGAGAGCAGAGAAACTCTAAAAAAAGTTCTTAAAATTTCTCAATCAAAACCTCAAAAAAAACAAACCCTTTATTCAAATTAAATATCAAGCTCCAACCCTCTACCTTGAAGAAGAAATATCTTGATTGAGATCAAGCCTCGTGCCTTCGTCAAATAATCAAGTTCAACGTTGGTGTTCAATAGAGCAAAGCTTAAGGAAATTGAATAAGAGGATTTTTGTATACTTGTTATACGCACCCATTATTTTTTTGATGAAATAAAAAGAAATTTTATTTCTTGTGCACTTTTAGTTTTGTTCAGAATTTGCACTTACAAATTTGGCATGCTCGGTGGCATGTTCTCTGCCTTTCATTTCTTTCTTCAAAAACTAAATGACACGAAGAACACCCCTGAAAATTCTAAGAAAGCTGAAGAATCAGTGGCTCACAAGTCTACTTCTATTTCTCCTGAAGCTGGCAACCTCTGCATTGGAGCCGCAGTAAGGAGCAAACCTAAAGCTATTGATGCTCTCCTCTCTTCTAGGATGCCTTCTGGCCGTTCAAGTGCCCACTAGGAGTCCTGTCTTTGGGTCCAGACGGGACCCGAAAATCCAAACTGTTGGCAGGACAAATATGTTCGCTCGTATAATCCAAAATTCTACCCCTTCAGTGAGCCAATGGAGGGGGATGATACGGTGGTTCTTTGCCTGCATCAAGGTAAAGAAAATCTATTGAATCTACTGGGTCAACTGCCATGCCCATATGGTGACTAGCTTTGTCCCCTTGGAGGAGCAGTTAGCCAAGTTGCAAGTAATGTTGGAAAATCTCAGTAGGGCTATAGTTGAGTGAGATGCACAAAATTCATGAGCAAAGCCTCCAAATTGCTGCTTTGTACAACAAAATTTCTGAACATAAGTCCAAGAGGACATTAGGAAGACTGTTTTTGATAATGACAATTATGGTTCTAATGACAAAGATGCATCATCGAATCCTCTAAAGGTTATTGGTGTCCCTAAGCCTACTTCAACACCAAAGTTTGAGTTGCTCACAACCTTATTAGTCCAACATATTCAAGAGTTGATTGCCAACACTGTCAAGGCTAAGATAGGAGCCACTTCTTATAGAAACCATCACTGTCAGAAGCCATACATTTGAAGGATTAATAGCCTTGGGATACCTACCCACTATTAGCCACCGAAATTCTAGCAATTTGATGGGAAGGGTAACCGTCACCAACACATTGCTCATATCGTGGAGACATGTAGTAATGTCCGCACTGATGGTGATTTATTGATGAAGCAGTTTGTGTGGCCTCTCAAAGGTGCCACTTTTTACTGGTAACTAATCTCAAGTCAGAATCTATTGATAGTTTGGAACATATGGAAAGTGAGCTTCTTAATAGGTTTTACAGTACTCATCGCACTTTTTCCATGGTTGAACACTTGAACACAACGCAAGGGAAGGATGAACTAAGGATTGACTACATTCAGCGTTGGCATGTTTTGAGCCTAGATTGTAGGGACCGTCATTCAAAAACCTCTGTGATTAAGATGTGCACTCAAGGCAAGAAATTAGAATTGTCCAACATCTTGCAAGTGCTGAAGCCTGAACATTGGAGGAGTTAGCAACCCGAGTGCATAAAAATCAAGCTAAACTTGGGTAATCATGGTAGTAATACCACTTTGGTTCATGACATTAAGAAGGACCAAAAAAGGGGAAAGAAAGCTGATAAGCCGACTAAGCCCGCTATGAAGGAGACTTTGGCTATAAGCATAGCGCCAGTCAAAATATCTAGCAGACTAAGGGAAGCTAAGGAGAAGAAGATCAATCCACCAAGACAAGATGAAAGAAAGAGATCGACACTAAAATAGTTGCAAGGTGTACCCGTTCCCTATCTGACCTCCCAAGCCTGCTTGATGATCTTTTTAAAAGAATCTTATCACCCTTACTAAACCAAAAAGTTCTGATGAGGTAGGGCAGACCTTAGATCCCAAGTATTGTAAGTATCATTTTGTGGTTAGCCACCTGGATGAAAAATTCATCACTTTGAAAGGCTGCATCATGCAATTGGTAAATGATGAGAAGATCGTTCTCAAGTCAAAGGATGTATCTGAAGGCATCCATGCTTCCGTGGTTTTTTGGTCCATTCTTAGCCCGATGTCATTACCATTTTCAAACTCTTCAACCTATTAAGTTACCCATACAAGCCGAAACCCTAGATTGGGTTTAAGGGAAGAAAAGAGACACAAAGATTTACATAGTTCAGCTGAAGCCTACATCCACGGAGGGGGAGCAACGAATTTCACTATGAAAATCAAAGGTATTACGGATACAACAAACTCAGTCGGAAAATTTATGACACAAGTATTCAATTAGTTCGGACTTGTTTAATATTAAATTGGGACCAAGACAAAAAAATTTCTTCTATCAAAGAGGCCTGCACTTCTTTTGTTGAAGTAAGGACAAATGGCATGACTCGAGATTTCCTAAGGATCGATTTAACGAAATTAGCAATTTTTATATTGGAAAAAAGAATGATCCATTAGGTTCATGATTCTTTTCTGATAATGAATCAAATCATACCAATATGAATCCCTTTTATTCCATTTATTCAAAGGTAAGACTTCAACAATCATTTAGACAAAATCAAGGAACAGCTCGTACATTGTTTAATAGAAATAAGAAATGCTAATCTTTTCTAATTTTGTCATCATCCAATTGTTTTCGAATGGGTTTATTCAACGGTGTAACATATCAGAAAGAATCAATTAAAGAAAATCCCCCAATTCCAATTATAAATTTGTTGGGCTCTTTAGGAACAACCCTTCCAATTGCGAATTTTTTTCATTTTTCCATTTGATAACTCATAATCAAATCTTGGTAACTAATTATTTTCAACTTGATAATTTCAAACGAACATTTCAGGTACTTAAATATTATTTAATGAATGAAAAGTGAAGAATTTATAATCCAGATCCATGCAATAACGTTATTTTGAATCCATTCAAATTGAATGGACATTTTCTTCAATACAATTTTTGTGAAGAGACATCTACAAAAATTAGTCTTGGACAATTTGTTTGTGAAATGGATAGATCACCTAGGCTCAGGTCCATAAGCAGTGACAATTGCCCTATGAAGACTCGCTTTCGCTACGGCTCCGATGGGTTCCCTTTACCAAGCCACTGCCAATGAGTCGCCAGCTCATTCTTTAATAGGCAAGCGATCAGGGTCCTGTGTGCTCCTCCCACTGCTTGAGAGCTTATGGTTTCATGTTCTATTTCACTCCTCAATGGGGTTCTTTTCACCCTTCCCTCACGGTACTACTTTGCTATCAGTCACCCAGGAGTATTTAGCCTTGCAAGGTGGTCCTTGCTGAATCACTCGGGATTCCACGTGCCCCATACTACTCGGTTCAGAGTGTAAGCTAGCGATGCTCTCGGCTACTGGGCCCTCGCCATCTAGGGTGCGGCGCACCACTGCTTCACCTAGTAGCATGACGCTTTTGTTGCCCTCCCACAACCCCTTTTTACGGTTTAGGCTACTCCCATTTCGCTCACCGCTACTACAGGAATCGTTTTTGCTTTCTTTTTGTCTGGCTACTAAGATGTTTCAGTTTGACAGGTTGTCTCTTATCTGCCCATGGATTCAGCAGCAGTTCGAAAGGTTGCCTATTCAGGAATCTCCGGATCTATGCTTATTTTCAACTCCCTGAAGCATTTCGCCGCTTACTACGCCCTTCCTCATCTCTGGGTGCCTAGGTATCCATCGTAAGCCTTTCCTCGTTTGAACCTCGGCCTTAACTTTAAGGCTATGCCATCCTAAGGTTCTACTAAAGACTTATTAACGCCCATGAATATTAAATCATAGATCGAACCACTAAATCAGAAAAATTTGGTGCTATCATATAGCTTTGTATCGGCCAAGTTCACAAGTTGAAGATAATCGGAATCGAACCACTGACATCCGCCACAGGGTAAACCACTGTCTCTTAGGACCCGACTAATTATACCATAGAGGCCAATGATAGACAATAACACCCCCCCCCCCCCCCCCCCCCCCCCGCCCTGCCCCACGAACATAGCTTACAACTTTAATTGTACTGTACTCTCCAAAGAGAAACTCTTCTCAATATCTCAAAAGGTGCTGAGTTGGAATCCAATTCTATCTGATGATTCTTGTGGTTCTAGAGGATCCAACTATAGGAGAACCAGGAACAAAGGCTTTCCCCCTTTTTTGCCCGACTCTTTGGTCTTAAGAATGTTGGTTTTAATTTTAAGAATGAGTGATTGCCCTTCTCCAACCCTTACTGCCAACCTGAGAGCTAATGCATTCCACTTATTAAACAAGGTTCTATGGGCGGATCGTGACCCCTGGATATCGGAGGCGTCCCTGGAGTGATCTCCTAGTTCCTACGGGTGGAGACGATGGGGACGGTCCGTGGATTTTCGTTCCTTTTCCCGCTTTTCGCTCAAAGGATTGAAGGGAGATAATGCATCAAGCTATTCACAAGGGCCAACTTGATCCTCTTCCCAGGGATCCCAGATTGGGGAACCCTTATAGAGCCGCCGACTCCAACTACTGTCCATGTACGACCCATACTAGATGTAACCAACTACGCATCCTCCCTCCTCTACGTTCTTGACAGCCCATCTTTATCTCAGTAGATTCTTTCAGTGGCATGTTTCGGTCCTCTTCCCCATTACTTAGAAAAAGTGAGCCATCGATTTAGGTACAAGATAGTATCATTTCTACCTGGACAATTAGACATCCAACCCGTAATCGCAATGACCCAATTGCAAGAGCGGAACTCTACTAACTTAGCTATATCCCCCAAGCAAAGTGGAACATGCATGAAGGAGTCAGATGCTTCTTCTATTCTTTTTCCTGGAGCAGCCCATAAAGTAAATCATCGCACCTACGGTCCAATCAATTTGGAGAGAATCAATAAATTCCTTTTCGAGAGTGATTCATCCTTCCCAAACGCAGCATACAACTCTTCTTTATACTGCACTCTCCAAGTGTGCTTGTTCCGCCCTTCTTTTTTCTTACCACAGCAAGTCTTTGTGAAATAACTCTGATCAGGAAAAAAAAAAAATATAAGACGTTAAGAGACCCTCCTGCCCTAACCCTAGACACTTTAAGATCCTTTTTGAAACATGCTCCCTTTTCGAGTCAAGAGATAGATAAATAGACACATCCCATTGTATTGATCGGGGAGCATTCGGAGTGACTGAGGTGGTCGAAGACCAAGAAGTGAGTTATTTATGCCAAGCATTTCTCTTACGGCTATATCCAATCTCCTGGTCCCTGCGGAAAGGAAAAAGAATTTCATGTTCTTCCTTTCGGGAAGGCAGGATTAGGAAAATCCTATCGGTTGCAGCTTTCTCCAAGCCTCTGGGAAAGCATGAAAAAACAAGCTCGAATGGTATGATCCTTCCGTCACTCCAGAATGAAAGGGGTGATCTCGTAGTTCTTGGTTTGTGAAAGATGCATTGTTAGGTGCTCCATTTTTTCCCATTGAGGCCGAACCTAAACATGTGCTCGAGAGATAGCTGTCCATACATTGATAAGGGATGCATGTGTTCTCAAGAAGAGAGGAGCCGCAGTGGCCCCCCCTTGACCACCCGAATCCCACGAGTGAATCTAAAGTTGGATCTACATTGGATCTCACCCGAATCGCGCCATCTATCCTCTTGAGGAGAAGTTTGGTGTCAAACCTCGGTTCAAGTAGGAGGAGTACACCATGCTAATGTGCCTTGAATGATCCACATCTCAAGGTCAGGCACTGATGGGTACATTAAACTATCCTTGTGGTTAAGAGCCCTCACAGCCCAAGCACAACGATGCAATTATCAAGGGCGCGCTCTACCGCTGAGCTAATAGCCCTTCGAGTAGGCCCCCAGTGGGAGGCCTACTATGCAAAAGCGAGAGAAACCCCATCCCTCTCTTTCATTTTTTTTGCCCCATGTCTCCCTGTGTGGCGTCATAGGGGGACATAGGGATGTAAAAAGGGGACCCTATCAACTTATTCTGACCTAGGATAATAAGCCCATGAGCTTGGCCTTACTTCACTGCTGAGAAATGAAAGAATACTTCCTCCAAGTTTGACTCAGACGTTGCTCACTTCTTTTTGGTTGTGAAGCTGTGTCAAACCAGAACACCCAACAAGCATTAGCTCCCCCCCCCCCCCCCCCCCCCCCTCTCTCTCGAAAAGGAGGTTTTCCAGTCACACCTTCCAGTACGGCTACCTTGTTATGACTTCACTCAAGTCAATAGCCCTACCTTCAGCATCCTCCTCCTTATGGTTAAGGTAAAGACTTCGGGCATGGCCAGCTCCCATTGTGTGATGGGTATTCACTGCCATATGGCTGACTAGTGATTAGTAGCGATTTCGGCTTCATGCAGGCGAGTTGCATCCTGCAATCCGAATTGAGGAGGGGTTTTTGGGGTTAGCTCACCCTCACGGGATCGCGACCCTTTGTCCTGGGCATTGTAGCACATGTGTTGCTAAGGGCATAAGGGGCATGATGACTTGACGTCATCTTCACCTTCCTCTGGCTTATCACCGGCAGTATATTCGGGGTTCTAAACTCAACATTGGCAACTAAACATGGGGGTTATGCTCGTTGCGGGACTTAACCTAAAACCTTATGGCACGAGCTGAAGATAGCCATGCACCACCTACGTCAGCGTTCCCGAAGGCACCCCTCTCTTTAAAAGGATTCTCGGCATGTCAAGCCCTGGTAAGGTTCTTCACTTTGCATCGAATTAAACCACATGTTTCATCGATTGTGAGGGCCCCCATCAATTCCTTTGAGTTTCATTCTTGCAAACATACTCCTCAGGTGAGATACTTAACCCATTAGCTACAGCACTGCACGAGTTGATACGCACATTACCTAGTATCCATCATTTATGACTAGGACTACTAGGGTATCTAATCCCATTTGCTCCCCTAGCTTTCGTCTCTCAGTGTCAATGTTAGCCCACCAGAGTGCTTTCACCGCTGGTGCTCTTTCCGATCTCTACGCATTTCACCGCTCCATCGAAAATTCCCTCTGCCCCTACCATACTCCAGCCTGGTAGTTTCGACCCCCTGTCTGGGGCTGAGCTCTTGGATTTGACAGCATACTTAAAAAGCCACCTACAGACGCTTTACACCCAATCATTCCGGATAATGTTTACATCCTCTGTCTTACCGCGGCTATTGGCATAGAGTTAGCCGATGCTTATTCCCCAAATATCTTCATTGAAATACTAAATCGTCCCATATCGAATCTAGAACTTTGGTTCTTCCCTGAATTTGTTTTACTTTGTAATACGTATAAAATGAAATCGTGGGTTATACCAATTAAATTCCTTTTTTTTTTATGTTAATGTAAGTGAAATTTTTACTGAAAATAAAAACATCAAAAAAAAAAAAAAGAGAATCCTTTTATATCAGTAGCATCAAATCAAAAAAAATATCTTGGATTAGAGAATAGAAATCAAGAACAAAAACTTTTTGTTCAAAGAGATCATGAATCAGATTCCCAAAACCAAGGAAATTCTGAATTTGTTCTCTCAAACCAATAAAAAGATCTTGAAGAAGATTATATGGGCTCAGATACAAACAAATGTAGAAAAAAAAAAAAAAAAAAAGAGCAGTACAGAAGCAGAACTCAATTTCTTCTTCAAAAGGTATTTTCTTTTTCCATTGAGATGGGATGATCCTTTGAATCAATAAATGATCAATAATACCAAGGTATATTGCCTCTTGCTTAGATTGAAAAATCCAAGAGAAATTACTATATCCTCCATTGAAAGGAGAGAAATAAGTCTAGATATAATGCTGATTTAGAAAGATTTAACACTTACAGAATTGATCAAAAGGGCGATATTGGTTATTGAACCAGTTCATCTGTCAGTAAAAGTTGATGGACTATATATTTTATATGAAATCTTAGGTATTTCATTGGTTCATAAGAGTAAACACCAAAATAATAAAAAAAGATACAGCGAAAATGTTGATAAGAAAAATTTTGATAAATTGATTGCAAGACACCAAAAGATGACAAAAACTCGAACTCGAGACAAAAATAAAGATCATTATGATTTGCTTGCTCATAAAACTATTTTATTACCTAAACGTTAGAGAATTGAGAATTCTAATGTGTTTTAACTCAAGGAATCAAAATAAGGTGGATAAAAATTCTGCATTTTGCAATGGAAGCAGGTTAAAAAAACCGTAATCAATTCTTCAATGAAAACAAAAATCTTGATAGATAAAAAGATAAGTTAATAAAATTAGAATTCTTTCTTTGAGCAAATTAACGATTGGAAGATTTAGCGTGTATGAATAGTTATTAGTTTGATACTAATAATGGTAGTCGTTTTAGTATGTTGAGAATGCATATGTATCCACAATTGAAAATTTATTGATTATACTTTTGCCGTATTATCCCTGCCAAATATATAGATCGGTAAATAGACGCATACATGTCTTTTCTTACCTCCTATTACAATACATGATACTAATTCAATAATGTATCAATTGGAACCAGAGCTAACAACAACAACAACAGTCCCAGTGCCTCGCGGCTCCCGCAGAAAGCAGGGTCTGGGGGGGTGATGTACGCAGCCTTACCCCTTCCGAGCGGAAAGGAGGCTGTTTCCGAGGACCCCCAGCCTGAAGTAATTGAGTGCCTGCAAATAAACCACCAATTAATTACCAATGAATTTTGAGGGAAAAAAGAAGAAGAAGAAGAAGAAGAAGAAGAAGAGGAAGAAGCATGATCAGAGAACAAACTAGCCTATAAGTGCTTTACTTGAGGTTATGCCTGCCCAAGAATCTTAGACTACATGTCACTCTCCGCATTAATCTACTCTGCCACCTCCGCTACCCTTATGCTAGCCCTCCATCGTGCCCTATCTGAGGCCATCTCCTCTCTTAGGTTTAGATGGGTTAGTTCATGACGAATCGTCTCCCGCCAACTCTTTTTTGATCTTCCCCTCCCTCTTCGGCCTAGCGTCGTGTGAAGTTGTTCACACCTCCTGACTGGGGCTGTAGTCGGTCTCCTGTTAACATGTCCAAACCATCTTAGGCGGTGCTTCCTCAATTTATCCTCGATCGAGGCTACACCCAACTTACCTTGTATTACATCGTTCCTAATCCTATCCTTCCTTGCGTGACCACACATCCAGCGCAGCATCCTCATCTCTGCCACCTTCATCCTTTATGTTTGATTTTGTTTCATTGGTCGACACTCTGCCCCATATAGCATAGCCGGTCTTACTACCGTCCTATAATATTTTCCCTTTAGCTTTAGCGGGAACTTTCTATCACACAGCATCCCGGATTCCATCGTCCACTTCTACCAGCCTACTTTAATCCTGTTGTTGACATCCTCATCCACATCACCATTCTGATGTATCAATGATCCCAGGTATTTGAAACTCTCCTTACTCGGTACGGTTTCTGATTCGATCTTGGCCTCCTCTGTACTAGTCGTGGTGGAATGATCGAATTTGAATTCCAAGTACTCGATCTTAAATCTGCTGATCCTTAAACCTCTCAACTCTAAAGCACCTCTCCACAATTCCAACTTCTCGTTTATGTCCGCTCGGGAATCAACAAAATTTTATTATTTATTTTTATATACTATATACATCAGAAATTTTTTTTTCCTGAGTGCGAAAATATATCATCCTTTTGTATCCTTCTCCGAACCCAAATACAATTAAAAATTGGATTGATTATTGGTTCATTTTCTTTATTAAGTTTCTTTGATAAAATAAACCACTAAGAAAATTTGTATTATTGTGTATACCTGATTAAAATAGCTAGCATTATTATTACTTATCAAGAAAATGCATATTTGTAAAAAAGGAAGGAGGTGAATTTTTTTATGGCAAAAAGTTCTTTCATATCTCGTATTTCGCAAGAAGAAACAGAAGAAAACAAGGGATCTGTTGAATTTCAAGTATTCCGTTTCACCAATAAGATGTGGAGACTTACTTCACATTTGGAATTGCACAAAAAAGACTATTCATCTTAGCAGGGTCTGCAAATATTTCTTGGAAAACGTCAATGATTGCTATTTTTTTGTCATATAAAAATAGAGTACACTATAAAGAATTAATTAGTCAATTGAGCATTCGAGAGCTAAAAACACATTAATTTAAAGAGTTATTTTGAATTATTTGATTTACCATGAATTTTTATGAACTTCTTTTTTTTTCTTTTTCTTTTTTTTCAGCAATTCATGAAAGAACGAATCGGGAAAGAACCTATGATGGTATCATCTTTAAGAAAAGACCTCATGATAGTTAATATGGGTCCTCACCACCCATCCATGCATGGTGTTCTTCGACTCATCGTTACTTTAGATGGCAAAGATGTTATTGATTGTGAACCAATATTGAGTTATTTAAAAATGACAGTTCCAAAAAAATGTACTTCTATTTTTCAAAAGCATATTCGTAAAAATATTTGAAAAAGAAAGTTATATTGGGCAGCTTTAAAAGCTTGTTCATTAGCAAAATCTCTTTCTACTAGAAATTCGAAAAAAAAAAAAAAGAAGAAGTTTTTTGTACTAAAAATAGGTTATCAAACTTTAGAATAATCTAAATTGAAATAACTCCAAAAAAAAGTGGTATTAAAAATGCTAAATATTTTCCTTTAGCATTTTCAATATTTTTAATAGAAAATAAATGATAAGATTATTATTGAACATTCAAATTTCCAAATTTTGATTTGAACAGGTTTTATTCATCAATTAATAAATTTTTATTTTTTCAAAAAATATTACATTGAATTGACCCCTTCAATCTTGACAATTGAATACAAATAAGCTATTATAATTTTAAACAAGCCGCTATGGTGAAATCGGTAGACACGCTGCTCTTAGGAAGCACTGCTAAGGCATTTCGGTCAAGTTCGAGTGGCGGCATGGCATCTTATAAATATTTAAAAAATACCATAGTCCTATAATAAATTAAGAATTTAGATATAAATTTAATTCCCTATTTCCATTTTTTAATTTGTCATTAAGGTACTTTTTTTAATTAATTTTTTTGTATGTTTATAATATTTTCAACTTTAGAGCATATTTTAATTCATATTTCTTTTTCGATCGTTTCAATTGTAATTACACACCATTTGATAACTTTATTAGTCAATGAAATAGTAGGACTATATGATTCGTTAAAAAAAGGCATGATAGTTACTTTTTTTCTGTATAACAGGATTTTTAGTTATTCGTTGGATTTATTCGAATCATTTCCCATTAAGTAGTTCATATGAATCATTAATCTTCTTCTTGTGGAGTTTCTACATTATTTATATGATTCCGCATTTTATAAAATAGAAAAATCATTTAAGGGCAATAATCGCTCCAAGTGCTATTTTTACCCTAGGCTTTGCTACTTCAGGCCTTCTAACTGAAATGTGTCAATTCGAAATATTAGTACCTGCTCTTCAATCCCAATGGTTAATGATGCATGTAAGTATGATGCTATTGGGTTATGCAACTCTTCTATGCAGATCATTATTATCCATAACACTTCTAATCATGACATTTCAAAAAGATATAAGGATTTTTTGTAAAAGAAAACATTTATTAAATGAGTTTATTTTTCGTGGGATCCAATACATGAATAACAAAAACAATCTTTTACAAAACAATTCACTTTTTTCTGCTAGTAATAATTATAGATCTCAGTTAATTGAACAATTGGATCATTGGAGTTACCGTTTGATTAGTCTAGGATTTGCCTTTTTAACCATAGGTATCCTTTCGGAAATAGTATGGGCCAATGCAAAAAGAAACTTGGGCATTTATTACTTGGACCACATTCGTAATTTATTTACATATTAGAACAAATAAAAATTTTCAAGGTCGAAATTCTCCAATTGTGGCTTCTATAGACTTTCTTCTAATTTGGATATGTTATTTTGGAGTCAATCTATTAGGAATAGACTACACAGTTATGGTTCATTTATATTAACAAATAATTGAATTGAAGAAAGGACCTTACGAACACAAATATAGAAAAATATAGGACAAGACGTATAAAGAAAACAAGAAAATTTCGTGTAAATAGGTGAAAACCATTTGAATCACCACATTATTTGATTTAAATGGTTCTCACAAACGTCAAACATATCGGATTAGAATAGAATTCCATCCAATTTACATTTAGCGTCATTTTTTTATTACATTTAATAAACAAAAACTTATCTATAAAAATAATTAGCTACAATAGTTTCCACCTTCTCAACTAATAGTGAGAAAACAAAATTCGAATAAATACCAATACCTATTACAGGTAGAAAGATAGAGGTTGAAACAAATAACTCTCACTATCCAGAATAAAACCAAAAATAAGAGTTTGGAATATTAAAAAACTTGTATCCATAAAACATTTGACATGACATGGATAATAAATAGGAGTTAATATCATTCCAATTGCCATTCCAAAAGTAATTAGTATTTTTGGCATTGGAATAGCTATTCCGCTCATTTCGTGGAAATAAACAAGACGTATTCTATCATAATAGGTTCCTGCTACGAAAAAAAAAAAGGCGCAACACCAATAAATCCTTGGGAGATGATTTGTAAAACGACTCCATTAAGTCCCGTATCAGTTACAACACTAATTTCTATAATTATGTAGCCCATGTGAGATATAGAGGAATAGGCTATTCTTTTTTTTTTTTTTTTTTTAAGTACATTGGCCAAGAGATGCCGAAGTTGCATAGATTATTTGTATTGTGCCTACTATCAGCAACCAAGGAGAAAATATGGAATGAGCATGAGGTACTAATTCCATATTGATCCGAACCAATCCATATGCTCTCATTTTTGGTAAGATTCCGGCTAGAAGCATACAAGTACTATAATGTTCTTCTCCATGGATATCTGTTAAACATGTATGTATGTCGGGGTATAATCGGTGATTTGACAGAAAAAGCAATAATAATTCCAATATAGAATATTATTTCTATTACCACAGGATACGGTTGATTAACTAATGTTTCAAAATTTAATGTTGGTTCATTGGAACCATATAAACCCACCCATAAAACTTGCATTAATCACTCTCACTTTCGCTTTGTCTTGTTCACTTGCTCTGCCTATCCAATAACATCAAGGCCCTATTAGTAGGCCTTAAGAACAGAACAGCCAAAGGAGCCTAAAGGTCACCACATTATTGCCAGCCATATGAAGGGACTGCAAGAGATGCCAACATTTATGGCACTGTTGGAGAAGCCTAGAAGTCTCTAATCTCAACAAATCTCCCCCCTTGGATACTGATGCAACTCGTAAACAACCCTTGCTCACAATAGCCCCCATGCTCCCCCTCAAACACTATCATTAGGTGTTAAGTCCAATTGAAGCTGCACAAAGCTTCAGTGATCAAGGGTCATGCCCTTCGTCAGCATATCTGCCGGATTCGTACTCCCAATGTGTCTCCAAACATAACTCCCCTTCTTCAAGCAAACACTAAATGAAATGATATCGAATCTGGAAGTGTTTGGTTCTGGCATGAAAAGTAGCATTCTTAGCAAGAAAGATCGCACTCTGACTGTCACTGTACAAAGTGCCTTCTCCATTCTCCTTCCTAACTCTGTCAGGAAACTCTGCAACTATACCATCTCTTTTGCTGCTTCAGACACATCAATATACTCTGCTTCTATTGTTAACAAAGTAACAACATTCTACAAACTAGAACACCAAGAAAAAGTAGTACCACACAAAGTATACACATAATCGGTAGTACTCTTTCGACTATCAATGTCACCAGCAAAATCAGTATCCACGAAACCTTGCAAACTTTAACCAGCAGAAGTAGAATGAAGACAAGCATCTATAGTACCCTGAAGACACCACATGATCCATTTCACTACCTCCCAGTGCTGTCTTCCAGAATTATTCATGTAATGGCTCACCACTCCCACTGCATAGGTAATATCCGATCGAGTACAGACCATAGCATATATGAGCGACCTAATAGCTGAGGCATACAGTACCCTATTCAACTTCTCCCATTCTTCCTCCAACTTTTTTCAAAGGGATGCTCACTTGTTTGGCTTGGTCCATGTTGAACCGCTTTAGAACTTGTTTCAATGCCCAACTTGTGATAACTTTAAGGTATCAGCAGCTCTGTCTTTGATAATGTGCATGCCAATGATTTGCTTTGCAGGTCCCAAATCCTTCATGGAAAAGTGACTCGACAACTCTTTTTTCAAATTCTCAACCTCTTCAATATCGGACCCAACAATTAGCATGTCATCAATGTATAACAACAGAATGAGTATAAGAAGTCAAGTGCTTGATATAGCAGCAATTATCTGCTTGACGTCTGGTATAACCAACACAACTCATGAAACTATCAAACTTTTTATACCATTGTCTCGGAGCTTACTTCGGACCATACAAACTTTTTTCAGCTTACAAACCATTTGCTCTTTCCCGGACTTTACGAATTCCTCTTGTTAACGCATGTAGATATCTTCTTCCAAAACATCACAAGAACGCGATTTTCACATCCAACTGCTCAAGACGTAAATTCTTCGCTGCCTCCAGCCCTAGCACAAGTCTAATAGTTGTAAGCTTCACCACTGGAGAAAAGATCTCAGAGTAATGAATTCCCCTCTGCTACTAAAATCCCTTCATGATGAGCCTCGACTTGAATCTCTTCCTGCCGTCAGTTTCATTTTTCACCCGATACCCCCACTTGTTGTGCAAAGCCTTCTTCCCTACCGGTAACTTTGTCCACTCCCAAGTCTAATTGTCATACAAGGACTTCATTTCATCTTCCATAGCAAGCTCCCACTTGCTAGCATGTTCATCTTCAGGGCTTTCTTTGAAACTTTGTGGTTCACCTCCATCGGTCAATATAATATAATTCAAAGATGGAGAATATCGATCTGGAGGTTTGATAGTTCTTGCAGACCTACGCAATGATGGAGCAAGTGTACTTCACTCTGTGTCACTTGGAACTTCTTGTTGAATGACCGGCATTGGTGAACTCATTAGTTCATTGGACTGAGAAGTGACATCGGGAAGTGGTTCTAAACGAACAAAATTCGAAAATAGATTTCTCATAATCTTCCTCTAAGTTGGCTCAGTCTTGGTAGAAAACTTTCTTATTGAGGAAGACAACCCGGCTTCTAATAATCTTTCCATTCTATTCAACCCAAAAATGGTACCCAGACAACTGATCACCATAGCCGATGAAGAAACATTTCTTTGACTTGGCTTCAAGCCTGTTCCTGGCATCTGAATCAAGCAAAGCATAAGACGTGTACCCAAAGACCCACGGATGAGACAATTTCACCTCTTTGCCACTCCAGACTTCTTCTAGCAATCTGAAGCCTAAGGGAATGGATGGAACACGATTGATAAGATAAACAGCAGCATCTACCCCAGAACATCAAGGGCAAATCAGCATGCAACCTCATGCCCCGAGCCTGTTCATTTATGGCTCTGTTCATGCGTTTAGCAACACCATTAAGTTGATGTGTCTTCAGGGGAGTCTTCTCCATCCTTATTCTATTTGCAGCACAATACTTGATGAAGCCACCATCAATGTATTCACCACCATTATCGAAACGTAAATATTTCAGCTTGGAATCTGATTCCATCTCCGCCATGGCCTTCCACTTCTTGAATGCTTTCAACACCTTGACTTGTGCTTTAAGAAGTACACCTAGACCTTACTGCTGAAATCATCAATAAAGGTCACATAATATCGGAACCCCCAAGGAAAGGCTGGAGTAGGCCCCCAGACATCAATATGCACTAACTCTAGCCAATATGATCTCAGTGCCCAACCTTGCTTTAAAAAACTGACTTTCTTCTGCTTGCCAAAGATACAACTTTCACATGTCCTAATATTCACAGATGTCAAATCTGGCAATTTTCCTTTTGTGGGAAGAATCTGCCCTTTTGACTTATATATGTACCATCCTGCAATGCCATAGTTTAGAACTATTCTCGAATTCTACAACAAAAATATTGTTAGTCGGTTTCGAGTTCAAATACAATGTGCCCGATTTCACAGCACGGGTTAGCACTAGCGTCCCCTTCGAAACCTTCCACTTTCTATTCGAGAAAGTAACAAAATGACCACTATCATCTAGTTATCCCACAGAAATCAAGTTCTTTTTGAGTTTGGGCACATGTCTAACATTGGTTAAAGTCCCAGTCGACCCATTCAGTAACATTATAGAAACGGCACCGTTACCCACAATGTCTAGCGGTTGTCCATCAGCTAAGTACACTTTATTGAAATTCTCGGCCACATAGTTTTTAATCACATCCTTACATGAGATAGTGTGAAAAGACGCACCGGAGTCTTAGACCCAATCATCAATTGGCGAATGTACAGCAAGAAGCAAAGCATCCTGCACTTCCTAGGTTTCAATATTACTGAGTCTGAATCAAACTTTTTAACGGCTTCACAATCTCGTTTAAAATGACCTGATTTCCCAAAATTCCAGCAACTATTCTTACGACTCGTTCAACTTTTGCTTCTCCCACTAGGTATAGACTTAGACCTATCTCTCTGTGAATTTTTCCCCAAATTTCGACCACGGATTTCAACATTTAAAGCCGAACTAGAAGCATTTGACTTGCCTAAACCATGACGACGCACTTCTTCAGACAGGATTAAATCACGTATGTTGTCATATTTTAACTTTTCTTTGCCAGTGGAATTGCTAACAGCCATTCTCTTGGCCTCCCAGCTGTTAAGTAATGATGCTAGTAGCACTAATGCCCAAATTTCAACATCAAATTTAATATCTGCGAACGACAACTGATTTGCAATGGTATTAAATGCATTCAAGTGTTGCATTCCGCGAGTACCTTCTGACATCTTCAAGTTAAACAACTTCTTTATCCAATGTACCTTATTGTTCACTGATGGCTTTTCATACATCCCCGAGAGAGCTGACATCAAAGCCGCAGTTCTTAATGACGTTGTGAGCCACGGACCTGGACAAGGTAAGACGGATGACACCGAGTACCTATCAATCCAATAATTCTCATTCCTCATCCTTCATATCTTCCAGCTTCTCACCCAACAAAGGCAAATGCAATTTTTTTTCCATACAAATAATCTTCAATTTGCATGCACTAGTACCCAAAATCAGTACCGTCAAATTTTTCGACACCTGAAATTTTAATATCCTCGGACGCCATCAAAAAATTTTACTGTTAGGCTGAAAAAAACAATTTTCAAAAAATGGGTGGGTTTGATCTTGTTTTTAAAAAAAAAATGTCACACGATATCACTGAAAAACATCGTGTTTTGGGCTTTACTTGTCGGTGAGCTTTTTAAAAAGGCTGTGAGAATTTAATAGCAATTTAGGGTTTTCCCCTATCACAACCCCATGCCTCCTCCACTTTCTCTTGTTCTTCTCTCTCTTCGACAATTCACCAATGTGTTCTTTCTTCACCACAACTTCACCCCCTTCATCGATTCTCTCTTGATATACCGCACACCGCCGAGACTACCACCATCTCTAGTCACCAGGCATCACTGTCACGGCCAACCACCACCATGTTCTGATTCAGTCACCATCGAGCACTGTCGTGCTGAGGTCCACGATGGACTTTCAGACACCAACACGGTTGATACCCAGATCATCGTCGTCAATTTATGCCACTGAGGCCCAAAACCGCCAGATTTGGGCGGATATCCACCAAAGCAGCCAGATCTGGACACCTCTGCCATCGCTACGACCACCGGAGCACCACCGAGGTTTGGACGATCCTCTTTCGTCCTCCTTTCACCTCTAACAGACCCAATTTGGATCTAGAACTGCTTTGATACCAGTTGCTAAGTTACCCACACATTGTGAAACCCTAGATTGGGTTCCGAAATAAGAAAAACAGGGTAAGGGAAGAAAAGAGACGTAAAGATTTACATGGTTCAGCCAAAGCCTATATCCACGGAGGGGAAGCATCAAATTTCACTATAAAAATTAGAGGTATTACAAGAGTGTTTATCTCTCACTCTCACTCTCACTCTTACTTTGTCTTATTCACCTGCTCTGCCTATTCAACAACATCAAGGCCCTATTTATGCTTCAAGAACAGAAAAGCCAAAGGAGCCTAAAGGTCACTACATTACTGCCAGCCATATGAAGGGACTGTAGTAATTTACACATACAAAAAGTCACCAAGAGATGCTAGCCCTTATGGAGCTGTTCAAAAAGCTCAGAAGTCTCCACTCTCAACACTACCTACCTTAAGCTTCAGCTAAAGTAAAGTTTCACGCCATTGAGTTTTGAAGTCTAAAGCCTATGGTGATCCAAGTTCAGGAGGAGCTTTTGTATTTAGAAGAGTTTAATGAAGCCAAAGGACATATTGAAGATAACGAAGAAGGTTAGACTAGGAGGTACTCTCACCTTCCTCAGCTTCATTTAAAGGTGAAGTAAGTCGAGAGGAAGCCCAGCCACAATGAAAAAAAGAAAGAACAAAAGTCAAAGGCTAAGAAGTAAGAGGTAATGCCAATTGACCTCTTAAAGTGGAAGCCATGCAGCCTAGTTACTCTTGAAGAGTTATTTCCCAAAGATTAATTCAAGGGGGTCACAGTCGAATGTGATAACTTATTCAAAAACTTTGGAGGAAGACAAAGCATCACTTCAAGATGCAGCAATAGGCTGCCCATATTCAGAAACAGAGGCGAAGATCCGCGCTACTCTTTAAGCATTGCTAGTAGGTTAGAATTGGTACCAAATCCTTTAACTGCCAAACAAACTTTGTACAAATTTAGTCTGAGCTCCTCTCAAGAATCAAACACCTTATGCTTCTAAAATAAGGGAGGACGAGCCTCTGTTAGAGACAACAGTGAGGCACGCGCATATGCTGCAGCTTTAGCCTTCCCAAGTCAAAACTTGCTGCTCGGTTCAAAATCTCATAAACACCCTTTATTAATTACCGAATATGTAGGTGAGCAGAAAGTCAATCGTACCTTGATTGATGGCAGGTCAGGCATAAACGTCATGCCAAAATGTATAAGGAGACAACTCAAGATCTCTGTTAAAAGCTTTCAAATAATAGATTGGTGATTCAAGGTTTCAACCTCAATAGTCAAAGAGCAATCAGCATGATCCATTGAGACCTTACCATCTAAGACATAACAGCGACTACCCTCTTCAACATCATTATCATTAGCTCCAATATGACATATAATATGTTGCTCAAACACCCTTGGATCCATGGGAACGATGTTGTGGCTTCCACCGTTCATTTGTGCCTAAAATATTTTAGAAATGGGAGTGAAAGGAGTGGATGCTGATTGCAAGCCCTTTTCTAAGGTCGAGGAACACTTGGCCTATGCCAGAAACTATGGAGAGCCAAATACACCAATTGAAGAAGCTCCAAAAGAGATCGTGACTATTGGAAGGAAAGTATTGATAGGAAATTAGAACCCAATTCATCATTGCTTCATGGAAATCTTTCACTTCAGACGCTTATCAAATGTACTAAAGTGGAGAGACCGACATGGCCACGTCAAATACACTTGTGATAACCCACAACCCCTGTGCTTCGCTACATTCTAAATTCACAATGAAAGAATGGTGAATCCCCTTTTATAGAGTTCCCCGATGACAAAAATGTGCCATCCTTGAAGAATGGGAAAGGTTGTGGTGTTAGCGTACTTGAAAGACAAAGTTGTGATCCCACTCACTTGCACAAGTCATTAGTGGGTGACTAATCCTCCACTTCCCTAGTTCTCCCCATCCTCGTGCGGGCTCGATGCGGAAAAGGTGCTTTTACCCAACACTTAGAATAAGGAGGGTTTTGATTCGAACACCTACAAGCTCATGGCTAACTATGGATATGGCGTTTCTAACCCACCATCTCTAGATGAGTTAATTGAACTTAAGTCCCATGCAACCTCTGCAACCCAGAGAAAGCACTAAGAAAAAGGTGGATGTGTGAAACCTTTAAGAGTTGGTTTGGTTTTTACTACATCCAAATCCGTAAAAATTTTCATTAAGCAAAAAGGAAAGAAGATTTATAGTCTAAACATAACTGCTATCGAGATAACGGATGATGAAGCAAAGGATAGGATTAACAGTGCAAGAGTAAATACCTTTAACCGCATACGTACGTCCTCTCCACCACCTTATAGTTATGTCTTCAATAGGTTGGAGGAGTTAGCGACCCGAGTACATGACATCAAGCTAAACTTGGGTAATCATAGTGGTAATGCTTCTTTGCTTCATGACATTAAGAAGGATTGGAAAATGGGAAGAACCCGGCTAAACCCACTATGAAGGAGCCTTTAGCTATAAGCATAGCACCAGTCAAAACAACTAGCAGACCAAGAGGAGCAAAAGAGAAGAAGGTCGCTCCGCCAAGACCAATGAAAGAAAGAGACCAACACTAAAATAGTTGAAAGGTGTACCCAATCCCTATCTGATCTCCCAAGTATGCTTGATGATCTTTTTAAAAGAATCTCATCATCCTTACTGAACCAAAACATCCTAATGAGGTAGCGCAAACCTTTGATCCCAAGAATTGTATGTATCATTGTGCGGTCAACCACCCGGTTGAAAAATGCATCTTTAAAACAATGCATTATGCGATCAGAAAATGACGGGAATTTCATTCTCGAGTTAGAGGACGAAGCTAAAGCCAGCCATGCTTTCGTAGTTTTTTGGTTCATTCTTAGTCCAACATCATTACTGTTTTCTAACCCTTCAACCTACCTCAAGGTCCAGCTAAGGTAAAGTTTTCATGCCATTCAGTTTATAAGTCTAAAGCCTTTGGTGATCCAAGTTCAACAAGAGCTTTTGTATTTAGAAGAGTTAAATGAGGCCAAAGGACATATTGAAGATAATTGAGAAGGTAGGACCAAGAGGTACACTTGTCTTCCTCAACTTCGCTTGAAAGGGAAGCAAGTTAAGAGGAAGCCCCACCACACGAACAAAAAAAGGAAAGAACAAAAAGCCAAAGGCTAAGAAGTAAGAGGTAATGCCAACTGACCTCTTAAAGCAGAAGCCATGCAGCATAGTTGTTGTAGAAGAGTTTTTTCCCAAAGATTATTTTAGGGCGGTCATAGTCAAACATGATAACTTATTCCAAACTCCCCGAGTCAGATGAAGCGCCAATAGGTAGGGCCCCTAGGCAGCCCATATGCAGAAAGAGAGGCGAATGTCCTTGCCACTCTTCAACCACTGCAAGCAAGTCTAGGTTGGTACCCAATCCTTCAACGGCCAAAGGAACTTCCCACAAATTTAGTCCAGGCTCTCGAGAATCCATGTATTACCCACCCTAATTAAATTAGAATCGGTAGTACAATATGTGAAACTTAGAGTATTTAAATTAGGTTAAAACTCGCTATTGTTTTGATTAGGTTACAAAGGAAAAATAAAAAAGATAAAGATAAGATAATATATATATATATATATATAATTAAAAACACATAAAGAACAAAATTTTTCCCCACCCCACACGTTGTCTCTCTCTCCCGTACAACTCTCTCCCTCACGCGTCTCTCTTTCTCACACATCTCTCTCTCGCCGCGTCTCTCTCTCTCACCGCGTTTCTCTCTCTTTGCCGGGCCGGCCTCCCCTACCACCATGGCACCGCCTACCGATATCGACCACCACGGTACCGTGCACAACCACCACAGTACTGCTCGACCTCGATACCGCCTCCCACCACCACCGTACCATCCGACATCCAGGGGTCTATAAATACCCCTAACCCTCAACCCATCAAACCTCACAACCACCCCACAACTCTCTCTCTCCTCTCAATTTTCTCTCTCTACCACTAGCGACTCTCTCTCCTCGCCTTGTCAGTGCCGCCACCTCGCCGGTACAACTCCGGCCGCCTTGCCAGTGCCGCCACCACGGCGGTACAGCTCCGACCACCTTGCCGGTGGCTCAAGAGCTAAATTTTTAGATTAAAAGCTAGTAAATGTAAGTATATTACTCCCCCTCCTTGTTTATAAAGTATGAAAAAAAAAATGCTTTACATGGTTTGAAAAGACTTATATTTCAATAATTTGTTAGTTTGTTATTCAGGCATATATACTTGATTTCTACTCTTGTGTTTTGAGATATAATGATTTATACATGGATTTGATATTTAGATGTGTAAATTTTAAAAGAACTAGTAGTTGTGATTATGTGAAAGAAATCGTTGTGAACTTGTGATTTAAATCAAAAGATTTTCATTAAAAAAGCTTACAGATAACTACGTTGACCCTTCGAGGTCTATCAACGATAGAATAAGAAAGATGAAATGTGAAAGTCGATTTGTGATCCTGTCGTTGGAATAATACGGGCACATAGATCTGCGTTTGATCCTAGCGGATCTGTCAACTTAGAACCGGTTCGATTATGTAAAATGTGAACGTCGATTTCTAACCCTGTCGTTGGAATAATACCGGCCGTAGTTTTAGTTTCATCTGTAAGTTTTACCAAAAGAGCTCGCATAAATAAGAGATATGTGCTACCATAATGTGAATTTTTTTTGATAAATTGATTTTCCTGGTTTTGATTGGAATTTTATCTGTTTTAAATAATGTGTCTGATTCGGGTAGGGAATGTAATGTACTTACTGAGCGTGTTGTTTGCCCACCTAATTCGTTTATTTTTTAGATTAGTAACCCATGGCAAGTTCCTGAAGGAAGGAACGATGAAGTGGCTTACTATCTCGAGAACTTGTTTATTTTGCGTCGTTAGATAATAAATGAATTTTGTAGTCGCATATCAGGGACTATTTAGGATGTTGTAATTTTAAGCTTCCGCTCTACTAGTATTAAAATGTTAGTTTGATGTATTTCAGACTACGTTTTATATAAGAACGATTTATGAATTTTTGGAGAAATTAGATTGGAAATATTCGGGCTTCGTATTATGACGAGGGGATCTGTTATAGTACGGCCGTGTAGTGCCCTTTAACTTAAGCCTATTTGGTATTAACATTTTGAGGCATTACAGAAAGGGGTATTAGAGCCCGGTTTATGAATTTTGGAAAAATTTAAAGATCTGAACACTAGGTTATGAATTTTGGAAAATTTTTGTGTTAAGATGAGAGCTCTAGGTTATTGAGAAATTTAAGAGTTAAAGTGAGAGCCTTAGTTTACGAACCTTGGGAAATTTAACTGATAAAATGAGAACTTGGTTTGTTAATTATTGAGAAACGAAGTTTTCGATGCTGAGGAAATATAGTTGACTATTTGAATTGGTAACTTCAATTATATTGTAGTTTAAAAGTTGTTTAACAACATGGTTTCTTATGTAATTTGAGTGAAGGTGAAAATGAATGACATGAGCAAAACATTGGCATCCCTGAAAAGAAAGAGAACCCTGAAGGGAAATAGTAGGGTTCCACCCCCGATTGAGGAACACCTTAGTGAAACGGAGAATGATACAGAAGAGGAGCACCCTAATGAGGAACGTGACCCACGGCAGAACATACCTATTGGTCAGAACAGCCAGAACTAAGGAGATTCCTCTAATCACTTTGATGTTACAACAATGCACCAGCTCATGGTTAATCTCTTGCAACATCAATAACAAGTTCAAGCTGTGCCTCCTCTCACTCGACGCAATGAAGAGACTCCCTTTGAAAGATTGTCAAAGTTGAGAAACCTAAAGTTTGAAGGAGCAGATGACCCTCTAGAAGCTGAAATTTGGATACGAGAGATAGAGACCCTATTTGAGGCAATGTCAATAGCCAACGATGATAAGGTTCATGCAGCCACCCCATTTCTTAAGGGGAATGCGGAGTTCTGGTGGACTACAGTCAAGGTAGTATATCAGAACGCTACTAACCCTTTGGGTTGGGAGAAAGAGATCTTCTACAACCAGTTCTTCCCTGAAGCACTGAGAATGGAGAGAGAAAATGAATTCTACGAGCTAAGACAAGGAGAACAGATGACAGTGTTGCAATATGCTAACAAGTTTTAGAATTGAGACGTTTTAGCCCAAGCACCATGGCATCAGAGACAAGTAAAGCAAACAGGTTTGAAAGGGGATTGCTTCCTAGCATTAGGAGGCGTCTGTCAAGTGTCATCTTCGAGAGATACAAGGAGGTCCTTGAACGTGCTTTAAAGGTTGAAGCAGATCTGAAGTTGGCGGGCTGGCTTTTCCGGGTGGTTTGGGGTGGCTGGCGCGGTGGTTTCCGGTGTAAAAAAATTCCGAATTTTTTTGTTCACTCTATTTTCGCCTTGTCATGTCATTCCCGTGCTTGATATGGTCGGTTATGGGGTTGGTTTTGCATGGTTTGATGATTATGGGGGTGGGGGGTTTGTTTCTCTCTCCTCTCTTCTTGCCATGGTTTTGCTTCATGCTTCATGGGCCTGTCTCCTTCATCCTTTTTGCCTTAAGTTTCATCTTGTGTGTTGGGTTAAGGGTTTGTTCTCCATGGTTGCATTTGTTGATGATGAATGCGTTTGGGTCCTCTTTCGGTGTGTGCACCTTGCCTCTCCAAGCATGAATATGTTTGTTGACGATGATGGTCGTTGTGCTCCGGGGGTTGCAGATATCATTACCTTCGTGGTCGTGGTGTCTTGTTTTCTCTCTCCTCGCGCTCTCTACATTCGGTTGTCTCCGGCGACATGGGGTTGTGGGGCCGTTCTCTCTCCTCCCTTTTCCTTGGCAGCGGCTAGGGTTGCTAGGGCAGGAGGGGGCTAGTTAGGGTGGCGGCTAGTGGCGGCTAGGTTTATGGGAGTGCTAGGGTTTGTGGTATTGGGCTTGTTGATGGGACCATGTGTTGTGGAGCGTCCGGGCCAGATGGGAGTGGGCCTTCGGGTTCAGGATTGGATGCAAGTGCTTACATTTCCTTGGGCTAGCCACTAAAGCCCAACTTTTGGCTTGGGTTGAAGGTAGTGATGGGCTAACACTGGGCCAAGCATGGCGGAATGCGAACCAATCGTCTGGCTGATGATAGGGATGGCCTTTGAGCCAGGCTAACCCATCTATTTCCACTTGGATTGCTCTTTGCTTGCTGGGCCTCAGAACGGCCCAAACGATCCATGACCCACCTTCCCTCTTGCTGAAAAGGGGTTTCAAAAATAAATAAATAAAAAATTGAAAAATTAAAAAAAAAAAAATTTAGGTCAGGGCCCAACGGCCCGGCTTGTTGCTTTGGCCCGTGTTGGGCCTGATCTCAGGCCCACACGGGTTCCCTGCTTAGGCCCGTGTTGGGCCACCTGTTTGGCCCACACAGGCCTTCACCCCCCCCCCCCCCGCCCCCGCCCGGGCGAATCCAATTTTTTGGCTGGGGGGCCCATTTTCCACGCTTGGGCTTCGCTATGATGGTCCGTGTGGGTTTGTTGGACATGTTGAGGGAAGTTTGGTCTACACTGGGTCAAGTATGTTGGACCGCGGGCCAATCGTCGAGCTGATGATGGAGATGGCTTTTGGAAGCAGGCTGACTCTGTCTATTTCCACTTGGACTGCTCTTCACCTGCTGGGCCACGGAATGGACCACAATTACCATCCATGTCCCTTTTTCTTTGCTTGTCTGCGAATTTGGCCACATGGCCGATTCGAGGGCTTGTTGCGAGTTGTCACGGGTTTGACAGTCCTTTGTTGAGTATGATGACGCATGAACGGTTTCAAAGAAGAAGTTTCAACATCTCATTTCTCTTCCAAGACTGGGCTCGAGTGCACTCTTTTTTTTTTTTCCCCAGGTTTAAGGATCTTCATTGTTGTTTTTTATGCTTTGTTTTTCCTTTGTTTAGAGGCTTGTACTTAGGAGTTTCCATTGATGTTCCTTTGTATTTCCTCTTTGTTGCTTTTGCGTGTTGTGCTTTCTTTTTTACTGCATTTGTAGGCTTCAGCCAACTTGGGGTATGCCCCTCGTACTCATGTATGAACGTACATCGGTGCGGCTTTTTTGATATATACATTCTGACTTATCAAAAAAAAAAAAAAAAAAAAAGATCTGAAGTTGGAAGGGAGGAAATATGCTGCCAAGAAAAGGCCATTAGACGGCAAAGTTCAGGGAGGAAAGCCTAACCAGTCTGGTGGTAATGACAACAAGTTTCGTACAAAGAATCCAGAGAGCTCTAACACTGGATTTAGATGATGCGAACACTATGGTGACGAACATTTTGGTGAATGCTACAGAAAGTTAGGGGTGTGCTTCGGGTGTAAGGAGAAAGGACACATAGCCCATAATTGTCCTCTCAAGAGTGGTATTAAGAATAGAACCAGTAATGATAGACAGGCACCTCAAGGTAACGCCAGAGTTTTTGCTATGATCCAGAATGATGAGACTGCTAGTGACCATGCGGTGACAGGTACCCTTTCTATCAATTCTACTAATGCGCATGTATTATTTGACACCGGGGCCTCCCACTGTTTTGTGGCTAAGTTTTCCTCTAAGTGGACTTGTGAGTCGAAACTAGTAGATGAACCCTTTTGTGTGACAATCCCGGTGGGGTATGATGCAATTGCTGATCTTGTGTGTGAGGACTGTGTGATTACGATAGGTGATATGAAGTTAGTGGTAGACCTAATACTCTTAGATATGGAGAAATTTGATGTGATTTTAGGGATCAATTGGCTGTCTTCTTACCACGCACATTTAGACTATTTTGGAAAGAGGGCAGTGTTTCAGATTCTTAACCAACCAGAGTTTGCTTATCATAGGAATGGGTTAAATCCTCCTATATGAAGTCAAGACTCTAAGACTTCTACTAGGATGATTTTGGCCCTAAATGCTAGAAGGTCCATGAGGAAGGGATGTCGAGGATTCCTTTGTCACGTATTTGACAGTAGAAGGGATGACGTGAAGTTGGATGGTATTCCCATTGTTAGGGAATTTCCTGAGGTCTTTCCAGAAGACTTGCACGGTTTACCTCCATGTAGGAAAATCGAGTTTGAAATTGATATAGTAGCTGGTAGTGGATCCATATCCAAAGCTTCTTATAGAATGGCTCCCTCCGAACTACGAGAATTGAAGGTACAACTCCAGGAATTGTTAGATAAAGGCTTCATCCGACCAAGTGTCTCGCCATGGGGCACTGCAGTATTGTTCGTGAAGAAGAATGATGGCAGTATGAGGTTGTGCATTGACTACAGAGAATTGAATAAAGTGACTATTAAGAATAAGTACCCTTTACCTCGAATTGATGACTTGTTTAATTAACTTCAAGGTGCTAAGGCCTTTTCTAAGATTGACCTACGATCTGGTTATCATCAACTGAACATCAAAGAGAAGGATGTGGCCAAGACTACTTTTCGAACCAGGTATGGCCATTATGAATTTTTTGTTATGCCGTTTGGGCTGACAAATGCACCTGCTGCTTTTAGGGATTTGAGGAACAGGGTGTTTCAACAATATCTAGATCAATTTGTTGTCGTATTCATAGATGACATATTGATCTACTCTAAGAGTAGGGAAGAGCACGAGGAACATCTGAAGATGGTATTGCAAACCCTGCATGTGCACCGATTGCATGCCAAGTTGAGTAAGTGTGAATTTTGGCTTGATAGAGTGGCATTCTATCCAAAGATGGGATCTCAGTGGACCCAAGAAAGGTTGAAGCGGTATTGGGATGGAATCCACCTACAAATGCAACAAAGATTCAAAGCTCCTTGGGACTGGCAGGTTACTATAAAAGATTCATTAAGGGGTTTCGAGGATTGCACTTTCCCTCACCCGTTTGACTCAAAAAGGAGTAAAGTTCGAATGGACCGATGAATGTGAAGGAAGCTTTCAAGAGTTGAAGAAGAGGTTAGTATCCGCCCCTGTACTTGCCATACCTACGGATGAGGGCAACTTTGTCATTTACAGTGACGCTTCAAAGAAAGGGCTAAGTTGTGTGTTAATGCAAGATGAGAAGGTGATAGCCTACGCGTCCCAACAATTAAAGCTTCGTGAAAAGAATTATGTAATGCACGACTTGGAGTTGGCAGAGGCGATATTCGCTTTGAAGATCTAGAGACATTACTTTATGGAGGATCTTGCTAGATTTATACAGACCATAAAAGCTTGATATATTTGTTTACTTAGAAAGAGTTGAACTTGAGGCAGAGGAGATGGTTGGAATTGATCAAGGACTATGATGTGACCATTAACTACCATCCTAGAAAAGGAAATGCAGTTGCAGATGCATTGAACAGGAACTAAGGGGGCAATTTAGCTGCCCTGATCACTTCTCAACCTAAGCTACTCAGAGACTTGGAAGAAATGCAAATTAAAGTGTGCATCCATGATAAAAAGGGTGTTGTTTTTGCCAATTTGATTGCACAACCGCCATTGTTAAAGAAGATCAAGACCGCGCAGCAACACGACCCCTTTTTGATAAAGATGAACAGTAAGGTGTCCAATGGAGAATCTTCAGACTTTCTACTGCATGATGATGGAGCATTGTACTTTACAGATAGATTATGTGTACCTAGTGATCCGGCAATTAAGAAGGATATCATGGAAGAAGCACACAGTTCTTACTATTCGGTACATCCTGGAGGCACGAAGATGTATCGAGACCTGAAAAGCTACTTCTGGTGGAGAGTAGGGATGGCAATGGGGTGAGTAAAATCCGGTACCCGTGGGTATCCGCCCGGCTTGGGGCGGGTATGGGTATAGATGATGCAAGTAACGGGTACGGGTAGGGTACATATTTTAATACCCACCACGGGCATGGGGCGGGTACGGGTATACGCTTGTACCCGCCCTGTACCCGCTCAGCCCCGCCCCGCCCCCACCCGCCTTGTACCCGCATGCATTCGTCCTGCTCTTCCCCGTACCCGCATATCCCTATTGTGTCATTTTATATAAAATAAATTTCTCAGGCAATTTATAATTATAAAGTCATGGTTATTATTAAAGGAAAAAAGAAAAGAATTTTATGTGTAATAAGTTGGACAATGGATAGGTAAGAAAGTGGGTACGGGGAGCGGGTGTGGGGTGGGTACAGGCGGGTTGGGGCGGGTAATGGGTACCCATTGGGTACCCGCAGGTAATGGGCAGCCGGGGCAGGTACAGGTACCCACTTCATACCCGTGGCGGGTAATGGGACGGGTACGGGTATAGAATTTGGGTGGCGGATACGGGTATGGAGGAGGCGCCCCCTGTACCCGCCCCGCCCCGCCCCATTGCCATCCCTAGTGGAGAGACATGAAGCAAGATATTACTGAGTTTGGGGCTAAGTGCTTGATCTTTCAACAAGTAAAGACCGAGCACCAAAAGCCTGGTGGATTATTGCATTCATTAGAAGTGCCTGAGTGGAAGTGAGGTTGAATTCCTATGGATTTTGTTGTTGGTCTAACAAGGACAGTTAAAAGGAATGATGCGATTTGGGTCATTATGGATAGACTTACGAAAAGCGCACAGTTCCTTCCTATTAGATTTAATGCTCCACCAGATAAGTTGGCAAAGCTATACATTGATGTTGTGATGCGGTTGCATGGTATGCCAATTGAAATTGTTTCTGACAGAGACCCGATGTTTGTGTCAAGGTTTTGGGAGAGTCTGCAAAAGGCTTTGGGAACTAACCTGAGTTTGAGTACCACTTACCACCCTCAAACAAATGGACAGACTGAGAGGACTATTCAGACAGTGGAGGACATGCTGCGTGCATTTGTTATAGACTTTGGGGGTAGTTGGGATGGCTACATGAGTTTGGTAGAGTTTGCCTATAACAACAGCTACCATTCTAGCATTGGAATGGCACCATATGAAGCCTTGTATGGGCGAAGATGCAGAACTCCGTTGTTCTAGAATGAGGTTGGAGAAAGGAAACTGTTAGGTCCTGAGATTGTACAAGATGTTGAAAAAAGGTCAAGCCAATCAAAGAGAGAATGAAGATGAGTCAAGATAGGCAGAAAAGTTAGGCAGATAAGCATAGAAGACTATTGGAGTTTTCAGTAGTTGAACATGTTTACCTAAAGGTATCTCCAACTAAAGGGGTGATGAGGTTTGGAAGAAGGGGTAAGTTAAGTCCGCGTTTTGTAGGACCATTTGAGATTTTGGCAAAAGTTGGGGACGTGGCTTATAAAGTAGCCTTACCACCGGAATTGTCCAGAATACATAACGTATTCCATGTTTCTCAATTGAGGAAGTATATTTCGGACCCTTATCACGTGATACGACACTAACCATTGCAAGTACAAGAAGACCTGACTTATGAAGAACATCCAGTTCGCATAATCGATCAGAAAGAGCAAAAGTTAAGACATAGGACGATCTCATATGTCAAGATTCAATGGAGCAATCATACTCCTACAGAAGCAACATAGGAGACAAAAGAAGACATGAGAAGCAATTACCCGAAATTATTCGAAAACGAAGGTAAGCTTCGAGGACGAAACTTTTGTTTAAGGGGGTGACGATGTAATACCCAACCTGATTAAATTTGATTCGGTAGTACAATATGTGAAACTTAGGGTATTTGAATTAGGTTAAAACTCGCTATTGTTTCGTTTTGGTTACAAAGGAAAAATGAAAAAGATAAAGATAAGAAAAAAATATAATATATATATTAATTAAAAACACATAAAGTACAAAATTTTTCCCACCCCACACGTTGTCTCTCTCTCCCTCACGCGTCTCTCTTTCTCACGCATCTCTCTCTCACCGCGTCTCTCTCTCTCTCACCACATTTCTCTCTCTTTGCCTGATCGGCCTTCCCTACCACCACTGTACCACCTACCGACGTCGACCACCCCGGTACCGCGCACGACCACCACGGTACTGCTCGACCTCAATACCGCCTCCCACCACCACCGTACCATCCGACCTCCAAGGGTCTATAAATGCCCCTAACCCTCAACCCTTCAAACCTCACAACCACCCCACAACTCTCTCTCTCCTCTCGATTTTCTCTCTCTACCACTCACGACTCTCTCTCCTCGCCTCGTCAGTGCCGCCACCTCGCCGGTACAACTCCAGCCGCCTTGTCAGTGCCGCCACCACGGCTGTACAGCTCCGACCACCTTGCCGGTACAACTTCGGCCGCCTTGCCAGTGCCGCCACCACGGCGGTACAGCTCCAACCACCTCGCCGATCACTTAAGAGCTAAATTCTTGGATTAAAAGCTAGTGAAGGTAAGTATATTACCCCCCCTACTTGTTTGTAAAATATATTAAAAAAAATGCTTTACATGGTTTGATAAGATTTATATTTGAATAATTTGTTAGTTTGTTAAAATAGGTTTAGGCATCTGTATCTGTACTTGATTTCTACTCTTGTGATTTGAGATATACTGATTTATATGTGGATTTGATATTTAGATGTGTAAATTTTGAAAGAATTGGTAGTTGTGATTATGTGAAAGAAATTGTTGTGAACTTGTGATTTAAATCCAAAGATTTTCGTAAGAAAAGCTTACAGATAACTACGTTGACCCTTCGAGGTCTATCGACGATAGAATGTGAAATATGAAATGTGAAAGTCGATCTGTGACCCTATTGCGCGAATAATACCGGCGCATAGATCTATGTTTGATCCTAGCTGATCTGTCGACTTAGAACTGGTTCGAATATGTGAAATGTGAACGTCGATTTCTGACCCTATCGTGGGAATAACACCGGCTGTAGTTTTTGTTTCGTATGTAAGTTTTACCAAAAGAGCTCTTGTAAATAAGAGATATGTGCTACCATAATTTGAATTTTTCTGATAAATTGATTTTTACTGGCTTTGATTAGAGTTTTATCTGTTTTAAATAATATGCCTAATCCGGGTAAGGAGTGTAATGTACTTACTGAGCGTGTTGTTTGCTCATCCAATTCTTTTATTTTCCAAATTAGTAACCCATTACAAGTTCCTGAAGGAAGGAATGATGAAGCAGCTTACTATCTCGAGAACTTGTTTATTTCACGTAGTTAAACAATAAATGAATTTTGTAGTAGCATATCAGAGACTATTTAGGATGTTGTAATTTTAAGCTTCCGCTCTACTAGTATTAAAATGTTAGTTTGATGTATTTCAGACTACGTTTTATATAAGAACGGTTTATGAATTTTGGAGAAATTAGATTGGAAATATTCGGGCTTCGTATTATGACGAAGGGATCCATTTAAGCCTATTCGGTATTAACGTTTGGGGGTGTTACAATCCAACACCTTGTGCTTCTAAAATAAGGGAGGACGAGATTCTGCCGGAGACATAAACGAGGTGCGTGCATGTGCTGTAGCTTTAGCCTTCCCAAATGATGACTTGTTGCTCGGCTCAAAACCTCATAACCTCTCTTTGTTCGTTGCTAGACATGTACGTGAGCAGAAAGTCAATCACACCTTGATTGATTGCAGGTTAGGCATAAACACCGTGCCAAAGTCCACAATGAATGATTGTTGATTCATTTTGTGTTCAATTCATCTCAAATTTTTGATTAATAAAGTTGGGTCCTTCAGAGACGAATTCAAGATGGAATTAATCGGGTTTGAGTTAATTTATGTCACTTTAAGCTGAAATCATTCTCTTTTTGGATCAAATGGGTTGCGTGATTTCAAAGTTCAGGTTATCTTAGATCAAGTCAATTTTAGGCTAAGAGCAAGATGACTCGGATCATTTTCGGTTTCGGTCATAGTATGTTTTGGGTCAATTTACCAGGTCATTTTAACTTTGGGCTCAACTTGGCTACATCGTATTCAAGTCCGGTAGTTCTTTTCTTATAAATTTGAGTCATCTTGGATTTCGGATCACTCGGGTTGAGTCACTTCAAGCTCAATTAAGTTGATTTGGATCATTCGAAGTTCAAGCAATTTGATTTGGGTAATTTCATAGTTTCAGGTCAAATCTAGGTTGTGTCAAGTTTTTCAGTTTTGAGTCATTTTGAGTTCACATATTTTGGTTTTAGGTGAGGGCAGTAACTTTGAAATTGCAATTTCTTATCCTAACCCCATAGAATTGGAATGTATGATTGTCAATTAAAAAGCCAATTCCATAAAATTGGGCATAATTTCTAAAATATAAATCAAACAATAGAATTGAAATTCAAGGCTCCAATTCAAACAGGACCCAAGCGGAATTCGATTTTCCTTGAAAATCCCTTCCCAATGAAAAATGTTTTATGGAGTAGAGGAGTTTTCCCCTACCAAACAAAGCCTTAATTTGCAATACACACCAGTTATGGAGAAAGCCGCCATAATTTCGAGTCATTCTTATTGGACATCGATCAACATGACCACCATTAATGTAGAAAAACGAACTGGAAAAACCCAACTCTCTCAATCAAAAAAGTTACCTTTGCAAAACACATGAAGATTTTTCACAATATTCTTGCAATATATACACACATATATACATACATACATATATAGTAAAAGCTCAAATTAATTATCAAAATGATAGATATAATTGATTTACAATGGTTAATAATAACGGGTTTTTAGGATGAACCAAATACATTGTTTTTCAACATGGAACAGAAACATACAAATATGTATCCAATTGGTATAAGAAACAAACTACATTCAGTCAAAATCCCAAAAAAACTAAGTTTTCAGAACGTCTAATAAAAATAATGGTATTGTTTCGGAACAATGAGAATAAAACAAAACAGATAAACACAAGCATTGTGGCAAGAGGAACCAAACCGCAATCTCTCTGGTGTCGAAGGCTCAAAGAGCCAAAAACAAAACTAATGCTCAGTCCTTCACTCCTACAAAGCAATCTCTATGCTTCGACAGCTCTCTGAGCCTTGACCATCTTAGGTTTGGTCTTTGGAGCCTTTTTAGCTGGCGTTGTGTCCTCTTCCTCGTGTTCAACCTTAGGCTCGATCCTAGCAAAAACAGGGTTTGGCGGAGCCGTGACTTGACCTGCCTTTAGCCCACCCCACTTGGTATCCTCCTGCAAGTACCATGATATTTGCTAAGACAAGTCTGCAAGATATATAATTCATGATGGTCATGCAGCACCAAGTGTGCATGTGCACATGTTTACGTGCGTACGTGAGAGAGAAATAGAGAGATACCCAAGTCAAGGCATTGAACTGGTCGTTTGTGTAGCCAAGCTGCAGATAAATTCTTCGACATAAGCTAGGAGCAACCGGAGATAATGCAACTGCTATGATTCGCACGGTTTCCAATATAATGACAAGATCCTGCCCCCAGACAATTAATAGAATGCTTCAACAACAAAAAAAAATCCAGTGCCTCAAGGGCCTCTGTATATGTAGGGTCTAGGAGGGGTGGAATGTATGTAGCCTTACTCCTTTAGGATGTTACCCTAAAGAGAGGTTGTGTCCGAGAAACCCCAACCTGAGAAGTTTATAGACATAAAAGCATAGAAGGGCACAAGCATAAAAGCATACAAGCATCTAAGCATAAGAGAATGGGACATGACACAAAGCAAGCCAATAGAAAACATACACAGTAATAGGCACACGACAAAGCGATAGAACAAAATGCCCCATCACACGGCCAAAGTTGCTTACAATCAAGCAGGTAAAGATATGAGCCTAGGGGTGCTAGTACTAGCTTGAATGAGCTACGCTGTTCTAACCCGCTATATCGGGCACACCGATGCTTACAATCAAGCAGGTAAACATAGAGAGCATACACAGTAATAGAATGCTTCAAGTTTGCTATAATTTTCTACATAAGTTGTACAGACTGCATACATTGCAAGTTCCCTACAATGAGGGTTAGATCATAGCAGCAGAAAGCAAGAGCATGAGCAGGAGCGGAAGTGGGGGTGCGAGTGGGAGCGGGAGCAAGTAAGCCAGTAGCTGCAAGAGTATATAAGATTAGGAGCATTTTTAAAATAGTTAGAGCATGAGCAGGAGCGGAAGTGGGGGTGCGAGTGGGAGCGGGAGCAAGTAAGCCAGTAGTTGCAAGAGTATATAAGATTAGGAGCATTTTTAAAATAGTTAGGTATATTTTATATAAAAAAATATTGCATTAAATGAACTTTTGAAGAAATAATATATGTAAAAAAAAGTTAATAATTAATACTAAGGACTGCTCATGAAAAATGACTTAAATTTATACTCTCAAAAGACACTGGTGATAATATAAAGAAACATTGTATCCAACATATAACCATCTTCTACCATTGATAACAATTAGCCAATCAAAAAAAAAAAAAAATGGCAATCTGCATATGATATCTCCAGATGATTCAAACATTGTTTAAATCGAGTCTCTCTTAGACTTGAAAATCATTTCAGATGCGAAGCAAACTTCAAAATGTGGAGTGAGTTCACAGGCATGAGTCGTTAGCACTTCAGGAGTTTCCTATGACCATCAGTTGCATATGAATTTATCCGCAGGCTCAAGTCCAATCATCATGCTATTTGTGCAGTATGTACAACTTTCTGAATGAAATTGACCCATCATAGCAAAATCATGCAACATTAGATTGTTGGCGACAGGACAGAAAAAGAAACCTTTGCAGCAGCTTCTGCAGCAAAACCTCCTTGCTTGAAAAGAGACCATGGTGCATGCTCATCCATGTACATATTGCCAGCATTACCAATCTCCAGAACAGCCTCACAAGCCGAAGACAGCGAGAGATTTTCATACTGGACTCTCGCTTTCTCAACCTATACAAGTTATAATGGTTTCAGAAACAAGTAACAAACCACATGAGATTTTTAGTAGCATTCGCATCTAAAACAAAAATTCCAAAACTTTGGGTATCAACTGTTCATTTTAGTATGACACACAACCCTGAATTCTTCAAACAGATTAGTCTAAGAGACTCCATCAAACGCCTATTGTAAAAAGATTTACACAAGCACTAATATAATACACAATAGAGGTGTCAATGAGCCAAGCTAAGCCAAGTACTAGCAGGATTAGCTCACCAGAATCAGCTAGGTACTTCCAGCTCAAGCTCAGCTCTTTATAAGCTCAATCTTTAGCTTGACTCAGCTGAGCTCAAAACCAATTCAGCAAGCCTTGAGCAGACTTCAACTCATTAGGCTCATTTAGGCTTGAATTGGACTCAATTATGCTAATTTAGGCTTGTGCTGAACAGATTAGAGCTCAAACTTAGCTCATTCTACATATTTAAAGTCATAGCTTGATGTTGATTCATCCAGGCCCATTTAGATTCATGAACTACTGTGCTCGAGTAGTAAAGGCCTCATGAGCCTTTCGAACCAGCTCGGACTATTTATACCCTACCTGACAAATCTTGCATTTTAATTGCATGTAGCTATTCCACTAAACAGGTAAATTTTTTAAATGCTGGTAAGGCATTTGACGGAGGGGGAATCCCGTTTAGGGAACAACTTGTCCCCAGTGGGGATTGAATGCGGGTGGCGTTTCTAACCCCCTGAAGTTCTAGGCTATATCCCTAGGAGACTATTACTAGTTAGTCCTCTAAAGACATAGCCTAGTGGTGAACTCCAGGGGCCAAAGACACCACCCGGGTTCAAACCCCACTACGGATAAGTTCCTTCCAGTTACCACCCAAAGCTTCCAACAGTACAATTTGCCTAAACAGAATATTCCTTCTAGTCCCCTGTAATTAGAAATTTACAAGGTAGTTGAAAGCCACCCCATGCAAGATGTGGCTGATGCTCAACCACGCAAGGGAGTGCACTGTCGTGCCTACTTGTCAGAGGAGCTCAGCTTGCTGCAGCGTGGCAAAGGCATGGACCAGCCTCTATGTGCAAGAAGAGTGCTTGTGAAGGTGGCAATTGGCAAATGAGCAGCTGAACATGTGCTCAGTGGATTAATTATGAATATGCTTCATTTGCTTGTTTATTGTATTTAGGGGGGCACTCAGGAATCACAAGAATGGGAATGGGAAACGATAACAGGAACATGTTTTCTATAAGCAGAGATCACAGCTAATGTTTACATTTAAAGAGCTTCCTACAACTCCATTCAAGTAGCAACTGCTCCTCAAACTCACTGAAATATGCTCAATGAATTCAAATATTTTAAATTCATCGTCAAACGGCAATTCAGTCACAGGATATAGCAAGGCCACTTTTGGTTGGACGGAATTCTTTCCCTTCAAGATATCCTCTTAAAATATTTTGAGTATTTCATAGGCTTTCATTATAGGAAAATCTCTGTAAAACCACCTTACTTTTTTGTGCGGTCCCATTAAACCACCCTATTTTTTTATTTTTTTTTATTTTAGGAAACTACCTTAGTTTTGCAAAAAATTTGCAATGTCACACCTTATGATGGTTTCTGTTAAATAATGTGTCAAATAACAAAAATTTCTTCCCTTTATGAAATATCAAATTAGGAGTTTTATTTTTAGCAAACAATAAGAGTTTTATATATTTATAAAAAAAATAATTATTTTAATTAATTATAATAATGATAATATAAGTTTAGAATATGAAAAAATATTTTTGAAATTTTCATAAGAAAATATTATAAGATAAAATATATCATTTTTTGTTAAAATAATATTAAAATTAGATTAATATATCTTAAATTTTAAAAAATGTACGAAATTAAAATTTTTAAAACAAATTATGAAAAAATAATTTTTTGCAAAAAGTTTGACAAATTTAATAAAACTTTTTTAACTTTAGTTTTTCAAATTTTTTCCAACAAAAACTATTCCATAAGTTATTCACAAAATTTAATTTCTTATATTATTTAATTTTAAATTTATTAATCTACATCTAACTTCTACTTTTAACAAAAAATTATTATACTTTATCTCAAAATTTAGTTCATGTATTTAGAGTTAAAAAAATTAGATTAAATTGATTTTTCTTCCTTGTTTTTTTAAAGCTTACTTTGATTAAGGTCATAATGGTCATTTCACAAATATTGTTGAATTAAATAACACGTAAACACAATCACAAGGTGCGACATTGCAAATGTTTTGTAAAAGTAAGGTGGTTCCCTGAAAATAAAAAAATTAAGGTGGTATTATGGGACTGCACAAAAAAGTAAGGTGATTTTATGAAAATTTCCCTTCATCACATTAACTTGTAGGGCATTTGCACTTGGCCCACTTAAGGTTGATGTATGAATTAGGATGTCAACCTAAGGTGGAAAGGCCTTTCCTCTCCATAAAGAAAATGTCTCCCCTCTCCTCAAGAAGAAATCAAGAGAGTATTTTCTTTTTAGGACACTGTTACAGAAATAAACAATTCCTAAATCACAGGCAAATGAGATAGTAATGGCATTGAAGGTTCTGCAGAACAAGAACCTCACCAGATTCTCCACATTCTCCTTGAATGCATTTCCTTCAGCAGCTACCAGTGAGTCAAATGCCAAAGTTGACTGGCAGTTCTTTTTAAGGAGTCCCAGAGTACGGTTGAGAAGATTCCCTGCACGCAAGTATTTTCCATATTGAACAAAGAGAATTTAGTCATCATAACAAGAAACATTCAAATTCTACAAAATTGTAATTGGAACAACATTACATACACATACCACCCAGGAACATATCATAAACTGGTCAAAGTTTCAAATATCTCAAGAGTATTTTTAGCTTGGATCAGGTGTTAAGGATAAAACTTAGAAATTAGGAAACATGTCTAGCAGAATACCAATTGTATTTGCAAGATGCGCATTGACAATATTGATGAAACGATCCTCTGAGTAGTCTCCATCGCTGCCAAATTCCACTTCCCTAAGGAAGAAGTACCTAACTGCATCAGCCCCGAATCTTTGTACCAGCTCATTGGGTTCTATTGTGTTCCCTAAAGACTTGCCCATCTTCATGCCATCCTATAATTTTACAATGATAAGCATTGCTGCATAAAATGAAATATGTATAAGATTAAACATAGAGAGAACATTGCACAAAAGTCCTAAACGAAGAAGGATTTGGACTGCAAAGTTTTATCCTACTGAGTCATTCTTCTGAGTTAGAAGGTTTTGGTTAGACGATCAGTATGAAAGGGATAACGAATCTTAAATAATTTGAATTCACACGCTCTTCATCCCTCTTCTTAGGCCGTGGATGTCAAAACATACATACAATGACAGCAATGCAAGTATGATGATAGCCTAACTCTATCTTTAACTAGTCGTAAAATTGGATAAACTTTAGGCTGTGCCTGGGGCATGGAATTGGAGGCTGGAATTGAAGCCCAAAATTCCAATTATGTTGTTTGGTTCACCTGCTGGAATTAGAATTACAATTCTACTGCCCAATTCCATGGAATTGGATTTTAACGGAAAATCATACTTTCCAATTCCTTAGGGTGGGGTAAGGAATTGCAATTCTATATTAACTCTATTGAAATAAAATCAAAAATGACCCAACTTAATTAACTCAAATCCAAGATGACTTGAAATCCAAACACTTAGACGCAACTTAAAAATAAATGTTCCAAAAAAAAAAAAAAAAAAAAAAGACAACTGAAAATTTGACCCAAATCTCGTAATCACCCAACTCGAATAAGTTGAACTTGAAATGACCGAAATCATCTTAGCTCAAAGTCCAAAGTGACCCAACCCTATTGTCCCGAAACTAGAGCTGACTCAAGTCCAGAAAATGAAACTACTCGACTTGAATGTGATGTAAACAAGTTGAGCCGAAGTGAAAATGACCAGACCAAATTGACCCAAATCTTAATACGACCCATACCCAAAATGACCCGACCTATTTCAAACTCAGCCCTTGATGACTCAAAATTTGAAATGATACAACTCATTTGTCCCAAAACTAAGATGACTCGAGCTTAAAATGACCTAAATGAACTCGAACCCAATCATAACTAGCCTGAATCCAGAAAACACCTAACTCGATTAACTGAAAATCCGAGGTAACTTGAACACCAAATGATTCGACGCGATACTCTATCCGATTTGACTCGAAAATCAAATAATTTGAACTCAAATTGAATCGATCGAACCATAATAACTTGAATGCAATGTGAACCACTTTGACCAAAATCCAACAGTAGTTGATTTAAAACTAGAAATATTCTGACTCAATTGACCGAAAATCCTTCATAATTCGAATCATTGTGTAATTATAATTCCAACCTTCAATTCCTTTGAGGAACCAAACAATGGAATTTTAATTCCATCAGAATTGGAATTGGAATTGCAATTCCATAGTCCAACTCCAATTCCAAGTGCCAAACAGAGCCTTAGTTCACATGCCTATCCAAGATAAATAATTGGATATGGATCTAAGAATGTGATATGATATTATTGATACAACAACAACAAACCCAATGCCTCAAGGGATACCGCCAACGCAGAGTCTGGGGAAGGTGAGATGTACGCAGCTTCACCCCTTTAGGGTGCTACCCTAAAGGGAACATGGACAAACTGATAATTAAACAAATAAATCTTCCCTTGAACCTCTATGGTAAGGCTTCATGAGAGATCAGATTTTAAACAAATCCAACCCAAGTCCGATGGAATCAGATATGGACCTAAAACAGTGATCTGACTTTTGAATCATGATCCAAATCAAATAATCTGCTTTTGTAACAGTAATGATGAAACTAAATGTATCATGAAGCCATGCATATGCAGAGTGAATGCGGCACGGTGTGAACCAGATAATATCAGTGCTCTCAGCGAGTAGGGAGTAGCACTCAGATTGTGCCACTGTGGAATCGGGGCAACAAAGATTTTTGAAATAGGAATGCATTCAATTCTCAACATTTATGAAATAGTACAAAGTGTGCGCGCAGATGATCTCAAGTTAAGAGATCAGGAAGCAGAGGAAACAACATGTTAATAGTGCTTAATCCGGCGGAAGTCAAAACCAACAGGATTTCCATCACTGGATATAGTTACTAATGTCCATGGAATCCCAAATCCATGACAGGTAATTCAAATCCACAACAGGAAATTCATTCCTGGCTGTTAGCATGAAAAGTTTTGAAGATATCTGAAAAACGATGAGCGAAATATTCTGATAACCAGAAGCTGTGCAACTCTTACAAACAGTTTTGAAGGTAGTGCAAGAAATTGATAAGTGAAATATTCTTGTAAGCAGAAACTGAGTAGTTTCAAGGGACATGGCAAACAGGTAAAGTTATATTTATTTTAGAAAGGAAGGATGTAGATAAAGGAGCAACATATTTCCTCCTTTTTTTTTTTTTTTAATAACAATTGCGTAAAAGTTCCGGTAGATGAATTATTACATCCTGACCTCAAGCACAATTAGTACACAAAAAACCAAACGAAAAAGGAAGGATATGCCTATTGGCAGTATCAAAACAAATAAAAAAGATGCCATAGACAAGATAAATATTCAATATACAGCAAACCATGCAACTTCCTTTATATATAATCTCACTGAAGCTTGGACTAATTGTCAAAGTCATATCATCACATAGCAAGCCCAATTTCAAGATGCAACTTCACAGCATTACCTTTGATTCATTCATTCTCCATTTTATCATCCAAAGGCCCAAGGCAAGCCAAACTACTGTCCTCCTTACCATCCACACTTAAAATCAAAAATTCAGCCGTTGAACTGTTCCTGTGGGAAGGATAACATTGTATTACCACTGCCATTATTCCTTTTACTCAAAACTGTGATCCATTTTATATCCAATCAGATCAGCAGCATACTATATTCTCCCGGCTTTTATATTATAATGGTGAGATGCACGATCACTTTTTCCCCCATTGTACAGTGGCGTGGGATTTATGGTGTAGATTTTTTTTTCCTCTCTTTGGCCAAACGTGGGTGGCTCCAAGATTGGTTAACAGCATTCTGCTAATGAAATTCCATGGCTTAAGGAAGAGGAAAGATGTCTTAACACTATTCTCCTCGACCAAGATTGTGATTCTGTAGTGTATATGACTAGAAAGGAATGCTAAGATTTTTCAAGATCAATACACACCAGTTAACTTCTTGTGGGAAAAGGTGGTCTTTTTGGGAGCTTTGGGGGCTTCAATGATATAGCTTTAGCTAATTTGCAGAAGGATTGGAGGGATTTGTGTTATTAGTTGCATTTTTTTATTTTAATTGTTCTTTGGTTGAGTTTTGAGGACATCTTGTCCTTAACTTTTTATAAATTCTCTCTCTCTTAATGATATTTCTTTTTTCCATCCAAAAAAAAAATATTATAATGAAATCTCCAATTTTCTTCTATCTTTCATTTGCCAGCATGCTTGCAGCCAATAGTTCTAGATTTTGTTTTGCACATAATATCCGTATTCCTTGGTATCAGATAAGAGAATGAAAGAATCAGCCCTTTTTTCCTCTCACATGCATGTCTCTCAATCTCTCTCAGCTTTCTCTTGCATTCCTCTATTATTCATAGCCTAAATCCGCAAGTTTCCTCTTGATGATTCAATGCTTCTTGTTGTGTTGATTTACTTTAGGTTCAAATATTCGTTTTCTGAACCTTAATTGGCACTTTACTGTAGACTGTTTGCAAGTCAGCACTTCTATTTCATGTTTTTAAGACCAAATTTTATATAGCCCGATCGTGGTGCAATTTGTCCCTCGACACATCCTCCTTTTAGGGCAGCACCCTGTAGCGGTAAGGCTGCGTACATCCCACCCCCCAAACCCTGCATATGCGGGAGCCCTTTAGGCACTAGGTTTTTTGTTGTTGTTGCTGTTGTTGATTGTGCTGCAGTTTTATTTTTTGAGGCCATTCTCACTTCTGATGGTTGTTTAATGCTTCTACCATGAGTTTTGTTCACTAAACCTCAGCCATAGCTCTACATATTTCTGAAGTTCTTTCTTCATTTCTTCTAAATTTGGCTTTGCAAACTCAGTAAGAGGGTACTTCTGGTGTGACTCATGTCAGATGACACTTCCCCTTACTTTCTCGCTCCTAGTGACAATCCAATTATATATTTAGTATCTCGGATCTTCATTGGAAGCAACTTCAATTCTCCAGAATGTTCAATGACTGTTGCAACTTAAACCAAAGAATGAGATTGGATTTGTGAACAGTGAAATCTCTCAGCCAAAAAGTAGAATAAAAGGGGTCATTCATAATATATATACCTTTAGGCAGGGTTTGTTCCCTCCTGCTTAATTAATATGTGAATTCCACTATAAAGCATGTAGCTGAACACTAAAAAATAATCTCTAAAATGAATTGCAAAACCTAGGTTCAAGATTGTGAGGCTAAAAACATTCTCTAAAGTGATTTCTCATTTGATTATCATACTTGTAATTGTTTTCTCGATTTGATGTTAGTTAACAAACCCTCACCATTAAGCTGAAACTGTTAATAATCATAGGACTTATTTAATATCATTTTCGATTTGTAGTTTTTGGCTTTTGAAAGACCCAAAGCCAAGTTTTGCAAATAATGTTTCCTTATTTTTCTATTTTTTGTTTTTAGTTTTCACTCAAACTAGGAGTAAATTGAAAACAAAATACCAAAAACAAGAAAAAACAATCATCTCTACAATATGATTTGTAATTTCTGAAAAATCAAAAACGACAAACTGCAAATGATACTAAATAGGCCCTTTTAACTTTAGCTCAAACCATTTCCCTCCAATTCAGTACTTGTTTACTTGCCTATAGCTACAGTAACCATGCACACTTGAGAGTGCATGGTGACTCACTCATTAAAACCTCACAACTCTTCCACCAATAAACATAAATTCTTTCTTCGTATTGTGCAAGACTACTGGAAGCCACTTGCGATTAGATGATGCAAAGTAAATGCGGGGGCAATCTTATTACGCAATTCTTCACTTTGAGCCAAAATCAAGATCAAAGGACTATCAAATGAATACACAGTAAAAAGGGGTTGAATTTCGCCTACATAGCTTCCTTCTCTCTTACAGCCGCTACACAATTACTTGGACACCCTGGGATGAAACTTTGTGATTGAATGAAATATCAGCACTAAGGGTTGCTCGAGCAATACACATTTCCTAATCCAACATTCCACTTCATCATTGGAGTGAGTGTATCTTCACAACCAGTCATATCATTAATCACCTTCCTTCCCTATTTTCACAATGAGTCTGCATTGAAATTTCTTCATCACACAAAACCTTCGTCTGACCATCTTCACATTTTGGTTATCTTTGCCTCGCCTCCTCAATTTGTACGCACGGACATAAATCCGACCCTAAGGCCCTTTTTTTTCCATCGTTGTCCTTTTCTCTAGTGAAATCTTCATTTCTCGACAAATCAATTTTCATGGGTCATTTTCTCCAAACAAGGGCCAATCTCCTTTCCTTGATATTTTGGATCACCTCATTCTTCCTTATCCCATAGTTGATAAACAGTCAAGGAGTCATTCTCTATGAGACGCATTTACTCCTCCCTCTTCTCCCAATCACTCAACCTCTTTCCCCCCTCCTTACTTCCATCGCAAACCTTTTACATCACTCAACCTAACCACACCAACCTCCTTCCTATTTCTCCATTATCATTGCAACCATCTCCACTCATCTACTCCCTCCTCTTCTTCCACCTCACATCCTCCCTAATTTTTTTTTTCCTATAATCATTTGTTACCTTCTTAGATACGTTTTTTTTAGTGATAAAAAAAATGCTACAGTTTTTTGTCGTTTCATCCTTCTATGAGCCTTAATTCTATCACAGGGATGTTCTTTACCCTCACTCATCTCTCCAATTTTTGGCTGTCTTCCACTAAGAGCCTTGAGGCTAATCATATTTGGTCCCATCCTCCCCTACTCCTGTAAGCATCCTATTGGGTGAAAATCGGTTTTCCAAGGTGAAGCATAATTTGAGGCTACCATTAAGTGCTATAAGACTTGATTGGTTACTAAGAGATTCACCCAACAGGAGGGCATTAATTTTTTTTTTTTTTTTTTTTTTTCTCTTGCTGTTAACTATTACCTACCTTAATTTAGCCCTGACATCTACGGATATCCTTCTGTCAGATGTCAATGATGCTTTCTGGCATTGTGATTCCAAGGAGTGTATGCCTCTCCCATCTGGTTTCTCAATTTACAGGGCATCTTCACCCTTGGTGTGTGATACACACAAGTCTAATTGTTGAAGTCGACCAACCTGTAGTGTTTTGCCAAATTATCTTACGCCTTCTCAAATTCTGATTTAAAGGGTTAAAGTATGATTACAACTTTTTCTATAAGACAGAGCATGGCTGTAATTAGTGATAGGATCCAAAAGCTCCTTCATTGATCTTTTTCCACATGTGGACCGACAACGTGCTAGCTAATAACCACCTGTCTGCCCACCTCTTTGAAAGACACACTCCCTGCCTCGCTCATATTAAGAATCTCTATTCATAAAATACATCCTAAGTCTTGAGATTCCTTGTATTTCTTCAAGTATATATCTCAAGCTACGGTATTAAATGCTCACTCTTCTAAAGCAATTTAGTCATTTAGGGAGCAAGCCTAGTTCTTATCCCATGGATCTCATCAGTAAGCTCAGGAAGGATTCTCGTCACTAGTTTTAATCCCCCCCCCCCCCCCCCCCCCCCAAAAAAAAAAAAAACTGACGGAGTCAGTTTGTCATAGCTCCTTGCCTCCCTCAACTCTATGCGGCTTTATGGGGTTTTGCATTATTCGGAATCTACTCTCAATCAAGGATTCTTTTCTGCAACTCATTCCAACGTCCATCTTAAGGCCTTCGCCAATGTTGATTGGGTGAGTTGCATTAATATACATGGGCACAACCTAGGGACGTAGGCCTAAGAGTTCAATTGATGTTTTCTTAAGTTCTCCTGAATAATTTTAATATGTTACTTTACCCATGCTGTTCTAAATGTTCATATGTCTTTCTAAGAATGCTTGACCTTTGTTTTTGTTAGCGGATTTGTTACTTGCCGAGCTTTATGCTCACCCCGTTGTTTATCATTCCCAAAAGATGAGAGGCTTTTCTTATTTTGAGATTTAGGATCTTAGCCACCCTGTCATTGGAAGTTACAGCAATCATAGTAGACTTTCTATATTTTATGGCTTGAATAACTTTGTTATTTCAAACTTTCTTCTGCCTTGGTGGGAGCCTCCTTGAGGCTCGGGGGGGTTGTTACAGTTGTTAAGATTCTAAATTTTTGGCATTAAGCATTTTGGATGTCTAGCTACCTTCCTTCCAATAGACTATATTATTCTATTTCCTTCCCTGGGATTATAAGGCGTACATATAGTAAAACCCCTTTGTTTATGGTATCTCAAAAATTTATAGTCAAATTTACATGTCATAGACCCTTATGTTTGTTTGGTGTTGGGTCATGACACATATTCCAAGTAAAAGAGGCAACCTAGCACATGGGTTGCCTACGGCGGTGCAATCAAGCTCAGAAGTGCACAACATTTCTGGAAATGTTAGCTTAGAATCCGAACATATGATTCACTATGATATTAAAGCAACCTTATCAGTGCGCCAAGGTAAGCAGTGATCCTCATTATTGAGTGCCACTCAACCGCATGAAATAAAATAGGAAAAGTGGGTATGTTAAGCACTAACAGAAAAGCTTTGCTTACCCCTGTTTCTGAACGCAAGCAAGATCCCGGTAAGAAATTTACACATCTCAAATATTGCCTACTTGGATGGTAGCCAAGAAACTATGAACGGTAATTATTTGATAGTGATCAATAATAGCATAAAGCACACGGGATAAAAGATATGCTACCTTAGTCAAAAATCCATGGCCAAAGACTGTTTTGGGAGGGGTTAGTCCAGCTGACATCAGCAAAGCGGGCCAATAAACTGCATGAAATCGCAAAATATCCTGCACACCATGACAAAAGAATTGGGAGAGCATAGAGGTGTCATATCAGGGATCAGAGGAAATCATACCACAAAACAAGATGACCTATGAAATCATAAAAACTATTAAAAACATTCAGGAGTAATAGCACAATAGATATCCAAAAAGTACATTTCAGGAAGTCATAATTAAAGCGTCTCCAACTGAGCCTCCGATTCACTCAACACAATCATACAAGGCGGACAAGAAATGGGGGATGGATATGTGCGAAATTCCCCCCATCAGCTAAGATGTTCAATCGAACCAAAATCGTTTGGAGATTTTTAAAAAATAACGCCTCCCAAGCAAGCATGGATAAAATATGTGGTGAAAAATCATGAACTCCAGCCTAGACGTTCTTTTTTTCTTCATTGATCATGGTGTCCACTTGATCGATCAAAGTTAAAAGACTCGGGTTTAATTCAATTAATAGGGCAAGCAGGTGTTCGATCAAGAGATGGTTGCTTGACTTATTGAAATTTTAAAACCAAGCACACCAACTCTCTCGATTGATCAAGAGATGGTTGCCCCAATAAATCTCAAGATTGACTCAGTATTTGATCAATAGCAACTAACTTCAATCCATCGAAGTAAAAACATAAAGCAATGCTGCCCTTTTTCGCATCCCACGTCAAGGACATGCCATTCCAGTAGTGTCTCCCCTTAGTTTGCCAAGTATGGCTCGGGTTGCACCTGTTGCAAATCCAATGCCTGGGGTGCAGATGCTCCAACAGATCAACTAAGATCAAGGTGCAAACAATATTAAGAAACAGAACATATTCAAACAGAAAGAAGGGAGCAACAGCGAATAGAAAGTTGAATACAAATATTAGACTAGAGACCAAGCTATGTTAGATGTGACGTCTAGTACAAAACCATGGCAGACTTGATATAAATAATTCAAATGCATAAATAATTCAAATGCTCTACGCAAAACATGTATTCAGGCAAAGGAATACCAGCAAACTTTATACAAGAAACATCAAACATAAACACCTAATGCCACACAATATGAATCTACGCTAATCATACACACAACTATCACATCTGCACAAATGTAGCCTTATTTCTACGGTCAGCAACAGTCAAGATAAAATTTCAAAGATGCAAGACTAGATCTTTATTACCTTGCCAATTAAATGTAGTGATGCGGGCCAGCCAGAAGAAATAGCAGTCTGTAAACTTGGTTCCTCCTTATCCTCCAGTAATGCTGATACATAACTGGCAACATATGATAATAGATAGAAGTAATTTGTCTGTGCCTCCTTTCACATTGTTTTTTTGAATCTTACAACGGCATTTAACAAGCAAATTATGCCACAAAAGACTAGGCAAGTGTTAGTCAAGTGGAAATGCCGCAAAAAATTTCACCCGTCGGCCTCCATTTATCATGTGCACTTTTTATGCCTCATAATGAATCAGAAGCCCAACATTCACTAATCAATGTAGTTCATCTTAATAGAAGAAATCACCAATTCTTAACTTGAAACAACGAACCCACTCAAATGTAAGTAGAAATCTGACCAACTTCTAAACAACTGTAATTCTAGGATACAATCACAGCTAATGGATAATGAAGTCAGTGTCGCCAACAAGCTCTAAAAGATGTACATGGCTCAGACTGAAAGCAACACATAGTTAAACATAACAAGCATAACCAAAATCCTATTTTACAGGGCATGGCCAGATAGTATCACTGGACAAAAACTAGCAAATGACAATATGAGAGACCAAGTAGAGATACGAAATAGGAAATACCCTTAAATAAATATTTACCAAATAAAAGTATGCATCCAGTTCAGTTAGAAGCAAAAATTTTAACACGACATCCAAAGTTACTCCTCAATCCTCCTTCCCTTCTCTCTATCCCTCCCTTTTGTTCCCTCCATAACTCCCTCTTCACCCAGAAACTAATGTTGAAATGTTTGACAAGAACAGATCCACAATAACAACAATAGACTCAATGCCTCAAGAGCTCTCACATAAGCGGCGTCTTTTTTTTTTTTGCCGGGGGTAATGCAGCCTTACCCCTTTATGGTGCTACCCTAAAAGGAGACTGTGTCCGAAGATCCCTAATCCGGGAAGCATATAAAACAACAGCACATAGAAAACATGAAGTAGCGATAGCAATAAAGTAACATAGCAACAGAACAACAACAACAAATATAATCAAATAGGCATATATATAAGCCTAAGGGCACTAATACTATCTTAGTTGCTCCACTCTCCTAAATCGCTATATCAGCTACACCTTTGCTGGCCCTCCACTCTGCTCTATCTTCGGCCATCTCCTCATTTAGATTGAGGTGGGTGAGATCATGTCGAATCGTCTCCCTCCAACTCTTGTTTGGCCTGCATCTCCCTCTCCTTCCGTATGTAATATGGTGTTGTTCACATCTCCTGACAAGGGCAGTGGTTGGTCTCCTTCTAACATGCCCAAACCACCGCAAACGTTGCTCCCTCAACATATCCTCGATTGGGGCCACGCCCAATTTGCTTCTTATAATGTCATTTCTGATCTTGTCCTTCCTTGTGTGGCCACACATCCACCGCAACATCCTTATCTCTGCCACCTTCAGCTTCTACATATGATGCCGTTTGACTGGCCAGCACTCCACACCGTATGACATAGCCGTTCTAACTACCGTCTTGTAATATTTTCCCTTTAACTTTAGCAGGAACTTTATATCACATAGTACCGCAAAGGCCAACCTCCACATATTCACAATGATAAATAATAATCAACTCCATTCTAGAAATGAGTATTTCTGGTTTTTGGTTTTGGTTTTCAGTTTTTTCCTCATTTGAGTAAGACTCTAAAACCTAACACTAAAACCAAAACCAAGAAAAACTCATTCTTAGAACCTGATTTTAGTTTTATAAAAACTAAAATTGAACACAAAAAAACAATATCAAACAAGCCGTTAGCAAAAATCGAGACCATTTAGGCAAAATAGTAGTAGAAGTCAACTAAACAAAAGCATATGTTATGATCCCGGAATTGAAGGTTTGAGCTGAATTGCATATGGATCTGTTTTAGTGAGCTGTATCTGCTGCTGAGTGTTGCTTCTGCTGCTGAACCTGTTGCTGCTGATATGCTGCTCTTGTGCTGAACTACCTGCTGCTGCTGTTAATTAGTTGATTAGTAGTATATTGCATTGATGTGTTAGCTTGGTTGTTGCATTACATTGTCATTAGCTGTGTCTGGTGCACTGATGTTGCTGCTGCTGATGCGTGTTACCCGGATCTGCTAGTGTGCTGCTGATTTGTTACTACTTGCTGCTGTTTCTGTTATTTCACTGATATTTGGCGCCATTACTTAGGATTTAAAGTTAGTTGCATAAATTCTAGATAATTCTAGATGCTTCCTAGCTAGGCTTGTTAGTAGTTCATTGCTATAAATAAGTAAAGATTGTAATGATCAGGATTTTCAATTCAATCAAATATCTGAAATTTGTCTCAAGTTGAGATCAATATTCTCTCTCTCATCTAACTCTCTCTATTTCTCATCTCCTTTCCCTTCTTATCTCATCTTAACTCTAAAATCTCTATTTCTCATCTCAATTTCAATTCTTCCTCATCTCATATTCTCAATCTATCCGCATTTTATATTAGTTTACGTTCGTGGTTCAAGCCCGAGCGTAACAATTGGTATCAGAGCCTCGATCCGATCGAGTGCGTAATCAAAATTTAAAAAAAAAAAAAAAAATACAGAAATCAAATTAGTGTTGATCAGATTGTGCAGATTTCAAAGAATCAAATTAGTGCTGATCAAAGTGCAGATTCAAGTTCGATTCAGATTTTGTCAGCAAAGGCGATTTCTGACATCTGACAAGGTGGCGAATTCTGACAGGAGGCGATTTCTGACAAGCGAAATCAGGTGATTGAAATCCGATATTGTTCTTGAAGATTGTTGTGTTTCGTGTGTATAAATCGTCACTGTAGATAGAAATCGAACCTATTTCGGATTCTCAGTCCGAATTAATCAAGAAAACATCACTGTAAGTGTTCGATCGAAATTAGGGTTTGTCGAATTCGTTGTGCGCGAAATTCTGCAAGCTAGGGTCTGGAATCAGTGACGATTGTCGAACTGATAGCAAGTGGTCGTTTGTGCATACGAAGGAGTAAAACTTCATTAAGCAATTGATTGTTGAAGAGTTGTGAAACAAGTTTTACATTTCTGCGATTTTGAAATTGTACTCTGCGAAGGTGTTGGTTCAGATCGAAGTTGTTGTTCATTTGCAAATATGGCCGAAGGAATAAGGTCCAGATCAGGGGCTGGTGGTGCCGGTTTGAGTGCGGATGCTTCCATTGACAAGCATCAAGAGCTTAATGATATAATGGAACAATGGAACGCTAAGTTGGATCAGCAAATTATCGAACCTAAGCAGCATAATGTCGAAGCCAGAAACCAAACAGAAAGCATTCAACAATTGTTGAGGAAGCTTTTGGGTGAGGATGTGCACAAAGAAGATCGGGTGCAACAAATTGAGCCTTTTAGCCAGATTGTTCCAACAACGGAAGTAGTCCTACCACAAGAGTTCGTTGTTGAGCAAAAAGAGGAGGTAAAATCTGTTGTTGTTGAAGATGAACTCGACCACGACAATGCCGAAATTGAAGAACACAAGCTAGAAGAACCTGAGTTTGAACAAGACGATCCTTTTGAAGATCCTTTGCTAGAGTTAGAGTATCTTGATGACGTGAGGCACAATATGACATGTATCCGGAATGGGAAGATGATTTTCATGTCATGAAAATGTTAAAGAATGCAAAAAGCAAAATGAAGAAGAACCACCTCAACGACGCATTAAACGATTATTGGAACGCAAAGGAGATCACAAAAAAGAAGTTCAAGCTTAGGGATGGGTGGCAGCCTAAGAGGTCTGATACTCAACAAGAATTGATTCAAGATGCTGCTCTCACTGAGGTATATGCTGAAAAATCAGATATGAATATACAAGGGGGTGTACATGGGTTGATGGCAACAGAACCTGAAATTCCAACTAAAAATACTGAGATCATTGCTGAAATATCACTAAACGCATCCCCACATCTGCTAAGTGTCATTTGTTGTCAAAGTAACAGGCAGAATCAAAGTGATTTCACCACTGGGCAATATCTTCATGTTGCAAAATCAGTTGTTCCTGCTGCGTTAACATCAGATAGCGATCAGAATATGCCAAAGTCCACTTTTTGGCGAGCTGGAGCATTAACTCAGGACCAAAACGACATCATCTTGGTGGCTTTTCAAGGTTCCTTGTATGATTACGCAGATGTAGGGGCTGGCATGCACAATCAGCATGCCGATCGGCAAGTTCGGGATGATTTTTTGAGTGGAGTTGTGATCAATAGGGTCCCTTTCAAGAAGCTATGCTGTTGGGAAGACATTTGTGAGCTGTACATCAAGTTGTACTGCAGTAACAAGTTCTCATCAGCTGTATTTCAAAGTTCTTACAGCCACAACTTAATGATCCAAGATTCAGAATTTATCACCTACTCGAGCTGCAATTTCAGCAATCTTTCCGCCTTAATAAGTGATGTTAAGTCCAACTCTCTTCCATTCTTGAGGACAAGAATGTTTTCAAGGGAAAGGGAATGTTATGATCCCGGAATTGAAGGTTTGAGCTGAATTGCATATGGATCTGTTTTAGTGAGCTGTATCTGCTGCTGAGTGTTGCTTCTGCTGCAGAACCTGTTGCTGCTGATATGCTGCTCTTGTGCTGAACTACCTGCTGCTGCTGTTAATTAGTTGATTAGTAGTATATTGCATTGGTGTGTTAGCTTGGTTGTTGCATTACATTGTCATTAGCTGTTTCTGGTGCACTGATGTTGCTGCTGCTGGTGCGTGTTACCCGGATCTGCTAGTGTGCTGCTGATTTGTTACTACTTGCTGCTGTTTCTGTTATTTCACTGATATTTGGCACCATTACTTAGGATTTAAAGTTAGTTGCATAAATTCTAGATAATTCTAGATGCTTCCTAGCTAGGCTTGTTAGCAGTTCATTGCTATAAATAAGTAAAGATTGTAATGTTCAGGATTTTCAATTCAATCAAATATCTGAAATTTGTCTCAAGTTGAGATCAATATTCTCTCTCTCATCTAACTCTCTCTATTTCTCAACTCCTTTCCCTTCTTATCTCATCTTAACTCTAAAATCTCTATTTCTCATCTCAATTTCAATTCTTTCTCATCTCATATTCTCAATCTATCCGCATTTTATATTAGTTTATGTTCGTGGTTCAAGCCCGAGCGTAACAGTATATTAAAAAACGAAAAATGACAAGTGCAAGAAGTGTACCCCAACAAAGCATCAAACCAAACATATATTGTTTGCTTCTTGTCATTAGGAACTTGAATACCCCAATTCACTGATGCTCGGGAAATGGAAAAATCCTTCAGGCCATTCTTTATCCAGGTTTGCACCTAAAGAAGAACATCAGCATGCATTATGAAATCTACGAATGAACTGAGATGCAAGTTGTTATTCGGTCATGAAGTAACACCATCTTTGACATTTGTCAGACATTATAAGGGAATCTAGAAATTCTCTTCCACATATGTTTTGCGGAGACGGATAAATTTTCATACACTATAACATACAGCATACAATGTATTTTGAGCAATAAGAAAAGTAAACAATATCATATCAACAAAACACCATGAATCTAGTTGATGCAACACCATTTAGGCAGAAGTAGAAATTTTAGATACTAATTTTTGGAACTTCTTTGTTTTTGGAAAATTGTTTTATGTTTAGGAAGTTTCCCTGTGAATCTTTACAAAAGTTTCCATTTTTCAGAAAGTTTCCATAGTTTCAACTTTGTCTATTTTAGCAGATTTCCATATTTTTGAGATTTTGACTAGTTTCCACATTTTAGGTTATTTAGTTTCTTCATTTTTGCTTGTGAAGATGCCCATACAAACTCAAGAAAATTCTCATATTTAAAAGGCAAAATTGAGTTAATATTATATTTCCTAAATCTCCTCTCTCCCTTCTCAAAGTTTCTCTACTTCTCGGCCTTCCTCTAATTCTCTCCTCTCCTCACTTTCTCTCTCTTCTCCCTTACCCTTCCCTTACCCTACATCACTAGTATATCTGCCATGAAGCTTTGATGCAACTAATCACATGTATTAAACAGAACACACAGACAATACCATTCATGAAAAAGTAGCAATGACTGGCAAATCTAATCGAAACATATGATCAGCGAACAAAAAGAAAGGAACGGAACAGTTGGTATGTATCGGATTTCAAGCTAGCCGTTATATTATGCAATCACCACAACATGTTTATGTACTGTCCGGAATACCACTTCTGCAATCACAACACAACTAAAGCTGATTTTGATTCCTGCATGTCATTTTGATCCCACAAGCAGAGCAATATCTGAATATTTTATGTGGGAACCATTTCACAGTGGATGTATTAACTACAGCTAGGGCCTTATGGCCCAGTTGCTGTCACTTATATGCTGCAACTAATCATTTATCCAGCTTTCTGAAAGAAGGAAACCAAGAGAACATGCAACAATAGCTGAATTTTCTAGCTCTAAATGTTTTCTACAAGCACACAGAAAACCTTGGACATTTGTTCTCAAGCATAGAGGGTTGTCAACTAAAGCTGCAGAGATTCCATTTAAACAAGTACAGAGAGGCACCACTGACAAGCTTGACATTAATAGGCAGTTGCAGCAACATTGCAGTCACAATTGCGGCATTGCAGAAGCAGGAAGTCTCAAACATTACGTAATAGTTGCAGCAATTGCATAGGCTTTTTAAGAGAATACGTATTTTTAAGCCTGATGTTTGTGAAATTTGAGCGAATACTCATTGTTATTAATCTTAACTCCTTTTACTTCTGTTAACAAATAAATTTTTTTTTTTTTTGGATAGAAACAATATAAATATATTTTAATAGATAAAATACAAAATGTATGCATTATTATGCCAGGTAATAGTCAATCAAACTAGCACAAAATTTGTTATGTAATGGTTGTATGTATTATACCAACCTTCATTTGATTTCATGCTGGCAAGTATGGCCATACCAACCTTCATTTGTTTTACTAAAGCTAATTGGACATAACTTATTGCATCTTAGCCGAAAAAAGGAAAAAAACAACAAAGCCTGTCCCCACTAAGCAGGCTTGGCTACGTATGGATCCAATGGCACCATTATGTGCTATTAAGGACAATCCCTTTAGTCCAACTGAAGTAAACATGTGAAGATCTTTTCTTTAATCCTAAAGCACTCCACCATGAACCTTAACAGATAACAGTACTCACTGCCACCTAATACCTGCAAAAGCCTCCTTGGAGTAATTTTCTACTGCAGCTTTTTGTGTGGCTCATAAGCTTTATGCCTCTATAATTGGAAGATTTTTCACATATCCATTCTATTCTTATATCTATATCAATATACAACTGCTAAGCAGTGCATAAAATGACGTAAGGCGCATTAAGGCAATAGGGGGTCCTAGTACCTAGGCGCAAGGCGAGGGTGCGTGCTTTAGCGAAGTGAGCCGCATACTTTTGTCATTTACAATCATATTCTATGTTTATAATATATATTAAGGAAATAAACAATGAAATCAATGAGTTATGTAATATGAAAGCTCTAATTTATAATATATATAGTACTTAAGAAAGTAACATCTAATCATCAAAATGCGCTATATCATGTATCATCAACATAAGCTTTTCAATAAAAATAGCAAGACACCATAAAATCCACAAAAATACATGGCTAATATCATTTTGTTCCACTTCCATCATATCAAATAAAGATAACTAAAGTCAATCATGCATAACTACTAACATGTTACGTAACACTAAGTACTAAAAGATAAAGGATACTATCTAGAAGTCAAGCACCATAACTCCAGAATTTCCAGATATCTCCCTTTCTTCTTCTTTTCTCTCTCTTCTTTTCTTTTAGGATTAATAGTATCTAGAGGCCAAAGAGTGATGACCCATGTTTTGCACAAACAATAAACAAAATAAAAAAATCACATTACATATATATATATACACTTTAGTTTATGGCAAAATATGGTCTTAAACACATAAGTTGCACCAAGGCATGACTTGGTGCGTCTCAGTCGCCTCATGCGCTTGGTGCGCCTCAACGCACCCAAGTCAAATTGTCTCGCCACAGGCTTGTTAGGCGATGAGTCTGCGCCTCGCATCACCTTAGCCCCTTAGGTGCACTTTCTAAAACACCGCTGCTAAGGCATACCCCTGTTTCTTAAAGTCCAGTTAACCAAACTATATCTTCTTCGGCTAAATGCTTCAGGCCTCTCCCAATCTAAATGCTGCTTCAATTTCCTATTTACTATACACCAATGAAACAGCATCCATCTTCAAAGTTCCTAAACTTACACAAAGCAATATTAGCATCTCCATTCTCTTTGAAGAGATTGAAAAAGTAGTGATGCAGTGCGGGGATAATGTAAAATATGGGCAAGTAACTTCTCTCTTCAACCACACATTGAAAAATAGACTAAAAAGGATGACAAATATCCACCAGAAGGAATTTTTGTGGCAACTTAATGTAACCTCATCATTTCTTTCACAATTACAATATTTCACTAGGAAACATCTCTTTCAAAATAAGTTCACCAAGAATGACCTGGGAATCACGAAAAACTAAGGGATCTATCAATGAACAAGAAGAAAACAAGCTCAGTGACAATAGAAGACAACAACAACAACAACAACAACAACCACCCAGTGCCTCAAAGGGCTCCCCGGATACGCAGGGTCCCATGAGGACACCCAACCTGAAGAACTTGTCAGCAGCGATGACGCCTAGCAGCCAAAGGTGAAGGCATAACCATGATTAGACGTAAGCTGCTTGTTAGCCATAATAAGCCCAATTGAGCTTATCACATTCATAGCCCAGGTCCCCACATCTGACACAGCCGAAGCTTTCTTCTCAGCCTCCATCTCAACTGATCTAAACTCACGAAAAACAGTTCAATTCAATTTCACCAAAAACGACCCAGAAAAGAAAATTTTCACAAGAAAAGAAAATTAATTAGAAATTTTCACAAGAAAAGAAAATTTGAAGATCAGAGGACTACAGTTTCCTGCAAAGATGATTACTATGATTACAAATGGTGAGTTTTGGCTGAATATAGAACAGTTGTTTCTGAAGAGATGTCAAGAGTATCAAGTTCAAAAAGCGGCTCCATGCAAGGTAAAGCCACATGATCACTTCCTAGGACCCCAAGCACCAGTGGCGAATCCACGTTATGGCAACCATGGTGCAAGGATCCCACAACTTTATCACCCAAACTTTAAAAAAATGTAGTATTGGTACCAAAAAAATATGAAAAAGCAATATATAAATGTAAAGTGACTTCAGAACATAACGTATCTCTTGGCTTGGTGGCAAGATGCTCATATTAGCATTATTTGGCCGCGTGTTTGATTCCCTGGATCCCTCATATTTAGGTTTTTCTTCTTAAATGCTTCCCACTACTCTGCATTTTTTTAGACAACTATGTCCACATTTATATGATTATGTTAATCAATTATGTATTTTGCCCTTGTAATATATACACACACATACATCCATATTTATATGATTATATTAATTAATTATGTATTTACTTATTTTTATTAATTAATATCATTTTTTTATTTTTTGTTTTTATTATAAATATGGACCCACAGTGTAAAGTGTCTAGATCCGCCACTACCAAGCACAATGCAAGATTACCTGGAATGTAGATTGTCATGGTAAATGGGATAGAAACTTACCAAAAGAAACGCACATGAGATAGGAATTCGAAAGTTGAAAACTCACTGATCCATTTGAAACAATGCAAGTAGGTTCATTGGAACAATAAAGCATGCTCTTATTCAGTAAACCATCAAACAAGAGCATACATGGCATGACTACTTCAATAATACACATTGCATGAATAAAAATAGTAAAATGCAGTTATACCAACAAACCGAAAGGAGTAAAATACTCAATCATACTGAAATCTAGAGAGAGTTGAAAGACAGGAGAATGCAAAGAAAGAAAGAGAGAAAGAGGCAGCAATTGCAACCATATCAAAGAGAATCAAGTGTCATAAGGACAACTCCTGGTCATGCCTATGTTTCTTTCAATCAATGTGCTCCAGATTTATATCATGCACGTCCCCATGAGGAGATTTTATTCACAAGTAAATGGGACACAAGAATATGTATATGACAGTTTGATTTGTTGAACAAGCATCGTAGTAAACCTTTGACAAAAAAGAAAAGGATTCTAGTGACCCTGCCACCTTTTGCTAACTCTCCACTTGTACCCACCCATAGCCACAAAAAAAAAAAAAAGAAGAAGAATACTAAAGGCAATACATAGAGCGAAAAAAGCCGAAAGTACAGTTACAAAAGTCACAGAAGTCCTACAGTTAGTCTTCTCCGGAACTTTAAAATAGTGAAGACCAGGAAACCCCTCCCACCATCAAGAACGGAAGAGAAAAGTTTCAACTCCCAAGCCGATTACTTAATTTATGCAACAACAAGGATATCCAAGAAAAGATATGTACGTGGAACATAATTTGAACATTTCAATCAAGAATCACACATGCTTCTAACCAATGGCAGTATCACCATGAATCTTGACAATACCAGTAAAGCTTTCAAGAGACCTATGTAATTTTGACAGAAGCAATGTAAAAATCTCATTACCGAGCAGAACAAACACCTAGGTACCATTACATGAGCTTCTTCCTACGCTCTTCAAGGGGTTACCGTCATATCAAACAATCTGACTCGTACATTATCACGACAGAGACCAATTTTGACTGAAATAAAGAAGTAACTGATTCAATGATTGACCTGCCTCCATGGTGGTAAAATTATGGAACGAAAAAAGGGAAAGAGAGAGAGAAGGGGGGGGGGGGGGGGGGGGGGGGGGGGGAATGGGAATAATGACGCTCTTTCCTGCTCAAAGTGATTGCAGTCCTGCATATTCTAGATGTCCCAAAATGATTGGCAGCTTGGAATCGACAAAATTTCAAATATGTCTATTCGTTAAAATCAGTCTAAGCACTGGAGAAAGGTCTATCATCAGACTTAGTTTTTGAAACTGTGCAAGGAATATGTGGTATAACATACAGTGGAAAACGGTTACTGGATTTCCGAAATCCCAATAACTACAGGGCCAAAGTCTTATGTATAAAAAGAAGTAACAGCTTCATCTATGTAAAAATTTTCAACTTTCTTCTTTCTTATTAGGCTTGACATATCATGAAACGCCGCCTTGCTGTCACGTGATTGCTTTCTTAACTGCTCCAAGCCAGAACCAAGTTCTCAATCACCTTGACAAGGGAAGCAATATCTAGTTAATCATGTCCCGGATATAATGATACAAGGTTTGCAAATAGACTATCCACGTCAAAAGGCAGATGGTTACAGTATTATCTCACCTCATTCAAACGGAATGGAGGCTGCACAAAATGAGGGTTCTGTGCCAGGAGGTCCTCCAGCTGCTTTTGGTACTTTGACAAAGCAAAGAAGTAATTATCTTCCTTCCTCAGAACACACGGTTTAAGGTGCACAGGACAACAGCTATCACCAATTAATTCATTCTTATCCTACAACCCCATACAGAAGACAATCTCTTAGTTGCCTTTCATATTAAAATAAAAAACAAAATAGCAACGAAAAGAAATAAGGACTTCCATTAATTTTTTTTCTTACAAAAACAAAACCAATTTTAATTTTAGTAAGGTTAAAAGGCACCATAGTAAGTCATGTCAAAACAACCTCAGCCTTGCGTTAAGAAAGGAACCAAATAGCACATACTTAATGATAAAGGTACACTTGCAATGGACCTGTATAAAACCTGAGATACATATCGTTACGACCCCAAACATAGCAACCAATGGGCCAATGGCTTATAAGCCAACAAGGGAACCAATGGTCATAATGGGTGAAAAACTAAGAATATTCATTTAAATATGCTTTATAATACAATGGATAACACACAATACAATTCCTTGGAGTTCAAAACTCAAAACATAAAGCTAAGGCTTCCAAGAAGTATACATAACCCTATATAACTAAACTACTAACTCATAAACGTAAAAAAAAGTCTTCCAAGGTTGTAACCACTTCAACCATGTAGAAAGTAAGTTTTTTGGACTTCTCGATCCAGCTTACTAAAGTAAGTTTTTTGGACTTCTCGATCTAGCTTACTATGCTTTATCTGAAATTGTTGAACAACAGGGTGAGCATAAAGCTTGGCAAGTAACAAATCCGTCAACAAAACAGGGATCAAGAATTAGTTAAAAGGCATGAAATACATCAAAACATAGCTGAAGTTGTTTACTAAAAATTTATTCCGAAAACTCAAGAACGCATCAACTAAATTCTTAGGCTTTAAGCCTCCTGGTTGTGGCTGCATATAATCCCTGCAACTGGGCTCATAATTGGCTATCATACTTGGTCCCCAGCCATCCACGGGTTCTGAGGAACGGTCCAATAGTGCACTAATAACAAATATGGTATAATCCGCCATCGATGGCTCAAAGATGTCTTTTCCCCATCATCGTAGGGCAAAACCCACAAAATAAAGCATATTTCATATTTGCACATCAGAAAGCATGATTCAATCATGTTTCCAAAATACCGTAAGTCAAAGCAATATAACATAGCCAATGTTAAATTCAATATTCCACAAACTTAGTTAAACATGTTTGATCCCATTTTATTTTCAAACACATAGAGGATAAACATGCAGCGTACAAAACAAGTATTTTGAGAATTTAAGAAGCTATTAACATATTAAACACTTAAAAAGCCTTAACAAAAGGACGGAAAAGTTAATGAATAAATTACTTACTAAAAAAAACAAAGCTTCCTTAAAATTCCAAGTACAAACTTCGGCTCTCTCTCTCTCTCTCTTTTCCCTTTCTTCTCTCTTTCTTTTCTCTCAACTTTTATCTTCACTTGAAGTGAAGAACTTGGTTCTTTCTTTTTGTTTTTTTTTTTTTTTAATGATTTAAGAGAAGGGATGTTAAGGGGTATTTATAGAACTAGGGGACTCTTTAGGAGCTTAATGGAGGACCAAAGTGCTGAAATTTCCTTGTCAAATTTGATGTGCTAGTCAATATTCATAAAGCCATGGTGCGCTGGTCTAAAAAAGACAAATGGTGCAAGTCAATGTTCAAAAGCAAAGTTTTTACTTCGTCAAATATGGTGGCCATTCAAAGAAGGCGGCTTATTAGTTTGATCAAAGATGGGTGGCTAGAATTTCAACTAAAATTCAAACAACCACTTGTAGTCTATTGATAATTTGTGTGGGAAATGCTTATGTCTTAAATTTAAATTCTTTACATCCTTCCTCCCATAAAAGAAGTTTCATCCTTGAAACTTATGTACCTAGATTACCAAATAGAGAATGATATTTTGTGCGCATTTCATCTTCACGTTCCCAAGTCACTTTTGCTTCACTGTGATTAATCCAAAAAACCTTTACTAGTCTTAAGGTTCAAGACCTTATTACTTGCTCCTTTTGTTCGATGATCTTTACAAGAAGCTCTTCATAGGGGAAATCACCTCTTATTTGTAAAGGTTCATGCTACAATACATGGTTTGGATCGGGCATATATTTCCTTGACATGGATACAAGGTAACACGTCATGTACTCCAGATAAAGAAGGTGGTAGTGCCACTCTATAAGCTATTTCACCTACTTTCTCAAGGATTTTAAAGGGACCAATGTACCTCAAGCTTAACTTTCCTCTCTTACCAAATCTCATTACACCTTTAGTTGGAAGCACTTTCAAGAAGACATGATCCAGTACTTTAAAATTCAACGGCCTTCTTCGAACATCTGCATAACATTTCTGACAACTCTGAGCAGTTCGAAGTCTTTCTCTGATCAACTGAATTTTTTCTACTGTAATTTGTAAGATTTCAGGACCCAAAAGCTTCCTATCCGCTATGTCGTCCTAGTAAACAGGTGATCTACGTCTCCTCCCATATAATGCCTCATAAGGTGCTATTTCAATGCTGGAGTGGTAGCTATTGTTGTAAGAAATCTCAATTAATGGCAAATGATCATCCCAGCTTCCTGCTCAATCCAAAACACATGCTCTAAGCATGTCTTCCAAGACTTCAATTGTTCTTTCAGATTGGCCATCTGTCTGAGGGTGGAAGGCTATACTGAATGTAAGTTTGGTACCTAATGCCTGCTGTAGACTTTGCCAGAATTGCGAGACAAAGCGAGGGTCATGATCAGAAATGATAGTTACTAGAATGCCATGCAACCGGACAATCTCATGCAAGTATAACCTAGCAAGTCTGTCCAAGTTGTAGGTGATCTTTATGGGTAAAACGTGGGCTGATTTAGTCAAATGGTCTAGAATTACCCGAACTGCATTATGCCCCCTTGCTATTCCTGGAAGCCTAATTACGAAATCCATTGCAATATTTTTCCCATTTCCACTCTGGTATAGGCAATGGTTGCAACTCAGCAGTAGGTTTTGTTGTTCTGTCTTGATTTGCTGACATGTTAGGCATTAAGCCACAAATTGAGCAACGTCCCGCTTCATATTGTTCCACCAGTATCTTTCATGAAGGTCATGATACATTTTATTCCCGCAAGATGCATAAAATAACTCGAGCTATGAGCCTCCTGTAGTAATTCCTTCTTCAACAGTGAATCATTAGGAATACATAGCCTTTGTTCCCCATATCTCAAGAAAACGTCTTCATGAATCCAGAATTTGGTTTCTTGACCCTTTTCCACATTATAGCGGATTCTACACAATTGAGTATCAACCTTTCGGGTGTCTTTAATCCCCTCTATCAGGGTTGGCTAAACCCTTAGCTAAGCAAGTGAGCTTGAATTGTTCCGCACCTTTACTTCAATATCCAACTTCTGTAGGTCCTCAAGGATGCGCTTTTGCTCTATCAATAAACAAGCCAAATTTTCCACATTCTTTCTACTCAGGGCATCAACAACAACATTTGCTTTTCTCGGGTGATGATGAATGGTGAGGTCATAATCCTTAAGTAGCTCCAGCCACTTACTTTGCCTTAAATTCAATTCTCTTTAGAAGAAAATGTATTTAAGGCTTTTGTGATCGGTAAAAACATTACATGAAATCCCATATAGGTAATGTCTCCAAATTTTGAGCACGAAAATCACAACAACAAGTTATAAGTCATGGGTTGGGTAGTTCTGGTCATAGGGTTTCAATTGACAAGAGGCGTATGCAATAACTTTGTCGAGTTGCATCAAGACATATCCGAGACCTCTCCTCAAAGCATCGCAATATATCAGAAATCCCTCGCTGCCTGAAGGAATTGTTAAGATAGGAGCAGAAATTAGATGTTGATGGAGCTGTAGAAAGCTCTTTTCACACTCTTCGTTCCATTCAAATCTAGAATTCTTCTGCATCAATTGAGTCACGGGAGATGCAATGCTAAAAAATCCTTCCATGAATTTGCAATAGTATCCAGCCAAACCAAGGAAGCTATGAACCTTAGCCACATTAGTAGGTCTAGCCCAGTTAATGATAGCCTCAACTTTTTGTGGATCTACTGAAAGTCTATCTCTTGATAACACATGACCTAAAAACTCTACCTTCTCTAGCCAAAACTCACATTTTTTGAACTGGGCATAAAGCCGATTCGCTCGAAGAGTTTTAAGGACAATCCTTAAGTGCTTCTCATGCTCTTCATGACTTTTTAAATACACTAGAATGTCATCAATAAATACGACCACAAACTGATCTAAATATCACTTGAAAACCCTGTTCATCAAGTCCATAAAAACAGAAGGTGCATTAGTCAGTACAAACGATAGCACTAGGAACTTGTAGTGCCTATACCATGTCCTAAATGCAGTCTTAGGTATGTCTTCTTCCTTGATTTTGAGCTGGTGATACCCTGATCGAAGATCGATTTTGGAAAAGACCTTAGAATCTTGCAACTAGTCAAATAAATCATTAATTTGTGGAAGAGGGTACTTATTCTTTACGATCACTTTGTTTAACTCTCGATAATCTATACAACTCCTCATACTCCCATCTTTCTTTTTCACAAACAGAACAGGTGCACCCCATGGAGATATACTTGGACGGATGAATCCTTTGTCCAACAGTTCTTGTAACTATATCTTCAATTCCTTTAGTGCAGCAGGGGCCATCCCATATGGAGCCTTAGAAATAGGTGCAGTCCCTGGCACAAGGTCAATAGAGATCTCTCTATCTGAAGGCAGATCGAGAATGTCTTCTAGAGATATATCTGGAAAATCCTCAACAACAACAATGTCTTCTAACTTAGAACTCTCTTTGTTGACTTCTCTAACAGATGACTTCGCTAACAGAACATATATATCCTTTACACCCGTTCCTTAAAAGTCTACGAGCTTGTAAAGCAGTTATTGTGGGTGGAGGGGTATGATGGCTACTACCTTGGAATGCAAACTCAATTTGTCCCGGAATGCAAAACGTCACCTTTTTCCGCAAAACAATCAACAGTCGCATGATATGTCGCAAGCCAATCCCTTCGGAGAATAATGTCAAAGTCATGAATGTCTAGGACGATGAAATTGCCAGGTAGAATCCTATCCTCAATTCGAATTTCGCACTCCCTACATACATATCTAGCAATCATAGAATCTCCCATTGGCGTTTCCACACATATTTCGAAATCTAAAGGTACTGGATTTATGCTAAGTTTTTGAGGTAGTGAAGGAGACACAAAGGAATGTGGTGATCCGGAATCAAATAGTGCACGAGCATAAAGCAAGCATAGACATAAAGTACCTGTAACCACAAAGTTAGAGCCTTGCACATCTTGTTGACTTAGAGCAAAGACTCTACCTTGAGCTTGAGACTTCTTGGCTTCAGATTTCTGCATATTTTGATTGTTGTGGTTGTTCTTAGTGCCATTTGTCATATCCAGACAATTTGCAATCCGGTGTTCCATGCTACCACACCTAAAGCAAGCCCCTGTCTTTCTATAGCACTCATTTCCAGCATGGAACCTCCCGCATACATGGCATTTACGATTCTCAGAAGAATTCTTATTGTTGGAAGCCAGAACATTTTGCTTTTTCCTGGAGTTCGTGTCTCCTTGCGATGTTGTGTTGACTTGATTCTTGCTGGCTTTCTTTGAGTTCCCTCTCGACCACAGAAGTAGTATTAACCACATCCCGGCAGGTCTTCAGTCGAAGACGTACTACACGAAGCTTGGTATCACACCTCAGTCCTCTTTCAAACTTTCTGGCTTTAGTGTAGTCATTCGAAATCACATGTTGGGCAAAAGGAGACAGTTCGGTAACTTTAAAGACATATTGTCTCCTTGCTTTAAATCTATGATTTCAGTCGCCTTTTGCTCTCTCAGCACCTCTAGGAAGAATTCAGCATTGTAGAGTTCCTTGAAATTCTCCCATATCATTGTTTCAGTAAGTTGTGGTTTGGTTAATTTCCACCAGTCTTTTGCTCGCTCTTATAAACTTGATCTTTTGTGAGTCAATGCATTCCAATACTTCAAAGTATTCCTCTATATCATTCTACCAGTCAAGGGCTTGTTAGGGATCTCCGTCACCAGCAAAGGATGGTGGATTCATGCTTTTGAACCTCTGAATAGCTTTAGGAGCTTCCGAAGTGCCTTCATTGTGCATCACATCTCTAGAGGTCTCTCCATTTACATGCATGCTGATTTCCTTGGCTAATTGCTAAATAAAATTTTGCACCAAATTTTCAAGTAAGGAAGCATTGCTGAATAAAATTTTGCGCCAAATTTTCAAGTAAGGAAGCATCGGGGTAAATCCTCATTATCGTCTAAAGGGTTTGATGGACACTTCGACATCTTGTCTTATACAAACCTGACATACCAAACTTTAGTACTAGAAGAAGGTATACATCCAAAGATGTTTTGAGGTAAACTCTAATAAGGATGCAAACTAAGTTTCCTAAAACCCACTAGGCTAGAAACTTGCTCTAGTGCCATCTCTTGTCAAGACCCCAAACATAGCAACCAATGAGCCAATGACTTATAAGCCAACAAGGGAACCAATGGTCATTGTGGGTGAAATACTAAGAATGAATAATTAAATATGCTTTATAATACAATGGATAACACACGATACAATCCCTTGAAGTTCAAAACTCAAAACATAAAGCTAAGGCTTCCAAGAAGTATACATAACCTTGTATAACTAAACTACTAACTCATAAACGTAAAAGAAAGTCTTCTAAGTTCGTAACCACTTCAACCTTGTAGAAAGTAAGTTTCTTGAACTTCTCGATCCAACTTACTACGCTTTATCTGAAATTGTTGAACAACAGGGTGAGCATAAAGCTCAGCTAGTAACAAATCCGTCAACAAAACAAGGATCAAGCATTAATTAAAAGGCATGAAACACATCAACACATAGCTGAAGTTGTTTACTAAAAATTTATTCCAAAAACTCAAGAATGCATCAACTGAATTCTTAGGCCTTAAGCCTCTTGGCTGTGGCTGCATATAATCCCTGCAACTAGGCTCAGAATTGGCTATCATAATTAGTCCCCAGCCAACCACGGGTTCTGAGGAACGTTCCAAATAGTGCACTAATAACAAAGATGATATAATCCCCCATTGAGGGTGTAAAGATGTCTTTTCCTCGTCATTGTCGTGCACAACCCACAAAACAAAGCACATTGCATATTTGCACATCAAAAAGCATGATTGAAATCATGTTTCCGAAATACCATAAGTCAAAGCAATATAACATAGCCAATGTTAAATTCCATATTTCAGAAACTTAGTCAAACATGTTTGATCCCATTTTAATTTCAAACACATGGAGGGTAAACATGCGGTGTGCAAAACAAGTATTTTGAGAGTTTAAGAAGCTATTAACATATCAAACACTTGAAAGTGTAACAAGAAGGACAGAAAAGTTAACGAATAAATTACTTACTAAAAGAAAACAAAGCTTCCTTAAAATTCCAAGTACAAACTTTGGCTCTCTCTCTCTCTCTCTCTTCCCTTTCTTATCTCTCTTTTCTCTCTAGCTTTATCTTCACTTGAAGTGAAGAACTTGGTTCCCTTTTTTTTAAAGGGGTATTTATAAAACTAGGGGGCTCCTTAGGGGCTTAACAAAAGACCAAAGTGCAGAAATTTTCTTGTCAAATTTGAGGTGCTCGTCAATATTCAAAAAGCCATGGCGTGCTGGTCAAAAAAAGACAAATGGTGCAAGTCAATGTTCAAAAGCAAAGTTTTCACTTAGTCAAATATGGTGGCCATTCAAAGGAGGCTTATTAGTTTGATCAAAGATGGGTGGTTAGAATTTCAACTAAAATTCGAACAACCACTTGTAGTCTATTGACAATTTGTGTGGGAAATGCTTATGTCCTAAATTTAAATTCCTTACACATATGCATGAAAAAACTATTACATGCACACTTTTCCGTTTATACTACCCCTTCATTTGAGATATTATAAAGACTAATTATCAAAATGAGGATCCTACCTTAGATCATACAAGCCAAGTGAAAATCAGATCCCGGTATTGATAGGGGATTGTAAGGTCTACAAACATCAAGAACGGGAAAGTTCTAGCATCATAGGGGTAAATTTAGATGACTCAACGTTATCCACTTACTCTGTATTGTCTAGTTGGGTGGTGCATCAATTGGCATTTACTTACCCTTGAGTACCTCTATGTGTTAATCCTAGATCGTTTAGCTTTTGGGAGCCTAATTAGGAAAGTTGTAAAGAGATTGGATGATTGCAAACGTACTCTCTGCTCTAAAGTGGTCGTCTTACCCTTGTCCAGTCTTGTCTTTACAGTATTTCCATATACTACTTGTCTCTCTTTAGAACTCTTGTGCTAGTCGTGAAGCATATTTAGCGGATTATGAGAGATTTTCTCCAGTCAGGAGAGGAGACCATTGAGATCATTTGTTCGGCATGGACAGAGTTCGAGGGTTGGGTATTAGTAATTTTAACATGTCTCTTCCAAGTAAATGGCAATGGAGATTCTCCAGGGAACCTAATTCTCCTTGACACATGGTGATCAAGAGTAAGTACAATCTCTAAGAGAATGCGTGAGATGCAGAGTTAGTGAAAGTGGTGGGTTGTTCCTCCCCTTGGAAGATTATCTCACACATTTACCCTTCTTTGATACCCCACATTTGTCTTATGATTGGGTTTTTGACTGCATTAGATTCTGGGAAGACACGCGAGTTGGGATACCATTCTTGCTCATTAATTTCAACTTTTATACAGATTATCCACTTTCCATGGTTCCCCACTTACTCTCCTCACAACTTAGTAGGATGACTCGCGATCTTGAAACATGCACCTTCACAAGGAACTTACTGTTATAGGGAACTACATGAATTCACACAGTAAACAACATTTTGGACCAAGTACACTTGTTTTCGTTGCCTGATAAGAGAGCTTGGGTGCTAGGTAGATCTAACACTTTTACCACTAAATTTTTTTTCCAACATTTCACATTACATAATCATTTTCCAGTCCCGTCTCCCCCCCCCCCCAAAAAAAAAAAATGCTCTTATGTTTTGGAAAGCTAAGATTCCTTTTAAAATGAAGGTGTTTACGTGGTCTTTAGTTCTTAAGAAGTTAAATACTCGAGATTTCCTGCAGAAATTGAGACCGTTAAAAGCTTTATCTCCAAGGATCTGTGTGCCAGCTTTTCTCTCTATTGGCTAAACATGGGTTAGTTGAAAATCGGTTGAGAATATCCTTCTGATGAAGTTCCATGGCATAGAAAAGAAGAAAGGCATCTTAATGTTGTTCTCCACAACCAAGATTACGATTTGTTTTTGGGTTTTTTTACGTACGGTTGTATTTTTTAGGACACTTTGTCTTTAATAATATGGCCCCAACTCTTTATACATTCTCTCTCTCTTAATAATATTTCTTTTTTCAATCAAAAAATAAATACCAAGAACAGGTTTGGATTATTCACAAAAGCATTCACGCCTAACAACCAGAAAAAATTATTAAGAATGACAGGTATCCTAACACTTGATTACTTTTTCAAAACAAGTAAGTCCATTGTGGTAAAGACTTGAGCTTATGCTTCATAATCTGGCACATGTAGGCTTTTCATAGAATGGTAGAATGATCTAAGATAAGATACTATCATCCTTTTCTTTTTATCCAATCCCTTGGATCTCAAAGAACTATGAAATCAATATTACACAAAAAACTGCGATATGTTGGCCTTTATTAGATTATAGAATCACAAGACACTAATATTGGTTATGGTTTTCAATAACCATTTATCTCAATTTTAAACTACAAATAAGTGTTTATGATGTAGTATAAGACTCCATCATACAGACAGAATATAAAATTTCTCACCTGTATTCACTTAAGATAAATGGCGAACATAGCATATAGGGGTTCTGTAGCCTAAACTACTTGGAACAGAAGGCAAAAACAATAGAAGAAACCAAATATGATGTAAATAATAGTTTCCTAACTGTTCTCCAGGAAAGTTCAAGAAACACTTGACCAGATAAAAATACCCCTCAAACTACACGAGATATAGAAAAGGGAATCTATAAATTAGGTACCTCGACATTTGAGTATCTACCATCTAGTTACTCATTTCAATATATACTATAAGATATTTTAAAATTGAAATTTCTTTTATTATCAGATCTATAAGTTTAAAATTTTAATTATTCAGACATCTTGATATTTAAAAATTTTATCAATCAAGTACCCTCTCCAAAAATTTGGTGGAATTCTATTGGAAAATGTTGAGTGAAACATCAATCTAACAACATATAGGCAGCAGCAGCAGCACCAACAGGCCCAGTGCCTCAAGGGCGGCTCCCGCATAAGCATGGTTTGGGGCAGTGGCGGAGCTACGTTATGCATTGGGTGGGCTTAAGTCCCCAGGGACTCTAATGTTATTTTATGTGCATGTAAAATTAACTTGCTGAGGTGGCAAAGCCCACCCTTATTTCTAAAGTTTTAGGGGCAATTAATCTATATTTAAATAACTTATTATCATTTAATTGTCATAAATTTTAAATATTTGTCATTTAGATAATACGATATTTTAATGTGTGTTTATATATATGTCTCTATAAGTTATCTATTATGTAAATTTTATCAATTTAGTTACCATACACTTATATTATGTCAGTTTACTTCTATAGTAAAATTAAAGTTAAGTTAATGATGTATGTTATGGCTCGATCATATCAAGTGTAACCAATACAACCTGTCCGTTGACCTAATTAAACACACTCCTCACCCAAATGTTCCAAATTTAGTTGCCTACTTAACATTAATATTACTCTAAGGCTAAATGAAATACTATAAATTGCATAAAAACTAAATTTGCACAACTAAAAGTGCAAGAATTAAATTGACATTTTTGACAAAGTACATAAACCCATGACATAAAACGACAATAAATTTTTAAACCACATAGTAACTCATTGTGTATATTGAGATTTAGTATACCCATATATTAAAAGACGGCCCATCATGAGGGCATCTCAGTTGGTGGCGTCTCCTACTCATGCGGTCATCGCCCTGGGGCCAAGAGCTCGATTCTCACTAAAGACATACTCATGACTTACTTACTCATGGGGACTGTGGGCCTCCTCATGAACCGGGGTTAGTTAGGGCAACCTAGTCCCTCGTTACCCCAAAAAAATATTAAAAGACCAAACCTCAAATATATAAGTGATAGATTTGCTCAAATATTTGGAGTTTATAATTCATCATTTAACTTAACCATTCTCTCTCAATTTCATTCTATCAAATTTCAATGAACTTCGATAGAAATAAATACATTCAACTTGTATTTTTTTTTCCCTTATCTAAAAGGAACATACCCAGTGCCTCAAGGGCTCCCGCCTACGCAGGGTCTGGGGGGGGCGGATGTACGCAACCTTCCCCCTTCAGGGTGTTAACCTGAAAAGAGGCTGTTTCCCAGTGCCCCCAACCTGAGGGTGAGGACCTCCCAGGAGGTCACCGATCCTGGTACTACTCTCGCCCAAGCACGCTTAACTTCAGAGTTCTAATGGGATCTGGTCACGTCGTGTTGGTGCCCTCTTTGGTAATAAATGCATTTTGTAATCAAGCCTACCTTGACTTGAAATTCTAGATTCGCCAATGGGGTTTTTTTTTTTTTGAGAGAGGGGGGGGGGGGGGGGGGGGGGGGGGAGGAGGATTGGTTGTAATACACGGCCTTACCCCTTTAGGGTGATATAAGCATGAAGAGCACGGAGAGCATAAAAAGCATGGAAGCATAGAAGCAAGAGCAAAAAGCAAACAAGCATCTAGGGAAGAAAGCCTACATAACGACAAAATGCAAGCATACATAGAGTGTAAGCAGCGAGTAGCAAGGCAAAGCTGCGTATAAACAAACAAGAATGCAAGGAGTCTCGTGGCGCTAGTACAAGCTTAGAAGTGCTCGTCGTTCCTAAACCACTATATCGGTTACACCTATACTAATCCTCCATTGAGCTCTATCTTGGGGCCATCTCCTCATTTAGGTTGAGATAGGCAAGGTCCTATCGAATTGCTTCCATCCTACTTTTCTTTGGCTGGCCTCTTCCTCTCTTCTCGTCTATAATATGGAGTTGTTCGCATCTCCTGATAGGGGAAGTGGTCGGTCTCCTCCTAACATGCCCAAACCACAGCAAACGCTGCTCCCTCAGCTTATCCTCACTTGGGGCCACGCCTAATTTACTTCTTGTAACTTCATTCCTGATCCTATCCTTCTTTGTGTGTCCACACATCCATCTTAACATCCTCATTTCCCCCACCTTCAGCTTCTGCATGTGATGGTGCTTAACTAGCCAGCACTCTGCCCCGTAGGACATCGCCAGTCTGACTACCGTCTTATAGTATCTTCCCTTTAACTTTAGCGGGAACTTCCTATCGCACAGTAACGCAGAAGCCATCCTCCATTTATGCCAACCCACTTTAATCCAGTTGTTAACATCTACGTCCACTTCGCCGTCTTGTTGCACCATGGAACCCAAGTATTTACAAATAATCCAGCCAAAGTAATAGGAATTAGACCTAAGACGATTCCAAATAGAAAAACTTCAATCATTTTAATTTATTTAAAAGGAAAAAAAAAGAGAGAGTTTATATCTATCCCTAAATATTAATCTAAATTGCCCATGAATTTCAATGAACAAAAATTGTCGATTGCTGCGTTAAAGAACTAGAAAATATATGAATCGGTAGAAAGATTTCTTTTCATGAATTATTCATTTAATTAATTTCAAATAAGTCGTATCTTGTTCAGACCAATAATTAAAGCTGAGGTTATAGTTAAAGCCGCTTCAGGATTATCGAGGGTTCGAATCCCTCTCTCTCCTTTTGCTCGTTGAATCGATTTTTTTTCTTATTTTATTGTGTTTGCCTAGCCCGGTTAACTAAAGAGAATGGCTCGGCTATCTCACCTAGCCGAGCCAACAAAAAAGGAATACTTAAAAAGTATGACCCGATCCGAATATGTATGATGGAAGCAAACGGATTCCTACTTTAAGCATTGGATTTCTTGTCTTAGTTAAGAGGGGTCATCGAAAGAACAGGCTCAAAATCACAATCAATTCCTTTTTCAAATCCTGCTGCAGTTGCACAAGCCCTTCCCGCCTGCTACAAATGACCTACGAATAGGAAGAATTCTAGAACAAAATGAGAAGTAGCTAACCAACTTCTAGGAGAGACATAATTGACTGCATTGATCTCGGTAGCTATGCCACCCATGGAATTTAAAGATGATCCAATCTTAATGTCATCTATGCTTGGCAGGGTAGAGGTACAGAACTTGAGTTCCATATACTCGGTCTTAAATCTACTGAGTCTTAGACCTTTCAATTCTAAGGACATTTTCCAGAGTTCTAGCTTCTCATTCACCTCCTCCCTAGACTCTCCCACCAAGACTATATCATCCGCGAAAAGCATGCACCAAGGCACGTTCCCTTAGATGTGCCTAGTGAGCTCGTCCATAACCAGAATGAATAAAGAAAGACTCAAGGCTAATCCTTGGTGTACCCCAACTGTAATCGGGAAAGCGTCTGTCTCCCCTTCTGTTGTACGCACATTAGTTTAAGCGTCTTCATACATGTCTCTAATGACTCATATATAGGGCTGGGGGATGCCTAACAATATATAGCCATCCTTTATCAAATTTTGATGATTTGTTTGCCAGAAAATGTTAACATGACAAATGATTTCAGTAATATAAAGGGATCTTCCAACAGAATCCGGTCTATTTTATCCTAATTTGCTAAAACTCGTTGAAAACACTAACATAGCTCTTTTATATTATCGTAATTATATACCATCATCAGTATTTTCTAGTAAAAGTTGGCTTGAATTCTGAAAAAGATCCACCAGATTTCGATATATTACTTCTACTAAATTTAATAACATTTTAGCAACTTCTAAAACTTCAAATTCTATGAAATCTTTACTTGTTGTATCAGTATAATTTCTTCAATCTTACAAGTTTGAGAAGATGTCAATGTCTAAAACGAGAGTTTATCTAAGCTCCCAAAAATTGTCCTTTGGATTGCCAAATCAGTATTTTGATGTTTTCTCACCAACCAATCCCCCCCCCCCCCCCCCCCCCTCTCTTCTCCTTCTTCTTTTCTCTCTTCCTTTCTCTCTAAATATCTCACGAGCACAAAGCAGCGACCAGGCACCATAGCTAGGGTGAAAAAAGGGAATGACCCCATGGCCAAGGTGAAAGAGGAAGTGAAACCACCGGCTAACATAAACATAGGTGGCCATTCAGGAACAACATATACTAGTTAATTTTGTATGGGAGAAGGTGGTCTTTTTAGTAACTCTTTGGACTAAGAGTTTTGAAGGCTTTGCTGACATAACCTTAGTTGACTTGCAGCGGGATTGGAGGGCATTACGTTTTTAATTTATTGTAGCATTATGTATTTTTGAGGACATCTTGTCCTTAACCTTTTCTATGTTCTTTCTCTTCTAATATTACTTCTTTTACAATCAAAAAAACATAGATGGCCATTCATGTTTTCACCTTGGCAATGGGCCTCTCTTTGACCTTGGACAAAAATGGGGGCCATTCCATCTTTCACCAGGGCCAAGAAAGTCATTCCCTCTCTCACCTCTGCCAAGGGGGTTGTTCCCTCCACCTCGGCCATAGGGGTTGCTCCTTTCTTCACAGCAGGCATAGGCGTTCTTGCATCTTTTAATAGAGTCGGGATGGTTCCTTCCTTATCTCAGCCATGGGGAACATTATCTCTTCAAACTTGGCCATGGGTGCATTTCCTTCTTTCCTCCAACTTGACCGTAAGGGGTATGACCTTTTTCACTTTCATCACAAGTATTCCCTCTTTGACCTAGATAGTTCTTTTTTATCATTGGAAACCTCTTTGGCCTAGATATTCAATCTATAAGAAGCCAGTACAGCTTCATGGTGAGTGTTCCCTCTTGCACCAGGGCCATGGGGGATGATTCCCTTTTTCTCCTAAGCCATAGGGGGTATTCCCTTTTTTCCACTAAACTAGGAGGCATGCTCTCTTTGACCTCAGCCAGAGGAACGTTCCCTCTTTCACCTCGACCAGAAATGAAATCCCCCTTTCTCTTTCACCTTGGCTACAGGTATAAGGACCTAACCTAACACAGCTGCAGCACAACCCATGAAAGTAGGAAGTTCCCTCCTCGGCTTATAATAATGGACCATGTAAACCCAAAAGGGGAAACCCTTGTTACTTGAATAAAGGGGTAAACTCGCTCATAAATTGTTCAAACTTCACAAACCTATCCATTGTGAAATCCTCGCAAGCCCAAAAGATCTACCCTCCCAAGGCAATGCGGGTTTCCAGATGAACATGCCCACCACCACCAACCTTGATCTTCCCTCACCAAACCAAAGGTTTCACCAAGGCCACACTATAGGTCCCACGTGGCCCACACCCCATACAGTGATTTGGCTCAAGTAACAAAAAAACTCAACACAAGACTATTGCAACACAATCTACAAAAGCAGGAGAAGTCCCCTATTGTGCCCATAATGGACAACTTAAGCCCAAAAGGAGAGGCCTTGTTACTTTAATATAGGGCTGAAAAGTCACTTATATATTGGTCAAACTCCACACACTCATCTGATGTAGGATTGACAAACAATCCTTTTGCACCTTAGCTATAGGATGAAGTCCATGTATCAAATCCCTCACCTTGCCACAAATAATCTTCTTAATTATGGTTTAGATATGCGCATTCACATTCAGTTGTAAATTAAACAATCAAATACAAGGACAACCAACCCGAACGACATGGTGTCCCCTTTATGTGTACATACTACAAATTTATAAGATGTGGACGAAAAGAAGGTTTCACAAGTAAAGCAGAAAAAAAATGCAGAAATATCTCTGCATAGAAGCTTATATGCTTTACATGCTAGGCACTAACCTTATATTCTTCACAATTGACACAATAGAGTCCTTCATAACCGGCTTGATAAATGTCACCATTAGCAAGCACCCTGGAGTAAAATTCCCTTACGAGTGCTTCATGCTTGCGATCAGTAGTCCGGATGAACTTGTCATAGTCTACATCCAGCTGCAACCAAGAAGAACTAGAAGGATGAATAGGATGATCAAGAATCAAGATAACTGAATGAGAGAAAAGTATCTGACCTAAAAAGACCAAATACCCAAGCTATATGTACCTCTTTCCAGAGCAACTTGTATGCTTGTGAGATGACATCACAATGTTCAGCAGGACTTCTACCAACTGAAGCTGCTGAAGTTGCAATCTTCTCTCCGTGCTCATCCGTCCCAGTCACAAAAATAACATTTTTCCCCAACAACCTCTTTCCACAAGGACAAGCAATGAAGTTAGACTTCTGTTATGTGTTGCAACAAACACATGATATAGTTGCTAACACATGTGCACCTTTCACAACCTAAAGTATGAACAGGAAGACAAATTTCACAACCATAATAGGGTATGAACCAAGTTACACCACATCAAACAGACATTTTAACCATGTAATGAAGTATAGTGAGATATCATCAATGACACAGAATCTCCATATAACAGCTACTATCGTGAAAGAAATTTAGAAATCCCTGCACCCATATTTGTTTGTTGGGCAAGCATATTGACACTTGCAGTCAAGCATATGTATCCTTTCTACATTTCCTTACACTCCCTTTGTCCCAATTTATATTTTTCACAATCAATTTCCCTCCTATTCAAGACAGAAGATTTTACATAATCATTCTTCTGCATATATTAATCTCGATCTATAAGAACAAAGGCGACATCCAGAGTTGCGCCAACTATCGGGGTATCAAACTAATGTGCCACACTCTGAAGCTGTGGAAGAGGGTCATAGAAAGAAGGTTAGGGCAACAAACAGAGGTGATCGAGAACCAATTTGGATTTATGCCCAGTAGATCGACAATAGAAGTCATCCATCTCTTAAGGCGGACGAAAGAGCACTACAAGGATAGACAAAAGGATCTCAACATGGTTTTCATTAATTTGGAAAAGGCATATGACAAGGTCCCAGGAGAGGTCCTACGGAGGGTTATGGAGAAGAAAGGCATCCCCATGTCCTATATCCAAGCGATTAGAGACATGTACAAGGACGCACAAACTAATGCGCGCACAGCGGAAGGGGAGACAAAACCTTTCCCCATTGCAGTTGGGGTACACCAAGGATCTGCCTTGAGTCCCTTTCTATTCATTCTAGTTAAGGATAAGCTCACTAGGCATATCTAAGGGACTTAACAGATTGGAGAAGGGCCTTGGAATCGAAAGGCTTACGACTCAGTAGATCTAAGACCAAGTATATAGAACTCAAGTTCTGTACCTCCACCAGGTCTAGCATAAGAGACGTCAAGATTGGATCGGAGTCCACACCGAAAAAAGAGTGGTTTAGATATTTGGGTTCCATAGTACAGCAGGATGGCGAAGTTGACGAGGATGTCAACAACTACATCCAAGTGGGCTGGCTTAAATGGAGGATGGCCTCTGCGATACTACGCAATAGAAGGTTCTCACCAGAATTAAAGGGAAAATATTATAGGACGGTAGTGAGACCAGCTATGTCATATGGTGCGGAGTGTTGGCCAATGAAACTGTATCATATACAAAATTTGAAGGTGGCAGAGATGAGGATGTTGCGGTGGATGTGTGGACACACAAGGAAGGATAGGATCAGAAATGACATCATAAGAAGCAAATCGGGCATGGCCCCAACCGAGAATAAATTGAGGGAGCAACATCTGCGGTGGTTTGGGCATGTTAGGAGATGACCAACCACTGCCCCTGTCAGGAGAAGTGAACAACTCCATATTACAATTGGGAAGAGAGGGAGAGGCAGGCCAGAGAAGAGATGGATGGAGACAATCCGACACGACCTCACCCACCTAAACCTACATGAGAAGATGGCCTTAGATAGACCTCAATAGAGGGCTAGCATAGGAATAATTGATGTAGCAGCTTAGTATAGAGGAGCATAATTTAGCTAACACTAGTGCCCTCAAGCTTATATGTCTGCTTGTCTGATTTACTTGATATGGTTGGGAGCTGTTTTATCGCCTATAGCTGTTTTATGCTATTTGCTTGCTCTGCACTGTTGTTTCTTTCTACTCCTATGCTATTATGCCTACATGCTTTTATGCTTCTATACTTATGCTTTTATGCTTGTATGCTTTTATGCTTCTCAAGTTGGAGGTCCTTGAACACAGCCTCTGTTTTAGGGTAGCACCTTGAAGGGGTAAGGCTGCGTACACCCCCCCCCCCCCCCCAAAAAAAAAAAAGAGACCCTGCATACGCAAGAGCCCTTGAGGCACTAGGTTATTGTTGTTGTAGTATTCTTTTGCGCATATTATGTTAGTGACATAAACGTAGTGGAATAAAAATGAAGAATGTCGAGAAGGGTAATACAATGAGTTCATCGCTAAGGTGCTGTATTAATATTAAAAAAAAAAAAAAAAAAAAAGGTTTCTCCTTTTACATGAAAGTTGACTACAATTTTGGGACATCTAAAAAAATAAGAGGGGCACTTAATTTGGAACCAATAAATTTTCTTAGTGATACTGGGGTTAATTAGATTGCTAAAGTAGAAGCATCCACTCTTTTCAACTCAAAAAGGATAGGATACATTCAGCTATCCATGTTGTCTTCCACCTCCACCAAATTTTGCTTTTATCCAAAACAATGTAACTTTTGATTTCTTGATTTTATAAATATCTTTCCCTTTTTGCTTTTTACGGTTTTCCCTTCAGAAACCGCCTCCCTATAGAGTAGCACCTTCGCGTACATTCCATCCTCCCTAGACCCTGCCTTGGCGGGAGCCTTTCAACCACTAGGTTTGTTGTTGCTGTAATGTAATTTCTGATTTCAATAACAGTATTGAAATAACCAAACTTAACAACAATTCTTGATCTCTAGCAACAGAGCAAATTCCGCAGAATGTTGTGATTTCCATATCTAGTTGTGGGACTACAAAATCATTCTTAAATCTTCATTTAACAACATATTTTGTTTGATGCTTAATTTCTTGACATAGTAGTGGAATCTCCTAGACCACGAGGCTATGGCAGAAATCCAAAGAGGAGGTATCAAATGAACTTGTCTAATATACCACTATATATTATAGGCATTCGTGTAAGGAGGCAGGTTACATTATAAATCCATTCCCGATAATACGGTCCAGAAAGAAAAACATAACCCAACATCGACAAAATCAAAGGAGAAATACCAAACTATACACTAAGGGAGCTACTCCACTCATTACAATTCGTTTTATGATAGAACCTCTTTTTGTATGTAGCAATTGGTATCAAATTCATCAATTTCACATCAAGGATTGCCAATATGGGGGACCGACGCCATTCACCAGTCACATGGGGGGGCCGACATTCAATAGTCTTATGGGAGGCTTGTGTGTGACATGTTGCAAATTATTGCTAACGTAGCTATCAAGCCTCACGTTTTAAGCCTTAAAATGGTGACAATAGCATTGCAATGTCCATCAAGGGTTAGAGAAACTCTGGCGCGAAGCCAAATCCATTGGACATTGGTGATATAGGTGTTGCAGTGGTCATCCAAGACTAGACATCTATAGCAAAGCCAACTCCCATGGCCATGAGATGTGAGCAAATAGCAAAAAGGAATTGCACCTTGACAAAATCAAAGAAGAAACTCCGCAATATATACCAAGAGAATAACTCCATCCATTGCCAATTGGTGGGATGAAACCTCCTTTGATATGTATCATCAGGGCTCTTATCTAAGGATCCTAGCTCTTGAAACAGTTAATTCCTTGAAACTAAGGTCTTGTTTGGCGCATCAAATTGAAGCCTACAATCGGGGTCAAGACTAGAATCGGAGTACAAAAAAATTCCAATCCTGTTTTTGTTTCACCTGTTGGAATTGGAGTCACAATTGCACTGCCAATTCCACCAGATTGGGCTTTAACTCTAAAGCATAAATTCGAATTCCTTGAGGCTGCGGGAAGAAATTGTAAGTCCATATTAACTCTACTTACCTAAAACCCAAAATGATCCAACTCAACTAACTCGAAACCTAAGGTGACTTGAAACGAAATGATTTGAGCCGACCTGAACCTAACTAAATCTAACTCAAGGTTGGAAATATTCAAACAGATAGACAAAAATCTGAGATGACTCAAACCTAAAATGACTCTACCTGACTTGGTTCTAGCTTGAACGAGACCCAACCGAGTGGATCCACATCTCAAGGTAATCCAATCTAATTCACCCGAACCTAGACATGACCAAAACTAAACATAACGCGACACGACTCAGTCCGACATAAATTTGACCAAGCCCAGGTAACCTGGAACTAGAAAAGACATAACTCGATTGACCTGAAAACCAAGATCTTGAGTCCTAGACCACCCTACCCAACCCAAACCCAACCTGCTCTAATCTGAGCCCATGAACTCATCTAATTAACCAAAAACCCGATACAACTTGAGCACGGAATGACTCAACCCAATTAAAACTCAACCTGAGATAACCAAAACTTGAATCCGACCAAAACCCAATCACAGTTCATCCAAAATCCGGACCAACCAATCTACTTGATTGACTTAAAACTCGAGACGATTAATTCTAGAATTGCAATTTTATTTTAACTTAAAATTCTTTGGTTAGCTCAAGAATGGAATTTCAATTTCATCAATGGCAATTGCAAATCCACAGTCCAATTCCAATTCAGCAAACGAAACAAAGGAGGGAAAAGCCATGAACCCTCACCTGAAATCGAGCAACGGCGTCAGCGGCAATGGTGGTGTAGGCGCTGCCCATATGAGGAGGAGCATTCACATAATAAAGCGGAGTTGTGAGCACAAAAGTGTCTAAATCTGACGCTGCGAAGCTACAGAAAATTCTAGCTTTTGATGAAGTGAATAATAGGGTGCGTCGAAAATGGGCACTTCTACTTGGTTTGATAAAACCCGTTTTAGGTGTGGAATAGAGAGGTGATAACAACCACAAGCTGGTTCGACCCGCCATGCTTGAAGCTTTTCCCCTGTCTTCGGATAAGAAGGGTTTTGCAATGGCGCTTGTGCTGAGTCCACGACCCACCGAGCAACGCTACTACTTAGCTAACGGTATCGGAGATCAGTAGCTTTATGTCTTTGTTTTTACTTTTAAAGTTTTTTTTAAATTAATTTACTTTTTTTTTTAAATGATCTTTAATATTTTATATTGCATTTAAATTAGTATCTAATACCTAATTCTGATTGCTAATGAAAAGAGACTAATTTTGTCATAAAATAAAATATTATAGACTATTTTAAATAATAAAAGACGAGGGATTAAGTTTAAACAAAGGTACAAATATTCCAGATTATTCTAAGCAAAAGAAAATATGAGGAACCATTTGGAACAGGCTAAAAGATAGGAGAAATCAATGCTGTAGAAAACTCTATATTATTGGTTACCTATCCTCAAATTTAGTCTTTTATCCTTTTTTTGATAATTAGCGACGAACTGCAGACTCGTAACACAAGACAAGCAGCTCATACAAGCAAGGTTTTGTGAACCCATATAAAAGCGAGAATTAGAGACAAAAATCAACAGACGGCCAAGAAAATAGGAATACGGGGCAAAAAGGACCAAAATAGACACTATACATCTACATTACTGCTGGATGAGACACCAATGAAAGGAAAGACGTCAAACCGTATCAAATTGTGAAAAGATTGACAGGGGATGTCAAACTAAAGCCCTACTCCATCCTTGTAAAAATTTCAATCATTTTCGACTCATCACCATTATATGTTAAACCAAGCTTTTTCCAGAGCTCCCATTTGCGCTTCGCACCAAGAATGGGAATTTTTAGAACCCGGTCTATCACCTCCCTACACAGACACCTTAAATTGGGAACAAGTGTAGCACTATGAGCAGGATTATCCTGAATCGGGTGGTGCGGGATATTCTCAAACCGAACCCACACCCACCGATGGAACTAAAACCCACACCAGTAGTAGTAGACGTAATACTAGCGATATATGGAACCACTTTACACTAGATCGTGAACTTAATAAAGCATATTGAACATTATGTGATCCCCCAAATGTTTTTAGTCATCCACGTGGCGTTAGAAAAAGTGTCCTAAATTTCATATTTATTCTATTAATATTATATTATTAAATAATAAAATTGAAGGTCCAGTCTTTTCCTTGTTAAATTTGTGTAAACGAGCATTTATACTGCATATGATTTTCTTTTAAATATCGTCCATGAGATGGACAGAGTCCTTAGATTATACTTTACATGTTTGTTCTAAGTGGATAATGAGATTAACCCACAGATAGACTTTAAACAAATGGTATGGAATATTATTTGAATAACTCGTGGTCGATGATGAGCTTGGCTGCTTGTCTGTTAAGACCATGACTTAACACTTTGGATGAATTGTCTTGGTCATATGGATGGTGATCCAAAAGTGTTAGGTTGGTGTGTTTAATAAGATAGACACACTAAGTTGGACCATATGGATTACTTGTTTCTAGATTACTACCGAAGATGAGTGATTCATGTTGTACTGTTTGAACGATGACTCTAAATCCTGAGAGTATTTTGAACTTGTGCATGGAGCGTTAGTTACTTTGTTATACTATAAGTAAGATGTAAACATATGACTGAATTCCCACATACACTGGGTAGCGGCGTGAAATATGACAAGGATCATGTATTCAATATGGAATCTGCAATCTCTTATAAGGTACAGATGTTCCCTTAGTTGATTCACAAATATTTAAATAGTTTGAAAACTTTAGCCAAAATATTCCGAGTGTTTGACATTTGGAATTTATACTATGAATATGTTTAAGTATAAATGAATTATTTAGTAAAGGACAAGTCGATAAGTAATGGAGAAGCTGTAAGAAGGATAATGGTAGTGGTTATATTTATTCTTTATCATGGACATCTAGTGAAGGGGTTGTTGTCATCAATACAGTCTTTTTGGGAGATATCAAATAAATGGTTTAAGTCTAAAATGTTATGGCATTTATTTAGTGGAATTAAGTGTCATTAAATGTTAATTAAATTATATCATGAGATGGTTAATTTAACCCATTTGAAACTAGATTAGTTGTTCCTGAGGTCCTTGCACAAGCCTCTGTATTTATTGCCATCAGAAAAATATTAAAGAATTCATGATATGAATTATTTATTCACGAGAAGAGTAAATTTAAATTTGCCAAACATTATTCATAAGATAAATAAAAATTATAAATTATAAAATAAATAATTTCTTGGAAAAATTAAAATTCATAAGATGAATTTTTACATGCAGGAACTAGCATGTGAAACGTGTGCTTCGGATCAGACGAACTAGCATGTGACACGTGTCGCGCTGCGAGACATCCCAGTGGGCATCCGCATCTGCATAAGCGAACAAATAGGGACACGACATGTGGCATGAGATTTGAAAATTAAATACGCAGTTTTTGCACTTGGTAAAACACTACGTTTCACTTCAGTTTTAAGTAATACGACGCATTTTATTTTGGACCTCCCAATCCCACATCTAAAATTTGTTATTTTTTCGCTCAGGTAGCCTACTATAAATAGAGGTACCTAATCCAAAGGTTTGTCATTCAATTTAGAATTGCAAAAAAAAAAAAATTTAAAGGCTTGTGGAAGTGCTGACTTTCGGAGACCTAGTGGGAGAGAAAATTTTTCTTTCCTCAAAGTTTAATATTTTCCGGAGCCTACTCTTCGGTCGTTTCGAGTTCATTGCGTAGAAGGCTACTCAGTCTTGGCTTTCTCGAAGTTCGCTATTATTCTGGTATTCTTTCTGGTTTTCTTTAATTACAGCAAATCCGGGTATATTCTTTTTTTCTTCTCTTTTAAGTTTTTCTCTTTTCTATTTATTTGCAGCTTCTCGTATTATGCCTGATATAAGTTCATGTTGTTGTTATGAATGTATTAAAGTAGAGGCCTATAGATTTAAATTAGGAATTTAAATCTATAGATTTAAAATTAGGAATTTTAAATCAACCTTAGGTTTAAAATTAAAAATTTTAAACGCTTCCGCTATGCTAACTTAATTAAATTAGGGAGGATTTTAGAAATTCATCCCAACAATTGGTATTAGTGCAAAGGGATCTATAAAGATAACCCTACTCCGAGAACCCTAGCGCGTGAGGTGTCACGAAGCGTGACTCTCCCACTGGGGCCTTAGGTAGCGAGAAGAGTCTCCTACGCTGAGTGTTCTGACAGGTGCACTTTGTTATGACCACAATTGGAGAATTGTAAACCCAACAATTGGCATCAGAGTTAGATTAATTCATAACTAGGTTAGTTATTTTCAACAATTGGTATCATAGCCAGCCTCTTATTACATTCATAATATACATAAATTAGCATAATAAGATCAAAATAAATAGACTTGCGATTTAATAAAACAAAGATTCTATTAAGAAGGAAAGATTCTTTAAAGTAATGATTTAAATTTTTTAAATCGTTTATGAAGTGATAGTTAATTAGATAGTTTAAAGTAACGATTTAAATTGTTTAAATCGTTAATGAATTAATAGTTAATTAGATTGTCTAAGGTAACGATATAAATTGTTTAAATCGTTAATGAATTATTAGTTAATTTTGATTTGTCAATTCATGAAATTACATTCATATTATTTGCATGATGAGATTATGAATATTTAATTGTGATTTATGAAATCGGATAAAGTTGATCTAATAAGATTAGATTCAATTATTCTTACGAAATTGGATAAAGTTGATCTAATGAGATTATATGCAATTATTTTTACGAAATCCGATAAAATTAATCTAATGAGATTAGATTCAATTATTTTTTAAATTAAATATTGTAGTTTAAAAAAAATAAAAATCTGACAGTAGCCGTCAATGCTGACATCAGCGCTGATGTTATCAATATAAAAAAATTATTATTTTTTATGGGACATGTAAACATCAATACTAGTTTACATAATTTAAATTTAAATTAATTTTTATTTATTATTTAATTTTATAATGAGATTCTAAAATAGATTATAAGATAATTTAAAATGTAAGACGCTACTATTTTAATCAAAATTAATTTTTAATTAATTAATTTAATTTTAGAATGAGATTTAGAAATAGATTATTAGATAATCGAAGTTACGATATTGTTTTAAATAAAAAATTAATTTATATCAATTAATTTAATTTTAGAATGGGTATCTAGCTAGCCCATCCCCTCCACCCCCTCAACGGCTAGCTAGCCGGGCTCCACACCTGCCGTCGGTCTCCTCGCTGACCGTCTGACCACCAGCACCATCGGTGAGACCAAGACGGTGCGACCCGAGCACCGGCCAGCCTGCCCCACCGCAAGCAGCAAGCCCCCCTCCTCGCCCTCTGCACACCCCATCCCCCCTCTCTCGTCCCCTCCCCTGCCTTTTCCTTGCCACAACCGGCCACCATCACCATGACGCCACCAGCTTCACCCCACCCTCAACCGGACCCACCACCAACCCAGTGCACTCCCCCGACCTGTGAACACCCCCGCACACACCACCACCTCTCATCCCACCTGACCTCCGTTCTACCTTACCCTACCCCCCAACCACCACCAATAGCCCCTCCTCTGACCCGCCACCCCACCCCCTCCATCAAACACCCACAACACCAACCACCCCTCCTCCGTACACCTCGCCCCACCCCACCCCTCCTCCGTACACCCCATCCCACCCCACCATCGAACACCTGCAACACCATCAACACTCCTCACCACCCACTACCATCACCTCTCTTCCTCCACCCCAAGGCAACCCTGCCGCCACCTCCCCAAGACTAAACTGCAGCCAGCCGACCGACCTAGGTAAGTAAAACTGGTCGGCCCGAGGTTCGAATCCCTGACCTTTTCTTTATTCGGTGCTCCTCATTATTGTTCCTATTACTTATGCTGGGTTTGGTATATCTTTGTCTCGGGTGATTGTATGCGTGAATAATCGTGTCTAGGGACAGGTAGTTTATGAACTTTACCAATAATGGAGCTCAAAACGTGAGGTGATCTCTAAATGGGGTAGGAACAGGACGAAAAAGTTCACGAGGTGAAGGGAGACTGCTAATCGGGATATTAAATGTTAGCACGCTAACCATGAAAAGCTTTGAAGTAGCCCAAATGATGGTTAGGAGAAAGATCAACATCCTGTGCATCCAAGAGACTAGGTGGGTGGGCACAAAAGCAAGGGATGTGTTACGTTACAAATTATGTAATTTGGGCCAAGTAAGAGGGAGAAATGGGGTCGGTATTATGGTGGATAGCTCCCTTAGGAACAAAGTAGTAGGAGTCACTAGGACTAGCAATAGGATTATTAGTATCAAGTTAGTTTTAGGTGGGGAGATGTTGAACATCGTAAGTGCATACGCCCCACAGATAGGACATGCACAGCAGGAGAAGGCCAGTTTTTGGGAGGACTTAGACCTAGCAATGTAAGGGATACCCCAGAGCGAACAAGTGGTGATTGGAGGTGACTTTAATGGACACGTGGGAGCGAACTCAGAAGGCTATGCATCCCACCACGGAGGATTTGGTTATGGAAGGAGAAATGATGAGGGCAAGGCTCTGTTAGACTTTGCCGTCACCTATGAGTTAACAGCGGCTAATACCTTCTTCAAAAAGTGTGAGGACCACATCATCATCTATCGGAATGATGAAGCAAGGACCCAAATTGACTACATATTACTAAGAAAGAGGATTCAAAAAGATCGCAAGGATTGCAAGGTTATCCCTGGGGAGGACCTTTCAACACAACACAAGGTAGTGTGTGCTAATGTTAAGGTTAAGAGAAGAAACAAGAAAGCCATCAAACCATCACAGCCACACACACGATGGAGGGAACTGAAGGGGTAAAGCTCTCAAGTCTTTAAGGAAAGAATTAGGGCTGAGCTTAGAGAGGATTATGAGAGAGATTTAAACCACCTGTAGAACCAAGTAGCCCAAAAGATTAGAGATGTGGTACAAGAAGTCCTAGGCATATCAAAAGGTAGGGCACCAAACAACAAAGAGACCTGGTGGTGGTGTAGGGAGGTTCAAGAGAAGATTAAGGCGAAACGAGACTGCTTCAAGGAGTGGGATCGAAGTGAAGATGAAGACAAGAGGCAATAATATAAATAAGCTAAGATGGAAGCGAGGATAGCAGTAAGAGACGCATAATCCAAAGCCTTTGAGGAGTTCTATAAAAGGCTGGATATAGATAAGGGGGCTAAAGACATCTATAGAATTGCACAGGCAAGAGAAAGGAGGACTAGAGACCTGGACCAAGTAAGGTGCATAAAGGGGGCAGCCAGACAAGTGCTTGTGGATGAGCAACAAATCAAAGCTAGGTGAAAATCCTACTTCCACGATCTGTTCAATGAGAAGGGAGAGACAATTATACCCACAGAAGTTCTACAAGCACCAGCAGAGCACGAGTCCCATGACCACTGCACCATAATTAGACCCGAGGAAGTTAGGGAAGCATTGAAGAAGATGAGCAGATGTCAAGCAGTCGGCCCTAACGGTATACCCATTGAGGCATGAAAATGTACAGGAGAAGCGGGTATCAGATGGTTAACTAAATTATTTAGCCAAATTCTCTAGGGGAAAAAGATGCTTGAAGATTGGCGAAAGAGCACACTAGTCCCCATCTATAAGAATAAAGGCGACATTAAGAGTTGTGCCAACTACAGAGGAATCAAACTTATGAGCCGCACTCTGAAGCTTTGGGAGCGGGTCAGAGAAGGAAGGCTTCGCCATCAAGCAAGAGTCTCAGACAACCAATTTGGATTTATGCCAGGTAGATCAACCATAGAAGCCATCCATCTCCTAAGGAGGTCCATAGAGTATTACAGAGATAGACAAAAGGACCTTCATATGGTTTTCATTGATTTGGAGAAGGCATATGATAGAGTACTGAGAGAGGTTCTATAGAGGGTCTTGGAAAGGAAAGGCATCCACGAGTCCTACATACGAGTCATCAAGGACATGTACGAAGACGCTCAAACTAGTGTGCACACTACGGAAGAGGGGACAAACACTTTTCCCATTACAGTAGGAGTACACCAAGGATCAGCCTTGAGTCCCTTTATGTTCATTTCGGTGACGGACGAGCTCACTAGACACTTCCAAGGGGATGTACCTTGGTGAGTGCTTTTTGCGAACGATATAGTTCTAGTGGGAGAGTCTAGAGTGGAGGTGAATGAAAAACTAGAACTTTGGAGGCGGGCCCTAGAATCGAAAGGTCTAAGGCTCAGTAGATGTAAAATAGAATATATGGAAGTTCAGCACCTCTACCATGCCAAGCGCAACAGTCATACATATTGGATCAGAGCACATACCTCAAAGAGCATGTTTTAAATACTTGGGTTTCACGGTGCAGAAAGAATGCGAAATGGACGCAGATGTCAACAACAGGATTAAAGTGGGTTAGCACAAATGGAGAATGGCCGCGGCGATATTGTGTGATTGGAAGTTCCCACTAAAATTAAAGGGTAAATACTATAAGACGGTAGTGAGGCCAGCTATGTCTTACAGGGCAGAGTGATGGCATGTAAAGTGTCCCCAAACACAAAAGATGAGGGTGGCGGAGATGAAGATGCTGAGATGGATGTGCGGACACACAAGGAGGGACATGATCCAAAATGATGTCATAAGAAATAAATTAGGTGTCTCCCTAATAGAAATAAGTTGAGGGAGCAATGACTGAGATGATTTGGGCATGTTAGAAGAAGACCCACCATTGCCCCTGTCGGGAGATGTGAACAACTCCACATAACAGACGGGAAGTGAGAGAGAGGATGGCCTAAAAAGAGCTGGATGGAGAAAATTCGAAGGGATCTCACCTGTCTCAACCTAAATGAAGAGATGGCTCTAGACAGAGCTCTGTGGAGGACTAGGATAGGTGTATCAAATGTAGCGGGCCTGGAGCATCTGACCACTCGTAAGCTCGATCTAGTGCCACGACTTTACGACTTTACGGTATGCCTATTCCACAATTTGGTGACTAGTGTTCCTAGGGGCAGTCATCTGGGATGTGGTAAGAGGCATAGTGGGGTGTAGTCTTGATAGAAGACAAAATGAAGAAGTAATGTTTGAAGTGGTTCAGGCACGTCAGGAGGAGACCAACCACTGCTCCAGTCAGGAGATGCGATCAGCTCTGTACCAAGCAAGGTAGGAGAGGAAGAAGCAGGCCAAAGAAGGGATGATTGTAGTCGATACAGTAGGACTTCATCCACCTAAACCCATGGGAGGCGATGGCCTTAGATAGAGCTCGATGGAGGACTAGCATAGGGGTAGCAGATATAGCGGCCTCACACCGCTGCTTATTCTGCTATACTTGTGTTCCTGGGCGTATAAGCCTATTAGAATGCACCTATCTGCCTATCTGTTTACTATTTACATACTGTTTACTTGCTTATTTTGCTGCCTTAAGGAGCATGGTTTTGCCTTGAAGTCTCCTTTAGGGCGTTATGCTTTGTATTACTCATTTTATGCTATGGCTTACTCTTATGCATTGATGCCCTATTGCTCACAGGTTGGCATGATGCGATGACAACATGTCTCTTAGGTTAGGGGTCCTCAAAAACAACCTCTCTTCAGGTTAACACCCTAAAGGGAGAAGGCTGCGTACATCAACACCCCTAGACCCCGTTTTTGTGGGAGCCTTTGAAGCACTAGGAATGTTGTTGTTGGTGGTGTTGTAGAATGGGTATCTAAAGTAGATTATGGGGCTTGCTCATTATAAATCTCTCTCTCTTTGTTCTCTTCTGACTACAACAAACAGCCTCTGAGCCCCACAACTACCACACGTCACATCATGTCAAGTCGGGTCTCTGGCCGATGACAACGTCACTGAGACGGCGACACCGCATCGCTGGCCTACGCGACGCAACCACCAACAACCTCCATCTCTTTCATCTTCTTCCCACCAACTCCTAATCACCGCCCTACCACAGCCACCTCCCTACCACCTCAGGACCACCGCCCTACCACAACCATCACCACGACCCAACCAGCATCTCCCCACCACAGCCACCACACCTCCCCACCGTAGCCCCAGCCTTCATCTTCTCCCCACCACAGCCACCAGCTGCCACCACGACCCAACCCCCGCCACTAGGAACCCCTTCTTGCCACACCCCCCACCACCATCATCTACCCCGACCCAACCAACCACCACCACCCCACTACACCACCTTGGACCATCACCACCTCCACAACCTTACCACCCTTTACCACCCACCACCCTTCCACCCCCCTCCCACCACTCGAGCCCACTTCCACCACTTGAGTACTTCCCTTACCTACTCACCCCATACATTACACCCCAGCACTCCCACTAGATCTAGACCACCAACGCTGGCCAGCCCAGGTAAGTGTAAACCTGTCGGCCCCAGGTTCGAATTCCCTCCTTCTATTATTAGTTTTAATCTTTAATTTAATTTTATTTTTATTTTATATCTTTATTTATATCTTTTAATTTAATTTTATTTTTATTGTATATCATGATTGTTAGGTGTATCTTAAATTGATTTGTTCTGATTTGCTCCTTGCCTTTGAACTATGTTGCGCTACTGTTATTGACTGTAGTAAGTTTCTTGTATATATGCTCACTGACCTAAGATAGTCACAGCTAAAGGATGAACATTACTAGTTATGGACCTCAGAGAGTGAGGCCATCTTCAAAGGGTTGGGGAGGGGGAGTGTGAAGCAAAAGAGGAAGGGAAATTTGCGATTTGGGACACTAAATGCCGGAACGGTAATAAAGAAGAGTTTTGAGGTGGCCCAAATGATGATGAGGAGAAAGATTAACATCCTTTGTCTGCAAGAGACTAAATGGGTCGGTATGAAAGCTAGGGATGTGTTAGGTTACAAGCTGTGGTATGCAAGCGAGGCCAGAGGCAGGAATGAAGTTGGCATCATTGTGGATAGTGGCCTCAAGTATAAAGTAGTTGGAGTGACCAGGACCAGGGATAGGATCATAAGCAACATAATGGTACAAGATGGGGGGCACCACAAACTGGACCAACAGAGCACGAGAAGGCAACATTCTGGGAGGACTTAGACACAACGATGCAAGGAATACCCCAAGCCGACCAAGTAACGATTGGCGTGGGCTTTAATAGGTACGTTGGCACGATGGAGGATGATTATGCATCACACCATGGAGGTTTTGGCTTTGGAACCAGGAATGTAGAGGGTCAAGCCCTCCTAGATTTTTACGGTCACTTACGACTTAATGGTGGCCACCACCTTCTTTAAAAAGCGTGATGAACACACCATCATGTATCAAAGCGGTGGGACAAGGACACACATTGACTACATACTCTTAAGGAAAAGGATATAAAGAAACTGTAGGGATTATAAGGTTTTTCCAGAAGAAGACCTTTCTACACAACATAGGGTGTTGTGGGCTGATATAGAGGCCAAAAAGAGGGCCAAAAGAACTACCAAACCCGCCCAGACGCATACTTATTGGAGGGATTTGAAGGGACAGAAGTATAAGGTGTACAAGGAAAGAGCAATGTCTGAGCTCGAGTGGGACTGCAAGGGAGATACAAACCAATGTAGAACCAACTGGTCCAAAATATTAGAGGGCTAGCATGGGAAGTTCTGGGCATGTCAAAAGGAGGGGAGCCAAGCAACAGAGAGTCCTAGTGGTGGTGCGAGGAGGTCCAAGAGAAGACTAAAGCCAAACGAGACTATTTCAAGGAGTGTGTTCACAGTGGAGATGAGGATAAAAGACATTAGTATCAACAAGCCAAGAAAGAAGCAAAGAGAGCAGTCAGAGAAGCACAATCAAGAGCGTATGAGGAGTTCTACAAGAGGCTGGAGACCAATGAGGGAGCTATGGATATATATAAAATTGCCAAGGCGAGAGAAAGGAAGACAAGGGACTTGGATTGAGTACAGTGCATAAGAGGGGAAGACGGATAAGTGATCGTGGACAAGCAACTAATTAAAGCTAGGTGGAGAGCCTACTTTCACAATTTGTTCAATGATTAGGGGGATATAGAAATATTCCTTGGTGATCTTCAAATATCCTAGGAGCACCAAAAATACTATGAGTATAGGCTAATTAGCCTCGAGGAAGTCAAGGAAGCCCTTAAACATATGGGAAAGGGGTAAATCAGTTGGCCCAGATGATGTACCTATAGAGGTATGGAAATGCCTTGGACAAAAAGGCATCAGTTAGTTGACTAAATTATTTAACTAAATCCTTATGGGGGAGAAGATTCCCGATGAATGGAGGAAAAGCACATCGATCCCGATCTATAAGAACAAAGGCGACATCCAGAGCTGCGCTAACTATTTGTGTTTCAAACTAATGTTGCCACACGCTGAAGTTGTGGGAGCAGGTCATAGAAAGAAGGTTACGATAACAGACAGAGGTGTTTGAGAGCCAATTCGGATTTATGCCTGGAAGATCAACAATATAAGCCATCCACATCCTAAGGCGAACGATAGAGCACTACAGGGAGAGACAAAAGGGCCTACACATGGTTTTCATTGATCTGGAGAAGGCATATGATAGAGTACTAAGGGAGGTGTTATGGAGGGTTTGGATAGGAAAGGCATCCCCGTTCCATATATCTGGGCCATTAGAGACATGTATGAGGATGCACAAACTAGGGTACACACAGTGGAAGGAGAGACAAACGTGTTCCCGATAACAATTGGGGTATAGCAAGGATCTGTCTTGAGCCCCTATTTGTTTATTTTGGTAATGGATGAGCTTACTAGGAACATCCAAGGAGGTGTACCTTGGTGGATGCTTTTCGCATATGACATAGTTCTAGTAGGGAAATCGCGGGAGGAGGTCAATGAGAAGCTAAAACTGTGGAGAATGGCATTAGAATCGAAGGGCTTACGACTTAGTAGATCCAAGACCAAGTACATGGAGCTTAAGTTCGATCCCACCACCACGCCTAGCAGAGAAGACATCAAGATTAGATCGACCCTATATCGAGAAAGGAGAGTTTTAGATACTTGGGGTCCATGATACAGCACAACGGTGAAGTTGACGAAGATGTCAACAGCCGGATTAAAGTCAGATGGCATAAATGGAGAATGGCCTTAGCGGTACCTTGTGATAGAAAATTTTCCCTCAAAGCTGAAGGGAAGATACTATAAGACGGTAGTGTGGCCGGCCATGTCCTATGGGGCAGAGTGTAGGGTGATGAAACAACATCATACACAGAAGATGAAGGTGGCGGAGATGAGGATGCTGCGGTGGATGTGCGGACACACAAGGAAAGATAGGGTCAGAAATTATGTCATAAGAGGTAAATTGGGCTTGGCCTCCATTGAGGATAAATTAAGGGAGTAATGTTTGCTATGGTTTGGACATGTTAGGAGGAGACCGAGCACCGCTTCGGTCAGGAGATGTGAGCAGCCATATACTACGTTAGGCAGGAGAGGGAAAGGCAGGCCAAAGAAGAGATGGTTGGAGACGATCAGACCAGACTTCACCCACCTAAACCTTCGGAAGGAGATGGCCTTAGATAGAGCCCATTGGAGGGCAAACATAGGAGTAGCAGATGTAGGGGCATAGAGTAGGGTAGCCCAGCCTTTTTTTGCTACGTCTAGTGTTTTCTAGGCCTTTAGGGTAGTCCAGATTCAGCGCACTTATGTGCGATCTGAGCTCCTCTTTGACTATCTATTTATTGGCTAATTTGCAATCTGCTATTTCTCTGTCTTTATTTGCCTAGCTTTGCCCTGCTTTTATGCTTATTTGCTCTATTTCCTCTCTTGCTATCAGGCTTCCAGGCTTTATCGTTGCTGACAAGCTTTTCAGGTTGGAGATCCTCGGAAACAGCCTTTCTTTTAGGCAGCCCCCGGAAGGGGAAGGCTGCATACATCTATCCCCCAGACCCTGCGTATGCGGGAGTCCTTCGAGGCACTGGGTTATTGTTGTTGTATCTAAAGTAGATTATGAGACAATCTAAATTATGAAATTGCTACTGTTTTAAATAAAAAATTAATTAATTAATTTTGTTAATTAATTTCTTAGAATTAGATCTAAATAGGATTATAGTATAATCCAAGTTATAAATGCAAGTTAATTAAATAACCACTAGTTTATAAAAATCAAATGGGAGCGAGGTCCAATTGTTAAAACCTCATAGTCTCCATTACCGGTCTAATAGTATAGTAGATCGATAGACCTCCCTGCAGAGGATGCCGGTTTGCAGATTACAGGGTTAGACTTTTATTGGATAAGCCAAAGTGCAAAGAAGTGAGGCGACCACGCCGCCGTGGTGTATTACATGTGAAGGTTTAGGTAATAGAGTTTACACTTGATTAGCGTGATGCATGAGCCTCCTAAGGAGCTCTTTTGTGTTATGTTAGAGACTGAGGTAAACTGGTGAGTTAATCATGTTTAGTAAGAGTTACAAAAAAATATGTTAAATGAGAATAGTTCTCACCCAAGTTAGCTTCGTGGGACCCCACTGTCGGGGAGTAAGGAGTGGTATATTTGGGTTATCATTGCATGCATGATAATACAGTTTAGTGGATACCTAACTGATTGTGTGTGCTAAAATAAAAGAATAGATATCATTAGATTATACATGACTCTTGTTAGACAGTTACACAAATGTTTGCATATACATTGTGTTTTTCAAAATGGATACGGTTGGAGAAATTTACTCGATTCTAATACATAATGCACTCAATGGACCAAAATACATTGCCTAGAAAAACAAGTTCGACTTAGTTATTACTCACAAGGGACTTGCGTTTGTTCTCACTGAAGCTTGTCCACCGATGCCCATTGCTAATTACACAGCTACTAAAAGTAAGCGTTATGAATGGTGGCACGGGGCTAATGAGTTAGTCAAGTGCTATTTATTGACCTCAGTGTTAGAAGTGCTTAGGCATCAGATGCTTGAGAAACAAACAGCAGCTAGAGATGATTAAACATTTGCAAGAAATGTTAGAGGAGCAATACAAAGCAGCAAGGCAAGAACTCATAAAAAAGTTGCTCAACATGAGGATGTCCAAAGGAATGCTAGTTAAGGAACACATCATGAATCTGATGGCATGTTTTCTAAATTGGAAATCCTCGGAGCTGAGTTTGATAGTCAAACTAAGCAGGATATCATCCTTAGTTCTTTGTCCAGCTCATTCACTCAGTTTAGGCTAAATTTTTACATGAACAATAAAAAGTATTCACTACCTGAAACTAATGAAAGAGTTGCAAGCAACAAAGGATTTAATGTGGGGCATCAGGAGTGCGCACGAATTGGGTCGATCAACAGTCAGCAATTCAAAGGAAAGTGTTTCCTCCACAGAGAAGTGGGCCACTAGAAAGGTGGCTGCCACAAAGGACTTAGCCGCACTACCTGCAAACACTGTTAAGCCATCTAGTGAACGTATGTTGATATCTCACTTAGTTGAGTCATTCGCAGTTGAGAGTCCACCAGAATCTTGGTACGCGGACTTAGGTTCAATTGATTATGTCTATAATATGTTACAGGGGCTTGAGCTAACTAAGAAGCTGAATGATGGGAAGCCATACCTGACTGTTGGAGACGGTACAAGAGTAGTGGTTTTAGGAGTAGGAGATGTTAGCTTAGTATTTAGTGCTAGAGTTTTTATTTTAAAAGATTGTTTATTTGTACCTATATTGTGTAGAAATTTGATTCACGTGTTTCATTTTATGGATAATTTTTATTCAGTTAATTTTGGTTTTAAACATGTCATTACAAGAAATATATTGTTTATTTGCAAAAGTACATGTATAATTGGTCTATTCATGTTATTTCCTTATCAAAACTCTAAATGATTCTAACACGAGCTCACTTGCAAATGGTTTATTCATGCTGTTTATCTAATGAGATATAAGTCAGACTTTTTTGAAAAGTTCAAAGAGTACAAAGTTGAAGTTGAAAAGCAATGAGGTAAATAGGTTTAGTCACTTTGATCAAATCGAGGTGACGGATAACGTTCAGGCGAGTTTCTAGGTTTCCTAATCACAAAAATAAAACAGAGTAGTGTTAGAAGATCTCTTTTTTTTTAAGAAAATGACGCTAATTCTGAACAGCTAGACCCAACCTCGGATACAATGGATGCATTAGATGCACCTACTATTAGGGTTGAGAATGCTTTAAGTGCACGAGAACCAAGGTGTAGTGGGAGGATTGTTAGGGCACCTGACATGTTCATGGCGGGAGCCTTAATAGTTAACTGCGACATTGAATCTAATCCTCTCATTTACAATGAGGCAATTAAAGGCAAGGATGCTGACCAATGGATCTTAGCAATGAAATCTAAGATAGAATCTATGTATTCTAATTAGGTCTGGGATCTTGCAGAGGTGCCTATTGGCATTAAGCCCATTGGTTGTAAATGGGTCTACAAGAGGAAAGGAGGAGTGGACAGGAAGATAGAAACCTTTAAGGTAAGGCTGGTTACTAAGAGTTTTACACAAAACGAAGGAATTCGCTATGATGAGTCCTTCTCACCAGCAGCCATGCTAAAGTCCATAAGGATACTTCTATCCATTGCACCTCATTATGAGATTTGGCAAATGGTAGTCAAAACGACCCTCTTGAATGGTCGTCTTGAAGAAGACATTTATATTGTGCAACCAGACAGTTTCATTGGCAAAAATAGGAAGCATATGTTATGCAAACTGAAGAAGTTCATATATGGACTGAAGGAAGCATCGAGCTTATCAAGTATAAGATTCAATGAAGCGTTATAGTCTTACGATTTTCAGCAATTGGTCAACGAATCATGCGTGTACGAACGACATTAAGAAAAAGTAATGGCTTTCTTAGTATTGTATGTCGATGATGTACTACTCATTGGGAATAATGTAGGGGTGTCATAAGCTGTAAAGTTCTGGTGAGCTAGTTCCAGTTGGTTATACGGATTCAGCCTTCCAGTCAGATAGAGATGCCAGATGTTCGACGTCTTGGCATGTCTTTACCCTTGGAGGAGGAGCCATTAGTGGAAGAAAATGTCAAACAGTATTGTATTGCTGACTTCACCACAGAGGCTAAATACATTGTAACTTCAGAAGCTGCATAGAGGGCATGTTGGTTCAAATACGAATAATTGACCTAGTAAACTTTTGGATCATGCACAAAAGAGATGGGTATAAAGCTTGTCATAACTTGGATTTAGGACAAGTGGGAGATTGTTAAGAATAGTGTCCTAAAATCTAGATTTATTCTATTAGTATTATTTTATTAAAGAATAAAATTGAAGTTCCAGTCGTTTCCTTGTTAAATTTGTGTAAGCAAGCATTTATATTGCATATGATTTCTTTTTAAAGTATCTTCCATGAGATGGACAGAGTCCTTAGATTACATTTCATATGTTTGTTCTAAGTGGATAATGAGATTAACCTACAAATAGACTTGAAACAAATGGTATAGAATGCTATTCAAATAACTTGTGGTCGATGATGAGCTTCGGCTAGTTGTCTGTTAAGATCATGACTTAACACTTTAGATGACTTGTCTTGGTCATGCGAATGGTGATCCAAAAGTGTTAGGTTGGTGTTTAATAAGATTTACACATTGAGTTGGACTATGTGAGTTACTTGTTTCTAGACTACTATAAGAGATGAGTGATTCATGTTGTACTGCTTAAACAATAACTCTAAATCTCGAATGTATTATGGACTTGTGCATGGAGCGTTAGTTACTTTGGTGTACTATAAGTAAGGTCCAAAGAGATGACTGAATTCCCACGTCCATTGCGTAGCAATGTTAAGTGTGATAAGGATCAAGTTTTCAATATGGAATCTGCAATCTCTTATGAGATACAGATGTTCCCTTAGTTGATTCGCAAATATTTGAATAGTTGGGAAACTTTGGCCAAAGTATTACAAGTGTTTGACATTTAGAATTTATACTATGAATATGTTCTAGACAGATAAATTATTCAGTGAAGGGTGATTAGGTAACTAATGGAGAAGCTGCGAAAAGGATAATTGTAGTGGTTATGTTTATTCTTTGTCACGGACATCTAGTGGAGGGGTTGCAGTCATCAATACAGTCTATTTAGGGGACATCGAATAAATAGTTTATGTGTAGAGTGCAGTGGGATTTATTTAATGGAATTAAGTCCCATGAAATGGTAATTAAATTATAACATGAGATGGTTAATTTAACTCAGTTGGAGCTAGATTTAAATTGTCCCTAAAGTCCCTACGCAAGCCTTGGAATTTATTACCATCGGAAAAATATTAAAGAATTCATGAGATTAATTATTTATTTATGAGTTGAGTAAATTCAAATTTGCCAAACATTATTCATGAGATGAATAAAAGTTAAGAATTATAAAATAAATAATTTCTTAGAAAAATTAAAATTCATAAGATGAATTTTTACATGTGAAAAACAAAGCCAAAAAAAAAAGAAAACAAAAATCTGCACAACAGTCGCAATCCGTGTGCTTTGGATTGGACGAACCAACACGTGACACGTCCCAGTGGGCAACCGCGTCTACGTAAGCGGCCAAATAGGGACGCAACACGTGGCATGAGATTTGAAAATTAAATATGCTATTTTTGTACGTGGTTAAACGCTGTGTTTGGCTTCTGTTTTAAATAATATGACGTATTTTGTATTGGACCTGCCATTCCCGCATCGAAAATTTGTTATTTTTTTGCTCGAGTGACTATTATAAATAAAGGTACCTATTCCAAAGGTTTTGCATTCAATTTAGAATTAAAATTTTTTTTTTAAAGGTATTTGAAAGTATTGACTTTTCGGAGACCTAGTGAGAGAAAAATTTATTTTGAAAATTTTCTTTCCTCAAAGTTTAATATTTTTCGGAGCTCACTCTCCGGGGGTTTCGATGTCATTGCTTAGAAGGTCGCTCGTCTCGGTTTTCTTGGCTTTCTGGAAGTTTGCTATTATTTTGGTATTCTTTTTGGTTTTCTTTTATTGGAGCAAATCCGGGTATGTTCTTCTTTTCTTCTCTTTTAAGTTTTTCGCTTTTATATTTATTTACAACTTCTCTTATTATGCCTAATATAAGCTCATGTTATTGTTATGAACATATTAAAGTAGAGGCATGTAGATTTAAATTAGGAATTTAAATATGTAGATTTAAAATTAGGAATTTTAAATCAACCTTAGGTTTAAAATTACAAATTTTAAACATTTCAGCTTCGTTAACTTAATTAAATTAGAGAGGATTTTTTAAATCTATCCCAACAACTGGTATCAGTGCAAAGAGATCTATAAAGATAACCTTATTCCCGGGGAACTTTAGTGCGTGAGGTGTCACGGCGTGTGACTCTTCGACCTGGAGGCTTAGATAGCGAGAAGAGTCTCCTATGCTGAGTGCTTTGATAGGTGCACTTTGTTATGATCACAATTGGAGAACTGTGAACCCAACAATTGTATTAGAGTTAGATTAATTAATAATTAGGTTAGTTATTCCCAACAATTGATATCAGAGCCATCCTCTAATTATATTCATAATATACATGAATAAGTATAATAAGATTGAAATAAATAGACTTGTGATTTAATACAATAGAGATTTTATTAAGAAAGAATGATTCTTTAAATTTACAATTTAAATTGTTTAAATCATTTATAAATTAATAGTTAATTAAATAGTTTAAAGAAACAATTTAAATTGTTTAAATAATTATTGAATTAATAGTTAATTAGATTGTTTAAGATAATAATTAAATTGTTTAAATTGTTAGTGAATTATTAGTTAATTCGGATTTGTCAATTCATAAAATTAAATACATATTATTTGCATGATGAGATTGTGCATATTTAATCGTGATTTATGAAATCGGATAAAGTTGATCTAATGAGATTAGATTCAATTATTTTTACGAAATTGGATAAAGTTGATCTAATGAGATTATATTCAATTATTTTTACGAAATCAGATAAAATTGATATAATGAGATTAGATTCAATTATTTTTAAAACTAAATATTTTAATTTTAAAAAAATAAAAATCTGATGCTGACGGTTAATGCTGACATTAACGATATAAAAAAATTATTATTTTTTAGGGGCATATAGACATCAGTGCTGGTTCACATAATTAAAATTAAAATTAATTTTTATTTATAATTTAATTTTGGAATAAGATTCTAAAATAAGTTATAAGATAATCTAAATTGTAAGATGGTGCTATCTTAATAAATTTAATTTTAATTAATTAATTTAATTTTAGAATGGAACTCTGAAATATATTATTAGATAATTTAAGTTACAATATTATTTTAAATAAAAATTAATTTGTATTAACTAATTTAATTTTAGAATGGGTTTCTAAAGTAGATTATGAGATAATCTAAATTATAAAGTTGATACTATTTTAAATAAAAAATTAATTAATTAATTTTTTAGTTAATGTTTTAGAATGAGATTCTAAAGGGGATTATGGGATATTTCAAGTTGCAAATGCAAGTTAATTAATAACCACTAGTCTATAAAAATCAAATAGGAGCGAGGTCTAATTGTTGAAACCTCATGGCCGCCATTACTGGTGTAGCAGTATAGTAGAACGATAGACTTTCCTGCAGAGGATGTCTGTTTGGAGATTACATGGTTAGACATTTATTGGGATATGCCAATGTACAAAGAAGCGATGCGACTATGCTGCCATTGAGTATCACGTGTATTTGTATGGAGGTTTAAGTAATGATTTATACTTGACTAGCGTGATGCATTAACCTCCCCAAGGTAAAGTAGTGAGTTAATCTTGTTCAGAGAGATTTACAAGAAAATATGTTAATTGAGAATAGTTCTCACCGAAGCTAACTTCGTGCAACCCCGCTGCCAGGAAGTAAGGAGTCGTGTGTTTGGGTTATCATTGTATGCATGATAGTACAGTTTAGTGGATAACTAACTGATTATGTTTGCTAAAATAAAAAGTGCAAAGAAGCGATGCGACCGCGCTGCCATGGAGTATCACATGTATTTGTATGGAGGTTTAAGTAATGGTTTATACTTGAAGGGCATGATGCATTAACCTCCCTAAGGAGCTCTATTTTGTTGTGTCAGAGACTAAGGTAAAGTAGTGAATTAATCTTGTTTAGTGAGAGTTACAAGAAAATATGTTAATTGGGAATAGTTTTCACCCAAGCTAGCTTCGTGCAACCCCACTGCTGGGAAGTAAAGAGTGGTGTGTTTTAGTCATCATTGCATGCATGATAGTACAGTTTAGTGGATAACTAACTGCTTATGCTTGCTAAAATAAAAGAATAGATGTCATTGCATTATACATGACTCTTATTAGACAGTTACACAAATGTTTGCATTTACAGTCTGTTGTTTAAAATGGATACGGTTGGTGAACTTCACCCGATTTTAATACATAATGCACTCAATGGACCAAATTACATTGCCTGGAAAAACGAGTTGGACTTAGTTATTACTCACAAGGGCCTTGAGTTTGTTCTCACTAAAACTTGCCCACCAATGCCCGCTGCTAATTACATAGCTACTGAAAATGAGCGTTACGAATGTTGGCATGGGGCTAATGAGTTGGCCAAGTACTATAGATTGACCTTAGTGTTAGAAGTGCTTAGGCATAAGATGCTTGAGAAATGAACAGCAACTGAGATGATTGAACATTTGCAAGAAATGTTTGAGAGGTAATACAAAGCAACGAGGCAAGAACTCATAAAGAAGTTGCTCAACATGAGGATGTCTGAACCATGCGTGTGCGAAAGACATCAAGAGAATGTAATGACGTTCTTAGTATTGTATGTCGATGATATACTACTCATTGGGAATAATGTAGGGGTGTCATCAGCTGTAAAGATTTGGTGAGCTAGTTCTAATTAGTTATACGGATTCAGACTTCTAGTCAGATAGAGATGTCAGACGTTCGACGTCTAGGCATGTCTTTACCCTTAGAGTTGGAGCAATTAGTGGGAGGAATGTCAAGCAGTTTTATACTGCTGACTTCACCATAGATGCTGAATACATTGTAGCTTTAGAAACTGCATAGAGGGCATGTTGGTTCAAATAGAATAATTGACTTAGTAGACTTTTGGATCATACACAAAATAGATGGGTATAAAGCTTGTCATAAATTGGATTTAGGACAAGTGGGGGATCGTTAGAAAGTGTCATAAAATTCAGATTTATTCTATTAATGTTATTTGATTATATAATAAAATTGAAGTACAGTCGTTTCCTTGTTAAATTTGTGTAAGCGAGTGTTTATACTGTATGTGATTTTCTTTTAAGTATTGTCCATGAGATGGATAAAGTCCTCTTACATGTTACCTGTTTGTTCTAAGTGGATAATGAGACTAACCCACAGATATACTTGGAATAAATGGTATGGAATGTTATTTGAATAACTCTTGGTTGATGATGAGCTTGGGCTAATTATCTATTAAGACCATGACTTAACACTTTAGATGACTTATCTTGGTCATGTAAATGGTGATCCAAAAGTGTTATGTTGGTGTGTTTAATAAGATTGACACACTGATTTGGACCTTGTGCATTACTTGTTTCTAGACTACTATCGAGGATGAGTGATTATGTTGTACTGTTCAAACAATGACTTTAAATCCTGAGAGTATTCTAGACTTTTGCATTGAGTGTTAGTTACTTTAGTGTACTATAAGTAAACATATGACGGAATTCCTGCGTACACTGGGCAGCGGTGTGAAGTTTGACAAGGATCAGGTATTTAGTGTGGAATCTGTAATCTCTCATGAGGTACAGACATGCCTTTAGTTGATTCACAAATATTTAAATAAATCGGAAACTTTGGCCAAAGTATTCCAAGTATTTGACATTTTAAATTTATACTATGAATATGTTGAAAATAAATGAATTATTCAGTAAAAGGCGAGTCAGTAACTAATTGAGAAGTTGTTGTAAGGATAATGGTAGTGGTTATATTTATTCTTTGTCATAGACATCTAATAGAGGGGTTGTTGTTATCAATGCAGTCTATTTGTGAGATATTGAATAAATGGTTTAAGTCTAAAGTGCAGTGGGATTTATTTTGTGGAATTAAGTCCCATTAAATGGTAATTAAATTATATTATGAGATGGCTAATTTAACATATTTGGAGCTAGATTTAAATTATCCTTAAGGTCCTTACGCAAGCCTCTGTATTTATTGCATCCAAAAAATATTAAGGAATTAATGAGATGAGTAAATTTAAATTTGTCAAACATTATTTATGAGATGAATAATTATTAAAAATTATAAAATAAATAATTTCTTCAAAAAATTAAAATTAGTGAGATCAATTTTTACATGTGGAAAACACAATAACACAAAAAAAAAAAAAAAAAAAATCTGCACAGTAGCCGGGAAAGTAACATTTGTTTTTTTTTTTTTTGCTCGGGTAGCCTAATATAAATAGAGGTGCATATTTCAAAGGTTTTACATTCAATTTATAACTTAAAAAAAAGTAATTAAAAGTTTCTAAATGTGCTGACTTTCGGAGACCTAGTGGAAGAGAAATTTATTTTAAAAGTTTTATTTCCTCAAAATTTAATATTTTTCGGAACCCACTCTCGGAGCATTTCGATGTCTTTGCGTAGAAGGCTGATTGGTCTTGGTTTTCTTGGAGTTCGCTATTATTTCGATATTCTTTCTGGTTTTCTTTAATTGGACCAAATCCAGGTATGTTCTTCTTTCCTTCTCTTTTAAGTTTTTCACTTTTCTATTTATTTATAGCTTCTCTTATTATGTCTGATATGAGCTCATGTTATTGTTATGAATGTATTAGAGCAGAGGCCTGTGGATTTAAATATTTAAATTATGAATTTAAGTCTGTAGATTTAAAATTAGGAATTTTAAATCAACCTTATGTTTTAAATTAAGAATTTTAAATCCTTTCGCTGCATTAACTTAATTAAATTAGGGATGATTTTTAAAATCCATCCCAACAACTGGTATTAGTGCATAGGGATCTATAGAGATAATCCTATTCTTGAGAACTCTAGTGCGTGAGGTGTCACGAAGCGTGACTCTCCCACTGGGGGCTTAGGTAGTGAGAAGAGTTTCCTACACTGAGTGCTCTGATAGGTGCACTTTGTTGTGACTATAGTTGGAGAACTGTGAACCTAACAATTGGCATCAGAGTTAGATTAATTAATAATTAGGTTAGTTATTCCCAACAATTGGTATTAGAGCTAGCCATTGATTACATTCATAATATACATGAATAGGTATAATAAGATCGAAATAAATAGACTTGTGATTTAATAAAATAGCTATTTTATTTAGAAGGAAAGATTATTTAAATAACGATTTAAATTGTTTAAATCGTTTATGAATTAATAGTTAATTAGATAGTTTAAACTAACGATTTAAATTGTTTAAATCATTAATAAATTAATAGTATGTTAGATTGTCTAAGGTAACGATTTAAATTGTTTAAATCGTTAATGAATCATTAGTTAATTTGGATTTGTCAATTCATGAAATTACTTTCATATTATTTGCATGATGAGATTATGCATATTTAATTATGATATATGAAATCGGATAAAGTTAATCTAATAAGATTAGATTCAATCATTTTTAAGAAATTGGATAAAGTTGATCTAATGAGATTATATTTAAATGTTTTTACGAAATTGGATAAAATTGATCTAATGAGATTAGATATAATTATTTTTAAAATTAAACATTTTAATTTAAAAAATAAAAATTTCATGCTGACGTTAGCAATATAAAAAAAAAAATATTATTTTTTATGGGACCTATTTACATTAGTACTGATTTACATTATTAAAATTAAAATTAGTTTTTATTTATTATTTAATTTTAGAGTGAGATTCTAAAATAAATTACAAGATAATCTAAAGTGTAAGATGGTATTGTTTTAGTTAAAATTAATTTTTATTAATTAATTTAATTTTAGAATGGGATTCTGAAATAATCTAAGTTACAGTTGTTTTAAATGAAAGAATTAATTTATATTTAATTAATATAATTTTGAATGGGTTTTTGAAATATATTATGAGATAATCTAACTTATGAAGTTGATACTGTTTTAAATAGAATATTAATTAGTTAATTTTGTAGTTAATTTTTTAGAATGAGATTCTAAAGGGAATTATGGGATAATTCAAGTTTTAAATGCAAGTTAATTAAAAACCACTAGTTTCTAAAAGTCAAGTGGGAGTGAGGTCCAATTGTTGAAACCTCACGGTCTCCATTACTGGTCTAGCAGTATAGTAGATCAATAGATTTCCCTGCGGAAGATATCAATTTGCAGATTACAGGCTTAGACTTTTATTCGGATAAGCTATAGTGCAAAGATGCGATGCTACCACGTTGCTGTGGAGTATTACGTGTATTTGTATGGAGGTTTAGGTAATGGTTTAAACTTGACTAGCGTGATGCATTAGTCTCCCCAAGGAGCTCTGTTGTGTTATGTTAGAGACTAAGGTAAAATGTTGAGTTAATTATGTTTAGTAAGAGTTACAAGAAAACAAGTTAATTGATTATAGTTCTCACCCAAGTTAGCTTCGTGTGACCCCGCTGCCGAGAAGTAAGGAGTGGTGTGTTTGGGTCATCATTGCTTGCATGATAGTACAGTTTAGTGGATATTTAACTGATTGTGTTTGCTAAAATAAAAGAATAGATATCATTGCATTATACACAACTCTTGTTGGACAGTTACACAAATGTTTGCATATGCAGTGTGTTTTTCAAAATGGGTACGACTGGTAAACTTTACTCGATTCTAATACATAATGCACTCAATGGACCAAATTACATTGCCTGAAAAGACAAGTTGGACTTAGTTATTACTCACAAGGGATTTGAGTTTGTTTTCACTGAAGCTTGTCCACCAATGCCCGCTACTAATTACCCTACTACTTAAAATGAGCGTTACGAATGCTGGCATAGGGCTAATGAGTTAACCAAGAGCTATATATTTACCTCAGTGTCAGAAGTGCTCAAGCATAAGAAGTGCTCATCTTTTTCGTCCTCTACTAAAGAAAAATCATATGTGTGTTCGCCTATGCTTGACTTCAACCCCAACACAGGAGAATCCAAATTTTGATATTTTTCAACGATGGTGTTCTTATTAAACCCAATATCTCGTGCTTTCCACCATGGCATGCAATATACTATCATGTCCGGTGTCTTTAGAAGCATCGGAGTGTGCTTTTAGCATGGGTGGTAGACTGCTTGGAACAAAAAGAGTGAAGCTAGCACTTTCCATCTTAGAAATGTCGGTGTGCTTGAAGGACTAGATGGCTGCAGCGGATAAAGACCTAGACTAACTCTACTTGGGTTCATCAAGCGATGAAGAAGACAATCGTAGCACCAATATGGCAAGTCCCGCACCAACTGCAGCAAGTTTAGAATAAGTTATTTATATTGTTATAATTCTATTTTTAATAATGTATTTTCTTTAATTTTACATAGTGGTATCATATTGTTATAGTTATATTTTTTAACAATTTATGATACATTTTATTTTATTAAATATATTTATAATTACGATTGTGTTGTATTGTATTTGTATATTATATTATTCATTAATAAATTATAAATTTTTTGGCCAAATGATTATATATTATTATAATTCTATAAGACAGTATTATGATATATACATATATATTCTTTAATTTTAAATAGTGGTGGGCGTCAGTTGGCTGACTAAACTATTTAACCAAATACTTCCGGGGGGAGAAGATGCCGGAGGAGTGGAGGAAGAGCATAGTGATCTCGATATATAAGAACAAAGGTGACATTCAGAGTTGCACCAACTATCAAGGTATGAAACTAATGTGCCACACTCTGAAGTTGTGGGAACGGGTCATAGAGAGGAGGATAAGGCAACAGACGGAGGTGTCCGAGAACCAATTTGAATTTATGCCGGGGAGATCAACAATAGAACCCATCCACATCCTAAGGCGAACGATAGAGCAATACTGGAAGAGACAGAAGGACCTTCACATGGTTTTCATTGACTTAGAGAAGGCATATGATAGAGTGCCAAGGGAGGTCCTTTGGAGAGTTTTGGACAAGAAAGGCATCCCTGTGCTATACATCCGAGCCATTAGAGACATGTATGATGAGGCATAGACTATGGTGCATACAACGGACGAGGAGATAGACGCTTTCCCGATAACAGTAGGGGTACACCAGGGATCGGCTTTGAGCCCCTATCTGTTCATTCTGGTTATGGACGAGCTCACCAGGCACATCCAAGGATGTGTACCTTGGTTCATGCTTTTTGCGGATGACATAGTGTTGGTGGGGGAGTCGCGGGAAGAGGTAAATGAGAAGCTGGAACTATGGAGAGGGGTACTAGAGTCGAAGGGTTTACGACTAAGCAGAGCCAAGACCGATCACGTGGAACTCAAGTTCGATCCCTCCACCACGCCTAGCCGGGAAGATGTGAAGATTGGATTTAAGGCCATATCAAAGAAGAAGAGCTTCAGGTACTTGGGTTCCATGATGCAGTACAACGACGAAGTTGATGAGGATGTCAACAACCAGATTAAAGCGGGATGGCATAAGGGGAGGATGGCCTTCGCGGTACTTTGTGATAGAAAGTTCCCCTTGAAGCTAAAGGGAAGATACTATAAGTCGGCTGTGAGGCCAGCCATGATGTATGGGGCGGAGTGCAGGGCGATGAAACAACAGCACACATAGAAGATGAAGGTGGAAGAGATGCGAATGCTAAGGTGGATGTGCAGACACACAAGGAAGGATAGGATCAGAAACGTCATAAAAGGCGAATTGGCCGTAGCCCCCATTGAAGATAAAATGAGGGAGCAATGTTTGAGGTGGTTCGGACATGTTAGAAGGAGACCGGACAATGCTTACACTAGGAAGGAGAGTAAGAGGCAGGCCAAAGAAGAGATGGTTGGAGACGATCCGACAAGACCTCACCCACCTAAACCTTCGAGAAAAGATGGCCTTAGATAGGGCTCAATGGAGGGCTAATATAGGGGTTATAGATGCTCCAGTTGGAGTAGGGTAGTCTAGCTTACTAATGCTAGGCCTTGACTTCCTCCTAGCGCACTTAGGTTGTCATGAGCTGCTACGTGCCTACATATCCTTTGATTTCTGCGTGGTCTGGCTTGCTTTGAGTTTGTTGTTTTCCTCACCGTGTGTTTTTTCCTATTCATGCTTTGATGCTCTCCTGCTGCCAGGTCACATGCTCTATGCTACAGACCAGCTTTTCAGGCTTCTTAGGTTGGGAGTCCTCGAAAACAGCCTCTCTTCAGGGTAGCCCCCTGAAGGGGGAAGGCTGCGTACATTTACCCCTCCAGACCCAGCTTTTGCGGGGAGCCCTTGTAGGCACTGGGTTTGTTGTTGTTGTTGTATATTATTATAGTTGTATTTTTTAAAAATTTATGATACATTTTATTTATTAAATATATTTATAATTATGATTGTATTATATTGTATTTGTACGTTATTGATTTAATTTTAAATAGAGGTATCTCACACACACACACACACACACATATATATATTTCTTTAATTTTAAATAGCGGTATCATATTGTTATAGTCGTATTTTTTAACAATTTTTGATATATTTTATTTTATTAAATATATTTAATTATGATTGTGTTGTATTGTATTTGTACGTTATATTATTCATCAATAAATTATAATTTTTTTGGTCAAAATGATTATATATTATTATAATTTTATAAGACCCTATTACGATTATATTGTATGTCATATTATATATATATATATATATATATATATATATATATATATATATATAATAAAAGGGGGGAGGGGGGAGGGCTGGGCTTACTGGGCCTGGGTGAAACCCGGCCCTACTCGGCCAGTGGCCACCTCTTCCCACCAAGAAATGCTACTACTTAGCTAAAAATATTAGGGATAAGTAGTTTTATGTCTTGTTTTTTTCCTTTTTGAAGTTTTTTTGAATTAATTTACTTTTTTTTTTTTTAAAAAATGGTCGTTAATATTTTATGTTATAATTAAATTAGTAGCTAAAGCCTAATTTTGATTGCTAATGAGAAGCGGCTAATTTTGTCATAAAATAATAATATCATGGAATATTTTAAATAAAAAGATGAGGGATTAAGTTTAAACAAAGGTGCAAATATTTCAGATTAGTCTAAACAAAAGAAAATATGAGGGACCATTTGAAATAAACTAAACATTAGGAGAAATCAATGATGTAAAAAACTCTATAATTAGCGACGAATTGCAGACTCGTAACACAAGACAAGCAACTCATACAAGCGAGGTTTTGTGAACCCGTATAAATGCGAGAACTAGAGACAAAAATCAACAGACGGCAAAGAAAATAGGAATACAGGGAAAAAGGATCAAAATAAACAATATACAGCTATAATACTGCTCAATGAGATAGGCTCGGTAAAGGGAAAGACGTCAAACCGTACCAAATTGGGGAGAGATTGACAGGGGACATGTCAAACTAAAACCCTACTCCATCTTTGTAAAAAGCTCAACTAATCACCATTATATGTCAAACCAAGCTTTTTCCTGAGCACCCACTTACACTTCGCATCTGAAAACTTATCTACGTCTTTTGCACTGCCGCCCTTCCTTACCAACTCAACCTTTTTTGGTTTCCTAATGGGTTTGACCAGTTTTTCACACTATTCTCGGGAGACATATTCTTTAGGAATTCCTGTCAGTCTCACTTTGCTTTTTTTTAATCATGCGCTTTTGTGCTCTTCAACTCTGCTTTGACTACACAAAGCTAGTATTGTGGTGAGCGCCACCATCTTCCTTCTTCTCTTGCCTATCTTAAAAGATTCCCCGACATGCAGCATCGCTAGCATAGGCAGTTCAAAACTCGGTGGATACTTGGGTCCTGATGACCCAAAATCATTATCACTACCAAAATCTCAAACCTGGTTTACCAGAATAAGTGTAAGACCTTGGGGCCCCGCTGAGTCGCCTAAATTGACCTAATTCCAAGGAAAAGCAAGAGGAGCATGAGTTTTCTAGGCTTGTGATTGGGGATTTGACTGGAGGAAGGTAGAGAAAACCATCGAGCGTGAGTGCAGAAGATCCCATATCCATCTATTGATAAACTGGCCACCCACGTGAATATCAAACTGGCCCACACCACGCTCCACAAACTCCATGTTAACCCTAGCCAAAGTTGAATGAGGACACAAGAATGCCTCACAATCACCCAAGCCAACCCTCGAGAGCTCATGCACGAAGAAACCAACTGGAGTACATGTTTCCTAAGTGAAGCACGCTTTGGTGCCAATTTCATACTAGGAGGATGATTTCATCTCCTTGGAAAGCCTGACAGTGTTGGTGAGGGCAATTACTTCAAGGAAGCAATTTGGCTCCAATTCAAAAGTACCTTCTTTAACAGAACCAAACGAGATCCCTTGTAGAACGGTACTTGGACCACTTGATAGATTAGCGATGGGAAGCAAGTGTTAATAGGTACCCATATAACGTTAATGCACCTCATTGCAGACATTATGGTGTCAACTTGGATAAACTTACCCCATATATTAGCAAAATCTGTTAAGCAACCCTTCAAACAATATTGGATTGTCAACTTATGGATCTGAATCTGCTCTCTTCTACTCAAGGAACCTAGAGTCTGATGCGAGTATCTATACACTTTCTTGAATCTGGGGAGCAGCAACTATTTCAAGGCTTTAGATATGACTCTAAAGTCTCAGTTGAGTCCCACATTAGAATGAAGATGCTTAGGCTTAACCTTCTAGAGATCAAACCTTGAAGGTTATTCTCTATAATGTATGTGAGGATACTATCAAGAGTATTCTCCTCGAAACAGTCAGCAATTATTGACCTATTTAGCCGTTAATGCTCCACAAGCTTGTTTGTATTTGATATCATAATCTTGGGATTGAACTGACTCACAATCTCCCCATTCTAAGATTTAGATGGAGAACCTTCCCTATCATGATTAACAAAAGAATCATCAGATGTACAATGAAAACCTGATCGAGGCCTAACCCCATGAGATCAAGAAGAAGCCCTTCTACTAGATTTAGCCCACTCAGCTCTAATCATGAAGCCCGCAACATGTCTTCCATTCATACTTGCAATTAACCCGACAGCTTCGCTCCTAGCACGAAACTTAACAAAGCCATAGGAAAGTCTTTACCTCACTCTTCTTTTATGAAGAACAAAAGTCTCATAAATCGACTCAAAATCGCGAAACACGGCTCTAAGCCTTGAATTTGTTGTCCTCTCAGGAAGACCATCAACGAAGATGGATACCGCTTCATTGGAAATCGGCATTAGAACCATCCAAAAAAGATTTACCACCAACGCAGGGTGAATTGTAGTAGTGGTGAGACGTGGTGGCGTTGGCTCATGGTTATTAAAATCTCGATTCAAATCTTAGAATCTTACGATTATACAATTCCACAATTGATGACCAATCTAATCCCAATTGAAATCTTAATTTTATAGAATCTTACGATTCATTGATATTACATGAAATTAACGGGTATAATTTACGATTCTACCTATGTGACCTCGATTTTATTAATGTATACAAATAAAAAGTTAAAATATAAAAAAATAAAACATATATTATAAACAAACTTACTTTATTAGTTTGAAGTAAACGAAAGTGAATTAAGGGTTATATACTCTCAATAAATTTAAATTAAATTAAGTTTAGTTTTATGTTTTTAACTTAATATAAGTATGATTAGTTGCATCTATCTTAAAAACTCTCATGATTGTTGTATTATAAAATGACACATCTATATTACATGATAATATTTTTACCATATTTGATTATATTTATTATATATATCCATGTTAGTAAATGTCTTATCACTAATTTTTTAAACTATATAACTGATATTAGTACGAAAAATAATTATACTATATATTTAGTAGAATCTTGCGATTCTAGATTCAATTCTCCAAGATTCAATTCTACGATTTTGATTTTAAAAGCCCCTACCAATTTTAAGTAAAACCCCGATTCTAACAACTTTGGTGCAACTGGGTAGCAGTGGTAGTGGATTAGGGTGGCAAGGGGCGGTGGTTTGAGCAGTTGAGGAGTTGAGTGGTTTTTTAGATAGAGAGTGATTTGTTTTTTGAGAGAGAGGTTCAAAATTTTGAGGTGAGAGGGTGCTTTGGGTTTTTCACATAAAAATACATTTAAAATCTCTCATTTTTCACTTAACCACTACAACTTTTAAATTTTTCAAAAAAGCACTTCCAAAATTTTTATTTTTTAGATGAACCACCTACCATTAATTATCTGTTTACTCCCACGTGCGTTCAACGGTTTATGTCTAAAAAGAAATGCAAAACCAAACAAAAGGCATATCTTGGCAGGCTTTGGGAAAGCTTTGTTTTTAGCATTTTAATCGCCTATAGTTTCTTTTCCTTGCTTTTTTTTTTTTCATTTTTATGCCAAAGAGTTTCTACACATAAATAATTATAAAAATGCAATTAAAATTGTTGAATCATAAAATAATGTTAATTTAGTATTTTTTTAACTATTTAGTTAATTTAATATTCTGACAAAAAAAAAAGCTAATTTAGTATTTTGACAAAAAAAAAAATTTAATTTAGTTTTTTATGGACCAAGCAACTCTCAATGGTACTATGGCAAGCCATGCTCGTGTTTGTGTTCAAATTGATGCTCGGACTACTCCCCCCAAGCGTTTGATGGTTGATTGCAATAATAATCGTATCCCGGTAACCGTTAAGATTGAGGGTATGCCGAAAGTTTGCCAAAAATGTCAGGTTTTTGGTCATTCGTGTCACGTCCCAAATATTATTACCACCCCCGTTGATATTGTTGAGTCTCCGGTGCTGGTGGCCGGAATAAAGAGCCACCGGTGTAAGAGGGCTGCAGGTGGAGTTACTATTACTAATGGTGGTAATGCGGTTGGTGCTGGGCCTAATTCTGGTGGACTGAGGACTAAGTGATGGGCCTAAGACTGATGTAGCCATTCTTATGAGGGTGGGCTCTTCTAGTGGACCAAATGTTGTTGGGCCTATAAATGGGGGTTCTGGGGTGGAAGATGGGCAGAGGGTGGATGCTAGCATTGTGGGTCATTTATTTGGGACATAGGTTGTGGTTTGCTTTGTTGGGCTACATGTTATTGGGCCGAAGGAAATGGGTTGTACAGTTGGGTCACGTGTGAGAGAGGCAGATGCTATTGAGGTCTCTATTGGGCCGCAATTATCGGGGCCACTGACTGTTGGCCTTCCTCTTCTTGATGCTGGGTCTTGTCTATGTTCGGCTCCCTTGAGCCCACCAGGGATGGTGGACAACTAGCTCTAGCGGCCCAACGTCAACATGGCACTAGCCCATCAGAGGATAGCCCAGATGATTGGTTTGTGTCCTCCTCAGTTCGAGACGCCCCCAGCCCAGTTTTTAGGGCGGGTCTGCCCATGGCCCGACTCCCTCTACTCCTCGCACTATTTTTTCAGCTTCATGTTCCCACACTTTTGGCCCGAGATGTCTTTCTGACTTTGTTCTGACCATTTTATCTTTCTCGAACCAAGAGTGATTTGACCCCGGTCGATGTCCCTCTTGAGATAGAGGAGACTCGGGATGCTCTTGTGGGGATAGCTGCGCATATTATATGTACTTTGAACTAGGAGGCTAGCATGCCGAGCATTGATACGTCGAACTGGTTTGGGAGTTTGTCGTCTAATGCTTCCACTTCGGTTTTGTTGAGGCTCTGATTGTTGCCCCTCTTGGGCATGTCACTAGAGCCGCTACCCGCCTTGGTGGTCATCTAGCTTCATAGACGGTTTATTATAGTGATTGGCTATTGGAATATTAGGGGTCTGAACAACCCCGATTGTTCCCATGCTGCTCGTGATTGGATCGCTTCTAATTAGTTGACTATTATTGGCTTGGTTAGGTTGCCTTCTGATTTGGAACCTGCGGTAGCTCGATGCGTTGGCGGGTGGCAGTCTCTGTTTAATGGTGTTTGTCCCTCTTGGTGTCATATTATCTTCGCTTAGGACCCGAGTGTTCATTGAGTCTCTCTGATTCGTGGAGGTGATCGGTTCCTCATTTGTTATGTTTTCGATTTATTAGGGGCTGTTGAATTCTTCGCCAATATTTGTTTATGGCCTTAACGAGCCAGGCCTTTGTTGAGAGCTTTGGGACTACTGAGAGTTGTTAGTGCTAGTCTCTTGGGTGAACCTTGAATTCTCCTTGGGGATTTAAACGCTATCCTTAGACCTTTTGATAGATGCAGTGGCCACGAGGGTTGGCCTGGTTAGATGGATGATTTTTCGAACTGCGTTACTAAGGCTAAGCTTACCACCCTTTCTTATTTTGGACTACATTTCACATGGTCCAATGGTGCTGAGGTTGACGAATTGATCCTCAAGCGTCTTGATTGGTTCCTTGTTAGCAAGAGTTGGCTGCGGGACTTTCCTATTGCTATTGCTAAGGTTCTTGTCCGTCATATTATCTCCGATCACAGTGCTATTATTGTTAGAGGGCTTGAATAATGTCGTGCCAGACGACTTTCTTTCAAGTTCTTTAACTTTTGGGCCGACCATGAGGAATTCCTCACTACTATTTGGAGAGTTTGGGACTCTAGTATTAGGGGCACTCCTATGTTTTAGCTCACTTAGAAGCTGAAGATGTTGAAGAGCGAGTTGAAGGCCCTTAATACTCATTATTTCAGTCATATTTCAGGCAGAGATGAGGTGGCTAGAGATGCATGAAATCCGAGTCAGAGAGACTTATACGAGGACTCGAACTGTCCTGCCCTTCGTTTAGAGGAGCGCCGTCTATACTGCAATTATTCATGATTATGTCGAGATGAGGAGGCCTTCTTCCATCAGAAGTCACGTATCTAGTGGCTCTTGGGGATCAGAGTACCTAGTTCTTGGTTCTCCATAGGCAGGCCAGGAACTAGATTTCTTCTATTATTGGTCCTGATGGTGTGAGGACTTATGACGAGCAATTGATCTCCCACACTAGGATTGCTTTCTTTAAGGAGTTGTTGACTGAGCCTAATGGTTTGCCGAGTAAGGATATTTCAGATCTCTTCGAGTCTCGCATTTCTGAGGATCAGGCTCGCCCATTGATTTCCCCAATCTCCGTTGTCGAGATTCTTTTTTTTTGGTAAGTTAGTATTATGTACCATATATGTACAAATCTATGAGGGGCATACCCCAAGTCAAGGCCAGAGTGACCCACATCAAAGAATCAAAGTCATAGATAAAGAATAAAAAAAAGGAAACAAAGGTCAACATGACCGACAAACGCAAAGCTGAAAAGGCAAAAAATGAAAAAACAAAACTAATGCTCAATCCCCCACTTTTGTAAAAGCTGAGATTGACGATGAGCACCATAGAGCATAGGAGCGCAATGATACAGCTACGAACAAATCCTATGATCTTCTCAATAACAGCTGAAGAAGGTCTGGACTGGGAGCACTGAATCTCATGTTACGCTTGTATGAAAGGATGTAAACCGTCACAGAGAGGCAAAGGCGGGCCAGAACACGATCTACCCCACGTCCACGGAGTTGCGTAACAGCCTAGGTAACTAGCTCATGCCAAGGAAGCACTGGCCAGGCAAAGGATGTGCGCGATGATACCCTAGACCATACAGAAGCAGAGAAGTTGCAGACAAAGAAGAGATGGATGTGCAACTCATCATCTGAACCACATTGCACACATGAAGACTGGACACCCTGAACCTGATGCCTCGGCAATCTATCATGGGTCCAAAGCCGCTCATAGGAGGCAAGCCACAGAAGAAATGAGTGCCTCGGAATGTGCCACTGGAACTAAAGAAGATGACGGATGGAGTCTTCCTCCCTTCTGCTACGAATCATCTCTCAAGCCGATCTGGTGGTGAATATCCCTGAACGATGACCCATCCACCTAACATGGTTGGCTACATCTAGCTGAGGTCTGAAGTCAACAGAATCCCAAATAGGTGGTAGCTCAACCCTCTCCTGCGGAAACCACCACTGATCACCCTCAATAATGTCAGAAACATGTGAGCCCCATAGGTGACCAGTAGAAGTCAAAGTGCGGGTTGTGAATTGACCTCACAAGTGTCCACAAGGTAGCCAGTAGTCAGCCCAAAGCGTTATGTCACGCCCATCCTCGGTGATGTGTCTGAACGCTCTATCGCACAAGGATCGAACACTAAGGATGCTCCTTCATGACCAAGGAATCGACCTTGTCAACAGAACCTCCCAGAAGCTCTTCCCATGGAGTCGGTTGGGATGAATCCACCGAGGCCAGAGAGAATCCCAATCCACGAGCAGAACCCAAATGTGCTTCAAAACAGAAGCCCGATTCCACTCAGTCAAGCTGCCAAATCCTGGGACCACCCTCTCTACGAGGGTAACAAAGATGCCTCCAGGAAACCTTTGCTCCACCAGGGCCCGAGGAGGCGCCCCTCCACAAAAAGCCAGCAAGCATCGACTCGATCTTCTTGATCATTGCCTTCACAAGAATGAAGATAGATGACCAACAGACCTGAATAGAGAATAACACTGACCTGATCAACTGCAAGCACCCAGCATAAGGGAGAGCCCGAGAAGTCCAGAGCTGAATGCGAGCTAGGATGCAACCCAAGAGAAGCTTACAGTGGATGAACTGAAGCCTCGAACATAAAAGCAGCATCCCCAGGTATCTAACTAGACAATGCCCCAATCTGAACCCCAGTGTATTAGAATTACACTATTGAGACTCATAATCAACCTTGACGATGAAGATGGCACTCTTCGCCACATTCGAGGACAGCCCCGAAAGTGTAGCGAATCGAGCTAACATCTCCTCAATAACTGAGACACTGCCCTCGTCTTCCTGACTAAAAATCATCAAATCATCAGCAAAGCAAAGATGCATAAGCCAAGTGCCATAGTAGTGCAGGTGGAAACGAAACAGTGGATCAACAGTGGCGCTACGAAGTAGACCTCGCAGATCCTTCATGGCGATAACTATTAAGTAAGGGGAAAGAGGATCCCCCTGACCAATATCCTAACTTGTGCCTAAAGCCCTTGAAGCTTGCCATTAATGGCAACCAAACACCTAGCCATGGAAAGACACTCTTGCGCCCAACCAATCATAACCCCAGGGATACCCACACAGCGTATAGCAGACACACTGTGTCAAGCGCCTTCCAAATATCAACTGTCAGAGCACACCGAGGTCTCACCGACGGAAGGTGATAGTCGTGCATGAGCTCTTGAGCTAGCAAAATGCTGTCTGAAATCCTCCTCCTAGGAACAAAAGCAGACTGTGAGTCATCAATAAAGGAAGGACCTCTTTCAGCCTGTTTGCAATGATCTTAGTGATGTACTTGTAGATCACATTGCAACAGGAGATCAAGTGATATTGGCAAAGGTGGAGGGATTCTTCACCTTTGGATTCAGACTGATACGAGTAGTGCTCAGGGCGCCTAGGATGCACCCTGACTGGAAGAATGAATGGATAGCCCGCACTACATCATGATCCACAACATCCCTCTTAAAGTAGAGGGAGGTATAGCCATCAGGAACAGGAGCCCCGTCATCACCAATGGAGAAAAGAGCATATCACACCTCAGCATCAGAAGAGTCAATGATTTAGCCTGATCTTTAGAAAGACGGGTCTAAAAGAAACCTAAGATATCCTTATGAAGCGACCCACTCGGCTCATTCAACAACTCCTAAAAGTAAGAGACCTCGGCCTTCGAAATAGGTCCTCACACTGTTAGGGTGAATAATAGAAGACAGTCGGCTTCTAGCTTACTGATGAATGACAGACTTAAGGAAGAACCGGGTAACTTGATCCCCTAAGGAAAGCCACTGGATGCGAGACATTTGATGGTAGAAAGCCTCTTCATCCCGACACAGCCTTGAAAACTCCTGAAATAAATAAAACTCCTCCGCCCGAAGGACCATACACTCAAGATTGACATCTAAAGCCCTCTGGCCTGCAGCCCGAGTGTCCCTCGCCACCACCACTCTGGCTGAGATATGACTGTAATGTCTAGCATTGATGGCTTTCAACTGAATCTTCAATGCTTCAACTTCTGAGTGGGCTGATACATAGGCGTGCCATTAATGCCAGACTCCCACACCTTCCAAAATGTAGAAAGAAACTCATCATGATCGGCCCAAAAGTTAAAGAACTTGAAGAGGGGTGGCGATGTGCGGCACTCACCAAGACCTCTAACTACAAATGGACAATGGTTAGAGACAATCTCGCGCGGAAGGAACTCAACCGATGAGGCAGAAAAAGCACGTAGCCACCCCTCACTCACCATGCACCAATCGAGACGCTGCAGGATGAGAGTGTCCCAGTCCATCCTATTGGACCATGTGTAGCGCAACCCAGTATACGGCAGAACAGTAGGCTCGGACTCATAAACACAGTCTCGAAGACAATGATGCGGCACTAAGAGCTCCGCACCCTACTAAACATAAACTGCCATCCCTCAGCACATCAGGCAACAATAGACTCAATATCAAATGGATTAGTCTTGGTCTCAACCAAGCTAGCTAAACTAAGGCGACTTGAAGAAATCCAACCCCGAACAACATGGATGGAATTGGGGTTATTAAATCCCTTCACATTCCAACAACCTATCATCGGAAACTGGAGAACTAACGTGACCTATGGCCATCACGGGCTGCGACAAAGCGCATAACACAATGATCAATGGAAGTGGGATGTGAAATACTATCAGAAGTAGATGTCTCACCAGTACGCTCCTTAGCTAAAAGGGAAAACCAATTCGACAACTTGACACTAGGTACCGTCTGAACCGACCGGTTCTTAATGCATGTGATAGGCTCAACTATCCCAAGAAGAGCATCCTAACCCACCTTAATCTCATAAGAGATAATGGCTCGGCCCAAATCCTTAGACGAACTACTCTCCTGAGCATCAGTAGAAGAATACGGGCTGGAACGAGGAACACGGGACCTGTTAGTGGGTTGAGCATGACACGCCTCGAGACAAGGAAATTTTGTGGGTAGGCTCAATGTGGTCCACCCTCCATTGCACAAGGCCGGGCTATCCAACAGCCCAGCTGTAGCATGGCTAAGGGTGGCTATGGTTGCCCATTGTTGTGGGCCAAGGGGACACCTCTCGTGTCCCCTTGAATGGAGGCCAAGCCCAAATTGGGCCTAGCGAGGCCCACGTTGGGGCCTATAATAAGCCCAACACGGGCTTTTATAGGGCCCAAAGTGGGGCCACGTCCTAGGCCCGACCCACGGTTAGGCTAGGCGTTGGAGGGGCGGGTGCCCCTCCCACCCCCTCTCCCTGGTGCCACGTTGGGCGCAACTGGCCTGGGCCCGATGTGTGCATAAACTCTCTTAGGCTGCCACCAGCAGGCGGCCTATCTCCGTTGACCGGGATCTCTAGCACCCCTTTCATTCCCTCCTCCATAGCTTGAACTCCTCCCATGATCATGGAATCTAGGGCATCAGCCGCCCCTCCATCTGAAGCACCCCCACCAGCCACACTACCATCAGCCGGTGGCATCGCAGCCTTCAACATCGGTGCCCCACTGAATGGCGCACCATCCGCAGGGTCACCCGTGACCGCGGCACCCCTCTTCTTCTTGCTTTTCCGTTTCTTTCGATGTCCCACCACTGGAGCAACCATGGTAGGGCCATCTCGAGCTCTGAGGGGCATATAGGAGTGCCCAAAAACTAAGCAAGTCACAAAACACTTAGACAAAGCCTCACATGAAATACCAAGTTTAATCTTGGCACCACCTATGTTAATGTAAGTCTCTTTAGGGATAGGTCACTTGGCCTCGACCTCCACACATGCTCGAATATACCCTAAACAAGTACAAGCAGGCTTCCACGGGGTAAGAGGAAGACCCGAAATATGGACCCACAACGGGCCTATCAGACAATCTTTCCTAAGAACAAGCCCTTCCTTCCAGAGATGAAGGGACATGCAGACACCCTTAAAGAACCAAGGGCTGTCTAGAAGAACACTTTCGGCTTGCGCTTTGGTGCAAAACCGAAACATGTAAACCTCCCTGTTAGAAAGTACACACTCAAGCCCTCTTTCACCCCAAAGAAGGCTTGCAATCTCCTGGGCATGAAAATAAGCCAACCCCGTCCTTATCAAATGCCCCACCAGACAGCATTCCCACTTCTCATTTCCTGAAGTGAAAATTTCACGCGGTATAACCCCCACAACCTTGCCATAACCATGGATGGGGGGTACATACTGAAGCGTATTGCCTGATGTAGAATGAACCTGGTCCGTCAATGAAGGCGGCAGTGTGCCACCCTCAATAGGTCCCGCTGAACTATCCACAATAATATTATCATGCACCTCAGACATGGTACGTGAAGCAACAAACAAAGCAATAAAGGAAGTATAAAAAACCTTAGAAATTAGGGTTCTTAGCGCCACCACCTAGACACCAGCAACACCTAGCAGTAAAGGGCAAAAGAAGACTTACAAGCCAATGTTCCAAATCAAGGTAGAGAGAAGAGGAGGAGATAGCAAGGGTCAAAGAACCCCTCGCAATTGCAGGCCGTTGTTTGGCCACCGCACCAACCGCCGAGGGTCAATGAAGGGGAGGGAAGTTTACCGGGTCCAGCCGCCGGTCGAAGGGCCCACTAATAGGGCCCATGCATCAGACACAACAACAACAACGTTAAAAACCCTAGCTTCCTCTCTCCCTTTAATTCATCCTCCTCCAGCCACCAGGGGCAGGCGCCGAAGCCGCCACCGGGAAATGGGGTAGCAAGCGATCAGATTGCCGCCTAGTCGGACCTCACCCCTTGTCAGACATGCCTAGCGGCACATGCCCTAGCCGCGCGCAAGATGTTGCCCCCTTTTCTCCACCATATCTCTAGAGACACCACCTTCCAATAGCCTTACGCCCCGAGCAACCTCCAGTGGTGCATCCAACTGTTGAGGTTCATGATACCCTATTTTCTACTGGTGATGATAGGGCCCTTAGGTTTGTTGGTTACACTTTCCTCCTTTTTAAGAGGGCTTGGGAGGTAGTAGGTGGTGAGGTTATCAGAGATATGCAGTCGTTTTTCTCTTCAGGGTGCATGTTGGGCACCTTAAATACCACCAGGATATGTCTAGTGCCTAAAGTGAAGAATCCCTTCACTTTTGGTGACTTTCGCCCTCTCTCCCGTTGTAAAGTGATCTATAAGTATATCACTAGGATCCTTTCAAACAAGGTGAAGGGTGTCCTTCCAGGGCTAATTGATGATGCTTAGTTTGCTTTTGCTTCAGGCAGGTGAATTTTCGTTAGCATATTGTTGACCGAGGAGCTTATGCATGATTATCACCTTCAGGTTTTGGCTCGTTGTGCCCTTAAGGTTGGTATCCAAAAGGCCTTTAGTATGGTTCGTTGGGATTTCATCTTTACAAGCATGAGGAGTATGGGGATTTCTAAGCTTATGGTTGGATGCGTCCCAGAGTGTCTCTCTACTGCTCATTTTTCTATTGTCAAGGGGTTCTTTTGCTCTAGTCGGGGTGATCGTTAGGGTGACATGCTCTCTCCTTATCTATTCATTATTGTTATGGAGGGTCTTCGGGGTTTACTTTGACAAGCTATTGATGAATCGCATTTCCGTTACCACCCGAGCTGTCGCCATACTATCCTTACTTATGTTTTGTTGATACCTTAGTGCTCTTCTATCATGGTGATTTGGGCAATGTCATGGTGATTCTTGAGGTTTTGGATCTCTTTGTTGTTCTTTCAAGGCTTTCGTCGAATGGAGCAAAGAGCACTACTAATTGGGGTTGATTTTGCTGGTCAGAGGGATATTCTTGGTGTTCTGGGGTTCAATCTCGAGCAGTTCCCGATTTGGTACCTGGGAGTACCTCTCATCACCTCTCAGTTGCGATATGTGGACTGCAAGCCGCCTCTTGATCGCGTCCTTTCGCGCATCCGGCTTTGGACCTTTCGTTCTCTCTCGTATGCTGGCCGAAGGCAGCTCATTAAGTCAGTGCTCTTTGCTATTCAAGTCTACTAGTCATCGATCTTCATGCTCCCGAAGACGATGATCGGGAAGATCAAGTCGACTCTTACGGCCTTCATTTGGCATGACACTTCACTGACCTTGGGTGGATTTGCGACATCTCTGCTATCCTAGACATGAGGGTGGTTCGGGGTTACATCACCTTGCTGAGTGGAACCAAGCTTTGATATGAAGCACATCCTGTTTTTCCTTTCTAATCCTTCCTCGTTATGGCCGCGCTGGGTTCATCTGAAAAACTTCAAGGGAAGAGTTTTTGGATGATTCGTGCAGTGAGTTCGGCCTCTAGGTGTTGGAGACGAATTATGTCTGTCGTCTTTACTCTGGTGCGTTCCATCATATCATTGGAGATGCGTTGGATACAGCCCTATGGACTGACTATTAGCTGTCGTGTCGCCGCCTCTCGGAGCGCCTCTGTTATGATTCCTATTATACACGATATGAATGGTTGTAATTAGAATAAGTCATGATGTAATAAGTAGCATAAGCCTTTTGATAAGTCATGTAATGGGTACGGTTTAGTGTTTAGTAGCTAGAGTCGGTTAAGTCGGTTGAATCTATGGTCCAATTGCATTGTATCCTTAGATACTTTAGACTTAGCCATTTTAAGTGATTAGTAGTATAAGTATGTAATATCTCTCTTGAAGAGCTCATAACTTTGATGAATACAAAATATCTTAAAAATATTTGTGTTCTCTCTGTTGAGCGTGCATTGGCGATAGGAGGGTGGAAACCGAATAGGAGGTGGCGCGTGGGACTCGGCTGGTGGCGCATTGGCGAGTGACCTTGTGCACTGGGGTTGTTTTAGGGCATGTGCACTGTTCTGGGCTCGCTGTGATCTCCTCTTTCTCATGGGGCCATGCTTGCATCAATCTGATCACTTTTATTTTTTGAGGGTGGAAACACATGTGAGCTAGGGTGTTCGAGTTATGGCATAGGACGCTCTTTCTCATCCTTCATCTTCTGGCGCTTCAGCTGCGTGTTATGTTCGTGATTGGAATCACAAATGTAAGCTAGGAAAAAATAGGTTAGATTGAGAATTTGAGATGAGATTGGGGATGAGAAAATAGAGAGAGTTAGATGAGAGAGAGAATTGATCTCAAAATGAGATTAATGTTTGCAATTTTCATTCCCTATTCTGAACATTATAACACTACTACTTATAAGCTGGCTTAAGCAAGCAATACAATGTATCAAGACTTAATTGGCTAACCAACTCAAGCAAGGAAACAACTGGAAGCATCTAAAATATAACTAACTAACATTTAAACTCATTATTGGCGTCAAAACAGAAATAATAGCTGTAGAAGTAATAGCAGCAACTAACGGATCAGCAGCAACAGCAAAACATACGCACAGCAGTAGCATCAAACCAGAAAAAACAAAATTTTAACATTTAACAGTTTTTCCCTCCATTTAGCCAATTTAAACCCATGCCTCGGATTCTCGGTTTATAACATTCCCTTCCCCTTGAAAACATTCTTATCCTCAAGAACGAAAGAGAATGAGACTTTGGAAATCACTTATTGGAGGCATTGCCCTTTCGAAACAGGAGTTTTTTGGACTTGTAAAACTTCATAGTAAGGTCTTTTAATTCTCTTCTTCGAGCTATAGGATCCACTTCATCTTCACTACAAGTGTCCTGATCGGTTCCCTCAATTTCAGTGTCACATTCATCATTTTCGGATTGTCCTTCAACATCAACTCCTCTAGCCATCATGAGCAACTTAGGATTGCACCTATGGCCAGGTACATAGGGTTGTTGGCATTTAAAACAACGGTTTCGAGGTTCCTTCTCAATGTTTCGTGGATCTCTATGTTCATCTAATCTCTTGTGGTCAAACCCCTTGGGATAATGTTCGAAGTTTTCTTCCCGATGCTTTGGCCGATCAAGGAATGTTAAATCTGAGGCTTCAATCAATTTTGCCTTTGCATAAGCTTGAGATAAGGATGTAGGATCAAGTGCCTTCACCAAATTTTTGATTTTGGGCTTTAATCCACTGATGAAACTCGAGACATAAAAGGACTCAGGGGCTCGAGGGGCAATTGTAATCGTACTGGCTTGGAGATTTTCAAATTTTGTCATGTAATCCTCCACGGTAGTGCCTTGGGTTAGCTTGTTGAAGCTATCCACTACATCACCCACTTCTTCATCACCATAGCGCTCACATAACTCCGTCATAAACTGATCCCAAGTAAGAGTGGGATTGCTCCTCAACAGACTATAGAACCAAACTTCATGATCCCCTTGAAGATAAACCGCCGCCAATTCCACCTTTTGATCATCGAAAATGGAATAAAAATGGAACTGTCGCTCGCATCTTCTTATCCAAGAGTGAGGTTGCTTTCCATCAAAATTTTCAAGTTGAACTCTCGGTTGTCGAAAGCCATTGCATCCATTACCATAAGAGACTTCATTGCTTCAATTAGTAACAAACTCGGATGCAATTTGCGCAAGGGTATACTACTGAACAATTTCAGGTGCTTGAACATTGTGCCCGGCATTCAAGCAAACAAGTCGTGTGCGAGATGGATCATGAAATGGATCAAAGTGTCCTGCATCCTCATGTCGTGATCTGTTCGGTGCTGCAGAACCCAGGAAACGACCTGATGGATCTGGAGGATGTTCCTTTTGATTAAAATTTATGCCCACAGATCGCCTTTGCTTTTGATCCAATTGTTGCTCACGCATACCAGCAGTTACTTCATCTTCTGGAGCCTGATTTCGTGGCCTAATATGCTCGGTTTGAATCTGAACTTGAGGATTTGTCAATGTATCAGCTGCAGCCTTAAAAATTTGAGGTTCCAACTCCACATTTGATCTATGCAATTGGTTTGCTGGTAACAGAGGTGCAAAACGTGACGCCACATTTTGATTATCAACCTGGTTGCCCAACTTCTTAAGCCTCTCTTCAAAAGCCTTTAATTGTTGGTTCAATTGGTCTGTAATTCTAGCCTCTAACACCTGAGCTAACTGATTTGTATGTGCAGGCAACTTTTCTTCAATACCTGCATCTGTAGTCCGCTGTTGTACCTGTTCTTGCAACATAGCTAAGCGGTTATCCACTCGATTCTCATTGCCTCGCAATTGTTGAGTAACTTGATCTTCAATCACTTGTTTATTTATTTTGACAAATATCACTTCCAGCTTTTGCAATTGTTGATTCAAACGGTCATCAAACTCTTGTGCTTGTTGGTTGATTAGATCTTCAATCCTTTCCTCCACTTGTTGAGAATGCTGAGCAAATCTTGCTTCATACTTTTGATGCAGCTCTCGCAACAATTCTCTTTGAGAATGCTGCATCTTCACGAACATATCGGTCATTTGCAAGCTTAACTGACTGATTGTAATATCTCCTCGACCTGCTTCAACATTAGCTCCAACTACCACAGCAAAGGAAACATTAGGATCAACATGTGTAGCTTGATTTCCAGCTCCGGCACCTGATCTTGTTGTTACTCCACCAGCCATACATTACGCTTGATCCTTACAATCGAAATTGATCAATATGTTCTTGCACAGATCACCTGAACTGAACCACAATTCAGCACAGAATTGTTCTTTTCAGTCTGAAAATGCTGACTGATCTTCTTGACTTGAATCAATAGCAGCACAACCTTGAAATGTGATCAACAATTTCTGAATTTCCAGATCAAATTTGTGAAGCAAAACTGAGTTTTGATCGTCTGGAACTGAATTGATCAAGATCGACTTGTCTTTTCAGTGAAATCTGAGTTAAACCAGCCAAATGGCACTGAATTTGTGCTTCTGGTATTTTTTTATTTACTTTTTTTTCTTTTGATTACGCACTCGATTGGAAGCCAAACGAGGTTCTGATACCAATTGTTACGTTCGTGATTGGAATCACAAACGTAAGCTAGTAAAAAATAGGTTAGATTGAGAATTTGAGATGAGAAAGAAGGGAATTGGGGATGAGAAAATAGAGAGAGTTGGATGAGAGAGAGAATTGATCTCAAAATGAGATTAATGTTTGCAATTTTCATTCGCTATTCTGAACATTACAGCACTACTACTTATAAGGTAGCTTAAGCAAGCAATACAATGTATCAAGACTTAATTGGCTAACCAACTCATGCTAGGAAACAACTAGAAGCATCTAAAATATAACTAACTAACATTGAAACTCATTATTGGCGCCAAAACAGAAATAACAGCTGTAGAAGTAACAGCAGCAACTAACAGATCAGCAGCAGCATCAAACCAGAAAAAACAGAATTTTAACATTTAACAGTTTTTGCCGCCATTCAGCTAATTTAAACCCATGCCTCGGATTCTCAGTTTATAACATTGCGGTGATTCCCTCTCGTTTCTTCGATGGTTGATGGCCTTGGAACTCATATTCTCTCTCCTCGGGGTGTACTCTTTCTATTGAACCTTGCTTGTGTCTCTTCTATTGTGAAGCAAATCTTGGTACACACATTCTATCTCACTTGCTTCTTTGTTCTTGACATGGCTGTTTGAGTAGCTTTTGGGTTATTTCGTCACGGCTCGCATCGACCCTGTTTTGCTGCCAAAACAGGGGCCTCATTCTTGATGATGACTTGATCATGTTGGTGATGATTTAATCAAATTGATTCTTGATCTTGCTTGTTGATTGGTTGCTTGTTCTTACCGCCATTGTTGTTGTTGTTGTGGGGAGGCTGTATGATTGTTTGTTAGAAGGTTTGGGGCTGTTGGAAGTTTGTTACAAGTTTGTTACAAATCTTGCATTGCTTGTTTCTTCTCCTTGCTTCTTTGTTTGGCACACCCATGCTTGAATCGGGTGCCCCACCTCGGCCGTGGGTCTCTATGGCTGCAGCACCACCCCCCGGCGGTACCCTTCGGTTTCTCCCACCGAGGCTTGCGAATGGAGAAGTGGTTACTACTATCACTTATGACGATGTAGCCCCGCGTCTTGAAAAATGGGGTATATGCCTTATTGGACGTGTTATTGGGGGTCGTGTTGCATACTCTCGATGTGTTGTTATAGCCCGGATACTATGGGCTTGAATGTGTAATTGTGGATAAGGAGGTCTACTACTTCCGGTTCAAGTCAATAGTTGAGTCGAATTTGATACTAAGGGGTGGACCTTGGATCCTTAATGGGCATTACCTCTCCCTTGAGCGTTGGCAACCTAATTTCGCTCCCTCACGTGACCTCCCTCAGATTGCTATTTGGATCCAATTACATGGCCTCCTGGCCTCCTTATGGTCGGAGAATTCGTTGAGTTCGATAGCTGGTGGTGTTGGCCACCCCCTTTACATGGACCAGCCAACCTTGGAGGGTACTATGGTTAGCTATGCTCGTGTATGTGTACAGCTTGATGCTTGGATAGACCCCCCCGAAGCAACTCTCGGTTGATTATAATGGCCGAATCATACCGGTGACTGTCAAATTGTAGGATGTGCCGAAAGTTTGCGGTAAATGTAGGGTCTTTGGTCACTCTTGTCCCACCCCGCACACCATCACTATCCTCCCGGAGCAATCGGATGTAGTGACCGGAAAAAAAGCCCGGCGGCGGCGGCGCAAGGGAGGGAAGGGGAATGGTGATGAGGTGAATAATGGGCCAATTATTGGGCCCAGGAATAGTGTTGGAATGGGAGTGGGTGATGGGCATGGGACAACAAATGGGCCACATTTTGGGCTTGATGATGCAAATTTTGGTGGGCAAGTTGATGTTGGGCCAATGGATGAAGGGGATGGGAGGCGCATACGGACAGAGGCGCCGGCGGATGCTGCCGGGCCCGTGTCTACTGTTGGGTTGTGACTCTCTCTCCCTGGGCCCAATGGCTCTTGCCCTTCAAGACTCTCTTTTTCTAATGGAAATGGGCCCAATTTGGAGGGGCTTTCCTCTCATGAGGCACCTATTACTTGCACTAGGGGAAATGGGCCAGTTTAGGAGGGCCTTTCCTCTTGTGACTCACCTTTTGTTACACTTAGGGGGAATGGGCCCGTTTTGGAGGGGCTTTCTCCTAGAGTTTCTCCCGCTACTCCTACTAGTGGGAATGGGCCCGTTTTGGAGGGGTTCCTTCTAGTGCCTCCCCCCCCCCCCCCCCCCCCCCCCCCCCCCCCCCCCCCGGCGACCTCTAGAGGAAATGCGCCCGTTTTGGAGGGGCTTTCTTCTACGGATGTTAGTCGTAGGCCAACTTTTGGGTCTTTCGGGATTGATGTCGACCGGTGGAGGATTGACGACCGGTTTGAGGCTTCTAGGCTGTGCATGGTAGGTGCCGTTGAGATGAGGGGGGCGGTTGACTCGAATATTAGGGAGGAGGGTGTTAGCACTCGTACGATTCTTTCTGATTCTGGATCAGTTTCCCTTTGGCCTCGTACCTTCGTTGATTTTTTACATGTTTCCACTTCTCTTCGGGGAGACTCAAAGATAGTGAATGTTCCTATTGAGGTGGAGATGGCTCAAAATGGCATTCTTGGAGTTGCTACCCCTCTTGTATGTTCCTTGACTCGGTCGGCTAGTGTGCCATGTCTAGAAGTTTCGAACCGATCTGAGAGTTTGCTAGTCACCTCCACTTCCCCAGGTGTTGAGGTAACTGTAGAGGGCTCGAGGAGGCCACTCACTTGTGCGGCCAAGCGTGCGGCCCGCACCCCCTCTTGACTGTTCCATCATGGTGGTTGGTTGTTGGAATATTAGGGGGCTTAACAATCCCCAATCTTCCCGTACTGTACGTGATTGGATTTCTTCCAATCGTTTATCTGTCATTGGTTTGGTCGAGACCAAAACCAAGCCTTCTGATGTTGAGGCGGTGATTGCTCGTTGTGCCGATGGGTGGAGCTTTCTCTTTAGTGGCATATGCCCTACTCGGTGTCGCATTATTGTTGCTTGGGATCCGGGCATTTATACAGTCGAGCTCATTCGGGGAGGGGCCAAGTTCCTTACTTATCGAATCTCTAATTTTTCTGGGGCTGTGAGCTTTCTCGCTACTTTTGTTTACGGCTTTAACGAGTCGGGTCCTCACCGGGCTTTATGAGAGTATATTCGGAGCACTAGCTTGAGTCTCTTGGGTGAGCGTTGGATCCTACTTGGGGATTTAAACACCATCCTTAATCTCTCTAATCGGTGCGGCGGGCAGGAGGGTTGGCCAGGTCACATGGATGACTTCCAGGAGCATGTTACTGAGGCTGAGCTCAAGTCCATCTCCTCTTATGGACTTCATTTTACGTGGTCCAATGGGGCTAAGGATGACCGCTTGATTCTCAAGCGGCTTGACTGGTGCCTTGTCAGTGAGGGTTGGCTCCGTGACTTCCCCATTGCATCTGCCGAGATCCTTGCTTGACATTTTTTTTCGGATCACAGCGTCGTTGTTGTGTGAGAGCTTGGGGAACATCGCGCCAGGCAACTTCCTTTCAAGTTCTTCAATTTTTAGGCTGATCACGAGGACTTCCTTCCCACTGTTAAACGAGTCTGGGACACTTGTGTTGAGGTACTCCGATGTATCAGCTCACTCAGAAGCTAAAGCTGCTGAAGAGTGAGTTGAAGGCCCTCAACGCCCGCCATTATAGTCACATTTCGGTCAGAGTTGAGGTGGCCCGTGATGCTTGGGCCATGAGCCAGAGGGCCTTGGATGAGGACCCTGAGAGTCCTTCCCTTCGTCGTGAGTATTCCGCTTTGTGTCGGGATGAGGAGGCGTTCTACAGTCAGAAGTCGTGTATTCAGTGGCTTTCTCTCGGGGACTAGAGCACTTGGTTCTTTCATCGGTCTGTTCTCCATCAGCAGGCCCGGAACCGGATCTCGTCGATTGTTGGTTCCGATGGTGTGAGGACGTATGATCCGCAGTTGATCTCTCGTGCCGGGGTTACTTTCTTCCTGGATTTGTTGACTGAGACAGGTGGTCTGCTGACTGAGGATGTTTCTGACATTTTTGAGGCTCGCATTTCTGAGGATTAGGCTCGCCCACTTATCTCCGCGATCTCCGCAGCTGAGGTTCGTGATGCTCTCTTTTCCATAGGTGATTACAGGGCCCCTGCGCCTGATGGTTACACCTCCCTCTTTTTTAAGAGGGCTTGGGAGGTGGTAGGAGGAGCAGTGATTAGGGCCGTGCAGTCTTTCTTCGTCTCAGGGGGCACATGCTGGCGCCCTGAACACTACCAGGATATGTCTTGTGCCTAAGGTGGAGTCTCCCTCCACTTTTGGCGACTTTCACCCTATCTCATGTTGCAATGTGATCTATAAGTGTATCACTAAGATCATTGCAAACAGGTTGAAGGGTGTCCTTCCCAGGTTGATTGGTGATGCTCAGATAGCGTTTGTTCCGAGTCGTCGGATCTCTAACGGCATCCTTTTGACACAGGAGTTGATGCGTGGTTATCACCTTCAGGTCTCGCCTCATTGGGCTCTGAAGGTTGATATTCGTAAGGCTTTTGACACTGTTCGTTGGGATTTCATTCTAGCCGGTATGAGGAGTATGGGGATTCCCGAGGTCATGATTGGTTAGATCCGCGAGTGCCTCTCTACAGCCAGCTTTTCTGTCGCCATCAATGGCGAACTTCAGGGTTTCTTCCACTCCAGTCGAGGTGTATGTCAGGGTGACCCTCTCTCTCCTTATTTGTTTGTTATCGCTATGGAGGGTCTCCGAGGTCTGCTTCGCCGTGCTATCGATGACCCGCGTTTTCGCTATCACCTGTGCTGCCGCCGTACTGGGTTGACACACTTGTGTTTTGCTGATGACCTGATGATCTTCTGTCAGGGTGATATGGGTAGTGTATCCGTTGTTCGTGAGGTTTTAGACCGCTTTGCTGAACTCTCAGGGCTGTCCTCGAATGCAGTGAAGAGCTCAGTTTTTCTAGCAGGGGTGGACTCTGCGACTCAGCGGGACATTTTGGGTGTTCTAGGCTTCAGTCTTGGGCAGTGCCCAGTTCGATATCTGGGAGTACCACTTATCACTTCTCGACTGCGGTACGTTGACTGCAAGCCACTGTTGGACCGCATTCTCTCTCCAATACGGCTTTGGACCTCCCTCTCTCTATCATATTCTGGTCGTTTGCAGCTTATCCGATCTGTTCTTTTCACCACTCAGGTCTACTAGTCAATCTTCATGCTCCCGAAGATGATGATCAGGAAGATCGAGTCGACTCTTGCGACATTCCTTTGGAGAGGATCTTCGTTGGCCCCGGGAGGGGCGAAGGTTTCTTGGAGGCATTTGTGTTACCCTCGGCGGGAGGGGGGGCCTTGGGCTCCGTCGTCTTGTTGAGTGGAACCAAGCTTCGATTATGAAGCATATCTGGTTCCTCCTTTCTGACCCTTCCTCGTTATGACCGCGCTGGGTTCACCTGAACCGGCTTCGAGGGAGAATCTTCTGAACTATTCGGGCGACGAGTTCTGCTTCTTGGTGCTGGCGTCAGATTCTTTCGGTTCGCTACCTCTGCTCTGGTGCGATTTATCATGCCATAGGCGATGGCCTTGACACTGCCCTTTGGACTGATTATTGGCTACCATGTGGTCGTCTTTCGGAGCATTTTCCTGCTCGACTCTGCACCTCCTCTGGACTTCTGTGGGATTCTCAGGTCTCATCCTTCATTGAGGGTGGTCAGTGCAGATTCTCGCAGGGTTGTTTGGAGCTCCGACCCATCTGGGACATGATTGTTTTCAGCCCGCGGGCTGGCGTAGCGGATTCCATCCAGTGGTTTGGTGACCCTTCGGGGAAATTCACCACCAAATCCGCCTGGGAGATGTTGCAGAGTAGGAGAGAAAAGGACACTATTCATCATCTTTTGTGGTTTCAGATGCATATACCGAGGCACTCCTTCATTCTCTGGCTTGCTTCTCGGAAGCGACTTTGGACCCAAGACCGACTTCTGCGCTTCGGAGCACTGGAGGTTCAGAGTGCTTGTGTTCCCTACAGCGCTGCTGATGAGACTCATGAGCACCTTTTCTTTGCCTGTTCCTTTTTCACCTCGGTCTGGAGCTCCGTCACTTCGAGTACATCTGTCGCTTGGCCTACTCTTCCTTGGAACGATCTCATCACTTGGGCTGCTCAGCATCTCAGGGGGCGAGAGATTGGCAGTATCATCCCTCGACTCTGCCTTTCTGCGGTTGTGTATACGATCTAGTATGAGCGCAAACTTCGGGTTCAGCGTTCTCAGTACATATCAGTTGTGGCCGTACGAGAGGAGATTGCGGGTTTGGTCAGGAGCCACTTACTTGCTGCTTCTTTGTTCAAAGGAGCTCATCTTTACACCTCCTTGCTTTGGCACTGGGGGTTTGCGCCTTAGTTTCCTTTTGTTCCTTAGTTGTACTTTGGTTGCTTTCCATATGGACTTTGTCTGGACTGTTTTGACGTTGTTTCATTTTTGTAGGCTTCGACCGTGTCTTGGGATATCCTTTGTAGCTTGTACTATTTTCTTTTTCATCTATATATTTCACTGACTTACAAAAAAAAAAAAAACAAAATATCTTTTGATATTATTCTCTCTCTCGTCTAGCTCTCTCTCTCTGTACTTTCTCATCTCCTTTCACTTCTCTTCTCATCAAAACTCTCATCTATCCTAGGTTATGATTTGAGATTAGTCTCGATTATGACAATTGTATCAGAGCCTTGATTTGTTTCCAAATCAAGCATAATTTGATGACATATATCCTTGAATCCCATTGCAATTGATTAAGAATTCAGTTCTAAATTCTGGTTGTATTGCTTGAGGTTACTGTTGCATTCCAATACATTTGTGCATCTTGATGATTGTAATTGAGGCTTAGTTAAACTTTGCTTCAGTAAGGTGAGACATATTGAATCAAGCTCTCTTGATTCAGTTACACTGGCATTACAATCAAAGGTAGCTAACGAATTAAGTTGAAGTGAGCATCTGGTGTTTGGACTGCTAGATCATCTTATCCTGTTCAAGAAGTCTGCAAATTGGCTTGGTAAAGTCGAAGTGAGCTTCTAAAGTAGATTATCCTTGATCAAAACCTGAAGAATTAGCTTAGCAAAGCTTGCAATTCAGTTAATTGAGGTGAAGGTAACATATTCTAAACGTCTATGTTACAATTGATCAGAATCCGCTTCTGTGCTGCTGAACTGAAAGTATTGACTGAGTATTGCTGAATTTTGGAGAAAATTGTGCTGATAAGTATAGAAGTATTTAGGAACTTAGTTGATTCTATAAGAAATATCTGAAACGAATAGGTACTTGTTCAAAGGTGGAGTTAACAACGAACTCAGAGCACAATCGAAGAAATCTGACATTGTTCTTGAGGATTGTGGTTAGTAGAGTGTTGAAGTTAGTAATTGTAACTAAGTTTGAGTTAATTCAGATTCATAGCCTGAATTATTCAAGTAATCACAGTGGTTAGGGTTTTGGTTTGAGTTCTCTTAGATTCGCGAATTCGACAGTTAGGGTTTGCGCTCTGCTATGATTATTGAGCAGAAATCAGGCCGTGTTTAGTTTAAATTATGGAGTAGGTTGCAATTAAGCAATCAGTTGTTGTGGTGGTTCAAATCAAATCCCATGCTTCTGTGAACTTGAACTGGAATTTGCGCATTAGTAGTATACAAGCTCAAAATGTATGCTCAATCTTGTCTCCAAGTCTTCAACGAAGATGCTACACTCTTCATAGAAGTTTTCGGTACTTTTCGTCCCATCACCGATGATGTCCTTCATCAATTGTTTAGTCCTTATGGTTATCTTAAGAGTATTAAAGAGGTTTTAAGAGCCTACTTCATGGTGAAGGTCAGGGTGATCTATACATCCCGAAGTTATGCCAAAAGTGCACTTGAACACCTTCAATTTAAATAATCTCAAAAAGGGTACTGTAGAGATCATTTTTCGGTGATAAAAGTCCAATATCTCAATCCTTGTACAGAATTTAGACAAGAAATGAAGATGCCGACTCTTATGGAAACAATTTAAAGTACGAAAGATTCAAATAAATGTGAGAATACAATGCACAGTCGGAACAAGCAAGATCAATTCTCACCGAATGAAGAAGCAGCAGTGAAGGTTGAAGAAGTAGTTTCTCATCCTAGAGTTGATGCTACGGAAGGGTTTGAAGAAATTTTTCGCTCTCTACGGGAGGAATGGGATCAGAGGTCGGATCAGTATTTCCAAGCAATGCAACTGAAGCTTGATGGCCTACAAGAACAGTGTGATAATCAACTTCCCCAAGGTGAAGCGAATCTTCAAGAGAAAGGAATATGTAGGGACATTGATGCAAGCATAGTGGAGATGAAAATTGATCAAATTGAAGTGGCCCCTTCACAAAATCAGCAAGTGGAAGGGCAACAAGTGGAATCTGTAGCAGAAAATGGTGTTCCTACACAGCTCGCCCTAGTGTTGACACAAGATTATGATAGAAACACTCAAGCCAAGTGCACGCATGAAGCTCTTACTGCAGAACCGTTGAGTTTAGTGGGAAAACCACATGTAGCTGCTATAGTATCATCAAATGCAGACAAAAATATGCTATTGAACTCTTCTGGACTTGCAGATATGCCAACTCTGAACCAGAAGAATGTAAGAAGCATTACCTTTGGTGCTTTGCAAGGTTTCTTATGTGGGGTGAATGCTTGTCCAAGCATAAACCATGAGGAAAGGCCTCCTCCTAAATCGGGAGAAGGAATCTATGGATTTAAACCAGCTAACGTTCACTGTCAGTTGGGTGATTTGCAAGATCATGTGGAATTGCTTCTTTCTTCGAGTGGAGGTCTGACTTATCCAAGTGCAAGCCCTTGTGACAGGCTTCCTCCTGATCCAGGAGAAGGATTACATGGTCCTAGGGAGTGAAAGCAGATGGATTCATTAGAGGAAGACATGGTACAAGCTGCTAAAGTGCATTCCAAACCTTAGCAGAAGAAGAAACCAGTTTCTGTAGGTTCTGAAACTCAGTGGGAACAACAGCTCAAATTTGAGAATGTAGAGCAAATAAGTGGACCATGGGTAGTGTACAAGAGGGTTTGAATGTCTATTAATCAATTCGTATTAAAGTACTAAGGGGTCTTGTTTAGAAGGAGCAACATGGTGGTGAAGTTCCTTGTCAATAAAGATGGTGCCTTACTGCTACAACATCTGTATGTGGGCTTACCTACTTGGTTGTAACAGCAAGATGAGCAAGCTGATGGAATCCGAAGACTCATTTACATGAATGCAACTCTGCAGCAAGCTATTCATTATGCAGAGCAAGCAGAGAAGGCCGAACAAGCTGATGAAATTGAGCCCAGAAATACAGAAATCAGCAGTGAAGATACAGAATTATGGAGATCTGCTTCACAAATGCAAGAAGATGTTGTTGAGTGTTGTCAATTGAGTATAATCCGAGGTTACATACAAGTTGAGGCAGTAGTTCAGCTTGTCTTCGAAAGATTAAGGTCAGTTCCAGCTGGGTTTAGCATACATAATAGCAGAGAAATCAAGCACAGACCAGCCCTTGCTCATGAGATGTTCGCAGCTTTCTGGGGTTCTGCTAGTTTTATGCTTTGGATTATTTCGCATCCTCACTTGTGTTCATGGCTGAGGGATCATATTTTGTTGATTCGCATCAATTTAGCTGCAGCATATCAATTGGATGCAGGGAACTCTAGGAGATTCAAGCAAGAGCTGAAGATCTTGTGATTGATCTGAAAATGGTGAGTTGCAGATAGTGGTTGGTCAATTGGGTTACTTGGGGAGTTCAAGTGATGATATTGTTCCCTTAGAAATCCACTATTACTATTGAAAACTTAGTTTGGTGTAGCAAAGTTTCAAGCTTGCAAGCCAATGTTTCAGTTGTCCAAGAAATTGAGCTGATATGTTGCAATAGAAAGCAAGGTGTCATATGTTCTTGGTGCACTCTCATTGTGCTTTGGCAAGTTAAGGGAGTGGAAGTATATTATGTGAATGGTGTAAGAGTCTTGAAAAAGGAGGCAGAGACTTCCATATCATCCAAGATCAAACTTAACTCACAACAAGTAGATTTCAAAGAAGATGTTGTTGGTTCTTAGCATAGCTCATGGTCCTCTTTAATAGCAGCATTTTGGAATTTTGATTGGTTAATTGAATGTGCTAGCTGGACTTTTGGAAGCATTAGAAACTTGGGAACAACTGAAAACTTCTCTTTGAACAAGACAAGCATTTGGTTCTGTTGGAGCAGCACAATTGGAAAATCTGCAGCTAAGTGTTTGAAATTGGGAGACATTAAAGGAAGAGGTGAGCCCGGTATGATTAACTACAAGAGTGAGCTTTGGTAGGGTAAAAGGAAGCTCAAGCATATTTTGGATAAGAACTGAGATTGCTTGGTGGCAGCGGCAGTACACTCAGTCTTTTAGATGTTTCTGTAACAAGCTGCAGATGTTGAGCTGCATTAATTGCAACAAGAGGTTCCTGAGGCTGGTTGTTGGTGTTTGGTTGGTTTGCTTTAATCAGTGTAGACCACCAGAAGGTACAATACATCTAAACGCAAATATTGTGTCGAAACAAGAATCATACTCGTGTGTTCAGCTGCATTTCAGATTCAGTTGCACCCATGTTCTTGCAGCTGCGAGTTTGAGCAAGGACTTCAGAACATCAGCTTCTTCTAAAGCAACAAGTGTTCTTCAAAGTCTTAACTCTCTTCTAAGATTCTTGAGGCCAAGAATCTCTTTTGGGGGGGGGGGGGGGGGGGGGGGGGGGGGGGGGGGGGGGGGGGGGGGGGGGTGGGGGGGAGGGAATATTGTTATGATTCCTAAGATACAGCATATGAACGGTTGTAATTAGAATTAGTCATGATGTAATAAGTAGCATAAGCCTTTTGATAGGTCATGTAATGAGTGAAGTTTAGTGCTTAGTAGCTAGCATCGGTTAAGTCGGTTGAATCTATGGTCCAAGTGCATTGTATCCTTAGATATTTTAGACTTAGCCATCTTAAGTGATTAGTAGTATGAGTATGTAATGTCTCTTTTGAAGAGCTCATAACTTTGATGAATACAAAATATCTTTTGATATTATTCTCTCTCTCTCTCTCTCTCTCTCTCTCTATTTTCTCATCTCCTTTCATTCTAAACACCCATCTATCCTAGATTATGATTTGAGATTAGTCTCGACCAGGACAGCCACCCTGCTTCGCTGCTCTCCTCATTTGGTCTTCTATGGGACTCTCCAGTCTTAGCTATTATCGAGGGTGATTAGTGGTGATTTCCGCTAGGGATGCATGGAGCTCCGCCCGATATGGAATATGATTGATTTCAGCCCTTGGGCTGGTGTGGAGGATTTTATCAGCTGGCTAGGTGACCCTTTAGGGAAATTCACCCCCAAGTTCACATGGGAGATGATCCAGAGTAGGAGAGAGGAGGACTCTACCCATCACTTGCTATAGTTTCAGCTTCACATCCCGAGGAATTCCGTTCTTCTATGGCTCGCTTCCAGTAAGTGTTTTTGGACTCGAGATAGACTTCTGAGATTTGTAGCACAGGGTGTTCAGCGTGTTTGCGTTCTTGGTGGTATTGCTGATGAGACTCATGGGCGCCTTTTCTTCGATTGCCACTTTTTTGCTTCTATCGGGATCTGCAATACTCATATTGCTTGGCCTACCCTTCCATGGCGTGATCTCGTTCCTTGGGCTACTCAGCACCTCAGGGGCCTCGTGAGATCAGAAGCATCATAGCTCGACTCTGCCTCTTTGCGACCGTTTATGTTCTTTGGTATGAGCGGAACTTAAGGGTCAATGTTCTCAGTCCAGGCCAGTTGAGGCCGTGCGAGAGAAGATTACAAGTTTAGTCAAGAGCCACTTGCTTGTTGCTTCTTCATTTAAGGCATCTCAGCGCTAATGCCTCTTTATTTAGGCAATGGGGCCTTCATGTTTATCCTTATCTTTGTATCTTGTGGCTTTCACTATTATGTTCATTGTTTGGTTGGACATTATTTGGACATTGTTTGACTTTGGTTCATCATTATAAGCTTCTACCGTGTCCTAGGATATGCCCCTTATAGCTGTATTCTTTTCAATTCATCTATCTATTTCATTGACTTACCCAAAAAAAAAAAAAAAACATTTGTTTATAATCTAATAATTTGTATTATATTATTTAGATTTTTTTTTTTTTTTTTTTATAAATGACCATCTACATTTAGCTTTTAACCACCCGATTTTTTATTTTTTGCTTTTAACCACCTAAAAAAAGTTTGGGTGGCAAATAACCACCATTTAAACCCTTCGTCAACAAAAATCGAATACTCTGTCCATTTTTGGATGGAATATTCCATTTTAACTAAGGGGTTAACTGGTGGTAATTTGCTACCCGAGCCTTTTTTCGGTGGTTAAAAGCAAAAAGTAAAAAATGTCGGTAGTTAAAAGCTAAATGGCACAAAATATAGGTGGTCTTATTACTTTTGTTACCCAGATTGAAGGTATTGATTATCATGATAATTTTGATACTTTTGCTCCTATTGTTAAACTTGTCACAGTTTGGCATGTTCTTGCTGTGGCTACCGCCAAAAATTGAGTGATACGTCAATTAGATGTAAATAATGCTTTCCTTCATGGGAATCTTGATGAGGAGGTATACAAAAAGTTACCTCAAGTTTTTAAAAAACAACACTACGTGTCATTTGTGAAGGCCGTTATATGGGCTTAAACAAGCCTCTCGTAATTGGAATAAAAAATTTACGGTTTTTCTAATTAGTATTGGTTTTAAACAGTCAAATTCTAATTACTCGTTTGTTTTCACAAATGGTGTGATTTATATGGCTATTCTGGTATGTTGATAACGTCATTATTACAAGCAACAATTTGGAACAATTAAAAGAGGTTAAGACAATGGTTGATAAACAATTCGGAATTAAAGATTTAGCACTAGTTAAGTATTTTCTCGGAATACAAGTTGCTAATTCAAAAACGGGTCTAGTTTTGAGTCAATGAAGGTACACTGTTGACATATTGGGTGGAACTGGATTGATAGGAGCCAAACCAATGTCCACACCTATAATTCAGAATCATCATTTAGCAAATCAAGAAGGTGAATGTGTTAACGATTGTAGTTTGTGTCGATGATTAATCAGGAGGTTCTTATACCATCTATTATTCATCCTGAGATTTGCTACGTTGTTCGAGTTCTAAGCCAGTTTATAGATGAGCCACTTGTTCCTGACTTAGAAGCTGCATATAGGGTACTTCATTATATAAAAAGAACTCCGGGACAAGGAATATTCTTACCACATGATTCTGATTTTAATCTTTGTGCTTATTGTGATGCTGATTGGGTAGGATGTCCAAATACGAGATGTTCCACCACGGGTTTTGTTGTGTTCCTAGGTAATGGCCCTATTGCTTAGCGTTCCAAGAAGCAAGCAGTTGTTTCCCGTTCTTTTGCCAAGGAAGAATATCATGCTATGGTTATAGTGACTAGTGAATTAGTGTGGTTGCAACGTCTGTTATATGATCTTTCAATTTTTATTACTAAACCTATTGTTTTGTGACAATCAAGTAGCTTTGCATATTGCCTCAAATCCTGTGTTTCATGAGAGGACTAAGCACATCGAGATCGATTGTCATTTTGTTCATGAGAAGTTGGTTGCTCAAGAGATTGTTACATCATTCGCTCATTCTTTAGAACAACTTGCTGATATTTTTAATAAAGCTCTTGCGTGTCCTTCCTTTTCGTCTCTACTCTGCAAGTTGGGCATCATAAACTTACATGATCCAACTTGAGGGAGAGCGTTGAAAATGAATATTCTACATTCTTGTACATGACTTGTATTTGGCTTGTATTTTTTATATATTTTTAGTTAGATCTTTGATTCCCCTTGCAATTAATGATAGACAATTTATTCTAGAATTGAATTAGGGATTTCTCTTTTTTTTTCCTCATTTTGACCAACTGCTATCAATGGAAAGGGAGGTGAGGAGTTTTTCTTTGATATTTTACTCTTGTAGTTACCTAGTAGCATAGGATTCTAGTCTTTCATCTTCTTGTTGTTTATGAATAAAAATTATCTAATTTTCCCAGACTAAAGTATTGAATTTCTTATATTCTTTGCTCGTCAATTTTTACAGTTATCGTCCGAACTACCTCAAATTTTTTCGACTGAATCAACAATTCGGTATGGTTAACCGCATTTCAGGTCAGTATTTCAAAATTTTGGTTCGGTATTTTGGTTACGGATTTTTTCGAACACCCCTATTTAACCATACTGAATTTTTTATTTGATTAACTGAACCGAATAAACTCAAGGTACTACATGAAGGTAATAGTTAGTGATTTTGTCCATTTCGGTTATATATATATATATATATATATATATATATATATATATATATATATATATAATATTATATTGTTTACTACAATATATTTTTCTAGCAATAACTGTTTCATAATGCATGATTAACATTATCTGTTTTTCCCACTTCATCTTCTATCATAGAGCAATTGTGTCCCATTGTTGTATCCCCAATATTATTCAAGCATTACTTTGCTACAACCCGTTGCTACTTATTTGACCATATATTTGTTGAAATGAGATCATACGTTTAATTTTTTATAATTTGATTATAAACTTATCATTTGTTGAATATTCTCACGTTTGATGCATTTTTTTTTGGACATTTACGAACCATTGCCGAGACAAATCATACAACATAAAAGAGGCGTATTATATTTTAAGTTACAGGTTAACCGGCATAACCAAACGAATTATAGATTGACCGAAAGTTAGTTGATCGGGTTTTTTGGTTACGATAACGGTTATAGATTTTTTAGTATTTTGCTTACAATTAACCGAACCAAAATACTTTTCAGTATGGTTAATGAAATACCCAATTTATTTAAATTGGACTAGGTAATGTAGTATGTGAAATCCAGGATAATTGAACTGGGTTAGATATTATAATTATACTAAAACCACTATTATTTTGATTGAAATAAATAAATTAATGAATTAAAAGGATTAAATATCAAGTCTAATTAAGTTAGGCTAGGTATTGAAATATAATTAAGGGACTAATTATCATTAAGGTATTCCCTAATAATACTAAAATAATTGAAGTATGTATATATGTAGTAGTAGTAATAATAATAAGAAGAAGAAGAAGAGGGAAAGGAAAAGGAAACAAAAAATAAAAATAAAGTAAAATTTCCCCCTTTCCTCGACGCATCTCTCTCCCTTTCTCCCTCACACGTCCTCTCTCTTCTCACCGCCTCACCCGCTTCGGTGGTACCGTTTGACTCGACCTATGCGGTACGCCTCCGACCACCACGGTATTGCCTGACCCACACGGTACGACTCCGACCACCACGGAACCGCCTGACCCACGCGGTATGACTCCGACCACCACTGTACCCTAGTACCGCCTCCCACCACTACAGTACCATCCGTCCTCCTGGGGACTATAAATACCCCTCACCTCAATCCCTCAAATCTCACACCCCACCCCACAACTCTCTCTCTCCTCTCGGTTCTCTCTCCACCACCCACGAATCTCTCTGTCTCCCCTCGCCTTGCCGGTGTCGCCACCACGCCAGTACAGCTCCAGCCGCCTCGCCGATACGGCTCCGGCCGCCACGCTGGCATCGCCGTCTCGCCAGTACCGCCATTTTGCCGGTACAACTCCAGCCACCTCGCCGGTGGCTTAGAAGTTAAAGTTGTTGGATTTAAGCAAGTGATCGTAAGTATACCACTTCCCCTACTTGTTTGTTAACTACGAAAAATTGCTTTAAATAACTTGATTTGTAAGATTTATATTTTGAATGATTTATTGATTTGCAAAATAGGATTGGGCATATGTGTTATTAAATTATACTAATTTATACGTTGGGTTGATATTGAATAGGTGATTTCTATTCTTATGGTATGAATTAAATTGACTTATACATTGGTTTGAGTTTTAAATATGTGATTCCAACTCTTATGGTTTGAATTAAACAGACTTATACGTCGGTTTGAGTTTTAAATATGTGATTCATACTCTTATGATTTGAATTAAAGGTTTGAACTATATTGGATTTATACTGATTATGTAAACGTACACGGGGGCGACAGCCGAATCCTGGTGCGTATGGTGACGAGGGGGAGACGTCTGAATCCTGGTTACTACACAAAAGGTTGATTTGATGTTTTAACATGTGATTTGAATTATATTGATACCGACTGTGTAAGCGTATGCGAGGGAGGCGTCCGAATCCAGGTACCTATGACGACGCGGGGGAGACGTCCGAATCCTGGTCGTTACATAGAAGAAAATTATTGTGAACTTGTGATTTGAATTTTAAAGGTTTTATAGGAAGAGCTTACAGATAATTATGTTGACCCTCCGGGGTCTGTCGATGTTAGAATGTGAAATATGAAATGTGAAAAGTCAATCTGTGACCCTATCACGGGAATAATACCAGCACATAGATCTATGTTTGATCCTAGCAGATCTGTCGACTTAGAATTGGTTCGAATATGTAAAATGTGAACTTGGATTTGTGAACCTGTCGTAGGAATAATACTGGCCGTAGTATTCGATGCGTCTGTAAGTTTTACCAAAGTTCGTTTGCATGTTGATTGAAAGCATAAAGTATAATTAGAGCCGTCGATCCTCGGATCGATTCCAAGGAGCTCGGTTTGGTGTGGGTCGGACCCTGCTCTGGAGTCGTGCTCGGTTCGGTATGGGACGGACTGTGTCCGATGGCCGTATTTAAAAGTATAAAGTGATGATTTATGTTTCTTACTGAATGTTGGAAATAAAAGAGATTTTAATCATTTTACCAAAGACTTCTTGTGAAATAAACTGAATTAGTTAACAAGGATTTGTGATATCCTAACATGATTTTAAAGACGAATTAATTTTTACTGGTTTTGATTGCAATTTCATCCGTTTTAAATAATATGCCTGATCCAGGTAGGGAGTGTGGTGTACTTACTGAGCGTGTTGTTTGCTCACCTAATTCATTTACTTTTCAGATCAGTAGCTCGTGGCAATTTATAGAGGAACAAGGAAGGCAAAGTGACGTACTGTTCCGGGAATTATGTCGGTTTCGAGGTTTAGATATTTAAATAAGTTCGTAATAGAATATGATAGACTATTTGAGGTATTGTAATTTTGAGTTTCCGCCCTGTTAGATTTAAGTCACAGGTGATGATGTATTTGGATTTGATGTCGTATATGTTGAGAAAATTCATGGAAATTTTGAGGAATTTTGATCGAAAGATTCTGGGCTGCGTATTATGATGAGGGGATTCGTTGTTGTATGGCCGTTTAGTGCCCTTTTAATTTAAGCCTATTCGGTATAACATTTGGGGACGTTACATAAAGTTGTATCAGAGCGCGAGGTTATGAATTTTGGAGGAATTTAAGTACAAAGATTTGAGCACTAGTTACGGATTCTGGAGAAAATTTAAGTGTTAAGTTGAAAGCCCTAGGTTATGAACCTTAGAGAAATTTAAGTGGATGAGAACCTAGGTTATGAATTATTGAAAATTTTGGGGTGATAAGATGAATGACAGGCAGGTGTTATGAGGGCCTAATTATTGAGATTTATGGATGATAAGGTGAGGGTATAAGGTATCAATTATTGAGAAATTGGGTGTTAAGATAAGTGACATACTACTAATCATGGAAAGATTTGGGTGCTAGATTGAGTCTAGGTTGTTAATTAGTGAGAAATTTTGATATTAAGTAATTTAGGTGACGTAATATAGTAACTGCAACATCAAATATGAAGTGTTAAGTGTGCTTTTTTTTTTTTAATGATTTTAGGAGTTATAATATGCGGTAGTTAGTGGGTGACTATATGATTCGACTGAAACTCAGGTCGGGTTCCTTGGTTATAGGGTGGAGGTCATAGTGTTGGTATGGTGGATTGAAATTTGCAATCGAAGAGATTGAAAAGAAGAATTTGAATGGAAATTTGGGGGAGGACATTTTTATTTTGAGGAATACTACTCACCCTAATATTGTCTTTTGAGAAGTGAATAATTGATACTAAGAGTTTGTTTATGCAAGATTAGGTGTAAAGCGTGTTGATTGTAAGAATAAAATGAAATAGAAATAAGAGTAATTATGGAGATAAAAGAAAAGGCAAAGAAGTCAAAATTAAGGATAAAGGCTAATAAGAAGAGATTTCGGATTGAATGAGGACAGAAAAGAATGAGACTAGCAACATATGTGAGAAGTATTTTCTCAGAAAGCCTTGTTTTAAAGTGACTAGAAGTAGATTTAGATGTGGAAGAAAACGGGCTTATAATGACAAATTGTCCTCAAAACGAGAAGATTGATTTGTGTACTCAATACTAAACAGGGAAAATTAGAGTTAGAAAGTATTCCTATGGTTTAGGGGAGTTCCCAAGCATGTTCTTTAATGACATTCCTTGATTTGCTCCTGAACGAGATGTTGAACTTATCATGAAACTTGTAACCAATACCGAATCGATCTCAAAGACACTCTTTAGAACAACACCAATTGAATTGAAGATAGCTTACCTTGAGAAGCACCAATTAAACTATGGAAACAAAGAAGGACAATATGAGTTTCTACATTGATTAGAGATTAAGTAATCATTACAAACAAATATCGCTTGCCCTGAACTAATAAATCACCAATCGTATGTGTATTCCTTGGAATTAATTTGATGCCAAGACATTGTTAATTCATAATGGTGGTTCAAATATGGGAAGAATTAGAGTCTATGGACATTATGAGTTTCTCATTAAGTCATTTGGATTGACAAATGCATATGTTGTGTTGAGGATTTAGATGATAACGTATTTAAGTTTCTTCTAGATAAGATTTTGTTAAATCAACTATGCCTTTTACTAGATTGATAGGGAGAGAAATAACTTTAATGCAAAGACTTAGCAACCATTTAAGTGGTACTATAATGTAACATGGGTAAGTAATTGCGTATGCCATAAGACGGCTAAACTAAAGCCATAAGAAGGGAGTTCCTACGCATGACCTTGGGCTACCTATGATAGTATTTACATTGAAAATTTGAATGCACTATTTATATGAGAGGGCATGTGAAATGATCATAAGAACTTAAGGTATAATTGTACTTAAAAAGGAGTTAAATGTGATACAATATGGCTAGCTAGAGTTGTTTTTGGATTGTGGATTGCACATAAATTTATCAATTGGATAAAGCAAATATGGTGATATATGTTTTAAGTAGGGAAAGAGTAAGAAATTTGGCTTGAATGATCATTACTTGGTTCCATGTCATTGGTGACTTAAGAAATGCTAGAATTAAGGTAAAATGGAAGTGAGATAGAACTTTGTTATAAGCTATCACTATACGCCCTATATTGGAAAACAATAAACAGGCAAGTTATATTTATTCCTATCCAAAATAGTTTGGTAATTAGAACCCCAAGCCTAAGTAATTATGTTTGGTGTTAGAGTTGCGCAATGGAAACTTGGTGAATGGAGGAGTGTAAGAATTAGAATTGTTAATTATAAGCTTAAGACCTCCTTAGCGTTGAGTTAAAGAAAGTTTTCGTATCGTGAAGAGATTTGGTTAAGATATTGCTATGATATAATTTCATCAATCGTGAGCAACAAGAAGAATAGTGCGTATTACACATTATTGGTTGTCATAGAATATTATATCCTCTTTAATTTAGAAATTGTGAGATGGGTCTAATTTGAAGAAGATACCCAGATTTATTGAAAATGAAGATAAGTTTCGAGGACGAAACTTTTATTTAAGGGGGTGAGGATGTAATACCGAGTTTATTTAAAATGGACTAGGTAATATAGTATGTGAAATCCGGGATAATTGAACTGGGTTAGGTATTATAATATACTAAAACAACTACTATTCTGATTGGAACAAATAAATTAATGAATTAAAAGGATTACATATCCAGTCTAATTAAGTTAGGCTAGGTATTGAAATATAATTAAGTTAAGGGACTAATTATCATTACGGTATTCTCCAATAATACTAAAATAATTGAAGTATGTATATATGTAGTAGTAGTAGTAGTAATAATGATGATAATAATAATAATAATAATAATAATAATAATAATAATAATAATAAATGAAAAGAAAAGGGAAAGGGAAAGGGAAAAAAAAAATAAAAATAAAGTAAAAATTTTCCTCTTTCCCCAACGCATCCCTCTCCCTCTCTCCCTCACGCATCCTCTCTCTCCTCACCGCCTCACCCGCGCCGGTGCCGCCCAGCTCTCACAGGTACCATTCGACTCGACCCACGCGGTACGCCTCCAACCACCACGGTACCGCTTGACCCACGCGGTACGCCCCCGACTATCACGGTACCGTCTGACCCACGTGGTACGACTCCGACCACCACGGTACCGCCTTAACCACGCGGTATGACTCCGGCCACCACGGTACCCCGGTACCGCCTCCCACCACTACAATACCATCCTTCATCCTGGGGGCTATAAATACCCCTCACCTCAACCCCTCAAATCTCACACCCAACCCCACAACTCTCTCTCCCCTCTCGGTTCTCTCTCCAACACCCATGACTCTCTCTCTCCCCTCGCCTTGCCGGTGTCGCCACCACGCTGGTACCGGGTACGGCTCTGGCCTCCGCGGCGGCTTCGCCGTCTCGCCGGTACCGCCACTTCACCGGTACAACTCCGGCCACCTCGCCGGTGGCTTAGAAGTTAAAGTTGTTGGATTTAAGATAGTGACCGTAAGTATACCACTTCCCCTGCTTGTTTGTTAACTACGAAAAATTGCTTTAAATAACTTGATTTGTAAGATTTATATTTTGAATGATTTATTGATTTGCAAAATAGGATTGGGCATATGTGTTATTGAATTATACTAATTTATACGTTGGGTTGATATTGAATAGGTAATTTCTATTCTTATGGTTTGAACTAAACTGACTTATACGTTGGTTTGAGTTTTAAATATGTGATTCCTACTCTTATGATTTGAATTAAAGGTTTGAACTATATTGGATTTATACTGATTATATAAGCGTACGCCGGGGTGACGGCCGAATCCCGGTGCGTATGGTGACACGGGGGAGACGTCCGAATCCCGGTTACTACATAAAAGGTTGATTTGATGTTATAACATGTGATTTGAATTATATTGATACTGGCTGTGTTAGCGTACGTGGGGGAGACGTCCGAATCCCGCTACGTATGACGACGCGGGGGAGACGTCCAAATCTTGGTCGTTACATAGAAGGAAATTATTGTGAACTTGTGATTTGAATTTTAAAGGTTTTATGGGAAGAGCTTACAAATAACTACGTTGACCCTCCGGGGTCTATCGACGATAGAATGTGAAATATGAAATGTGAAAAGTTGATATGTGACCCTGTCGCGAGAATAATACCGGCACATAGATCTATGTTTGATCCTAGCAGATCTATCGATTAGAACCGGTTCGAATATGTGCAATATGAACGTCGGTCTGTGACCTTGTAGTGGGAATAATACTGGCCGTAGTATTCGATGCGTCTGTAAGTTTTACCAAAGTGTGTTTGCAAGTTGATTTAAAGCATAAAGTAAAATCAGAGCCGTCGATCCTCGGATGTATTCCAAGGAGCTCGGTTTGGTATGGGTCGGACCCTGCTCCAGAGTCGTGCTCGGTCCGGTATGGGACGGACCGTGCCCGATGGCCGTATTTAAAAGTATAAAGTGATTATTTATGTTTCTTAGTGAATGTTGGAAATAAAATAGATTTTTAATCGTTTTACGAAAGACTTCTTGTGAAATGAACTGAATTATGTAACAATGATTTGTGATATCCTAACATGATTTTAAAGACGAATTGTTTCTTACTGGTTTTGATTGGAATTTTATCCGTTTTAAGTAATATGCCTGATCCGGGTAGGGAGTGTGGTGTACTTACTGAGGGTGTTGTTCGCTCACCCAATTCATTTACTTTTCAGACCAGTAGCTCATGGCAATTTATAGAGGAACGAGGAAGGCAAAGCGACGTATTGTTCCGGGAATTATGTTAGTTTCGAGGTTTAGATATTTAAATAAGTTTGTAATAGAATATGATGGACTATTTAAGGTATTGTAATTTTGAGCTTCCGCACTGTTAGATTTAAGTCGTAGGTGATGATGTATTTGGATTTGATGTCATATATGTTGAGAAAATTCATGGAAATTTTGAGGAAAAAGATTTTGGGCTTCGTACTATGATGAGGATTCATTGTAGTATGGCCGTGTAGTGCCCTTTTAACTTAAATCTATTCAGTATAATGTTTGGGGGCGTTACAGTTAACCAATCCATGAACACCTATACCCAAAATGGCTTCAAATCCTTGACCTTTAAAGCTCTAATATTGAGCCGGGGATTTGAAAAAAGCTCTTCCCTGAGAAATTCCATGATGGAGTGACGAGATTAGGCTTATGGTACTGAGATTGAGAAAACGGCTAAAAGGAGGGCATTTGTTTACGCCTCAAACTCGAGGGAATTGGTACAATGTTGTTTAAAGATAAAAGGACAAGTGTTCATCACGTGGAGCCATGTTGGAGACATAGTTGGCTTTGGAATAGAAATAACAACGTCCGAAGACCAGCTGGTTCACAACATAAGGCCTTGAAATATCAACATCTCGAGATGACTGGAAAGGCTAAGGTTGCTTGAGCTCGAGGAGATTACTGGCAAGGCTACTAGAAAGGTGGTTTCCAAGCTCGAGATGGTTATTTGGAGTATATATCAAGGAAAGTGGGCCTCAAGCATATTCAAAAAAAAGCGGATGAACTTGGGAAGACCAAAAGAGCCTCAAGCACGTATTACAAGGCACGTTCAACTCTAATCCAGCACAGGAAAGGGCTTTGAGGCCAACCGTGAGGCAAGATATGCCTTGTTTTTTTGGCGCAACAGTTAAAATTTAGGCCTAAAAATAAAGGACACTATTTATGTTGTGAAGTGTCCAGCACCAATCACAAAACTTCTTCATGGTTTCCTTACAACTCACTTGTGTTTCGTTTATTTTCCTTTCCTTAGGAGTAGTTTAACTTGTAGCTTCCTATTTTGCTTTCATTAAGGCAATACAATTCTAGGGTTTCAAGTATGAAATTCTTACTTTAGACATGTTCCCACAATCGACGAGTTAAGATTAGTGTCATTGGTTTGATGTCGAAGAAGCAAAACTTATTTCCACTGTCCCTCTCGGGTGCTAGGGACGAGGACTCCATTTTTTGGCACCATTCAAAAAAGGGGTCTTCTCAATTTGATCGGGATATATTTATTAGAACTTTGTCAGAATGAATGACCAAGCCTCCTCTTTCCTGCCCCCTCCTACCCAACGTCCTCACTAACGCGTTTGAAGCCTATCTGGAGCCTCTTGATCCACCCTAAACTTAATCATTTTATGTGGAGAGCATATGTCAACACCTCGACTTCCAACCGAAATTTAAAATCTAGAGGAATCTAAAACTCTCCTCTTTTACAGAGATGTGAGTTGGTGGGGTTTGAGTCCATTGATTATATCTTATTATTCTACCCTTTGGCCCGTGCTTCTTGCTTTGGATCTAATCTCAAGTTTAAGCCTTCATTTGAGGGGTTTTCAAAGTTCTCAATGGTGGTGGTATCATATTTGTACTAAACTTTTTTTTACCAAAGGATATTCTATGTAGAATTGCTTTTTTGTGATTGGAAATTTGGAAGGCTAAAAAGATCGTGATCCTTTAGAAGTGGTTGTTGCAACCTCTTAGTTGGCTACCAACATGTTAAACCATCTGGCGTGCCATCTAGCCAAGACCATGATCGGTGAGAAATGATGGCTAATGGATGGGATCCTCATGATTTTTGAAAACTAACTCTAATGTGGCGGGGATCATGAAAAATGGAAAAGCGACTACCACAGTCGTAGACCATGATTCTTTAGGAATGGTTGTGGGTGGGTGGCGTAGTTCCTTCCATGCCGCCTTTACTTTGATTGCAGAAGCTCTAGCATTAAGGGCTACATGCTTTTTGGCTCAATCTGATTGTTGGTCCAAGGTGATCTTTGAATCAGGCTGCCTAGTCCTCATCAATTCCATCAAGGGTTGAGCTCTATTCCTCGGGACTTGCAAGTGGTCGTGGACTACATTTATTAGCTGCTACATTTTTTTTCTTTTTTCTTTTGTTTAGGAACCCAGACATTATAATGTAGTTGCTCGTTTTGTTGTAAAATTGCATCATTTTCCCCGTTATAATCACAATTGGTGGTAATAGGTTCCATCAAACCTTGCTCCCTTTATATTTTTTTGATGCTCAAAAATGTAATTTTTTGGTCTTTGGATTTTTTTTTTTTGGTGGTCAGAGGTCTTTGGACTTCATGATGTTCAAAAACAATATTACATACGTGCAGTTAGATAATGAACCAGACTCATAACCTGATAACGAATACATTTTATGGTTAATATTATCAATAAATACTTGTCATATTTAGAATTTTTAAAATAAAGTATTAGAATGATATTACTGAATATAGATTAAATTATAACTGCCAATATATATGTATAAAAAGTAGTATACTACTAAAATGTCTAACATAACCATATAAACTAGTTAATTGTGTCGAAAACGGGTTGCACAAGTCAAACCCAAATTTAACCCAATTACCTAGATGGGTTAAACAAGTCAACCCAAGTTCAACCTGGCTACAAAACTTCCAATCCAAATCCGCTATCCTGTGTTCGTTAATTGTCAAATTTTGCCACCCCTAACCCAAACACTGCCATGGGCATCGACTGAACGGGCTTTGATACTTCAATTACTTACCATATTATTTGGAAAATAAATGATAAATTGACAACATAAAGTATGCACTTTCTATAGGCACAATCAAATAATTCCCTAATATAATGTTGAGAATTACCAAACTAGGCATCATGAAGTTCAAATATTCACAGTCCATACATATAAATAAAGTCTAAAGATACTTTAATGGTTGAAAATTTTATCGCCAAGGTATCCTATGCCCGAATCCTGCGAATTTTGTCGAAATCCACCCAGTTTCCACTAGAAAATACTGATGCAGTACATAATTATAATAATATACATGAATTATATCCATGTTGTTAGTGAATATTCGAAGGATTATGATAAATTTTCATTGGATTTTAAAGGAGTACACTTGTATATTGTCAAAATAATATAGTATGCCAATATTTTTGGCAAAAAAATTATCGAAGTTCGACAAAAAAACATAAACATTTTTCAAAGAAAAACAATGAAATTTATGCAGATGGTACTTTATTGAGCAATTAGGCCACCTTCAATGATAAAACTTTTAAATCTCAAGATATCTCATTATATATATATTAAAATTTCAAAGTATCTATTGATAAATACTCAAACCTCAAACGCCTAAGTTATATTTTCCCGACAATATTACACTAATTTCGTCAGGGCCTGCCCTATGTGGCCTCTTTGTTTAGGCTGGAGGAAATGCACTCGTTAAAATAAAATAGGATATTATTATTACCGGTTGTGAGCATTTTTTGTTAATGTCAAGGCAATTTCAACTTAAGAAGAATCTAAAATCTTTCATATTACCCTAATATTAACAAAAGATGCCCTAACAATAAAACTAACCATAATGTAAGCAAGATCAGCATATGCCTTCTTATCAACCCTAACAGGTGCAAAATGGGGCAAGGTACTAACTCAAATTTGACAGAGCGATAAATATGGCGAATGAAAACCAAAGAGGCACAGAAACCGATAGTACCAAGCAAGAGAAAGAAAGCACAGCAAATGCAAGCCATGTAGCCAAAGAAGAAGGATGTTTGCATGAAGCCGGACATGTCCGCCCTTGCATAGTGGTAGTACATGCTATATGGATGTATGAATAGCCCTGCAGAGCCGCCACAGAGGAAGGATCTGAGAACATGATAAAGTGAGATATTAGCAATAGATTTATATGCACTATTGGTTTTAAAAAATTTCATATATATATATATATATATAAGGTCAATGAACTGTATTAAACTTCATCAAGTCCTAGGCGAAGCCATGAAGTTGACATATATGTGAGGTCTAGATATAAGTCCAAGTAGATTTCCATCTTAAAAACAATTGGCATTAGGTAGAGTGATTCACTAGACTTGTGTATTGAAACAATTATAATGTGTGCGCAAATAAACAATATACTCGGATCTCAATCGAATCAAAAACCATGACAATAACGAGAAACAATCGGACTAAAAGAGAAACGAAACAATAGACACAATGATTTACGTGGAAACCCCTTTACAATCGAAAAGGGAGAAAACCATGGGCAAAGATCGGAGCTTCTATTATTGAAACAAAAGAAGAAGAAGAATTACAATATTTTCTCACACTCTCAATTTGATTGGTGCGGCGCCGCAATAGGGAAACCTCTCTTTGACTTTGGATGAATAATGCCGTACCCTACGTCCGTATTTATAGGTGCGCGTAAACCCTGTTTACCGATCGATTGGGGAGTCCGGATCGATCGGCCCGCTCTCTGGATGCGTCCCTCTTTTACGTAACATTCCCGATCGATCGAGCTCCGCCGAATCGATCGGGCTCTCCATGGCCCTGCTCCTTAATGCGCCAAGTAATTTTGAGACATTTACCGAACAAATCTCCACCTTGGCTCAAAATCAACATCAACAATAAAACAACTCCACCTTCTCCACAAAACGCCCCCTCAACCGGGGCTAGCATACATCAAACTGAAAGACCCACCAAATTCGAGCAACGCTCGAACTTACTTCCTGGTAGAATTTTTGTGAACATGTTAGCTGGGTTATCTTCAGTCCCAATCTTCCTCAACTCCACCTTCCGCTCGTCAATTAGATCTCTAATAAAGTGATGCTTCACATCAATATGTTTCGTTCGGTCGTGATGAGTCATCTGATCTTTTGCTAGGTGAATAGCGGACTGACTATCACAGTAAACTCTAACTGTCCCCTGCTCAACACTGATTTCACTGATCAATCCTCTCAACCAGACGGCTTCTTTGAACTCTTCTATTACTGCCATGTACTCGACTTCGGTAGTAGACTGTGCTGTAACAGGCTGCAAACACGCTCTCCAACTGATAGCTGTGTCACCTAAACAGAACACATACCCTAAAGTGGACTTCCTCTTATCAAGGTCTCCACCATAGTCAGAATCTACATACCCAACCAAACAGTACTTACTTTTCCCATATTCCAAACACAAATCAGAGGTTCCACGAAGATACCTGAGAATCCACTTTACTGCATGCCAATGTTCTCTGCCCGGATTCGCCATGTATCTACTAACTCTGCTCACGGCAAAAGCAATATCTGGACGCGTGCAGACCATCGCATACATAATACTGCCCACTGCACTAGAATAAGGAATCTGAGACATGTACCTGACGTCGTCCTCAGTCTGAGGCGAATCTAATGCTGAGAGTCTGAAATGAGCAGCTAAGGGCGTGCTAACCGGGTTAGCATCCTTCATATGAAACCGGTCTAATACCTTCTCAATATACTTCTCCTGAGACAAGTATAATTTTCCAGCTTCTCGGTCTCTATGAATTTCCATGCCTAATATCTTCTTAGCTGCTCCAAGATCCTTCATCTCAAATTCACTCTTCAACATTGATTTCAAGTCATCGACATGTTTCATATCTCCTGCTGCAATCAACATATCATCAACGTACAAAAGCAAATAAACAAAGCCTGAATCTGTCTTTCTGAAGTACACACAACTGTTGTACTTACTCCTGATGTAATCATGACTTGTCATAAGCTGATCAAATCTCCTATACCACTGCCTAGGAGATTGCTTTAAACCATATAAAGACCTTTTAAGCAAGCACACATGATCTTCCTTTCCTCCAACAACAAAACCCTCGGGCTGATGCATAAAGATACTCTCTTCTAGTTCACCATGCAAGAATGCAGTTTTTACATCCAATTGTTCAAGTTCAAAATCATGCATGGCAACCAAAGACAATAATGCACGAATCGAAGTGTGTCTAACTATAGGTGAGAAAATATCATGAAGGTCAACACCTTGTACCTGACTATAGTCTTTAGCTACCAAACGTGCCTTGTACCTCGCATCTTCCACTCTAGGAATGCCCTTTTTTCTCTTGAAGACCCATTTGCATCCAACCAGTCTTTTCCCTGTAGGAGGTTTCACCAGTTCCCAAGTCTGATTCTTATGAAGAGACTGCATCTCTTCACTCATAGCAACGACCCACTTCTCAGCATCTAATCTTGATACAGCCTCTGTATATGAAGTCGGCTCACTGTCATCTAACGTTTCAGCAGTAGAGAGGGCATAGGCAATCATCTCCTCATACCGATATCTCTCAGGAGGCCTGATCTATCGCCTCGGTCTACCACCAGATATAGTAATATTCTCCACCTGCTGGCCTAGTTCTGCATTATCAATAACAACATCAGAAACCCGTACCTGAGGTGCTGGAATACTCTCTAGCTGAACAATCTGCTGATCTGACTGTATCTCTGTATCATCAGGTGTCTTAACCGGAACTGTATCTCTGTCAATGGAGGGTGTGTGTGGCGGATTAAGTAGAGCAGACTCATCGAAAGTAACATCTCTACTAGTCAGAAACTTCTAAACACATGGATCCCACAATCTATATCCCTTCACACTTAACGTATAACCAAGAAAGATGCACTTCTTGGCCCTAGGCTCCAGATTTTCATCATTAACATATGCATATGCAGGACAACCAAAAACTTTGATCTGAGAATAATCAGAAGTTGAACCAGACCATACCTCTTTAGGAGTCTTCATCTGTAATAAAGAATGCGGTGTCTTGTTCACAAGGTAGCAAGCCATGCTAACTGCTTCTGCCCACCATTCTCTCTTTAAACCTGCATTTGAAAGCATACAACGAGCCTTCTCAAGTAATGTCCTGTTTAACCTTTCAGCCACTCCATTTTGCTGAGGTCGACCTATGCATGTCCTATGTCTGACTATGCCCTGATCTTCACAAAATTTAGTGAAGTCCCCTTCGACAAACTCAAGACCATTATCAATCCTCAACCTCTTGATCGGCTTCCCTGTCTATTTTTCAAGCAGAATTTTCCACTTCTTGAAGATATCATATACTTCATTTTTCTGTTTAAGAAAATAGACCCAAACTTTACGTGAGTAGTCATCAGTGAACGTTAGAAGATACCTGGACCCACTTTTAGAAGCCACTCTGGAAGTTCCCCACAGATCAGAATGTATGTAGTCTAACGTTCCCTTGGTCTGATGCACTGCTGCCTTGAAGCTGACTCTCTTCTGCTTCCCATAAATACAGTGCTCACAGAATTCTATCAGTCCTGTTGATTGACCACAAAGAAGTCCCCTCTTACTCAGCTCAGACAATGCTTTGTCACCAATATGACCCATTCTCATGTGCCATAGTCTTGTGATTTCTGCATCTGTCATAGCAGATGTGGAAACAGCAACTGCACCTGTCACGGTTGTACCTGCAAACTCATATAAAGTACCAACCCTATTTCCTTTCATCACAATTAACGCACCCTTACTGACCCGCATGACTCCACCTTCAGCAGTGTACTTGTACCCATTAGACTCAAGAGTACCTAGAGAAATCAAGTTTTTTTTCAAATCCGGGACGTGACGAACATCACTCAGGGTTCTAATAGTTCCATCATACATTCTCACACGGACTGTTCCAACACCCACTACCTTACAAGCAGCATCATTACCCATCAAGACAACCCCACCTTGTATAGACTTATACGTGGAGTACCAGTCTCTGTTTGGAGTAACATGAAACGAACAACCCGAATCCATGACCCACTTATCTATGGACCTGGACTGAGAATCAGCAACTAATAGAAACTCCCCCTCACTATCCTCCTCTACAATACTAGCCTCAGTGGACTTGTCTTTACCCTGGTCACCCCTGTTACCCTCTTTTAATTTATTCTTATATCTGTAACAGTCTTTCTTTATGTGCCCTTTCTTGTGACAATAGTGACACGACAGGTTCTTATGTCTAGATTTGGACCTAGACTTATTCCCACCAATGGATCCCCTATGTTCTGATCTACCTCTCACATGTAAGCCACTACCCGAGTCATTCACTGAGTCAGATAATTCCTTATCTACCCATTCTTTACTCACAAGGTTTCTTTTTACCTCATCAACACTAATGGTTGGCCTACCCTCGTATATCATGCTTTCTACGAAGCCCTTATACGCATTAGAGAGCGAACACAGTAATATCATAGCTTGATCCTCGTCCTTAGGGACATCATCCAAAGCCTTTAATTCATGAATAATTGAAGTAAACTCGCTAAGATGGTTTTTAAGAGATGTACCTTCTGACATACGAAAAGTGTACAACCGCCGTTTCACTGCGAGTTTGTTGGAGACTGACTTTTGGCAAAACATGTCTAACAATTTCTCCCATAACTCTGTTGCGGTTTTAATCTCTAATACCTCTAACAAAACATCGTCAGCCAAACACATATGTATAGCCGTGAGAGCCTTCTCATCCAACTCTTCCCATTGTGCCTCCGTCAAAGTTTCTGGTTTCTTCTCTTTCCCCTCCAGTGCTTTCTTCAAGCCGTTCTGAGTCAGGAGTCCTTTCACACGGACTTGCCATAAGCTAAAGCTTCCCTGACCATTGAATTTCTGAACCTTGATTTTAATACCTAATGCCATTGTATCAATTCGAAAAACCAAGCTCTGATACCAATTTGTGCGGAAATAAACAATATACTCGGATCTCAATTGAATCAAATACCACGACAATAATGAGAAACAATCGGACTAAAAGAGAAACGAAATAATAGACATAATGATTTACGTGGAAACCCCTTTACAATCGAAAGGGGAGAAAACCACGAGCGAAGATCGGAGCTTTTATTATTGAAACAAAAGAAGAAGAAGAATTACAATATTCTTTCACACTCTCAATTTGATTGGTGCGGCGCCGCAATAGGGAAACCTCTCTTTGACTTTGGATGAATAATGACGTACCCTACGTCCGTATTTATAGATGTGCGTAAACCCTGTTTACCGATCGATCGGCCCTCTCTCTGGATGCGTCCCTCTTTTGCGTAACATTCCCAATTGATCGAGCTCCACCCGATTGATCGGGCTCTCCATGGCCCTGCTCCTTAATGCGCCAAGTAATTTTGAGACATTTACCTAACATAATGTATTGAAACAATTGTAATGTGCAATTCTTTATAAACTCAAATGTGAAATTTTTAAGAAACTATGTCAGAAAGCTTTTAGAATGATCATGAGGGCACCACCAATGACATCACACAAGGCCCTTGCAGCTACTGATGCAGCACTCCCGAAAAAGGTCAGAGGATCAAATTGAAGTCCCCTCTCCCAAAGAATTGTTTCTAAGGGAAACACCATCAAGAAGTCGACGCAAAGCAAGAACAATCCTTGACAACCATGCAACAACAACCCAATGTCTGAGAGGCTCTCGCCGAGTTAGGGTCGGGGGGTTGTGAAATGTACACACAAGGCAAAGGCACAATACAAAATGAGAAGGAAATATTACACAAGAGGGAAGGAAAGGAAGAATATAGTATTTTACAACTTGGGAAACAAAGGTGTCCCCGAAGTCTTATTTCTAGAAAAAGTCTAAACTCTATCGTGTTTTTCTAGAAAATTTGGAGAACTGGGTCTTCCAAAACATGTTTTCTTGGAAAATGACATTTTAGAACTGGGAATTTTCCTCCAAAATGAAATTGCAGTGATGGAGGAAAATGAGCAAGGGAGACCCTATTTTGAATATCATATGGTGACATATCGTCCTAAGTTGTGCAGATTGATGAAACTACTCACGTTAATTCCCCATAGAAGCGAAATTCTGTTAGCGATTCATAAGAACAGTATAGCATTAGAAAACATAACAATCATGCACGTTTGGCCTCACTTCAGTTTGCAAGACTTGGTGATGTGTTTTTCTACGTCTATCAAATTTAATATAAAACCCTATCTATTAAACACACCTATATTGAAGTGTAGGGCGAGAGGGTGTCGAACCACAGGGACTAAGAGTGCGTGAATTTACTCTATGACTTAAATTGATTTGAATAAAATTGAGAGGTTTTTGTATTAATTAATCTAAAGAAACAACAATTAAACTAAAGAAATCTACTTTTAATCGAAAAAGTGTATTAAATTGGAACCTAGGGTTTCGAATCCATCGTTAGCCAATTACTTTTGCGTTAACTTTTAAATTGTGATTATTGATTATTACACGGGTAGTGGTTTAGGCTACAAGCTTCAACCTACTAAGGTAATATTGTTAGTATTGCGTATTGACCCTATCTAACTAAAGCATAAGAAAAATAGGCTCTAGCTAACGTATTATTAATTATCACATATTGACCCTATCTAACTAAAGCATAGGGAAGATAGGCTTTAATTAACAATTCGGTTAATACTATTGCTTGATTAATTAATCTTCTCTTGATGTCATTTGTACGCGCATGGTTCGTTAACCAATTGTTCAAACCCATAGGATTTGATCCCCTCATTAAATCTAATATTCCATGAGCATGATGTGTGCTTCAGTCGATATATGGACTTCTTCAGTTTGCATACCATATGCTTTTGATTTTTTCCAATTAAACCCTTTGGTGGCACCATATAGATGTCTTCTTCAAAACGACCATTCAAAAAGGTCATTTTGACATCTATTTGCCAAATCTCATAATCATAACGAGTTACAATAGGTAGGAGTATACTTATGTACTTTAGCATGGCTATTGGTGAGAACGTCTCATCATAATCATTTCCTTCCTTCCTTTGGGCAATCAGAAACAATCTCTCGTTAAGGTCTCACCCTGATGGGGTAAGGCTGCGTATATCCTACCTCCCAGACCCCGCGCAAGCGGGAGCCCTTGTGGTCGCCTACATCTGAGCCCTTTTGTTGTCGTGGACACAGATGGGCGACTAGTGGTCGCCTACATCTAAGGCGACCAACTGGTCGCCGGTGCCCAACTGTGGGTGACCAGTGATCACCCATAGTGAGGGCAGACTGTTGGTCGCCCATGCTTATAGGCGACCACTTGGTCGCCTACTCCTTAGGGGACTACTAGGTCGTCTATACCTTGGGCTCCCAGTTTGGTCTCCAACCGTGGGCATCCAGATGTTTGGCGGCATTCAGGGGCAATCGTTTTGGGGTGCCCTCTTTCTGAACCGTGTGTGTTTGGGCGAGTAAATGCTGGGCTATTATTATAAACATATATGATATTAGGCTAATTTAAAATACTGGGCTAACATTATAAACAAAGTTATTGACAAACAGAGTCCCAAACATCGGATTTAAGACCCTTCCAATAAACAAGGTTTGGATATGATAGTAAGTAGCCTTAACCCCGTAGTGACCCCCTTGCGCGGAGTTGTGAAGCCAAGTTAGTATAGAACAACGTAAGGTGATATCAAAGTCGACCACTAAACGACCATTGTGGCAGAGCTGCTCACGGTGCCATGTAAACCACGGATGAGACAAGAGATCACAGCATTTGTCAGCTACAATCTGAGCAAGTGGCGGGTCATTGGACTAGGAACTGCTATGACCAATCAAGAAAGTTCGAGAAGATGCACGATACGGCTATAAAAAAAGGCATTGGAACCTCAGAGGCGAGAAAGAGTGTTGGAAACATGTGTAAGAGAGGGGTAAACTATACCTCTCATTCAACTTTTCTTCATTATTCGCATCACAACATTGCAACATGTGTACGGGATGAGGAGAATAACAAGTGAATAGTAGGTTGATTAACAAATAATGAGATTGTTACGCTGTTTCACATCTTAATGTGAATCATTTTATTGAATACACATAACTTTCAGACCAAAAACTTGTTTTACCAAATTTATACAACAAACCCAGTGCCTCAAAGGGCTCCAGCATAAGCAGGGTTAGGAGGGGTAGATATACGCAACCTTCTCCTTTCCGGGTGTTACACTGAAGGGAGGCTGTTTCCGAGGACCCCCAACCTGATAAACTTGTCATCAGCATCGACGCATGACAGCCTGGTAGCTAGAGAGCAATAAGCATATGAGCAGGGTAAAGCATAATGCATGCATTATGAACAAACTCAGTGCAAGGAACAGCTAGGCAAATAATAGACAAAGAAATAGCAGTTTGCAGTTTGCAAATAAGCGGATAAACAAATAGTAAATCAGAAGAACAAATATGCACATAAGTGTGCCAAAGAGGAAGTGAGGCCTAAAAACACTAGTAATAGTTCTAATAAGCTGGACTACTCTACTCTAAGCCGCTACATTTGCTACCCTTATGCTAGCCCTCTATTGGGCTCTATCTAAGTTCATCTCCTCTCGAAGGTTTAGATGGGTGAGGCCTTGTCTGATTGTCTCTAACCATCTCTTCTTTGGACTCCCTCTCCCTCTCCTTCTCTAGCCTAGTGTACTATGGGGCTGTTCGCATCTCCTGACAGGGGTGGTGCTCGGTCTCCTACTAACATGTCCAAACCATCTCAAACGTTGCTCTCTTAATTTATCCTCAATGGAGGCCACGCCCAGTTCGCCTCTTATGACGTCGTTCCTGATACTATCATTTCTTTTGTATCTGCACATCCACCGTAACATCCTCATCTCTGCTACTTTCATCTTCTGTGTATAATGTTGTTTCAAAATTTATACACTATGTCTTAATTAAAAAAAGTTGCAAATAGAACATTTTTGTAAACCAAAATGAATAAGTTATCCCTAATAAGTCCCATTTTTGCCGTATTATAAAAATGGGGCTTCACCCTTCCAAAGCAAGCTCCATTCTTTTTTTAATGCCTTTTTATATTTTTAGTTATTTTAAAATCAATGTAATTTATATCATTTTAATTATTTTAAGATAAAAGACGAAGACACATATAATTTAAAAAAATAACTAAAGTGAGAGAATGTATTAAAATTATAAAAAGTAGGATTTATATTTTTAAGAAGTAACTTGGTATGAATAATTAAATAGAAGGAATTACTCAAATTAGATAAGTAAAAATTTGGTATAATTTAAAATATATTTTTAAATAAAACTTAAGATATTTTATTAATTAAAAATAATAAATAAATTACAAATTAAAAAATAATATTAAAAAATCTAAAATGGATTTATATTAATAAGCTTCCATTTGAAATGTGCATCCCCCCCCCCCCAAGTAGCTCTTTTATTCTTGAGACAGAGGCTGAAATTGGAGCCGATGTTTTTGGTTGAAGTTGCTATATTCCTAGTGCTTAAAAATTATGCCAAAATTAGGCTACATAGAATGCAGACTCAAAATCACACAGAGGGAGAGAGAAATAGACAATGATGATTGAATTTTCTCTCTCTTCAATCTCCTCCTACATGGGCATCCTCACCTCTTTTCATTTGCCCTTGAAGGAGCACTTCTCCATCCTTTTTCTTGGGGTGCCCTACTTGGATCCTTATCCTTTCCGGGTACCCTACAATTTGCTTCATTTATCCTCTAATTTGGTTCAGGATTACCTAAAGGTACATGCAACTTGGGGGTAATCTCCAATTTTAAGGTCAAAATCACACCTTCATGGTCACGGACACAGGTATATTACCTTATCATCTCCTTTCTACTATATTACTATTACACAATTTAGATCATAACATATTGATAATTAAGATCAGTTGGAAGCGGGATCTATTTTACATCTATTATTTAAATTATTTTATTAAATATATGTAACTTTTAAACTAAAATTTTTTTTCCTTAAACTTTGTAAATTATAATGCGCCAAATCTCAAATACTAAAAATGTAATTTACCCTTTTCAATATGCGATAATTTCGTCCTTGTACTATTTATTATATTTACCCCTTTGTACTTGAATGTTTAGATTTCCTTGCAAAAAATTGGGACGGAAACCTAATGCACATCATAAATTATTAATTATTTGAGCTTACAGGGTCTGACCTTTTAGTATGGGTAACGTCTTTCTTGATCACAACTGATGCTTTATGATTCTCGTTCGTCATGGATTGGCTGTCGGTCTTTACCTCAAAAAATGATAAAAGTATTATGCCTAAATGTTAGGTATATGTCTCAAAATTACTTGGCGCATTAAGAAGAAGGGACGTGAAGAGACGTAAAACAAGGACGCTTATAGAGAGGCGGCCGATTGATCGGTGAGGAACCGATCGATCGGGACCCCGATCGATCGGGCCCCCCTGATCGATCGGGAATCAAGGTTATCACGCATCTATAAATACAGACGTAGGGTACGTCAGAATTTATCCAAGTCAAAAAGAGAGGCTTTCCTTATTGCGTAGCCGCAACCAAAGAATATTGAGTGTGAGAGAATATTGTAATTCTTCTTCTTCTTTTGTTCAACAATAAAAGCTCCGATCTTCGCCTGTGGTTTTCACTCCTTTCGATTGTAAAGGGGTTTCCACGTAAATCCTTGTGTCTATTGTTTCGTTTCTCTTTTAGTCCGATTGTTTCTCGTTATTGTCGTGGTATTTGATTCGATTGAGATCCGAGTATATTGTTTATTTCCGCACAAATTGGTATCAGAGCTTGGTTCTTCGAATTGATAAAATCGCATCAGGTATCAAAACCGAGGTTGAGAAATTCAATGGTCAGGGAAGCTTTAGCTTATGGCAAGTCCGTGTGAAAGGACTCCTGACTCAGAACAACTTGAAGAAAGCACTGGAGGGGAAAGAGAAGAAACCAGAAACGTTGACCGAGGCACAATGGGAAGAGTTGGATGAGAAGGCTCTCACGGCTATACAGATGTGTTTGGTTGACGATGTTTTGTCAGAGGTATTGGAGATTAAAACCGCAAAGGAGTTATAGGAGAAATTGCTAGACATGTTTTGCCACAAGTCAGTCTCCACCAAACTCGCAGTAAAACGGCGGTTGTACACTTTTCGTATGTCAGAAAGTACATCTCTTAAAAACCATCTTAGCGAATTTACCTCAATTATTCATGAATTAAAGGCTTTGGATGATGTCCCTAAGGACGAGGATCAAGCTATGATATTACTGTGTTCGCTCTCTAATGCGTATAAGGGCTTCGTAGAAAGCATGATATATGAGGGTAGGCCAACCATTAGGGTTGATGAGGTAAAAAGAAACCTAGTGAGTAAAGAACGGGTAGATAAGGAATTATCTGACTCGGTGAATGACTCGAGTAGTGGCTTACACGTGAGAGTTCGATCAGAACATAGGAGATCCATTGGTGGGAATAAGTCTAGGTCCAAATCTAGACATAAGAACCTGTCGTGTCACTATTGTCACAAGAAATGGCACATAAAGAAAGACTGTTACAGATATAAGAATAAATCAAAAGAGGGTAATAGGGGTGACCAGGGTCAAGACAAGTCCGCTGAGGCTAGTGTTGTAGAGGAGGATAGTGAAGGGGAATTTCTATTAATTGCTGATTCTCAGTCCAGGTCCATAGATAAGTGGGTCATGGATTCAGGTTGTTCGTTTCATGTTACTCCAAACAGAGACTGGTTCTCCACGTATAAGTCTATACAAGGTGGGTTGTCTTGATGGGTAATTATGCTGCTTGTAAGGTAGTGGGTGTTGGAACAGTCCGTGTGAGAATGTATGATGGAACTATTAGAACCTTAAGTGATGTTCGTCACGTCCCGGATTTGAAAAAAAACTTGATTTCTTTAGGTAATCTTGAGTCTAATGGGTACAAGTACACTGCTGAAAGTGGAGTCATGCGGGTCAGTAAGGGTGCGTTAATTGTGATGAAAGGAAATAGGGTTGGTACTTTGTATGAGCTTGCAGGTACAACCGTGACAGGTGCAGTTGCTGTTTCCATATCTGCTATGACAGATGCAGAAATCACCAGACTATGGCACATGAGAATGGGTCATATTGGTGACAAAGCATTGTCTGAGCTGAGTAAGAGGGGACTTCTTTGTGGTCAGTCAACAGGACTGATGGAATTCTGTGAGCACTGTATTTATGGGAAGCAGAAGAGAGTCAGCTTCAAGGCAGCAGTGCATCAGACCAAGGGAACGTTAGACTACATACATTCTGATCTATGGGGACCTTCTAGAGTGCCTTCCAAAGGTGGGTCCAGGTATCTTCTAACGTTCACTGATGACTACTCATGTAAAGTTTGGGTCTATTTTCTTAAGCAGAAAAATGAAGTGTATGATATCTTCAAGAAGTGGAAAGTTCTACTTGAAAAACAGAAAGGGAAGCCGATCAAGAGGTTGAGGACTGATAATGGTCTTGAGTTTGTCGAAGGGGACTTCACTAAATTTTGTGAAGATCAGGGCATAGTCAGACACAGGACATATACAGGTCGACCTTAGCAGAATGGAGTGGCTGAAAGGTTAAACAGGACATTACTTGAGAAGGCTCGTTGTATGCTTTCAAATGCAGGTTTAAAGAGAGAATGGTGGGCAGAAGCAGTTAGCATGGCTTGCTACCTTGTGAACAAGATACCGCATTCTTCATTACAGATGAAGACTCCTGAAGAGGTATGGTCTGGTTCAACTTCTGATTATTCTTAGATCAAAGTTTTTGGTTGTCCTGCATATGCATATGTTAATGATGGAAAGCTGGAGCCTAGGGCCAAGAAATGCATCTTTCTTGGTTATACGTCAGGTGTGAAGGGATATAGATTGTGGGATCCATGTGTTTAGAAGTTTCTGACTAGTAGAGATGTTAGTTTCGATGAGTCTACTCTACATAACCCGCCACACACACCCTCCATTGACAAAGATAATGTTCAGGTTGAGACACCTGATGATACATAGATACAGTCAGATCAGCAGATTGTTCAGCTTGAGAGTATTCCAACACCTCTGGTACGGGTTTCTGATATTGTTACTGATAATGCAGAAACAGGTCAGCAGGTGGAGAATATTACTATAGCTGGTGGTAGACCGAGGCGACAGATCAAGCCTCCTGAGAGATATGGGTATGAGGAGATGATTGCCTATGCCCTCTCTACTGCTGAAACATTAGATGACAGTGAGCCGACTTTGTATACAGAGGCTGTATCGAGATCAGATGCTGAGAAGTGGCTCGTTGCTATGAATGAGGAGATGCAGTCTCTTTATAAGAATCAGACTTGAGAACTGGTGAAGCCTCCTACAAGGAAAAGACTGGTTGGATGCAAATGGGTCTTCAAGAGAAAAGAGGGCATTCTTGGAGTGGAAGATGCTAGGTACAAGGCACGTTTGGTAGCTAAAGGCTACAGTCAAGTACAAGGTGTTGATTTTCATGATATCTTCTCACCTGTAGTTAGACACACTTCGATTCGTGCATTATTGTCTTTGGTAGCCATGCATGATTTTGAACTTGAACCATTGGATGTCAAAACCGCATTCTTGCATTGTGAACTAGAAGAGAGTATCTTTATGCATCAGCCCGAGGGTTTTGTTGTTGAAGGAAAAGAAGATCATGTGTGTTTGCTTAGAAGGTCTTTATATGGTTTAAAGCAATCTCCTAGACAGTGGTATAGGAGATTTGATCAGTTCATGGCAAGTCATGATTACATCAGGAGTAAGTACGACAGTTGTGTGTACTTCAGAAAGACATATTCATGCTTCGTTTATTTGCTTTTGTACGTTGATGATATGTTGATTGCAGCACGAGATATGAAAGATGTCGATGACTTGAAATCAATGCTGAAGAGTGAATTCGAGATGAAGGATCTTGGAGCAGCTAAGAAGATATTAGGCATGGAAATTCATAGAGACCGAGAAGCTAAAAAATTATACTTGTCTCAAGAGAAGTATATTGATAAGGTTTTAGACGGGTTTCATATGAAGGATGCTAACCCGGTTAGCACGCCCTTAGCAGCTCATTTCAGACTCTCAGCATTAGATTCGCCTCAGACTGAGGAGGACGTCAGGTACATGTCTCAGATTCCTTATTCTAGTGCAGTGGGCAGTATTATGTATGCGATGGTCTATACGCGTCTAGATATTGCTTTTGCTGTGAGCAGAGTTAGTAGGTACATGGCGAATCCGTGCAGAGAACATTGGCATGCAGTAAAGTGGATTCTCAGGTATCTTCGTGGAACCTCTGATTTGTGTTTGGAATATGGGAAAAGTAAGTGCTGTTTGGTTGGGTATATAGATTCTGACTATGGTGGAGACCTTGATAAGAGGAAGTCCACTTCAGGGTATGTGTTTTGTTTAGGTGACACAGCTATCAGTTGGAGAGCGTGTTTGCAGCCTGTTACAGCACAATCTACTACTGAGGCCGAGTACATGGCAGTAACAGAAGCGTTCAAAGAAGCCGTCTGATTGAGAGGATTGATCAGTCAAATCAGTGTTGAGCAGGGGACAGTTAAAGTTTACTGTGATAGCCAGTCCGCTATCCACCTAGCGAAAGATCAGATGACTCATCATGATCGAACGAAACATATTGATGTGAAGCGTCACTTTATCAGAGATTTGATTGACGAGCGGAAGATGGAGTTAAGAAAGATTGGGACTGAAGATAACCCAGCTGACATGTTCACAAAAGTTCTACCAGGTAGCAAGATTCGAGCATTGCTCGAATTTAGTGGGTCTTTCAGTTTGATGTATGTTAGCCTCGGTTGAGGGGGCGTTTTGTGTAGAAGGTGGAGTTTGTTTTATTGTTGATGTTGATTTTAAGCCAAGGTGGAGATTTGTTAGGTATATGTCTCAAAATTACTTGGCGCATTAAGAAGAAGGGCCGTGAAGAGCCCGATCTATCGGGTGGAGCTCGATCGATAGGAAATGTTACGTAAAACAGGGACGCTTATAGAGAGGCGGCCGATCGATCGGGAATCAGGGTTATCGCGCATCTATAAATACGGACGTAGGGTACGTCAGAATTTATCCAAGTCAAAAAGAGAGGCTTTCCCTATTGCGTCACGGCAACCAAAGAATATTGAGTGTGAGAGAATACTGTAATTCTTCTTCTTCTTTTGTTCAATAATAAAAGCTCCGATCTTCGCCCATGATTTTCTCCCCTTTCGATTGTAAAAGGGTTTCCATGTAAATCCTTGTGTCTATTGTTTCGTTTCTCTTTTAGTCCGATTGTTTCTCATTATTGTCATGGTATTTGATTCGATTGAGATCCGAGTATATTGTTTATTTCCGCACACTAAACATAAAGCATCCATACAGATGTTCATAATTCTTTAATTTTATGTAAATATAAAATTAGTTTATATTTAGGGTAAATTGCATTTAAGTACCCTAAGATTTGGTGTATTAATTTTTTTAGTCCAATAACTTTGCGAAATAATTTGTTAGTCCAAAAATTTGCATATTTAATAAATCAGTACAAATCGTAGTTTGTAAAGCTGTAAAATAGGTCTTTTGCTCAATTTTTCTTCATTATAAGTACCACAATATTCCGATTTGAGTGTGGGATGAGAAGAGTAGTTGAGGTTACCAACAAATATCGACATGTTTTACACTCTTCCACATAATTATTCGGGCTATTTTATTAAATACATTATTGCACTAAAAAATTATCTAACAAAGTTTATGGATTAAAAAATTAATACATTAAACCTTAAGGTACTAATGCATTATTTACCCTTATATTTACATACAAAACATTGAAACATTTTACATTTGAAAATTTAACTTTTTATATTATTTGTTTATTATTTTCTTGCCTATGTGTATCCAAATTTATAATACAAACTTGATGTGGCTATCTTTTCCCATGGGTGGTGATGTGGAGCACAAGCATGGCATGTTGTGCTTGTTTTTTCTCTGTATATTTTGCCCATCTGGTTGAGTCACATAAATGGGCCGGACATAACTCCAAACCCATGCAATCACTTGGGGCCCAAATTTTTTCAGGTTGTGGTTTTGTAGTATCAGTTATTAATATTAATAAATTTTATAATTAAAATTTTTATAATTTATTATATAAAAAGGACCCTATTTGAAAGTTTCTCTTAAGGTCTCAGAAATGTTCGGACTGACCCCGATAGGATATTTGTATTTATAATGTGGGTTGCAAAAATTATGTTGGGTTTACAATATAAATGGCAAAAATAAATTAATAAATTAAATAATAATATCTATTAGAACCAAAAAAAAAAATCTATTAAATGTATTGTTATATAAATTTATAATAGTGGTCTAATTAATTTCTAGAACTTTTAAACTTAAAATAATGTAAGTAATTATTTATACACAAGTAGTTTTTTATTCTAAAATGTAAGCAAGATTTAATAAAAAAAAAACTATTTTCATGAATTTTTACTATCCACATCCACTTACAATCTGCCAAATGAGGTCAGCCTTTTAGTATTTTCTTATATTTTGCATGACATTCGGTTAGTTTGATGGCGTTCATTCATTCTGTTAAAATGTTTACTTGAAAATAATTCAAGAAGAATTTGAATGAACTCAAAACAAGATGAAAGATAAATATCGGGAATTGAAATGGATGATGTTTACTTGATTAACCAAAGTTACAAACAACCTACTTAAATAGATAATTACAAGGAAAGCCAAAAGCTTAAAAATCAAATGAAAACCAAATGACTAGCTACTTAAGAATAATATAGAATACAAGCGTAAATGAAGAAATAAAAGGCAACATAAATGGCCCTAGGGGCCGGTTACATGAAGAAACAAGGGAAGAAAGGGAAGTGACTAGATCCTTTGGAATATGCCTAGAGAATATACAAAGTATAAAATACATGTATAAAATAAAATTATATAGTTAGTATTCAGCACATTCAAAGTGTTCAAAAGTCATTTTTTTTCCCTTTTATTGCTCCTTTTTTCATAAGTACGTGTAACAAGTGGTTGCTTTGATTTGATGTGATTTGACTTTGACTTGACCTGACTTTATAGATGTTGATCCTTTCCGCTTTCTAGGATTGGGGTCATTCGGACACAACTTCTTTTCTGGGTTGCACCATATATACAGGGGTAAGGCTGCTTACATTTAATCCCTAAACCCTGCCTCGGTGGGAGCCTCTCTGGCACTAGGTTGTTGTTGTTATTGTTGAATATGGAGTAAGGGCCAGGACACATTTTCTGCAAAGAGAACTTGCAAATTCTAGTTTAGATACAACAACGTCCCAGTTTACCAAAGAGGGTACCAATAAGCCGTCACCGGATTCCATTAGAACTCCGAAGTTAAGCGTGCTTGGGTGAGAATAGTATTAGGATGGGTGACCTCCTGGGAAGTCCTCCCTTCAGGGGTAATACCCTGAAAGGGAAAGGCTGTGTACATCTAACCCCTCCCCCCCCCAAAAAAAGACCTATGTTGCTTTGCTTTAACAACATCCCAGTGCCTAAGAGGCTCGGGAAAGATGTACGTAGCCTTACTCATATAGGATGATACCTTTGAAAGGAGATTGTTTCTGAGGACCCTAATCTTAAAATAAAGGAAGAAGGAGCAATATATATAATATATGAGGTCACAAAAAAAGTAGAGCCATAAAGCAATGAAATAATAAAGCAATAAAAAAATAAAACAAAATAGCAATAACAGATATGCAAGCAACACTAGAACAACACTAAAGGAAGTTTAGTGCTAGGTGCAAATTCTATTTTAGATGTAATAGATCAATAGGAAAGTGTGAGCATTATAAAGTAAACTACTAAAACATTGAGGTTAGATACTATCCATCCTAGAGAAGGATAATAAGCTCCTATCAAACTATAGCTTTGTCCCGAATTTCTGCAGGATAGGTTACAACCTTTTGGTTTTAAGTTTATTAGAGCTTGGTTAACCATGAAATTTCTATCAGAGAGAATGAGCATCAAACTTTTTCGATTTCTATGTCTTACCCAAGTAGATGTTCGATTAACTAATTACTTTGTAAATGCTGAAATTTTATCTTTTTTCATAAGTCAAAGACTAAAGCATATGTTGCAACCAGAAATGAAGTAATGGGTTTACCCTATTTTAATTTAATGAAGGAGCATAACTGTAAAGAAGGTCCAGAAAACAATTGATTGATTAATCACATTATGCTTCAGTCTAACCAATCAAAACTCAGGAGCTTCTACACATCACTGTGGCTTTGTTCATCAAATTGTTCTTCTAATGAACACAAAATGGCTAGTAACTTTTGTTTTTCTCCGAGATTAAGCAAACGAGACAAGAAAAAAAGGTGAAGAAAATTACTGAATTCAAATGACATCTTGTATTATGTTGTTTCTTAGTTGTGTATGTTACTTACTACTGTAAGGTTTAGATACAGAGATTTGCCCACCTACCGAAGTTTTGAAAGCAATCAATTTGTGAGTTAAAAGTTCTTTTGATTTTCTTCTCACGAACCTTCCCTTCTCTAGGTATCTTATTATATTGGTCGAAATGGGGCTGAAGGTATCCAAGAGGGAGCCACCGAAAGTTGAGAACCCGAATATACTGCCCCTGCAGCATATATTGATCAAATATTTGTTCAGGAGTTCCTATGTCCGCAACTTGGTTTCTAAGCAGCGGAGGAGACTACTTGTAGGAGGGTATGACCTTGATATGTCATACATTACTGACCATATAATGGCAATGTCATTTCCTGCAGAGCGCATGAGAGCAATGTATCGCAATCCTCTTTGGCAGGTGCAATCGGTGCTGGACATGAGGCATGAAGGTCACTATAAGGTAGTGGTACATTTTGGCTAATCTTACATTCTAATCCTTGAAATGTTATGATAGTCACCTAAGTTATATGCATCATTATTCTCATGTACTAATCGCATCTTTATGGTTGTGCTCTTTGGCTTTCCTAATCAATCTTATCGCTAGCTTCTTTTCTTAAAACTTTGTCCTCTTGCTCCATGTCAATGAAAGCTACACTCCTTCACTCACACGAGTCGATTTCACCAAATATAATTGGTAGCTAAACTTGAATAGGGGTGTAAATGGACCGAACGTTCGATGAACTGCTTGTGTTCGGAATGCTTGATAAGAGCTCGGCTTGTCTCGTTTACACCCTACTTCTGAGCATATGGTTGTAATTCATCACTTAAGCAGATATGAATAATATGGAAGTATAAGTTTAACCTACCTTGGTTTGTTAGACGAGAGGCAATACAGCCTTATGCTAAGCTTCTATATGGTATCCACCCTGTGTAAGTGCTTGTTTCTTCATTTTTAATAGAGCCCTACTTATATTCATTTATTGTTTTCTGGAGCTAAATCCATCAACAAGAATGTTAGTCTGTGCATTTGCATTTGTATGATTGAATGTTGAGCTTTCATCGATACATCATGAAAAGTGCTTGCAGTTTTTAAGATACAGCTCGATTAGTTTCAATAGGGATATTAAAAAAAAAATGATAACTAAAATATTAAACCGAAATAAAAAATGCCGTACAATTGATCCAAGTTTCTAGACCAAATCGATAAAATTTGTAGTATTTTGGAATGGTTATGAACTAATTGTTCATGATTTTGTTCATTTGAGATTACCAAATTACCGAAATACAACAAACATATACATATATTTACAAATAATAAATCAAAGTGAAGTTTATTTAATGTTTAGTTCTTGGAAGCAAACACTCTTTTTTTGGTTAGAGTGTCGGTGTCCGACAGGTATCCGACACCAAGACGCTGCCGACACGTTCCAATGCATGTCCGATATGTGAAAAACATATCCAATTCTTTTTCTTTTGAATTTTGAATTTTGTATTTGTTGAAGACTCCACATGTGGGTCTTGTGGAATCCCACATCGGAGTTGAGAGAAGGAAAAGATTATCTTATAAGCCTAGTGGGTTACTCCACCTATTGCCAATTGGTTTTAGGATGGAACCCCACATGCATGTTAAATTTTCATCGGGCCTTTAGGCCCAACCCACAGAGTTGGAACACAAGAGATCCACACATAATCCCAAGTGGGGTTCCATCCTAAAACCAATTGGCAATAGGTGGAGTAACCCACTAGGCTTATAAGGTGATCTTTTTCTTTCTCTCAACTCCAATGTGGGATTCCACAAGACTCACATGTGGAGTCTTCAACACTCCCCCTCACATGTGAGTCTGTGACAAACGTACCCCTCGCCTCCTTTGATCCAATTGGATCCAACATACTGGAGAGGCCCTTGGCGCACCAAACACAAATGCACCTCCTCTTCATGAGGACAAGGTGCGACAAACACGAGATCGGGATCAACAACCCGCTCTGATACCATGTTAAATTTCATCGGGCCTTTAGGCCCGACCCATGGAGTTGGAACTTACGAGATCCACTTATAAGCCCAAGTGGGGTTCCATCATAAAACCAATTGGCAATATGTGGAGTAACCCACTAGGCTTATAAGGTGATCTTTTTCTTTCTCTCAACTCCAATGTAGGATTCCACAAGACTCACATGTGGAGTCTTCAACAGTATTTTGAATTTTGATACGCTTCCGATATGTATTTGATACGTAAAAAACGTATCCGATTCTTTTTAAATTATATTTTGAATTTCCGACACGTACTGATACATTCCGACATGTTTTTTATGGATTGACTTTAAAAATATAATGTTATTATATATATTATAAGGGTATGTATATTAAATACAACAACAACAACAACATACCCAGTGCCTCAATAGCTCCCGCTTGCGCAGGGTAGTACGTATATTAAATGGTTAAATTATATTATATAAATTTAACATAACTATATTTAAATCAAGTTGAAAACTAAACTAATATTATCAAGTTCTTTATAGTGGTTTTGATAAAAGAATTAATATTTTTTTTGTACAATTTGAAAGAAGAAAGAATGATGAAAAAAGAGAGGGAAACCTTTGTCAAGTCAAGTCGAGAGAGAGACAGAGAGAGAGAGAGAGAGAGGAGAGAGAGAGAGAGAGAGACAGAGAGGAGTCAATAGCGGTGGCAGCTTCGCTTGAACCTTTGTTAATGTTTTTTTTTTCCTGTTAATTTATATGCTTGAATTTGCCCTATTTTAGTTAAGCTTTATTTATTTTTATTTTTTTTTCCTTATGGGATTACAATTTCTTTTCTGTTTTCTTTGTTAATTTATGTGTATAACTCATGTTTCTTTCATCAATTATATGATTATATATACAACAACAACAACAAAACAACAACAAACCCAGTGCCTCAAAGGCTCTCCCATAAGTAGGGTCTGGGGGGGTGGGATTACACAATCTTAACCCTTTAGGGGTGCTACCCTAAAGGGAGGCTGTTTCCGAGGACCCCCAACCTCAGAAGCATAAAAGTATCTAAGCGTAAGAACATAAAAGTAGTGGCACAGAGCAAGCATATAGAAAGCATAAAGCAACAATAGGCAATAAAGCAACAGAGTGACAAAGACAATAGGCAGCCAACACACAACAAACGTGTATATAATCAAACATGCATCCATATATGCCTAGGAGCGCTAGTACTAGCTTAGATGTGCTCCTATATCATAAACCGCTATACCGGCTTCACCTATGTTAACTCTCCACTTAGCTCTATCTAGGGCCATCTCCTCATTTAAGGTTAGGTGGGTGATGTCATGTCGAATCATCTCTATCCAACTCTTTTTTGGCCGACCTTTCCCTCTCTTCCTGTTTGTAATATTGAGTTCGCATCTTCTGATAGGGGCAGTGGTCGGTCTCCTCCTAATATGCCCTAACCACTACAGACCTTTGCTCTCTCAGTTTATCCTCGATTGAGGCCACATCCAATTTACTTTTTATAATGCCATTTCTGATCTTATCCTTCCTTGTGTGTCCACATATCCACCGCAACATTCTCATCTCTGCCACCTTCAACTTTTGCATATGATGCCTTTTAACTAGCCAGCACTCCGCCCCATAAGACATAACCGGTCTCACTACCGTCTTATAGTATTTTCCCTTTAACTTTAACGGGAACTTTCTATCACATAGTACTGCAGAGGCCATCCTTCATTTATGCCAACCTATTTTAATCCGGTTGTTGACATCTGCGTCAAGTCTTTGGCTGATTGCTACAGACCAGCTTTCCAGGCTGGGGGTCCTCGGAAATAGCCTCCCTTCAGGGTAGCCCCCTGAAGGGGGAGGCTGCGTACACCTACCCCCCCAGACCCTGCTTATGCGGGAGCCCTTGGAGGCACTGAGTTTGTTGTTGTTGTTGTTAACATCTGCGTTATATATATATATATATATACACATGATTTTGAAGTAACGTGTCTCTAAGGTGTTGTATCCTAATTTTTTGAAAATTATGTGTTGGCGTATCGGTATCATGTCGTATCTTGTATCCGTATTCGTATCAGTGCTTCCAAGGTTTAGTTCAAATATTCCTATTCATAGTTGTTTCAAATTTGAAATCTACTAAATGTATCTTTTCTCTAACTAACCATTTTTGTTAATTTATTTTTAATAAAATTAATATTTTTCAAAAGTTAAATAATAAACCACTCTAAGCAAATAGTAACCCAAAAGAAAATTGAAATGCCACGTCCTCCATATCCATCCTTCAGCCTATTATTGATGGAAAATGGGGCGCAAGTCATAGGCCAAAAAAAAAAAAAAAAAAAAAAAAAAAATCTATCCTATATACTTATGTCTAATATTATTTATTCACTTGTGTTGTCATTTTTGGGAAAAAAGTTATTTATTTGTTGAAATTTGTCATAAGTAGTTAGTTACAATTTAGATTTTTTTTATTGATTTCGAAATTCGTTAACAAATTTTCCACCTATCAATTGGAGTTTTTATAATTTATATGTGCTTTTATCCTGTTACTGGTATAATCAAACCAAATTACCAATTTATCAAATAGCGGTTAAACAATCTTCTTAGGAACGGTAATAGATAGAGATTTGGAGTATTTTGGTTATGGTTAACCAAATCAAAATATTTTTTGTGCAGTTAATCGAACCATGAACACCCCTAATTTCAATCCTAACCCCATGGGAATAAATAAAGCCATTATGTTTTATAATATTACTTGACAAATTTTCAGCTAGTTATTACATAATTGACAATTATGTGAAATTAATTTATCACATATTCTCTAATGTATTATATATAATTTCCTAACTTAAAAATTATGTTCGAAACCATCAAAGTGTGTACATTTTAATCATTGTATCGCTATTTAGTCAAATTTTACGCTAAACAACTTATATTCCATTTAAAAACTCAATCTGATTGGTGCAACTGATTACATAATGTGTGCAAAACCCCGCTTTGGTGTGCAAAACCCTCTTCCACGACATGATGCCCATAACGAGATTTAATTCACCCCTTCTAGGGCTGGGGTATTTTTGCTATTAGTGGGATTCGATCCTGATTATCATTAGTCGTAGTTATCATTACTAGACCAAGTCTTCGTTGTGCCTTATATGCATGTTTTGTAATGAGTTGTGGTAATTCTGCAGATATATAACCTATGTATTGAAGAAAGTTATGATCCATCGCATTTTCATGGCCGTGTGGAGAGGTTTCCGTTTGATGACAACCATGTGCCCCCCCTTCATATGATCAAGCTCTTTTGTGAGAGCGTGCATTCATGGCTTTCATGCAACCCAAACAATATTGCAGTCATTCACTGCATGGTAAGGAAATTTTTTCATTGATGTTGCTTTCCGATTTTAAGCTTTTTGTGTGATGCTAGTCTGTCAATTGTTAGGGATTTTCTTTTCAAGTTCCTGCTCTTCTTGAAGATAAATAATGAACTCATGTCATCATTTACTCTTCATTTTAATGATCTACAGGATTACAGTGGTACTTGTAGTAGACCATGTTTTGTTGCTTTTATTTGAATAGGCATTTACATAGTAACTTTTTTATGCCAATTGAATGAATTATCCTACTTTTTTTTTATGGCTATGGGAATTTATAAACATCCATTGCAATTGTAACCCCCTCGGAAACAGCCTTCCATTAGGGTAACACTCTGAAAAGGGTAAGGCTGCGTACATCCCACCCCTCCCAGACCTTGTTTATGTGGGAGCCTTTGAGGCACTGGGTCTGTTGTTGAATTGCAATTGTAATACCAAAGTAAGGACAAGATATTGTCTATATACATGTGAAATTAGAGTTTATATGGGATCGGTTGATCAAATATTACTATCAACTCTAAAATTTACGACCTGCTTTTTTACTGTGTTTTTTAAACAACTCTCTACAAGGTAGCACCCTGTAGGGTAAAGTCCCTGCCTTGGCCGGCGGGAGCCTCTTGTGAGTCATTGCGCTATTGTTGTTGTGCATTGCGTTATGTGGTTGTAGTTAGATCATCCTGCTTTGTTGTGTGTTGAAAGTCGATTTAAATTTTTTGTTCAATTTCCAGGTTGAAAGATCAAAATTTGACCTCTTTAGGTGATTTGGTCTATTAAATAAACCCTTACTAATGTTTCTAAATTGAAAAAGAAACATTATTAAGAGAAGAAAAATGTAAATAATACTAAAAACCTTTTTTGACGTCTTTCTTCTTTCCTATTCCTATGGAATTGGATGAAATCCCTCTTTAGGGTGTATGGTTTAATGTTGGCAGTATTGTTCAAATTCTTTATTTTTTTAAACAAAAAAAATCCTTGTAGAGCAAGTTTTGGACCAATATTCTATCACGGTTAGTAAAGGTCATAATGTTATTATCATTGCAAGATAGCAAGAGTTCCATGGCCTGGTTAATCTCAATAGATCACAGATTCAGGTAATATGCTTTAACAATGCTTCATAAGTCTGCTAATGAGACCTTGGTCCTGTGATAAGACAGAACCAAGGTTATGGCACTAGGACAAAAGTTTTTAGGTTCAAATTCCCATTAGTCTTAGGGAGCAAGGGGATGTTGAAAACGAGGGCTTGTTTTATAAACCTATAAATTGTGAATGACCTATGCACCAGTGGCATATGGGAAGTCAAGAAGTATTAGCAAGAGTTCTACAGTATAGGGCCTTTGTTGACACTTTATTGTTGCCATGTAGAAAAGCTCCTTTCTAGATGATTAGTCTGTTTTCCATTATCTTGATAATAGATGCTGAGTTATTCCTTAGGGAATAGGGACAAGGAGAAGAATGTCCCTTGCGTAAGTGTAAGAAGGCATAGAGTTCCTGCATTTGTTGTCCATGATTTACCTTTGAGTATGGAATAAAATCACAGCTTATGGTTCCACCGTCGTTGAGGTCTTGGTGCCAAATCAGGGTGTTACACAGATATTACATAACATTTCATAGTGATCTTGTTTTTGGCAAGCTCAAGATTCATTTTGTTATGGCCTTTATGTAGCTTGGTTCCATGCTTTTGAGTTACGCGATGGAAAAACACAATGAATCTTCTTTTCATCAATGCAATTGGTGTTATTACGCCTTGTTTAGGCGCAAGTTCTTTATATGGAAGACTAATCTCAATTCTTTATATTGGGAAATTGCATATATCCTCTTTTTTACACTGCTCGTGTAGTTTAAAAAAAAGAAAAGAAAAGAAAGAAAAGAGTCATTAAAAAGTGACCTCCCAATGAGCTGGGGGTTCATTGGTATTTATAAACTCAAAAGGGGAGGGTTTCTAGTTAACTGCTGGGACAATGTTCATCTCGCCAAGAGAGATCGGGGAGTTTATAGTTCCTGAGTTGCACTTAGTAGGAGGCGAGGTGGGTAGTACAGTCCGTCTCTGACTTTTGAGTGCTTGTTGAGCCTCCATGGCAATTCCAGCTAAAAGAAAGCTTCTCGCTGGTTTGCTTTTTTTGCCTCTATGCTATCATGTTTCCTTATCAATTAGTCCCCCCTACTCCATAAATAGTTCTTTGTTTGTGTAGTAGTTAAGCCATTATAAATATGGGTCAGGAGCTGTCCTATTCTCTGCTCATTACTAAACTGTTTCTAAAGCTTTGATACTTAAAAACTTTAATGGCTCGCTTCGAGGATGCTACTTTTGAAAATTTTTCTTATCTTCCTGTTAGGTCGCTCCTTAGGCTCTGTACCCTTTCTCGATCCCGTTATCAGCTGATTGGTAGCTGCCACTTTATCGGCACTCATGCATTCCGTTCTTTGGAGCGATATGCTAACGGGACTTCCGCTTTTAAAACTTCGTTCTATAACTTTGGCGTTAAAGTACTTTGCCATCCTTCGCTCCTGTGCGACCATCCTAATTAACGTGTTTTCACAAGTTTCCTCTATTTCGTCTAAGGATTGCCTCAGGGCCTCCTCATTTTTTAACTCGACAAACGGGGGGTTCCCCAATTTCTATTGGAAGTACCACATCGGTTCCATAGACAACGCTTTACGAGGTTTCTCCTGTAGCATTTCGTGTCGTGTTCCTATAAGCCCATAATAAGCTGGGCAGTTCTTCCACCCAATTTCCCTTCGCCTGATCCAAGCGTTGTTTAAGTCCAATTAATATATGCTTGTTAGCTGCTTCAGCCTGTCCATTGCTTTGCGGGTGTGCCACAGAAGTGAAGTGTACTTGAATCCTGAGATTTTTGAAGCAGTCTTGAAACCTTCACGAGGTAAACTGTGTTTCATTATCCGTGATCAGTACTTGGGGGATTCCGAGGCGAGTTATGATCCCTTTCCATAGGAACTATTGGGTAGAGTAGTCCATGATTTGGGCCACGGGTTCAGCTTCTATCCATTTGCTAAAATAGTCTATGGCAACTATGATGTATTTCCTTTGTCCTGTTGCCTTGGGGAATGGGCCAGAGATATCTACTCCCCATTGAGCGAAGGGAATCGAGCTCAAAACAGGTTGAAGCAATGATGCAGATACATGGGTCATAGCGGCTTGTTTCTGGCACCGTTTGCATTTTTGTACAAGACTCTAGGCGTCTTTCTTCATGGTGGGCTAGTAGTATCCGGAGCGTATGCTTTGTTAGTAAGTGTTCGACTTCCTATATGCTCCCCACATATTCCTTCGTGAATTTCGCGTAGTACATATGTGCCTTTGGCTTGGCTTAGGGGTGTAATCGAGTCGAGTCGAGCCAAGTATCTCAGTACTCGACTCGAACTCGATTAACTACTCGAGTAATCGAACTCGAGCTCGAACTCCATTCGAGTCGTAAATTTTGCTCGAACTCGAACTCGATTAGCTATTCGAGTACTTGACTCGACTCGAATACTCGTTTATTGTGTATATGAAAGTTCAACAAATTAGCTCCATTCTAATATTATTCCATACACTCAAACATTAGTTATACTCAATTTGGATACTCAATTATTACCCACTCTATACTTTGACATGTATAACCATAAATTACTTATATATTAATAGCAACTATGTATCAGAACCTAAGTTTTAGAAAATACTAGCAAACCAAATACAAGTTCTTTCACTTCACCACAAATATAACATGTCATCTTTTACAAAAAATTCAATCTTCCTTCTTTCATTCTACTATTAATGTCATAAGCCATCCATTTCGAAAGAAAATAATATACAATAACTACTTCTTACTAGTCGAGTATTGAGTCGAGTACCAATTCGAGTATCAAGTCGAGTATTTAATCGAGTATCTATTCGAGTATTGAATCGAGTATCGAGTCGAGTATTTAATCGAGTATCGAGTCGAGTATTTAATCGAGTATGGAGCCGGGTAGTTCACTACTCGACTCGAACTCGTTTATTAATCGAGTATATTTTGATACTCAAACTCGAACTCAGTTAATTCGAGTTCGAGTCGAGCTTTATTCAAGCTACTCACGAGCTACTCGCGAGCGGCTCGGATCATTTACACCCTTAGCTTGGCTATTGCATTTCAACAAGGGGTGTAAGAAATATCTTTTGTACGAATCTTCATCAATCAATACGAACTAGGAAGCTTGTCTCCGAATTTGTTTTGCTTTTAGCGAGAGCAGAGCCCCTCTTCGTATGAAATCAATGATGGGGTACCGCTAGTCATCCTTTGTATATACTTGTAAGGCGTTGGCCCCTTCGAGTGCTCTTGGTATCTTGACTAGGATTTCCTTTATTTGGACAGTACTTTCCCAAGGTTCAAGATCCTGGGAGGAGCTAGCTATCCGGCTTAGTTCGTCTGCTCAGGCATTTTCATTTCATGGACTAAGGTGGATCCAAAAATGTAAAAAAGATTTTGCTATTTTTTTTTTAACTTGAGTTAGATAGTTTGTCATGATGGAACTTTTTGCCTCGTAGATCCCCTGAATCTGTTTGATTAGCCTTCCTCTTCCGGCCTTCGAATCACACGTGGTTTTCCAAAATCAAAAGCAATCTTTCAAATTTTCCTCCATGGTTTTATGAATGGTGGCACCTCTTTGGTAGTGCTATTAACATCTTCCTAACTCAAATAAAACACTTATTCAACACTAAAAACTTCCACCTGGTTAGCCTTAGCACTTTGTGCGAGGGTTAGTCCATGTAGGGGTGCTTCATATTCAGCTTCATTGTTGCTAACTTTAAATTGGAACTTCAATGCATACTGAAAACGTTCTTTCTTGGGTGAAATAAGTAGAATTCCCGCTTCATAGCCTTGTTTATTGGAGGATCCATCCAGGTAAATTTTCCAAGATTTACGTTTGTTGATCATTTGGAATCGGGTGATTACAGAAAGTGCATTTTACTAGGAAATCAGCTAATGCTTGGGCTTTGATCGCCGTTCGAGGCTCAAAGTGAATGTCATGTTCGGAGAGTTCCACAACCCATACTAATAACCTTCCTGAACACCCCAGGCGTTGGAATAATTTTCGGAGAGGTTGTTCAATTTGTTTTCTAACTCGCTGTGCTGGGAAGTAGGGCCTCAATTTTCTTGCTCCTATGATAACGGTGTAAGCTATCTTTTCAATTTGGGATAGAGGGTTTCCGCATCCCTTAGTATTTGGCTCAAAAAATATATTGGGATCTGCCGACTTTCCCTTTCGGAGATTAGCACGGCACTTATCGTGTCGTTTGATGTCGAAACATACATGAATAGTTCTTCTCCCGAGATTTGTTTGGCCATAGTTCACATGATTTGTCCCATTGGAATGCCTCCCTCCTTCGTAATGTTTGGAAGAAAGGGAGTGCTCTATCCGTTAATTGATTGATGAACCTATTCAGTGAGGCCAAGCACCTTGTTAGTTTTTTAATATCTTTTGGCGCTTTGGGGTTGTCCACTTTAGTCGGATTAACTTCTATTCCACTTGCACTTACAATAAATCCCAAGACTTTTCCCTCCGGGATGGCGAAGGTACATTTGTTTGGATTTAGGCGCATTTTATGTTTTTTAAGGGCTTCCAAGGTTTCCCTTAAATCGTTCATGTGATTGAAGGCTCTTCTGGTTTTTACTATCATGTCGTCAACATATGCTTCCACATTTCTACCAATCTGGGAAAAGAAAATGCGATTGACGAGTTGTTGATATGTAGTCCCAACGTTCTCTAACCCGAATGGCATAACGCGGTAAAAGTATGTGCCTTCATGGGTGATAAAGGATTTTTTTCTCCTCATCATCGGAATCCATGGCAATTTGATGATACCCGGAGAAGGCATCTAAGAAAGTAAACAGCTGATTTCCGGCTGTAGAATCAACTAGTTGATCTATTTTCGGTAGTGGATATGAATCCTTAGGGCAGGCTTTATTTAAGTCGGTAAAGTCTACACACTTCCGCCAGCTTCCGTTGGATTCTTTCACCAATACTACATTTGCCAACCATTCTGGGTCAAGGACTTCACGGATGAATCCAGCCTTGAGTAATTTTTGTACTTCTTCATTTATAGCTCTGTTTTGTTCGGCGTAGAAGTTACCTTTTCTTTGTTTCACCGGGGTTTTCCTAGGCTGGACGTTTAGTCGGTGACATATAATTTCTTTACTTATCCTTGGCATTTCGTCGGCGGAGAAGGCGAAAACTTCCCGATATTGCTGAAGTAACTAATGAATTTGACTTCGTGTTTTCTGGTCTATCCATGCACCAATCTTGATAGCTTTTCCGGGTTCCAGTTCCATCTCAACAGTTCCTCCTAGATTCGAACTTTGATTGCTCTCCCCTTCCTTTTTACTGTTCCTTCGGGCATTTTGGGTATGGTACCAATCTCGTGCCATCTGCTGGAACCCTTTTATGGATAGAATTTTGCCCTTTTCTATTTCGAATTTCATGACAACACGACTGCCCGTAACGCGCTCAAGATAGGGCATCCCATAATGGCGTTGAACATCGAGTTAGTTTGAACAATTTGGAAGTTCGCCGGTCTTGTATGCTCTTGCTTTTCGTCCTTATGACAAATATTTAGGGTTAGACTTCCAAGAGGGTGGATGAGTTCTCCTGTGAATCTTGCTTTCTGATACAACGCCAGGGCGAGCTCTTCCAGTCGAATTCCTAGTTGTTCGAAACAACGGAAGAAAAGGATATTGACCAAACTCCCCTGGTCAACCAATACTTGACGGATAATGAAGCTGTTAATTTCCATCGTGATGACCATGGAGTCTTCATGAGGGACTTCGATATTTCGTGAATCGTCTTCCGTAAATACGAGGGGCAAGTGGTTTTTTAACCTCTTTTTGGGGTTATCGTGGAAGTTCCTATTTATACTTTGGTGCTTTTGACTCACAGATAATGGGTTGTGTTGAGGTTGATGTTCGGAATAGACCACCGGTTGCGGCCCTTCCTTCTTCTTCTTGGCCCACGCTACCATCATCATCAGGGCCTCGGGTTGGGCCTTGGAGTGGGCCACGCTCTCCCCCTTACGTTGGTGGGGGGGTTCCCCACCAGTCTGGGCCTAACGGCCCAGATATGGGTTCTCGGTCCCCCCATGCGCGTGGGGGGACAGCCCAGCACTTGCTTTGGGCCAGCACCACCCTAGTGCTGGCCCCCTCTCGATTTCCACCGAGCCCAGCAGGGGCTCGGTTTCTCAGTCCCAACCTGGGCCCGCTCGGGTTGGTGATCGTTTGGGCCTCTCGGATTTTCGATTGGATGCTGATTCATCTACCCATGAGGACTTGAGTCGCGCTATGGTTCCGGTTGAAATTATTGATGCTCAGGATGACTTGGTTGAGCTTATGGAGCCTAACTTGTGTGGCGAGAACATGGAAGCAAGCATTCCAAGTTACTGCACCGTGAGTTCCAGTGACCGAGACACTTATACCGACACTGCTACTTCTGTTGGGCCTGAAGAGACTTCAGTGGTTCAGCCTCAGATTGAAGGTCGGATGACTAGGGCCGCTTCGAAGAAGCAAACTCAAGTCAACAACAAGAAATTGAAGGGCAAGAAGAAATCTTGACTTTCTTTGGCACACTTGCTTAGGATTTACTTTGATGTTTTGTACTCCTTGTATTTCCTTTGTTTCCTTGCTAGAGGCTTGTACTTAGGGGTTTCTCTTTGATGTTCCTTTGTATTTCCTCTTTGTTTTGCTTTTGCTTGTTTTAGCATTCTTTGATAGTTTTCTTTGTAGGCTTCGGCCGTGTCTTGGGGTATGTCCCTCGTACTCTTGTACGATGCTTTTTTTTTTGATATATACAACTGACTTATCAATAAAAAAAAAGCTTTTGACTCACAGTTGCAATTATATGCCTAGGTGTATCCATTCCAACCTTCAGTGTCTCAGGGCTATGCTTAGATAGATCTGGCGTGATCTTCTTTATGTCTACAAATTCTCCCAAACTTCCTTTCTTTTCCAATTCATCCATCCGGCTTTTGAGTGCATGACAATCTTTAGTGGCGTGTCCTTGTACCTCATGATAATCACACCATTTCTTTGAATCCATCTTTGGACTTGTCGTCTTCTTATGCTCCACTCTCTGAGTCCCCTGCTTTTCCTTAACCTGCAAGAGCAACTTGGGAGATACCTTTTGGCGGAATCTTTGAGGTTCTTCTGGACTCGTCCTTTTCAGTCCTTCTGGCACGATCCCGAGTTATGGGGGCTTTGTTAGCTGGCAGCATGTGCCTAGAGTGTTCAAGCATGGTCATTATATCTTCGGTAGCAATCTACTTGTTAGCTTTTACCCATAATTCATCTATTGTCCCTGGCTGGGCCTTTGCTAAGGCGAACTCAAATCCCAAATCTTGCAATCCATTAATGATGGTAGTTAGAGCAGTCTCGTCTGCGAGATTCGGAATATTGATCATTGCTCTGGAGAAGCGTCGAACAAACCCTCTCAAGGATTCATTTTCAGACTGTCTAATCCTAATCAATTGTGCGGCAGTCTTTTTCCTTCGCTTATTGCTAAGGAAATGGCGAGTGAATTTTCCGGAGTTTTGCGGAACTGTGTATGGATTCGCTAGGCAAGGATGCAAACCAGGCTTGGACCACTCCATTAAGGGTCGCCAGAAAACATTTACACCATGCGTCTTTGATGCGTCTTAGATATACATTCGAGCTGTAAACTCGGAAATGTGCTCTTCCGGGTCTTGCGTTCCATCAAAGAGCTCTAGGTTAGGCACCTTCACTTTCCCCGTAGGCATGTTCAATATGTGCTGCGAGAAGGGGGAGTGAGTTACTAGTATCCCTCCTAATGCTAGGGATCTGTCAGAATCTGTTTCCTCACTCGCATTTTATTCCCGAGCTTGATTCCCTATTCGCCATATTTTGGGCGGGGTCTCCCTTTCCAAAATCGTCGTACAACACATCCTTACCTTTTCTGTTCCTGGATTCATTTTTAGCTTCCTTGGTAGAGGCAAAGGACTCAACTATGTTTCCAGGTTCCGCCCGATCCTGAGATGGGGGAGATGATGGGGTTTTGCCGGAAAGCCTTGTTCCGCGAGTTGCATATCTGGAGCTCCTGAAATTGACTCTGGGTGACATACTGGTTCCTAGGTGTTCCTAGAGAAGGGTGAGATTTTGAAGACCCTTTCGGAGGGAGATTTTCCATTTTCCACAGACGCTGCCAATTGTTTATGCACGGGTTCTTTATATGGAAGACTAATCTCAATTCTTTTATATTGGGAATTGCATATATCCTCTTTTTTACACTGCTCGTGTAGTAAAAAAAAAAAAAAAAAGAAAAGAAAGAAAAGAGTCATTAAAAAATGACCTCCCAATGAGCTGGGGGTTCGTTGGTATTTATAAGCCCAAAAAGGAAGGGTTTCTAGTTAATTGCCGGGACAGTGTTCATCTCGCCCTGTGAGATCGGGGAGTTTGAATAGCGTTGGCATCCTCGCTTTGTCCGTTCCTGATTGGATTATGGTATTTCGCCTGGCAAGTTGGACTTAGTAGGAGGCGAGGCGGGTAGTCTAGTCCATTCCTGGCTTCTTAGTACTTGCTGAGCCTCCATGGCGATTCTGGTGAAAAGAAAGCTTCTCGGGCTGGTTTGCTTATTTCACCTCTATGCTATCATGTTTCCTTATCACACCTATAACCACATTGTCTTAGTTGAGACCCATGCCATAGATTCAAAGAGAGCTGAATCCCTATATTAATTTTCATGTAATATTTGATTTTCCTCCCCCTTTTGATAATTTTGGCAGAGAGAGTCAGGGTTGCAAACTTTTGTTTTTTGGTAAGTCAGTGAGTTGGGGTTGAAGACTCATAAGAATACTTGTGACCTTAGGAAAACATGATTATGATGATATAAAAATTAAAACCAAAACGTATATGTGTAGTAATATTATGAAAAATGAGGAAGGTGATAAAGGATACTTATAGGAAACTGGGGGAAATTGGAAGAAGTTGGAGATAATTAGAAAATTTGATTTGATTATTGAATGAAGAAAGTAGGAGGGGTTGGGAGCTAATGAGGAGTTTTTTTTAAATAATATTAAAAAAACTGTCAAAAATGACCTGACATAGCAGCAAACCTGCTGCCATGCCATGCTATGCCAGGTAGACATGGGTGAGACTTGTTAGAGATCCATCAAGGGTTTAACGCAGGGTAGACCCAGGTCAGTTGAACCAGATCAAAGTGAACTTCGTTTCAACCTGTGACTTGGCCTGCTAAAGTATATAGGTTAAACTCGGGAACCTACCTGGCTGGTTCAGCTTGGCTGTTTTGGCGGGTTGACTCTTTTGTTGACCTGATCCATTGGCCACCTCTACTTGACTAGGCTTCTCATACCATGATAGCATGGACCTTTTGGCTATATATGATTGGACATTTGAAGATTTGTTAAAGAGCTATGAGTATGTTTCAATTGAGATCTCATTCTTGTAGTTCCAAAACTACAGTTTTGTGGACTAGAGGTGCTGGATCGCTGTTGTTCTAGGACAATTGTTATGTAACAGTTAACTTCCTATTATGTAATAACCATTACATTACACGACTGTCATTATGGGAATTGTGGATTGCAACGGACTCTCCCTCTGTTTACTTGCCATTAAAATTAGCTCCTTGTCTTATCAAGAAGCAATTTCTATTGGTTGTCTTATCAAGGTTCAAGAAGTGGCTCCTATGGATAGAAATTTGTCCAGCAAAGCAACAAGTAAAGCTCACTTGTTCTGGCAATGATACATTCCTGATTACCAGTGCGGATGGAGTCTGTCCTGTGGATAGAAATTCTATTTCTTAGCAACTTTTCCGATGTCTTTGGTTGTCAGTGGTATTAAGCTTTAAATTAAGTTACACTATGTATTGCTTTTCTTACCTAAAAACAAGGAAGTTCTTGATATTGCAAGTAGGCTTATGGTCAGGCAATGACTAAGGATCAAGTGTAACACATACTTCTTTCAAATTGAGTTGTGACGACTGATGAATGAATAGGGTAGTCGACATGCCGATGGAATCAAATAGAGGCCTTTATGTAATGTCTCTTACGTAAAGTTTGAGTTAGCTATTATGTGATTTGCATTAAGTGACGGTACTTATCAATTACCTCCATAATGCACATATGGTCTTTATTTATTAATACAATGTTCATGAAGGTGTTCCCATGTTAATAATTATAAAAAATGGTTGCTGGAAATTCACTTATACTTTTGCAAACATTAAGCTCAAACGCAACTTTTCCCGCATGCAATCCTCATGAATCCTTATTTAGCCTCCGCGCAATCCCCTTCCGTCACTACAATATGATCACGACCACTGCTTGATTCCATGATTTACTCAACAACTTGCCTGAAAATTGGTGAATCAATCAACTTACTTAGGTTCAGAATTCCATAGGATCCTTTAAATCACTGGTGTTTGAACATGATTCGGAGAACTTTTCTTTTTCATTGATTTTGTTTCCTGTATTTGTGTAACTTCAGTTGACTCTTTTACTTGAATTTTGCAGGCAGGCAAGGGTAGGACAGGCTTAATGGTTTGTTGTTACTTAGTTTACAGCGGAATGTCAGCCGAGGAAGCTTTGCAACTGTATGCGGGCAAACGAACTACCGACAATAATGGAGTAAGTGGTTTAAACCATGGAAATAAAGACCCTTATGTGATGTAATAGATGCTACATAATGGACTTTGAGCTCTCTGCTATGCATTTTATAGCTACATACTATGTTTTATCCTTGTGACCTTCATAGTTCATAATGCATAACTATTCATTACTCAAATGCATTTATAAATATGTTAAGAATTATCAAAGGGATATAACTTAGTTGCAAAAACTTCCAAAAATGCAAACATTTTATCCTTAGAAATGTGATTTGGTTTTTTGAAGTCAAATTTGTGTTTCAAACACGTATCAAATCAATGGAAACACAATTTAAATATTTGTTGAATCATTTTGATAAGAAGATGCTTATTGTTTGATTTGTTGCAAATTATAGATCTCAATTCAAAGCACTACAAGATCAATTGATGTTAATCAAGTATCCAGCTTCGTAGTGCGTCTCTTTATATAGGCTTGTTCCTTTCAGAGGAGTAGGATTTCATCTAGTCCCAAGCATAACTGGGGATATCACTATTACCAGATCGTTAGAGATCTGCCTGTCCAGCATTCTTGATTTGAAACATCTCAAAGCATAGTGAACCCGAGCTTATAAGTCCGTAGTGAATGACAGGCAAGGAAATATGAGACAACAACAATAGTCCTAATGCCACAAGGGCTCCCGCTTGCGTAGGGTCTGGGGAGGGTAGGATGTACGCAGCCTTACCCCGTCAGGGTGAGACCCTGACGAGAGGCTGTTTCCGAGGACCCCCAACCTAGGCTTTGGAATTTGATAATTATGACGAGCCTGAAAGAAAGACGGAAAGAAGGGCATGTAAGACGAGTAAGTAGAGCTTTTAAAAAGCATGTAAGACGCATGTAAAAAGAGCATGTAAGCATCGAAATCAATCCATGCATGTAAGCAAGAAGGGAAAAAGGTAAAAGCAAACAAGCATGTAGGGGAGGAGCTCCTACATGTTACACAGCGCAGACCTATACAGAAGCATAGCATGTAGGGAGTAGAGAGCAAAAGAGATAGAGAGAGAGAAGGTGTAGAGCAAGGGGGAGAGAAATCAAGAGGGAGAAAGGGAGAGAGGGAGAGAGAGAGAAGAACGGGCGGTGCAGAATGTGCCGAGAGTATCAGCAGCTTATGGCCCTGCACCCCCAGGACGCAGATCCTTGGGGCACTGATTGACCAACTAAGCCCGTATCGCGCGTATTCACAGGCATACAAGCAGATGCAGGCGTGCAAAGCTCTTACAATGCTAAATCTGATACCCTATCCAAAAGTAGCACTGAGCTCTAAACTAGGGCCATCTCTCTATTTGGGTTGGGGTCGGCAAAGCCCCGCCAAAATGTCAGTAACTAATTTCTATTTTTAATTAATTTAATTTGTATTTGTATTTGTATTTGGCCGGCCTCTCCCTTTCTTCCCGGCTATAGAATGAGGTTGTTCATACCTCTCACCGTGACAGCGGTTAGTTCTTTAATCAACTCTTCTTTAGCTGGCCTCTTCCTCTCTTCCCACCCCCATTGGAGCACTGAACCGCCCACCAGCGCCAATATTGCACTAGGCAAACGGGCACTCACTTGTTCAACAAGTGATGGGTGCTCCTATACCATTATATCGAGTGCACCAATGCTAATCCTCCACTGGGTTCTATCTAGGGCTATCTCTTCATTTAGGTTAATGTAGGCGAGATCCTATCGAATCGTCTCCATCCAGCTCTTTTTTGGCCGTCCTCTCCGTCTTTTCCCCTCTGCAATATGAAGTTGTTCGCATCTCCTTACAAGGAAATCAGTGGGTCTCCTCCTAACATGCCCAAACCACCGCAGACGTTGCTTCCTCAACTTATCATCTATCGGAGCAATGCCTAATTTACTTCTTATAACTTCATTTCTGATCCTATCTTTCCTTATGGGACCACACATCCATCTTAACATCCTCATCTCTGCCACCTTCCAACTTCTGTGTGTGATGGCACTTAACTGGCCAGCACTCTACCCCACAGGACATAGCTGGCCTCACCACCGTCTTGTAGTATTTGCCCTTTAACTTTAACAGAAATTTCCTATCGCACAGTACCGCGGAGGCCATCCTCCATTTATGCCACCCCACTTTAATCCTATTGTTGACATCTGCATCCGCCTCCCCATCTTGTTGCACCATGGATCCAGAGTATTTAAAACATGCTTTCTGTGGTATGCACTCTGTTCCAATCTTGACGCCTTCTGCGCTTGGCGTAGTAGACGTGCAGAACTTGAGTTCCATATACTCGGTCTTAGATCTACTGAGTCTTAAACCTTTCGATTCTTAGGCTAACCTCCATAGTTCGAGTCTCTCATTCACCTCCTCCCTAGTTTCTCCTACCAGGACTATATCATCCGCGAAAAGCATGCACCAAGGCACATTCCCTTGGATGCGCCTTGTGAGTTAGTCTATAACCAAGATGAACAGGAAGGGATTCAAGGCTGGTCCTTGGTGTACCCCCACTGTAATGGGGAAAGCTTCTGTATCTCCTTCCGTAGTGCACACCTTGGTTATTGCTATTTTCTTAAGTTGATTTTATTGATGGTATTTATTAGAGTCCTCAAACTTTTGGTTATTGCTTAGTATTGACTTTGTTTGATATCTTATGTTTGAACAATTTAATTTCATCATTTTTTCTTGTATACCTAATATGCAGTAATGTAAACACTTCCTCCACACTTGAAACCTTAGAAACTTCTATAACTACTAGCTCTCCCGTTCTCATTTTGTTTCTGCTGTGTCCAACTATTGATGTAAGAACTAATGTTTGTATGGCTATTCATAAATACAAGATTTAAAACAACTGATTTCCTTTATGAAATCCAGTTACATAATTTTTTCGATACTGTGACTGTGTCCATGAAAAATGGTTCTATTCCGTGCAACAAACTTAGGTACATGTCCAGAGAGGGAGTCCATCTATTCCTTATGCCTGTATCTTTTTAACGGATCTTGATTTCTTTATAAACTATGTTAACCCATCGATCAGGAGTTAGCCAAAGATAATATTGGAAATTGGAAACAAAATTTGCAATATTATCTTTATAAACTATCTTAACCCATTGAACAGAAGTTAGCTAAAGATAATATTGCAAATTGGAAAGGAAATTTGCATGTAGAGAAAAGCTATCAACACATGATAGTTGTGTAGAAACTGGTTGATATGAAACATGTGGCCAAGAAGAAGCAAGTTGGAACGTTCTTTTTATGGAAAATTTGTCAATTTAAATTGCTTTGTCGTTTTACTTCGGTATTTTGATAGCCACCCCCACCTAAGGATAGTGCCATGCTACAACATCAACAATAACAAACCCAGTGCCTTAAGGGCTCCCTCATAAGTAGGGTCTTGGAGGGGTGGGATGTACGCAGCCTTACCCCTTCAGGGTGCTATTCTAAAGGGAGGCTGTGTTCGAGGACCCCCAACCTGAGAAACATAAAAGCATAAAGCATCTAAGCATAAGAGCAAAAAAACAATGGCATAGAGTAAGCATATAGAAAGTATAAAGTGGCAATAGGCGATAAGCAATAAGCAATAAACAATAGGCAATAAAGCGACAGCGATAGAACAAAAAGCGGGAAACACACAACAAAAGTGCATATAATCAAACAAGCATACATATAAGCCTAGGGACACTAGTACTAGCTTAGATATGCTCCTCTATTCTAAACCGCTATATTGGCTACACCTATGCTAACCTTCCACTCAGTTGTATCTGGGGTCATCTCCTCATTTAGGTTGAGGTGGGTGACGTCATATCGAATTATCTCCATCCAACTCTTCTTTGACCGGCCTCTCCCTCTCTTCCTGTTTGTAATAGATAGTGCCATGCTGATTATTGAAAAGATTTTTGAAAAAAAAAAATTTTCGATGTGCAAAAGCCTAAATATTTTGTGCAGTAATAGTTATCCCATTAAGTGAACTCGAGTGGTTAACTCTGTAATTCTAAACCCATACTAAAAGTGCCCTATATTGGAGAACTTGACCTATTCTCAGGAAAAGAGGAAGGGGAAACTCTTTTTTTTTTATCCTAATCTTATATCCTCAAATCACACTGCAACCTCGAATGGACTGGAATTGAATGTTGTATAGAGTTTTTTTTTAATCGGAACGCTGTGCAAAGTGTTATAATGAACTTAATTTGCTAAATTAGATAAAAGAAAATTTTGGAGATCTAATCTTTATGGTAAAAAATTATCTTCCTTCCACCTAAGTAGAGCCTTGATTTGTTTTACTTGGAATGTATTTATTTGAAGATATCATCATTTCCTCAAGTTTGACATGATTGAAACAGTTATAGAGGAATTTGTTATTTCCCTTCTTATTTGTTTGTCGTCGACTCCCTCTATAAACTAACGGACTAAAATGACATATTTTGCAGGTCTCAATTCCTAGCCAACGTCGATATGTGGGTTATTGGGCTAATATTCTCAGCTTGCATAGCAAAGAAATCATCGGACCTCTAGATTTTAACTTGCCTAAACCACGTAGCAGAGAACTTAGACGAATCCGACTTTATGATACTGTAGGCAGTGATGCTGTCTTTTTCGTAGTTTCAGAGTTACAAGAGGTTCGTCTTATTCCATATTCTTTGGCACCTCATATAAAGTTTTTTCATCTTCTTGAGAGGATCCTCTAGAAATTTAAGCAATTGAAAGGAAACAAGAAGTTGAACTTCCAAAGTGTTTATCACGGCTTTTCTATTCTTTTAATTTCCCTGTTCATGACGTCAAATTCCCATTGGCAGTTGCAAAATGGTCACAATGGTGGTATAGTGGGAGCGTGCTCATGGATGTGACATGATAGGCTAGGAGAGCTGCATTGTCTTTTTAAGGAAATATAAGTTGCTTGTAAGGCTTAGTTTGCAAAACGTTAAATGAATAGTCATACAACTATTAATATTTATATCTGTTTTTTTTTTTTTTTTTGTATTAATAAATTTATGTATATGTTTTAGTAACTTAAATATAATATATTTTATTTGCATTATAGAGCCATTACAAAGGTTGTTTTAGGATCTTTTTGGACAATTATTTTTTAAGGTTCGTTGTTGCTGTCATGGTTGATTTATAGAGAAACTATAAGGCCTTATGTCATTAGTAAATGATTTTTTGTATTTTGGCTTCTATTTAAAACACTTATTGTTAATATTTTGTACATTATTTTCCTTTTAATAATATTTTTTCTCCAATAAAAACAAAAGTATCGGTACACAACATCGACTTGCTAACAACTGGCTAAAAAATCCATTATATAATGGCCTTTACATCACATAATACCTTTTATTTGGTTCCATGCTCTGTTCAAGGTATCTTGAATATTGTGATATAGCATGAGAAAAGAAGTTAAACTCGTTCACACGCGTATTTAACTGTAGTCTTCTACTTGAGATCATAGAATCAAACATAATGATTGTTGTGCAATGGATGTCAAGCTTGTGTAATGATGCTTCTGTAACGGTCTCAATAATTTATGCATTATTGTTTATTTGTTAGAACATATTTATAAGTGGGTTTACATGTTTAAACCATCACAAGTAAAAATTAATAGTTGTATGGCTTTTCATTTAACTTTTGCAAACAAAAATGCTCAACCACAAACTATGTTCCCTTAAAAAGTCCAATGCAATCACTGTGATATAAAATTTTTTTACATTAAGAGAAGCTATAACCACGAACCATTATTTGATTCAATGCCTCCAACCAAACTGTCAAGTCAGAGTGTCTTAAAGCCAAATGTTCTAAGATTCCTTGAGATTTCTAATCCAATCTAACTCTTTCATTTTCTTATAATTAAGGATTTTACGGTGATTACTTCTAACTTCTAAAAACATAGGGCCTAGAAACATTGACCCCTTCAAGAACTCAAAAGAATCATCATAACTGGTTGCATGATGTCCGCGAGACATTGTTTCCGCTACATTGCGTTGCGACCAGGATGGGTGAGGCTGGGAAGTCCTCCTGGGAAGTTAAGCGTGCTTGGGCGAGAGTAGTACAAGGATGGGTGACCTCCTGGGAAGTCTTTGTACTGCCAACCTCATAAGGTTAGGGGTCCTCGAAAACATCTTCTTGGCAGCGTTATACCCTATTGTTGTTGTACATCCACCTCTTCTAGACCTCGCTTATGCGGGAGCCCCTGAGGCACTGGGTCTATTGTTGTTGTTGTTGTTGCTGCGCTGCGACCACTGTCTACAACTTGATTACATGATAGCGTCTTAAAGCCAGATGTCTTCCTATCCCTTAAGATTTTTATTCCAAGCTACCTCCTTCATTTTCTCAATTAAATAATGATTTCATGTATATGCATTCGTTTTTACAAACATAAGACTTGAAAGCAATCTACGTTGCCCTAAATAACCTAATGTCAACGTTGCTATAAATTACTTAATGTTTGCAATACCCGGCTGTTGATGCCATAACGCAACCACAAACTGTGATTTGATTCCACAAAGCAAGTAGTCTTCAGATTTCTATTTTGAGCTACCTTTTTATCTGAATCATTTCTTTATGAATCCAATTGAACAGGTACCGAGTCAACTGTATTGTCCACCGGTGGAGGTAGCCAGGAGTTGCTGCAGAAGAATAAAGAAAGGATACCAGGGAAATAGCAGTCCGCGTTACTATTACTCCTTGATCTACAATGATGAAGGAAAGCCATCAGAGATCGAGGAACCTTGTGTTGTAGCCCAAATGGACACAGAGAATCCTGTACTCTACGAGAAGGCTTGCCTTGACTACTACTTTGATGAACCCTTGCTGGTAAGTGTAGCCTTATATTTGCATTAAGGTTGTCTTGGAACTTGAAAGTTATAGTAGAAATAAAAGTGAAGGGAACAAAATGGAAGGAAAGAAAATGGAAATTTTGACTTTTGTTTGGATGATGAAGATAAGTGCAAGAAACAAAATAGGTCTGAAGTTAACTTATTCATGGTACTGCTTCATCCCTTTCCCATAGCGAGTGGTCATACTCTCATTTAGAAACTTCCGCTTTTACCTTTCTGAGATATTATTAAAATACTGGTATATGACTCTATATCCAGCACATGCATTGTATAACGAGTCTGAAACCCAATTTCTGACAAGTACTAATTGCTACAATCCTATGATGGCAACTAACGGCTTGAACATGCTCCTCTAGATTTACAATTGTGCCTAGTGGGGTCCTTTGGTTTGGGTCTCAATCGGCGGTAATGACCATACTAGTGTGCCAGTTCATCGACTATGGCATTGTAAGTGTAGCCATGATTTTGGTCCTAGAACCAAGCATAACACTGTTGCCAAATCATGTAATTTAACAATTGAAATTATAGTTAATCATGTGCTGACTTTCTCTAGACTTGGTTTCGGTTATTGCCCAGGATATGACATATTTATATGATTATATGACTATATTTCATTCAATAGGTCCGTGGAGATGTACGTATCATATTTTATCAGAAGATGAATGGAGGACGCCTCTTTTATACGTGCTTCAACACTGCTTTCATAAACAAAAGCTTGCTCCAGGTACTTCTACAGTTTTTTGCTATTCTTTTGTATTTTCCATTGAAAAATGGATGTTACTCAAAAAATAAAAAAGATGACGTTAAAAGAGAAATGCTATATCTAAAGGCGATGTTACCCCCACTCAGATATGGGTATTGTCTTTAGATGTCAAACTCGATATTTTCTAAAATTTTCTATGTGATTTTGGTGTAACTTGGAGCGTTGTGTTAATGTCAACATCCAAGTATCCTTACACAATACATGAAACAAAGTGATAATACCCAGCAGTAGAAGCTGATTTGGTATTAATGGGTAAGCCCAGGGACACTTTTATCTCTTCTCCCTTTCCTTCCCCTTTGTTCTACATCACCAAGACTGTGTTGCCTCAACTTGATGAGGATCCATAGCCACACTTTCTTTGAATATGACATGCACAATTTATTCAACCTTCTTTTGCCAAAAGAGCAGTTGCTTATTTTTGCAAAAAGGTTGGTGCTTTCGAAGGAACTTAGTAGTTTGAAGGTGTGTTTAATAGGCATCTAAGGGGGAGCTGTATACTAGGATATCATCAAAGAAGACTGGGATAAATTCACTTAGATAAGCAGCATAAATATCATTTATGTGAGATTAGAATGTGGCAGGGACTTTTGTCAAGCCAAGCGGCATGAGTGTGAGAATGTCAGTTTCTTTGACTCTGATTCTGTGGGTATGGTTTGAGTCTTAGTCAAAGAAGGGCCTAAAGAAGGTGGAAATTGGGTTGGTTTCAAAGGGTTGGCTTTGAGTTGAAATAAGGTTTCTGAGTTTTGGAGGTTTTGTGGGAGTTATTTTTTATTTGGGAGGGGTTTCTGTTAAGGAGACTCCGCATTTAAGTTTAGTAAGAATCTCACATTAGAATTTCAGAGAGAAAAGATTGAGAAAAGATTAATATATAAGCCTTGTGGGCTACTCCATCTAATGTCAATTAGTTTTACCATGGAACTCCACCTCACGTTATATATGGATCTCATGTATGCCAACTCCATAGGTCAAATCTAAAGGCCAGGTGAAATTTAATAGTTTTGAACTTTGTTTAAGATAATTTCGTGAAGTTTGGCCTACTCCTAGGCTATGATGAGAGTTTGGGATCTCACAGTCTTCAGAGTGGCCCTCAATTTAGGCTTCAACCCACAGTCCTTTTTTGATCAAGTTTATTGAACTGTTTTAATACATCAGAGAAGTTCATATCAATTGTAACATTCTAGGGTGCAACTTGGGATGGGTTAAGATGAGAGAAAAAAAAAGGATAAATTACATATTAGTAAACCGAGATTTGGTACATTAACTGTTTAATCCATAAATTTTATGAAATAATATTTTAGCCTAAAAGTTACATGATTTAATAAAGTAGTCCATACGTTGTTGTATAAGGATGTGAAATAGGTCTCTCATCCAACTCCTCTTCATTAATGGTGTTACGACATTCCTGTTCATAGGCGGGATGAGAGATATGGCAAGATGATAGTGGGTTTATCAACAAACATTAAACCATTTCGCACTCGGTCAATTTTATAATATACATGTAACCTTTTGGACTAAAATATTATCACACAAAGTTCGTAGATCGAAAAATTAATACATCCAATCTCAGGATATTAATATATAATTTACCTAAAAAATGGAGATGGAATTTTATGAAGAGAAACAAATTCTTTGTAGGAGCTTGGCCTCAACAAAACTATATGCACGTGAGTCTAACTTGGTAATGTAACACATTTCCTATCTTACAATGAAATATTAGCTTTACCCACCAGGGCCTTGCCTCAGTCGTAGGAGGCAACTGAGGAGATAGAGTGTTGCTTTAGGCTAAAAGGTCTAGAGTTCGATTTCCCCCTTGAACTTCTCCCTGAGGAATCCTTGACTTAACTGGCTCCTGTGGTGTGGGTCACTGTGTGGCCCGGGGTTTACCGAGTAACCAGGTTCCTCGTTAGCAAAAAGAAACGTTGGCTCTAATCACAGATTGTACAATGTAAGCTTTCACGTTTAGAGTATAAGGGCAATGGTAGATTGTACACTTTTAAATTGAATTTTTCTCATTTTTGTTTTTTTAGTTTTCTGTACTGGATTTGGATAAAGTTGGATCGAAAGGTAAATCAATATGCGGCCCTTCCTTCTGCCTAGAATTGCTATTTGGACCCATGAATGCCAAGTATGCAATGGCAGATCATTTCGGTGATGATATGCTATGATGTCTCGTCTTTTGGAGTAGGTCCAACAAAACGAACATGGGTATATTGTTTAGTATAACTTGAAAAGTGCATCATGTTATGAAGAAAGAACAAAAAGGGCATTAATGTGACCACCGGTAAGGAAACCAACCATGTGGCACCATAATGCTGATATGACTTGTGGTTTTTGGCTTGTATGAAAAACAAAAACATGGCACCGCAGCATCATTTTTGTTTTCTTTCGCATTACCATATTGGAGACTATAAACATAGGTTCACCGTGACCGTATCCTGGCTTGCTTTTTCAGCAACCAGTAGTCTTATCAATACATTCTTTTGTTCTTTAATCAAAACGTGTTGCTCTCTATGTGTATATTAAAGAATATTTGTCTTCTATTTATTTTCTTTTAACTTAAGGTATTCTAGTAACCAAGGGTGTAATTCTGTATATTGATCAACAAAGTGAGTTGCATTAAGTTTTACGAGTTGTTTTTGACATTGGTTCTATTTAATATGACAATGTTTGATCTCCAATGCAACATTCATTGCATCTTCTTCTCTACACTAGGGGTTTCCCTATATGGTTACCTGAACTCATATTTTCTGCTTTACATTGGTAAGGAGCACAAATATATTTTTTCTAAAGAAAGAAACCAACACTAGGGGGAGGAAAAGTGATGAGTTTTGAACCCAAAACCTGTAGCTTGGGTAGTTAGGAGACAAACCATTGCACCAACACTTTTTAGCTCAAGTTACCCAAATCTATATAATTTTGTGGTATATCAGGTGGGAAATGCTAGTATTTATTGGGGACCCTTCAAAACCTCTCTACAGGGTAGTACCCTGTAAGAGTAAGACTGCATATATCTTACTCTCCCTAAACCTTGCCTTGTCAGGAGCCTTCTAAGGCATTGAGGGGTGGTTATCAGGTGAGAAATGCCACGAGATTTGCACATTTTGGAATGAACTTTTAGTTGTTATAGTACATTTTCTTTTGCGTAAAGCTAACTTTGAGTTCATTGGGTAATAATTTTTCAAGTACAATGGGGACTTGTAAAGCACCTGGCTCCCAGTAAGGGGGGTTTGGTACTGGAGACATCACTGTAACCAACCAGCTCCCCTAGGTAAGTGTGGTTGTTAGGATTCACGATGAGCTCCTAAATTATCGACCGACGGTCATCATTCACCACAAATTTCTATGTATTCGTCTTTCTACAAGTCTGAACAACACTGATTCGAGCTTAAGCAATAAAGGTCAAGCTTGTTGGAAAAATAAGGGAAATGTAATAAGAACTTTTCTGGAAAGATGCAGGTTGTTGTCGTGTCATGGAGTTCACCACTGCTCTAAAGCCGTTTTATGCTACCGCATCGGTACAACGGGACCAAATAACATTTCGACCCTTCGAGTTAACACAAAACACAAAACACCCGTGTACTTGAGGGTTAGCGGACTAGAATGCGCCCCAATATGGCTCAGCTATATCATGGAGAGAGAGAGGATAGGGAATTTTTGGCTTGTTTCTTAAGCAAGAAAAGAGATATAAGCTTTACGTAATCGCTAGGAATTAATGGAAGCAATTTAAAGACGCATTATGGCGATAATCAATAGGCCTAATTTAATGTTTACAACAGCCATAAATGGTAATGAAGAGTAACATAAGAATATCCGTTCATCCAGACAAATAATGCGCCCGTCAAATGTTTCATGTAGGACAAGTTCCCATATTAAAAATGATGCAAATCTAACAATCTTCCACATGACTCAAGTTTAGGGTTTAAAAGGAAAATAATAACTAAGCAAAGGAAATCACACTTGATGGTACCAAGGTCTTTTGGACTTGAATTGATACCTAGTAAATATGAATGTCTCACAACCTTACAAGGTGAACAAAGTCTTGAACTTGACAGGTTATTGTGAAGAAAATGCACACCCACTTCATGTAACTCCAGTATTAAGACACATTCTACTAATAGGACTTATAAAGCCCCTTACAACGATTCGAAACCCGAGTTCTCAGGAACATTCTAGAGAGTAAGCCCGTACTCTCGACAAAGGATGACTAACACACCTAAATTCCCATAGATGTGTCCATCAAGTGTGCCCTACACCACCATAATAGACTATGGGCATCATTAAGAGCATTAAGCTCAGCATCAACATCATCATAGTACTAACATATCCGTAAGCCACAAAAATTGCGATATCTTAAAATGGGCTCGAGTGGCTAAATCTCATTTTTCCTAAGCTTTACTTCATTTGACCCATTAAAATTAAGAATAATTCTCGAGATGGGGATCCATCAAGATTTGGACATACAAATGAGCTTAAGCCTCATACCCTCCATTGTGTCACATCTCACCTTCTCAGAAGGCCCTTAAACATGGTTAGCCTTCTTAAAAGACCTTTATTTAGAGAATCTATCAGGTAGTCTCACTCCTAACTCAAGTGAGATCACGTGTTTTTTGACACCACAACTAAGGCAAAATGCTTCTAGGTGTCATAGGTCTTAGTGCCTCAAGCGTTCATACAGGTGAAGGAGTTTATAATTTTTTGGGGTATTTTGTTTTTGTTCCACTCTTATGGGCTTTCTGGGGCTCTAATTTTGTGGGTGCGCTAGTTTTGTTTCAAAAAAATGGCAAAATGCCTTTCACTTTCCAAACCCAAGTGTGCAGCGTCCACACCATCCTTCACGGATTGGTTAGTATCAAGATTTTGTTGCCCAATTTTCGTATATAAATTCATTATAGACTCCATATGTAGCTCTATGTATGACCACATAACTGCTAATGAATCGTCATTGACAAGATCAACAATTTGATGATAGTGTGCAGAACAAATACCTAATTTCACTTTAAGATGAACATTATTTCGGTTAATATTGCAATGCTCACATAACAAATTCATCAATCCATTAAAATTGATATATTTCCTAACAAATATCATACGATTATAGCTATCAATATAATTGATATGTTCCTCTGATTTTCTCAATAGATCCACCCTAATGACATAGTATAGGTTTTGTCAAAGTCATGTTTAGACAAAAATAACAATTAACAAAATTTAATATAGGCTAAAAAAATAAATTTTAAATAATGTTAACAAATTAAAATATAAACTATATAAATCCTAAGTGTAAATCAAAATAAAAAAAATGATAAAAAAATTAACTAGAATATAACCAATATATATTTATACACATATATATAGAGAGTCAAATTTTAATAAATCTTAAAATTATCGTTGTGTTGATAATTTTCTAAATCCAGTGCTCTCTCTTGAAAAATTACAGTGCTGATCACTCCGGCAATACTAAACCACAATGAACGATGACTTGTTAGTGTTATGATCTGTAATCGATCTAAAGCACAATCGATCAATCCATAACAAATCCATCTATCAAAGAACTCAAGATTGATCTAAAATCGATCTAAAGCAAGCACAATCAATCAATCCATAACAAATTCATCGATCAAAGAACTCAAGATTGAAACGAAGGGTATAATTGTATAGAGAGAAAGGGGAGAGGGAGAGAACTCAAATCACAATTCATCCATCATAACTCTCTTCTAAACTAAGTCTTTATATAGAGTTAGGAAAGGATATAATTATAATAAAGGACTAAATCTTTTTATTTATACCTAAATCACTCCGTACTTCTAAAATTTTGATTATATCAGCTAGGGAGGGGGAGAAATGTCGCCGTGCAAGAGAGGGATGACAGTGTTGTAAATCGAAGAGGGAGAGTGAGAGTGAGAGTTTCGCTTCGCGTGAGTAATGAACAACAGAAGAAGGGAAAAGTGAGGGTTTCAGGAGCTTTTATAACAGGGTACAAAGTTTATACTATAAACCGTGACTTGGGACCATGGTTCTATGCACCCATAAACTGTGTTTCAAGATCGCAGTTTAATTAAAGAAAAATAATTAAAAAATGTTGGTTCAAAAGTAAATCGTATTACCAGAACAAGGTTTACTATGTGTATTAAGTGCATATAATTGTTATGTACACAGTAAACCCCGTTCTTAAAATGCAATTTACCAATGAAAATTTCAGAAAATTGAAACTCCTCAAGAAATAAAGCTTCTTGTTGTATAGTGGTTAACTTTAGAAAATTTTGTTAAAATAAAAAGCGCTTTTGCATAGCTGTTTATTTTAGTATATTTTTATAAAGTGAACTGCATTCTAATACCGCGGTTTATAATGACGTGTCCACCAAATCAAATTTTGAGGGTCTGGTACGATGTTTAAACAAACTAGTCCATCATATTTCGAACCAAATTACCTGATTTTATGCACATTTCAACACGTGTTGTCATTTAATCACTCAAAAAATATTTGATACTCCAAACTTATACTACACAAATCAAAAAATTGATAAAATCTTAAACTAGAAAATGAGTATTTATTTAAAATAATAAGGAAATTAACACTTAGGAAGAAGAGACCTTGATGTTCGAACAATTATCACCCAAGTACATTTATAGCTCAATATATACAATGCAACACCCCGAGATTTGAATATTTTATTACCCGGATACCTTGTTTTGTAATTCAATGAATTTTCTCAATAATTTAACCAATTTTATATAGAAAATATTGATATAATGCATGATTAAGGTAATATATATAAATCATGTCAATATTTTCAAAAGAAAAGTTCAGTGAATTATAGTAAAAATTCACTAAATTAAGATGTAAACTACTTATATATCGGTGAAATCATGTTATTTTAACACTAGAAATAATTTTTCATGTCAGCATTTTTTGGGCAAAATCATCAAATTTAAACAAAAGATACTTGTATATTATCGTAATCATATTCTTCATTATCATTAGCATTTTTTAGTAAAAATCTATCCAATTTTTTTAGAAAGTTGTATGATTGAAAAAAAATTTAAAAAACTGTAACATATGAGTGATAAAATTTTTAAATCAAGGGTACTCCACAACAACAGCAAACTCAGTACCTCAAGAGTTCCTGCATAGGCAGGGTCTGAGAGGGGTGGAATGTAAGCAGCCTTACCCCCTCAGGGTGCTACACTAAAGGAAGGCTATATCCGAGAAGGGTACTCCACTATTGACATCAAAACATCCGAGTACTTCTACGACAAACAGTCGAACTTCAAGTTATTTAATTACAATAATTTTTCAAATTAATAATTAGATTCAATATTCCAAGCATTTTTTTTTTTTTTTTTTGAACATGAGAAGGCCCGAGGGCAACTACAGAGCTCTACACTCCCTAGACACAAGAGCAAGTAAATCAGAGGGAGTGCTCGACCATCAATCATGGTTATATTTGCCTCCTAGATGGTGGCGAGCAACCCAGTGATCCACCTCATTACAACATCAAGGAGCCCATACAAATGACCAATTACAAAAAGAAGAAGCAACATTCTTGATGTCTTCAATTATTGCCTCAAAATCCCACCGGGATGAGGAACCGGCAATTGCTTAGATCACAAAGAGGTTGTCCGATTCGAAGATGATGTTCTCCCAAGCATGCGACAAAGCAAAAAGACAAGCCGCTCTAATTCCTTGTGCTTCCCCGACCAGAGCGGAACGTGCATGTGTTGTTGAACACCACCCCATAAGGATGGATCCTTCATTGGAGCGGGCCACCACAGCAATCCTGGTTCGACCCTTTGGAGCCTGCAACCTGATTGAGGTCTAGAAAGTCCACTCCTCTTCACGTCAAGTCTTCTGTGGGGGTGTTCGGGTGACCGGAGGTTTTGATTTGGGGTAGGTAATAGGAAAATGGGGGCGAGGGGGGGGGGGGGGGGTGAATTGGGGGTTGTTGGAGAGAGAATGGTGTGGTAAATGAAGAAAGCAAGGAACCAATCAGAAATTCGGAGGGGTAGAAATCGACAGCTGTGAACGGCGCCGGAGAAAAGGGAGAAGAAGAAGCCGGCGGCCATGGCGGCGCCAGAGAAAGGGGTAAAAGAAGAGGGCAACGAAGCCCTAAAAATCGCCACAGGGTTCACCTGAGCAAACTTTTATTACGTATTTAATTGTAATATTCCAAGCATTTCAGTTCAAAGAAAATTATAATCCAAATATTCTAATATTATTCAACAGAAATTTTAACTCAAGAACTGATGTTTGAAAAAAAAAACCCCCAAGGGAAATGCAATGGTCTTGGACTCGTACATGCTCCTATGGACACTCCTTCACCACTCGTTCAATTCGTGCTCCCTTTTTTCACTCGCTTTCTTCCCTGCCTTCTGCACTTGTCGTCTCCTCAATTCTCTCTCTCTCCCTCTTTTGATTATCTTTTTCTTCCGATTTCCCCTTTTAGATATTTTAGATTTATTAAATAACATATTTTGACACATATTTAACTATTTATATTATATAACTTTTTAAATATAATAATTTATACTAAATAATATATGATGAAATGACTACTATTACATAAATCTAATAATAATTAAATTATAAAATTATGTATAGAAAATATAATTTAATATTTAATAAATAACTTAATTTAAATAATTATTATAAATAATATATATAATTTAATTAAAATGCATATTATAAAGTTAAATATAATATAATAATAAATTTTTAATTAATATATTTAATTTAATTACTAATTTAATTTTAAAAATAATTAATGCACCCTTAAATTTTGTGCAGGGTCTGCACAGTGCATGCCTGCACTTGTATAGCGGCTTACATGTATAGATTACCTCCGTCATTGACAGAGATAATCAAAATTTTTTTTAAAAAAAATTAAATTTACTAAATATTGTTTTTGTCACATGGAGGCCACTTCAAGAATTATTTTTTAAAATATGCCATTTTGAGTTTTTTTTTTTTTTTTTTCAAACCATTTCGGGCAACGGCTCCAACACCGGCAGAAGTGTTTCCACAATAATAAGAGGTGTACGCATAGTCGGGTGATGCAGATTAAGGAGGAGGAATCCCACATCAGGGAGGATATTATTTGATGTTTTGGGTTTGAATGGAGGACAAGTTTGCTCGCAGTGGATGTTGCAATGTCGAAGATGATCTTGCCCGCATCACCCGCTAGGGAGCCGTGTCAAGGTTTCTACTTTAGAAATCTAGAGAGATACCACTAAGAATTTAATTCAAAATTTAAGGTCTTAGGTCTATTTTTGGCGTTTCGTTTGAGTACTTGGATATCTTGAAACCTTTCACGTGATAGCAGTTTAATGCAGTGACAAAATTTAACAAATTTAATTGAATATTGTAATGAGGTTCCTTGAAAAGAAATTAATATGTCTAAATTTTGGGTAAATAATTGCTTGGCTTGCAGAATGCATACAGTATTGAAAATGATTCATGTTTTATAATAGGGTGAAAACATAGGCTTATATTATTTATAATTTAACTATACAAATTTTTTTTTTTTTGTGTGTGTGTGTGTGTGTCAATGTGATGCAACCGTCAATATCACACTTGGCGGATAGGGGTTGGGGGAATGCGATTGGCGGCAAGGAGTTAGAATTTTATTAGGATTAGTTTTATTTCAAATATTATTTCTAATTATCTTTTAGTGTTTTATTCTTAATCAAATAGCTCCTCTATTTAAACAAGAGAAAATCTAGGGTTTTAGCATTTAATTTTTAGATTTAATTCTAAGAATTTCTAGAATTTTCTCTTTTTTTAGGTTGTGAGAAATTGAACACCTTTTTGGCCTTATTTTGTTATAAAAATTAAATTGAAGGCTGTCAAATCTTCTCGTTCCCAAATTCTTCCACTTTACGCTTTGCATTGGTTGGTATCAGAGCTTAGAACGACTTCTGAGATGGCCTGTGGGCAACAGAGGTACGTCGCCATCGGAGACGTTTACGAGCGAGACGTACAACGGCAAACCGAGAAAAGATTAGAGGACTTGGAGGAGAAATTTGCGAATCGAACGTTGCTTGATTCAATTGGGGACAAATCCTGAGCAGGAGCGGGGAATCCAGCCCCAACACCCGCCGACAAGGGGTGACGATGATGAGACGGACGAGAACTTTCAAAACTTGTTTGTGGAAGTTGAGTTATTGGATCGGAGGCTGAGAAGGCATTGCCCGAATGCCGGGAACAATGCTAATTTTGATAATCGAAGGCGGGAATCTGGTCTCCGGATTGATATCCCGGAGTTTAACGGAGTAGGACGCCCGGAGGACTTCTTGGATTGGCTTGCTATAGTGGAGGAGATCCTAAGTTTAGGGAGGTTTTGGAGAGGAAGCAAGCGCCATTAGTTGCTACCCGGTTGGATGGTACAGCTGCCACCTGGTGGCAGCAATTGAAACATACACGGCTTCGTTAGGGGAAGGCGAAGATAGAGTTGTGGCAGAAGATTAAGAAACATATGAGAGGCAGCTTCCTGCCTCACAATCACGCCAAGATGATGCACCAACGACTGGAAGGGTTGCGACTGGGCTCTAGATCCGTGGAGGAGAACACGACAGAGTTCTACTCATTGATCGCTAGGAACGATTTGGCTGAAAGGGGAGAGCAATTGGCGGACCGTTATATTGGCGGGTTGAAGGAGTCTATATAGGAGGTTTTGAACATGTTCGACATCTTTTTCGTCTTGGAGGCAAACCAGAGAACCGTGAACGTTGAGCGGCAGCAGAGGCTCGCCAAGTTGGCGGGGCCTGGGGAGCACGAGTTGGTGGAAGAGACCAAGTGAGAGCACCGCCAAATCAGAGTGCATAGAACAGGCCAGTAGTCACCAATACTGTGAGCCGGTAACTCAAGACATGGCAGGTACTTCAAGAACCTATTGTTTCAAGTGTGCACCGTGCTACTGAGTGCCATAACAGCGACAGATCCGGCAAGGGTCTTTTCATCGAGGAACTCCATGGAGAAGATGGTGGGGTTAGTGAGGAAGAAACCCTGACTGAGTTGGTGCCATTGGAAGAAAACGTTGTGGCAGGTGATGTAGGATGCCTACATGTGATTAGGCGCGCTTGCTTTGCTCCAAGAGAAGAATTGGAAGATGGATGGCTGAGGAATAACATCCTCCAAACCACCTGCACCATTGGCAGTATGGTATGCCGCATGGTGATAGACTCGGGAAGTTGTGAGAATGTGATCTCCAAAGAGCCAGTCGCCAAGCTAGGGTTGACGATAGAAGCACATCTGAATCTACAAGCTCTCGTGGCTCAAGAAGGGAAACCAGGTAACCCTGTCTAATGCTTGGTTAATTTTTTGAATAGGTCGAAGTACAAAGATGGAGTTTGGTGTGATGTGGTCACCATGGACGCTTGCCATCTGTTATTAGGGCACCCGTGGCAATATGATAGGAGTGTCATCCATAAAGGATGGAAGAACACATATAACTCCATCTTCGAGGGAAAGAAGATTATCTTGTTTCCCAATAAGGATGAGGTGCCGAGAGCTCTAATAGATCAACACCCAAGTATACAGGGACGAGCTATGTTCGCCAAGGAGGTTGACGAAACCAAGATCGTCTTCATGTTGATTGGGAAGGATAGTAAGGTCAATCCAAGGGAGATACCGAGTGAGGTTACTGCCTTGTTGAGTGAGTACGCTAACGTCTTTCCGGAGGAGTTACCGAATACACTATCGCCATTACGAGACATATAACACCGCATTGATCTGATGCCAGGAGCTACCTTGCCGAATAGTCCTCACTACCATATGAGTCCATCAGAGCATGAGGAGTTGCGATGCCAAGTGGAGGAGCTTCTCGCCAAAGGGTTTATTAGGGAGAGCTTGAGTCCTTGTACAGTGCCGGCTCTGTTGACGCCAAAGAAATATGGTAGTTGGCGGATGTGTGTTGACAGTAGAGCCATCAACAAGATCACGGTGCGCCATCAATTCCCTATTCTGAGATTGGATTACTTGCTTGATCAACTGCAGAACTCGACAATATTCATAAAGTTAGACCTGAAGAGCGGATACCATTAGATTCACATCTCGCTTGGAGACGAGTGGAAAACTGCCTTCAAAACATGAGAGGGGCCTTATCAGTGATTGGTCATGCCATTCGGATTGTCCAATGCACCAAGTACCTTCATGAGGTTTATGAATCAAGTTCTACGTCCTTTCATTGGGAGGTTTGTTGTCGTCTACTTCGATAATATTCTGATTTATAGTCGAGATAGAGCTGATCATATGATGCATCTCACAACTATTAATTCTCTTTGGAGGTTATCGGTAATGATACAAAGCATCATCTTAATTATAAAAAAGTCAAAACTATTAATTTGTATTGTTTTATAACTACGTTATATTATTGATCACATCAAAATATTCACCATTTTTATAAAGATCCAATAATGAAAAGAAGAGAATTGTTAGAGGTATAAAGCTCGAACTCCTATGATAACATATAAAAGCCATGCCTCGGTTTGACATAAAAGCACCTACACAATTTAAGACTTCATTTGTTTTGAGGGAAGTACTCTTATCCCAATAAATATTTTCCTTTGAAAAAAGTACTTTTCAATGGAAAATGCAATTCCAGTTATTTGTTGTAGCAGAAAATATGTAATCACCTTGCCATATTCCTTCTTTGTTTTAAAGGAACCATCTTCTACCAATTATATTATGGACAATACAAGTAGCAATAATATATTTGAAATTATCTATATTTTGTATGGTTGTAAAATTATTACTAAGGTACCCTGAGGATGAACATTTATCATCGATTCTGACATTTCAATATATACAATGAGGTATTCTAAAATTGAATATCTTATCGCTTAGATACCCTGTATCAAAATTAGACAATTTTTTTAAGAATCTTACCAATTTTATATGAAAATGCTAATAAATAATACATAATATTTTTTGAATCGCTTAGAATGATGGCTTCCCCTTTTCAAAGGGAAGTATTTTTCCCCCATTTGAAGGAAATGCTTTTCCTTCAGAAAACTCTTTTTTCCATTGGAAAACGCATGTCAAACAACGGAAAAGAGGAAAACCAATTTCGAGAATGTGATTTTCCTCCGAAACAAAAAGAGCCTAAGTATTGCGGAAATAAAGAATCAACAATAAAACACATAACAAATTAGCTAATCAAAAACGCATAATGTAGGATAGTCCGTGTTGCACTCAATTCTACATAAAAGTCAATAAGCCTTTTTGGTGCGATGCATGGGTGTCCAAATTCATTGTTTATCTTCAAATTAATTGCATGTTTCCTCGATTGTTAATCCTTATGCATTACATTTCTTGTCACCATCTAACCCTTTGCAAACATATGCCCTTCATTGTTGCCATACTCATGTCTAAATTCCCATTGTTCATTGTCTAGTAGTGAAGGTAATACGTTAATGCTAGTTGTGATATAACTATATGTTTTTATAAATAATAGTGCTAAATACATTTGAATTTTAATATCTAATTTATGCCTACATTGTACTAATGTGATGATTACTTTTTATAAAAATAATAATAGTGGTTCAACTGAAGCCACGTAATTTCCAATGTTCTCCCCTATCCCTTTCGTTTATTATTGCTACTTCGATTTATGATTCAGTAATTCCTGTGAGTGATCTTAAATAGATGGTATCAGGGTCTAGCAAATTGGTATCAGAGCCCAACAATTGGTATCAGAGCAAGGTTCAGAGCCTTGGGTGGAATCTAAGTCGGACGTTTAATAGCCAATGGGAGATGAGACACAGTTGGCTAACATCAACGGTGAAAATTCCAGACGGCGGTTCTGGTGGTGACTTGATCTCAGCGGTAAAGGCACGGTGGTTGTTGATTTGGGTAGATCATGGGTTTGATCAGTAAACCAATGGTGTAAACTACTATGGTGCCCTAGTTGGAGTGACGGATTGTGCCTCGGTGAAGAGGTGGTGGTTTTTGAAATAAGGTTTGCGAGTGCCGGTGATGTGAAGCAACCATGAACAATGCCAGCGATTGACCTGATTTGAAGTCGTAACCCTCCAGCATTTGTTGTGTCTCTTCCTCTAATCGATCTATAGTTGAACATCTCTGATCAAGCGTCTCTTTGAAATTCCTAAATGAAATTTGATACCGAGTTCCATCTGCCATGGCCGAGACTTCTTCGAGCTACAAAAATTTATGAAGGACTAATGAAAACATTTCATTGAACATCTTTTGTGTAGAAGTCAAATTGCACCTGAAGAGCCCTTTTCATCTCTTGTTCTTATGAAATCACCAATGGCCGAGAATCGTTTGCTTAGATATCAATTGGTACACTCCATCATAAATTGAAGCAATGAATTATGGAGATTTAAATTAGAAGCATTCGAATAGGGCAAACCACAAGAATAATTGCAATCAACATGTATTCAATTATATATATTATGTATAATATAAGCCTCTATATTATAGCCGATAGTATATCATAAGAAGAAAGGGGGAAGATAAAGAACAAGACCTAAGCGAGAAAGAGAGACAGAGAGACAGTTCTAAGAGAGAGGGAGAGAGACTTCTTAACATTCCAAATCTAAGTATAATCTAAGCAAAACCTATAATCCTCTATTTATATTAAGCTAATGATGACATGGCATAGTGACATGGCCAATGCGAGACCTAACGCAAGTCGGTGATGCAGCAATCGAGAATATTAGTATAAAATTCCTGAGAAATTAAACTAAAGAAAAAGCACCTTTCATAACGTTAATTTTGAATTTAAGGTTTTTTTTTTTTTTATTTATGTCATAATTGGTAGTCATTTTTTATTGTTGGATTTGACATTTAAATATTAATCAAAATTCTTTCTAAGTAAATGTGAAATAAAATATGTAAATATTAATCAAAATTTAGGTAAATGTGAAATAAAATATGTACATTCAGTTTTTATAATGCAACTTTTAAAAACTTCTTCTGCAAAAATAAAACTATAAATATTTTTATTATAAATATTGGTTATTTTTTGGGTACAATTTTATAGTTGAGTTTGGATATTATTAAATATTATAAAAAATTAAAAATTGTGTAAAAGATCTTTGTATATATATATACATATATATTATAATATATATGTATATATTCTAGTGGATAAGCTCCACCACTGCTGCCTTCCCCTATATATACATATGCGTGTGCATCAAAAGCTCAACAGCGAAAAAGCACAAACGGAAATGAAATGAATGTGAGAAAGTTTGAGAATGAAAAATATATATAATATAATATTAAGAGAATTATTTTCCGGTTTCCTAGTTCTTATACAAAATAGTTGCTATTTTTCTTCAAGTTTATTTGTGTTTGTCTTTTTATTCTCTTCCTATAGAGTATTATATCTCTATAGTTTTATAACACGTTATCAGCACTAGTCTCTAGCCAACTAAGGATTATCATAAGCTTGAGAAACATGAATTTGATCAAAGATGGAGATTTATGTCTAGCAGACAGTGCAATAACACACACTATCCTCAAAAGCAAAATACATTTTTCTCAGCTATGATTAGTAGAATCAAATGTTAATATAATATCGAGTTTTTCAAATTTGGTTGAAGGCTCCGGAAGAGCACATGCTATGTTCTCTGAAGGGACAAAACTAAACATAAGCGATGCTCTGTTTTCCAGCAGATCACAGAGAAACTTGATAAGTTTTCGAGATATTCGTTGCTATGGTTATTACATTGAAACTATAAATGAGGGTGATAAAGACTATCTTTATATTACATCGCTTACCTCAGGAGGAAAGAAAATAGTGAAAAAATTATCAGCACTTTCTTATGGGTTATATTATACTTATATTAACCCGATTGAATCAAACACAATGGTTAACAAGCAGTTAACTGATCATAAAACGTTTATCTTGTGGCATGACAATTTGGGCCATCCAGGTGTAACAATGAAGAGAAAAATTATTGAAAGTTCTTATGGGCACTCATTAAAGAACCAGAAGATTCTTTCACCCGATGAGATTTCATGTGCTGTCTGTGCTCCGACTATTAGGCCATCCCTAACTAAAATTGAGATTGAATCTTCTGCATTTTTGGAAAGAATACAAGGAGACATATGTGGGCTTATTGTTCCATCATGTGGACCATTTCGATATTTTATGGTGTTGATAGATGCCTAAACATGTTGGTCACATGTTTGCCCATTATCTACTCACAATGTCGCATTTGCGAGACTTCTTGCACAAATAATCCAACTACGGGCTCAATTTTCGGATTACGCGATCCAGAAGATCCGTCTTGATAATGCAGGAGGATTTACATCCCAAGCCTTTAGTGACTATTGTATGTCAATTCGGATTACAGTTGAGCACTCTATAGCTCACCAGCATACACAAAATGGTCTTGCAAAATCTCTTATTAAACATCTGCAGCTAATTACTAGACCATTGCTCATGAAAACAGAGTTGCCTAGTTCTAATTGGGGACATGCTATATTGCATGCTGCAGCACTTATTCGTTCTAGGCCAGCAGCTTATCATAAATACTCCCCATTGCAACTTGTGTCTGGTCAAGAATCAGATATATCCCATCTACAAATCTTTAGTTGCGCGGTGTATGTTCCAATTGCTCCACCCTAGCGCACAAAGATGGGTCCACAAAGGAGACTGGGAATATATGTTGGGTTGGAATCCCCGTCAATTATAAAATATCTTGAACCATTGACTGGAGATAGGTTTGCGGATTGTAAATTTGACGAAACAATGTTCCTAAAATTAGAGGGAGAAAAATTAAAGTTGAAAAAACGTGAAATTGTGTGGAATGCATCATCCATATCACATTTTGATCCACGTATGAATCAATGTGAAATGGAAGTCTCGAAGATTATCCATTTACAAAATATTGCAAACCAATTACCACATGCATTCGTTGATACAAAAAGAGTGACCAAGTCACATGTCCCAGCTGTGAATGCCCCAGTTCGAATTGATATTCCGAATGAACAGTCTTCTAAGACATTGGCAAGTACGTCTACTGCATGCCAAAAGCGTGGTAGACTTGTTGGTTCTAAATATAAGAATTCAAGAAAGAAAAGAGAGTAACATAAACAAGTTGGCTCCTTTATTAAAACTCCTGAAAAGAAAACCCCCCTGAAGTGGTACAAATGCAAATCCAAGAAAATGAAACTGAGAGCGAAATGGCTCATCAAGGGTATCAAATACCTAAAAATTGTGAAAATAATGAAAATTTCGAGAATGAAGAAATCTCGATAAACTATGCTATTATTGACATATGGTGGAATCGAAATGAAACGATTCTCGATCAAGTGTTCGCATACAATGTAGCCGCTAATTTCACCACAGAAGGTGAAGATTTTGAACCTAAATCTCTTCAAGAATGTCAAAGAAGAAATGACTAGCCAAAATGGAAAGAAGCAATACAGGCAGAGTTAAACTCACTTGCAAAATGTACAGTTTTTTGACCTGTAGTCCAAATGCCTGAAAATACGAAACCCGTAGGCTACAAGTGGGTATTTGTGCAAAAAAGAAATGAAAAGAATGAAGTTGTAAGATATAAAGTACTACTTGTAGCTCTAGGCTTCTTATAAAGGTCAGGAATTGACTATGAAGAGACATATTCACCTGTAACGGACGCAATTATAGTTAGATTTTTAATAAGCTTGTCAGTCTCTGAAAGGCCCCACATGCATCTTATGGACGTAGTAACGGCTTATCTGTATGGATCACTTGATAATGATATATATATGTAAATCCTTAAATCCTTGAAGGGCTACAAATGCCAAAAGCATATAATTCAAAACCTCGAGAGTCATGTTTAGTAGAATTACAGAGATCACTATATGGATTATAACAATGAGGGCGAATGTGATACAATTGTCTTAGTACGTACCTTCTGGGAGAAGGGTATGTAAACAATCCAGTTAGCCTAAGTGTTTTTATTAAGAAATCACATTTTGGATTTGCTATCATTGCAGTATATATTGATGATTTAAACATCATAGGAACGCCTGAAGCGATTAAACAAGTTATTGCATATCTAAATAATGAGTTTGAAATGAAAGATCTCGAAAAGACAAAATATTGTCTTGGCTTGCAAATAGAGCACATAACTGATGGAATTTTAGACCATCAATCTGCTTATACTGAAAAAGTGCTTAAACGTTTTTACATGGATAAGGCACATCCGTTGAGGGTCGTCCAATCACTTGATGTGAATAAGGAACCTTTTCGACCTCAAGGGAATGACGAAGAAATTCTTGGTCCTGAAGTGCCATATATGAGTGTAATAGGTGCACTGATGTATCTTGCTAACTATACAAGGCCAGATATAGCCTTTTCAGTTAACATATTAGCAAGATATAGCTCGACGCTTACCCGGAGACATTGGAACGGAATTAAACATATCTTTCGATATCTCTGTGGTGCATCTTGTTGGGAAAAGATATGAATTTTGTTGGAGAAATAAACTTTGATGCCAACTATTGGGTTCACAGTTCTAAACTATGGTCACAACAATAGGCATCTATTAGAGCACTTAAAGTAGGAGACTCTTCTCTCTACCTAAGCCCCTGGTCAGAGAGTCACGCTTCGTGACACCTCACATGCTAGAGTTCCCGGGAATAGATTTATCTTTATAAACCCTTTGTCCTAATGCCAGTTGTTGGGAAGAATTTTAAAAATTCTCCCTAAAGTTTACGCAGCGGAACAATTTTAAAATTTATAACTCTAAACCTAGGGTCGATTTAAAATTCCTAATTTCAAATCTACTAAATTAAATTCATAATTTAAATCAATAGATCCAAATTTTTAATTTAGATCTATTGGCCTTTCACTCTAATTCATTCATAACAATACATAAACTTAAATAGGCATAATGACAGATATTGTAAATAAATAGAAAAACGAAACTAAAAGAAGAATGAAAGAAAAAAAATACCTGAAATTGCTTCAATAATAAAGAATACCAAGAAAATTAAGACCCCGTGATCTTCTACGCAATTACCTCAGACTGCCCGGAGGGTGGGCTCTGAAAAATGTTAAACTGAGGAAGGAAAAACTTTAACAAAATTTTTTTTTTTCTCCAATTGGGTCTCCTAAACAATTTTGGAAACCCAAAGACTTGTTACAAAACTAAATACCAAACCTCGGAATAAGCTCTTCTATTTATAGGAGTATACCGGAGCGAAAAATCCAATTTTATTTGATGTGGGGTTGCCCAGTTTAAATCAAAACGCAGTGTTTTGTTCAAAAACTAGCCCAAGACGTCGCGTACCATCTACTGTGCATGCGTCCTTTAGCCCTGTCACCGCATGCCACATGGCACCCGGCGATTGGTCTGTGCCTGATGGCACGGATCGTCATCTGTTGGCCCAATGCGCGACACGTGTAGCGCTCTGGTTGGCTGCTACGCGTGCACACGGATTTCTACTGTTATTTTTTGCGATTTTCCCTTTTTTTTTGCTTTGTTTCCCACATGTAAAAATTCATCTTATGAATTTTAATTTTTAGAATTATTTTAATTTTTAATTTTTATTCATCTTATGAATAATGTTTGGCAAAATTAATTTACCCATCTTATGGATAAATAATTCATCTCATGAATTCTTTAATATTTTTTCGATGGCAATAAATACATAGGCTTGCGCAGGGACCTCAGGGATAAATTAAATCTAGCTCCAAATGGGTTAAATTAATCATCTCATGAAATAATTTAATTACTACTTAATGAGACTTAATTCCACTAAATAAATCTCACTACATCCCAGACTTAAATTATTTATTCGATATCTCTCTAATAAACTGTATTGATGATAATAACCCCTCCACTAGATGTCCATGACAAAGGATAAATATAACCACTACCATTATCCTTCTCACAGCTTCTCCATTAGTTACCAACTCGCACTTCACTGAATAATTCATTTATACTTGAACATATTCACAGTATAAATTCCAAATGTCAAACACTTAGAATACTTGAGCCAAAGTTTTCGAACTATTCAAATATTTGCGAATCAACTAAGGGGACATATGTATCTTATAAGAGACTGTAGATTCCCTATTGAATACCTGATCCTTGTCACACTTCACGCCGCTACTCAGTGTATGTGGGATTTCAGTCATTCGTTTAGACCTTACTTATAGTACACCAAAGTAACTAACGCTCCATACACAAGTCCAGAATACCCTTAGGATTTAGAGTCGTCGTTCAAACAGTACAACGTGAATCACTCGTCTCCGATAGTAGTCTAGAAATAAGTGACCCACATGGTCTAACTCAGTGTGTCAATCTTATTAAATACACTAACCTAACACTTTTGGATCTCCATCCATAAGACCAAGACAAGTCATCTAAAGTGTCACATTATAGTCTTAATATACAAGTGGTCCAAACTTGTTTTCGACTATGAGTCTTTCAAAAAACAATCCATACCATTTGTTCCAAGTCTATATGTGGCTTAGTCTCATAAACCACTTAGAACAAACATGTAAATTGCAGTATGAGGACTACACCCATTTCATGGATGTCTCCCAAAAGAAAATTACATGCAGTATAAATGCTCACATACAAAAATTTAACTAGAAAAACGACTGCAACTTCAATTTTATTAATTAATTGAAACAATATATCCAGAATAAATCTGGATTTCAGGACACTGTTCCTTACAATCTCCCACTTGTCCTAAATCCAATTTATGACAAAGTCCATACTCACCCCTTTTACGTTTGAACCAAAGGTCTATTGAGCCTAACCCTTAGTGAGCACCATTACTTTATTGTGAAGTCAGCAACACAATACTGCTTGACATTCCTCTTACTAATGGCTCCTACTCCAAGGGTAAAGACATGCTTAGACGTCAAACGTCTATCATTTTAATTTGACTAGAAGTCTTAAAATAATATATCCAACTGGAACCAGCTCGTCACTTTGAAAGATAAGCATAGGATCTCTAGTTCTTCGTAAGCACTAGAGAAAACACTTCACTGTTGCCTAGTCCATTGGATCCAGATTAGACTAACATCTACATACTATGCCATAGCATAGCATAGCATAGCAGACATCAAGTCTCGTGCATAACATTGCATACCTGAGTCTTCCACTGCCAAAGCATATGGAATATTCCTCAATTGCTCTTCCTCTTGAGGTGTCCTAAAACACTACTCAAAAAAGAGAGGGACTTCATGCTATACCTTGATAACGTCTTGTCAATATAAGTGGCTGGAGAGAGATCCAACATCTTACTCTTACGACCTCGCGGAAGCTTAATCTTAAGAGTAGAGCTGGCTTCTCCTATGTCTTTCATATTGAGCTATCATGACAACCAAGTCTTTATAGCTAATGACACCCCCACATCATTCCTGATGAGTAGTATATTGTTGACATATAATACTAAGAAAGTCACTACTTTCTCTTAATGGCATTTGTACGCGCATGATTTGAGCAACCAATTGCATAAAACTAGAAGACTTAACTGCTTTATTGTGGCTAAAAAGACCAGATCCAATGCGACGGTCAACCACTAAAGCTCCCGCTATGAACCTGTCAGGTGTCCTGACAATCCTCCCACCACATCTAAGCTCTTGTGTACCTGGAACATTCTCATTCCTATCAGTAGGTGCATCTAATGCATCCACTATGCCTTGAGTTGTGTCTAGCTGTTTAGAATTGTTGTCATTTTCCTTTAATACCATTTTATTTTTGTTTTTGTAGCCTGCTTGCAAAATGCTTCTCTAAGTATTTTGCATTGCATTTACAAAAAATCTTTATATCAAAAAAATGCAGAAAAAACCGTCCTTGTTCCTTTTATTTGCAACACCATTCTGCTACGGTGTAACCTAAGTAGAAAGCTGAGATCTTATCTATTGCCGTTTGGAAATCCAAAAAATCACCCCAAAAATATTCACCAGCTCAATTTGATCGAAGTGACTTAATTTGTTTACCTAATAGCTTTTAAAATTCAACTTTCTACTCTTTGAATTTCTCCAAAATGTCCGACTTATGTCTAATCAAGTAAACATATCCATACCTTGAATAATCATCACTAAACGTGATTAAATACTCATATCCACCTCTTGTCTGAACATGTATTGGTCCACATACATCTATGTGAACCAGCTCAAGCAAGCCACCAACCCTGTTGCCTTTACTCTTAAAAACAAACTTGGTCATCTTTCTTTCTATGCAGGATTTGCAGACTGGTAATGACCTCAGGTCCAAAGCCTCTATCAGTCCATCTTTTACCGATCTTTGGATCCTGTTCGAATTAATGTGACCTAAATGTTGGTGTGAGGTGTAGGCATTATCACTTTTAGGGTGTTTTCTTTTAGAAGATTGAACAAGTGAACTTATGTTAGATTCATTTAAACAATTACCAGAGCTTTGATAAGGAAATAACCTGAATAAACAACTTATTCATGGACATGTGCAAATAAACAATTTATTTCTCATATTAAAATTTTTATTATAAAAATCAACCGAATAACAATTATCCACTAAACGAAATACAAAAATCAAATTCTTGTACAATGAAAGTTTAAATGATCAATCCTTTAAAACAAAACTCTATCACTAAAGTTTAAGCTAATGTCTCCTACACTTAAGACCATTATTATTGTACAGTCCCCGACCATCAGGTACAACACCCATCGTGTAGCCTTTAGCCTAGCCTGAGCTCCTATAACACATTACAGATAAGGTCAGTTGAACCTGAGTCCACCCACCAGGAAACTGGTGGACTCTCAACTGCGCATGACTCAACTAAGTGAGATATCAATATACTTTCACCAGATGGCTTAGCAGTCTTTGTAGAAAGAGTAGCTATATACTTAGTATAGTTTCTCCTCCAATGGCCTAGTTTTATTGCAAAACAAACACTTTTCTTTTGCTGACTTCCTTATGGACTTGGTTGCTATAATAGCAACTTTACCCTTTCCTTTCTTTCTAGTAGGTCCCTTGTGAGTAGTGAGTAAGTCTAACTTATTTTTCAAGGCAAAGTAATTTGGTCCCATGAGTACATTATTTATTCCAAATCAAGTGAAGTTCGCCAGTTGTATCCATATCATACATACTGTAAATGCAAACATTTGTGTAACTACCTTATATGAGTCATGTATAATGCAGTGATATATATTCTTTCAATTTAGCATACACAACAAGTCAGATATCCACCAAACTGCACTATCATGCATACAATGATGACCCAAACATACCACTCCTTATTCCCCGGCAGCGGGGGCGCACGAAGCTAGTTCAGGTGAGAACTATTCTCAATTAACCTGTTTTCTTGTAACTCTTACTAAACATGATTAACTCACCACTTTACCTTAATCTCTAACATGACACAACAGAGCTCCTCGGGGAGGCTAATACATCACGCTAGTCAAGTGTAAACCATCACCTAAACCTCCATACAAATACACGAAATACTCCATGGCAGCGTGGTCGCATCGCTTCTTTGCACTTTGGTTTATCCTAAAAGAAGTCTAACCCTATAATTTGCAAACCGACATCCTCCACAGGGAGGTCTATCGATCTACTATACTGCTAGACAGGTAATGGAGACCGTGAGGTTACAACAATTGAAATCTCGCTCCCACTTGATTTTTATAACTAGTAATTTTTAATTAACTTGCATTTTCAACCATGATTATCTCATAATCCCTTTTAGAATCTCATTCTAAAATTAACCAAAATTAATTAATTAATTTTAATTAAAACAATAACAACATTTAATTTAGATTATCATATAATCTACTCTTAAAATTCTGATTCTAAAATTAAATTAAAAATAATTTTATTTATAATCAATAGCGATTTTGTGCTTAGACTATCCCATAGTCTATTTTCAGAATCTTATTCTAAAATTTAATTAATAAAATTTAACTTTATTTTAAAATAAAGATAACTTAGACTATCGTATAGTCTATTTTAGAATCTTTTTCCAAAGTAATTTAAAATAACTTTTCTTTAAAGTACACTGATTCACAACTTAGATTATCATATAATCTAATTTAGAATCTGATCCTAAAAAAATTATTAATAAAATAATTAATTTATAATTATTATGTAAATCAGTACTGACGCCTATACGTCCCAAAAATAAAAATAAGCAAAAAATAAATTTTTTTAAAATTGCTGACATCAGATGTCAGACGCCGACGTTAGCGTTTGCTGACAAAATTTTTTTTATTTTTTATTTTTTAATTGTTTAAATTAAAATATTTAATTTTAAAATAAATTGTATCTAAAGTACAGTCTAGAATAGACTAGAAGGATCTAGAATAATATAGAAGAGAGTGAAGCCGTGACCCTTGGCTTGGGGGAGTAAATGCACGGTTGCTTAGAGAAGTAGGTGAGAATAGTGTAATTAATTGTAGTTCTAGAATCTTCTTGATGTGAAGAGTCACACACCTACGTACTTGTGCTTTGCTTATAAATAGAGTTGGATGGGCATTTGCTCAATCATTCATAAAATAATCTCTCTCGTTCTCTCTTGCTCGAACCGTGAATACTTGTGCTTTTATCCTCTCTTCCAATACTTAAAACGCTTTCGTTGTCTTGACTTTGTACCAGTTCACTTTAGGGTTTCAGGGCCAGATTTAATGATGGACTTTCAAAGTAAAGTTAAGTGGCATCGCGGGTCATGACTAGGTTCAAGTGTCATCCCATGACAATGTGGTATCAGAGCGAGTTTCGTGTGTAACTGGGAGTGTTGTGATGGAAGAAGGAAAAGTGAGTACATCACAAGTTGCGGAGGAGCCACAAAGGGGGAGACCCGAGACGCACGCAAAGAAATCCAGCAAGACTGAGGACCCATCCGTTCCATGGGAGGCCCTTACCAGCCTGGATGCGCGGGTTGTGAGATTGGAGTTAGCCATAGGGGAGGTCCATGAGCAACTGGATACACTCGAGACGTTAGAGGAGAATGTCCAGGGGATAGAGGACAAGATCCTCGATGCTGTCAATGTTGTCAAGACTGCAGTGGAGGACCTACCTGACAAGCTGACATCTGCGGTGTTCGGGCTCAGGGAGGAGCTTGACATCCTAAAGGTTGACACTGTGTTGTGCAAGACTGCACTCGCGGGGGCTTTGGCGGTGGCAATGGGGCTGTGTCACAGGTCAAGGTACCGGAATCACCTAGGTTCTGGGGGAAGCGCAATGCAAAGGAGGTTGATAACTTCTAGTGGAGCCTTGAACTGTACTTTAAGGCACTGCGGATCACGGACGAGGCTTCCAAAATCAACACAACTACCATGTACTTGGAGGGGGATAACCAAGGGGGTTTGTACCATGGACACATGGGAGGAGTTTGTCAAGGACCTTAAGAGGCAATTCTTTCCCGAGAATGCTGAGGGCCAAGCTATGAAGAGGATTCATGGTTTTAAGCAGACCGGATCCATACAGGACTATCCGACTTTGCCTGAAGTTCCAAATTTGCTCGAGACTATCTGACTTTTCTACTCCATGGATGGCTTGCAATCATGGGCCGAAGTGGAGTTGAAAAGGAGGGGAGTGCAAGATCTTGCAGGTGCCATTGCTGAGGCGGAGGACTTGATTGAGTATAAAAAGGACTTTGCCAAGAAGAAAGACACCAAGGGAAACAAGGAGAAGGGTGGGGAAGACAAATCTCACAAACCCTTCACACATAAGGACAAGGGCAAATCACATGAGGACAAGCAGGGCAAGGCCAAGTCCCGAGACTGCTTTATGTGCGGGGGTCCTCACTATGTCAAGAAGTGCCCTCAATGCAAGGCCCTGAATGCGCTGGTGGCGGCCCAGGAGCAGGAGGCTGAAGGTGCAGGCATGGGGGCCATGGGCATCCTTAGAACCATGTCCAAGGGGGTGCGTACGGCTGCCAGAGGTGACGCACGTGTTAAGGAGACAAGTGCAGTGCTGTGCATGATAGTGCACTGGGTGCACAAGCCCAGAGGACCAAGGCACAGGGACGTGCAGAGGTCCAAACGAGTGCGCTGACACAGGGGACCTAGGCGCGTGCGAAGGTTCAGGAGGATGTGCATGCCAGGAAAGCCAGGGCGCAGGTGTGCGTGATAAGTCTAATTTAGTATATAATTATTCATATCATTTTGGTTCATTTTCTAATCATTTTACCTCAAAATTTTATCGCTATTGCTCGCTTTTGCTCTTTTTGGCTTCTATATGCCATTTCTGTGCAAAAATACTTATTTTATGCCAAATTTTGCTAGTTTTTATCATCAACATCAATATTTGAATGCAAGATACATCAAAAAAAAGCATAATAATGAGTTAAATCAATCAAAATACTAGTTTTAGCAAGAAATCACCAAGTTTATGCACAATTCAATTCAACTTGCAAAAATGGGTAGCAAAATGCACAAATCAAGAGCAAGGATTGATTAAACAATATACTAACATGTCCAAGTTGATGTAAACTCTGAATTTAGGTGGTGTTAAGCTCAAAAATCTGAAGAAAAACAGCAAGAACAACAACAATGCAAAGAATGAAAATAAGCCTGCACAATTCACTTCAACTTGCAATTTTGTGTGGCAAAATGAACAAATCAAGTGCAAGGATGCTTTGTGCACTTCAAGTGCATGCTAATAATGATGTCAAGGCTCAAGTTTGGGTGGCAAAAGCAGAAAAAAAAAATGAAGAAAAATAAGCAAAAACGGCAGCTGTAGAGAATGTAAAACAACCATGAACAATTTATTTCAACTTGGAAATTTTGGTGGCAAAATGGACAAATAAGGTGAAATAGCTTCTTGTACACTTCATTAACATGTTACACTTTATGTAAAAGCTGATTTTGGGCGGTGCAAAGCAAGAAAAAAATTGAAAAATCAGCAACTTAATCCATAAACTGCAGAAATGGGCAGCAGCTGCAGGAGGTGGTGTTCATCTTGCAATTTTTTTTTTTATTTTAAGTAACCCCAACCTTATGTACTATAAATAGAAGTGTTTGGGAGTTGTTTAGTCATCATTAAATCCAGAAAAATCAAATACAAAGTAGAGAAATAAGGTAGAAAATCGTAGGAAGAAAGAAGGAGGAGAAAAGAAGAAGTTTGGTCTGAAATTTTGCATTTTCAAGTTCTTTTCTATCCTTCTCTTCATTAATTTCATGAATTTTATGTTAACTATGTCTTATTTTAAGTTTATCATGAACTAATTTTGTTATTCCAAGGCTACGATGTAGCCTAAGTTGTAATATACGCTCATTTCTAATTCAACGTATTCAATGTTTTATTATTGCGTTGTTGAAGTGTTTATCATTGTTCTTCATGACTTTTAAATGCTTGATCACCATTTAAGGCCTATAATGATTCATAATGAGTCCGAGAGGAGATTTATGATGATTGCCAAGGTGATAAGCACCACAAATTAAGCGAATACTCGAGAGAGATTAACGCGATTTGTGTGGTTTTTAAGTGAAAATTATAGAGCTTTAAAAACTCTTTTCTTATTTAAATTCATGCACGAGAGTGATGGGTTAATATGTAAAAGAGCATGCTCAATGTTGCTCGCGAGAGAATATTTAGTAAATTAGGATTTTCAACCATCGACACGTAATAACAACTTGAATAACGAGAATAGAAAGGCGTATTGATGCAACTACGTGAAATCAGATGCCTTGGATTATATTAAATCATAAAACACACAAAAAAATAGTAAACTTTAGATAAAATTCAGTAAACAAATTTTGTTTGCTTTTATTTTATTTTATTTTATATCAATATCTCATTTTTTTGGTTTTTCAAATAGCATCAAAGCTACTAATTTTGATACTCACTCAATAACAATCCTCGTGGGAACGATACTCTACTCTACTCATTTCTATATTACTTGATACGACTAGTGCACTTGCTAACGCATACGCAAAGTAAGCATCAGCGCGCTGAGGTTCGAATGGATACGCAGGTAAGGCCTACCGAGGCGCAGGTGTGCGCTCCAGGTCAGAAGAGTGCACAAAGGGGTGCACGAGGCAGCGCACTAGGACTGCACTCAAGACAAGGACTTATTTATATCAACGCCTTATTGAATGAGGTTGGGACAAAGGCACTGGTGGACACCGGGGCCACGCATAACTTCGTTTTAGAATAGGAGGCAGCACGGCTCAATTTAATCTTTGCTAAGGAGTTGGGGTGTATGAAGTCCGTGAATGCTAGGCCTCACCCAAGCTTGAGGAGCTGCGCAGACAGCTCAAGAACTTGTTGGATGCTGGGTTTATGAGGCCTTCAAAGGCCCCGTTTGGTGCTCCTATCTTGTTCCAGAAGAAGCACGATGGGACACTGTGTATGTGCATTGACTACCAGGCCTTGAACAAGGTCACTGTCAAGAACAAGTATCCTATACCATTGGTGGCTGATCTATTTGATCGTTTGGGGAAGGCGTGTTATTTCTCAAAGCTAGATCTAAGGTCAGGAGATTAGCAAGTGCGGATTGCTACTGGGGACGAGCCGAAGATAACGTGTGTCACTTGGTACGGTTCCTATGAGTTTCTTGTCATGCCGTTTGGGCTAGCGAATGCACCTACAATGTTTTGCACACTTATGAACGATATCTTTAAGCCATATTTGGACAAATTCATGGTGATATACCTTGATGACATCGTGGTGTACAGTGAGACGTTGGAGAAACATGTAGAGCACTTGAAACAGGTTTTTCAGACTTTGAAAGACAACCAGCTCTACGTGAAGAGGGAAAATGTTTGTTTGCTCAAGAAGACGTGTCCTTCCTTGGTCACCATATTGGCCACGGGAGGATTAGCATAGACCCATCAAAAGTTCATGCCATTAAAGATTGGGAAGCACCGAAGGGAGTGAGTGACGTAAGGTCATTTTTGGACTTAGTCAATTACTACCGGAGGTTCATACCGGGGTACTCAGCCAGGACGACACCGCTGACTAACATGTTACGAAAGAAGACATCGTCACATTAGGACGAGGCATGTCAGGCTGCTTTTGAGGGGTTGAAGCGGGCTGTCACAGAGGAACTGGTGCTATGTTTGCCTGACTTTGGACAACCGTTTGAGGTGCACACCAATACATCCGATTTTTCCATTGGAGGAGCGCTTATGCAAGAGGGGTACCCCATTGCCTTTGAGTCCCGAACGCTCAATGACACGGAGCGCCGTTACCCAACCCATGACAAGGAAATGACAGCCATTTTCCATTACCTTAGGGTGTGGCGTCACTACTTGCTTTGAGGGAGGTTCGTGATTAAAACGGACAACGTTGCTACTAGCTATTTTCAGAACCATAAGAAACTGAGTCCTAAATAAGCACGGTGGCAAGATTTTCTTGCAGAATTTGACTGTAGGCTAGAGCACAAACCGGGGAAGATGAATGTCGTGGTTGACGCACTAAGCCGCAAGTCAGCGCTTGTGGGGTTCAACACCGCCTAGGGGAATGTCCTGGACCGGGTCCGCGAAGGCATGACACGGGACATGCTAGCTCAAAATTTGTTGAAGGTTGTTACGGAAGGCAAGACACGTTAGTTCTAGATAGCTGATGGGTTGTTGTACACCATGGGCAACCGCGTTTATGTTCCGAGATGGGAAGGTTTGAGACGTGACTTGATGAGGGAGTGTCATGACGTGCAATGGGCTGGACATCCCAGGATAGAAAGGACTGTTGAACTTGTGGAGGAGTTGTACTATTGGCCATGTATGCGGGACGATGTTGAGGCCTTTGTGAAGACTTGTCTTGTGTGTCAACAAGACAAGGTGGAGCACAGACCACCCCCGGGACTTCTAGAGCCTTTGCCTATTCCTGATCGTCCTTAGGAGAGCATCTCTATGGATTTTATTTTTGCCCTACCGAAGTTCGAGGGGTGTGGTTCTATCATGGTGGTGGTGGACAGACTTTCTAAGTACCGGACTTTGGTTGCAGCACCAAAAATTGAACCGCGGCTAAGGCAACACGTCCATTTTTTGGACATGTTGTCAAGTATTGGGGACTGCCCCGGAGCATTGTGAGTGACAGGGACCTAAGGTTCACTGGGAAGTTTTGGGCTGAGTTGTTTAGACTTATGGGCTCAAATCTTCACTATTCTACAAGCTTTCACCCGCAAACAGATGGGCAGATCGAGAGGGTGAACATATTGTTGGAGCTATACCTATGGCACTATGTGGGTGCTAACCAGAGGGATTGGACACCGTTATTGGACGTTGCACAATTTTCATATAACCTGCAGCGGAGTGAGTCCACAGGCCACAGTCCGTTCGAGTTGGTAACGGGGCAGCAACCCTTGACACCCCAAGTTGTTGCTTCCGGGTACACATGTCAAACCGCAAAGGGGTGGAATGAAAGACGTGACATTGCTAAAGCATACTTGAACAAAGCGCAATGGAAAATGAAGAAATGGGCTGACAAGAAGATGAGGTTGCTTGAGTTTCAAGTTGGTGACTTGGTGATGATCAAGCTGCTACCACAACAATTGAAGGCCCTACACAAGGTGCACAAGGGCCTAGCGTGCATATATGAAGGACCATTTCCCGTCCTTGCCAAGGTTGGGAAGGTTTCGTATTGGGTGGAGCTGCCACCTAAACTAAAGATTCATCTAGTTTTTCATGTGAGCTTCTTGATGCCTTATCATCAATATGAGGAAGATCCTAGCCAGAGCGAGTCAAGCCGTGCACCTACTGCAGTCATGACCTCGTTCGACAACAAGATAGATGAGATACTTGCTGAAAGAACCGTGGGACGCAGCAGTGTGCCTAGGCATACGGAGTACTTGGTGCGTTGGCAAGGATAATCGGATGCTGAAGCTACTTAGAAGAAAGAGGATGACTTATGGCAATTCAAGGACGCAATCGAGACATTCAAGACCGCTTGACATTGACGGGGATGACAATGGCTTGGGTAGGGGAAAGTGTCAACCCGCCGCTTATTTTAGTAGTACTTTACTTTATTTTTCTTTGCCTTGTATTTTATTTCAGTTATCTTTGTAATGTACTTGGGCGAGAGTAGTACACCAAAGGGGGCACCAACACGCCGTCACCGGATCCCATTAGAACTCCAAAGTTAAGCATGCTTGGGTGAGAGTAATACCAAGATGGGTGACCTCCTGGGAAGTCCTCACCCTCAGGTTGGGGGCACTGGAAAACAATCTCTCTTTAGGTTAACACCCTGAAGGGAGAAGGCTGCGTACATTCACCCCCCCCCCCCCCCCCCAACCCTGCATAGGCAAGAACCCTTGAGGCACTGGGTATGTTCCTTTATCTTTGTAATGTACTAGTAGATGCTAGAGTGTTCAAGTATAGTATAGAATAGCCTGCAAGGATGGAGAAGGATCTAGAATAATCTAGAAGAGAGTGAAGTCGTGACCCTTGGCATGGGGGAGTAAATGCACAGTTGCTTAGGGAAGTAGGCAAGAATAGTGTAATTAATTATAGTTCTAGAATCTTCTTGATGTGAAGTGTCACACGCCTATGTACTTGTGCTTTGTAATAGATAGAGTTGGATGGGTATTTGCTCAATCATCCACAAAATACTCTCTCTCATTGTGTCTTGCTCTAACCATGAATACTTGTGCTTTTATCCTCTCTTCCAATACTTAAAACGCTTTCGTTGTCTTGACTTTGCTATCGGTTCACTTTGGGGTTTCAGGGCCAGGCTGAACGAGGAACGTTCGAAGTTAAGTTAAGTGGCATCGCGGGCCATGACTAGGTTCAAGTGTCATCCCGTTACAGTAAGCTCTTAATGAACCCGAGGCAATTATTAAAGGTCGTGTTGTAGGGACATGATCAATGGGGTCTACATAAATGAGTGTAAAGTTTGGCGCTTCAAGGAGTGCTTTAATGACATGAGTTTGACTATATTACTCTCATGAAGAGTACATGACAAAAAGCCTTAAATGTATCAGTCGAAGATGAGGTGTATCGTGGAGAGTAAATCTTGGTGTGGAGACATATGTGGTTAGTCAAATGGACTCGTACGGTCCAAAGGTTAGTCTACCATCACTCTATGACCAATTGTAACGTGTCTTCGCTAAGTGAGGGTTCAATCATAAGAAACTCTCATTTATGCATAAAGACTTCTTTTAATTCCGGTATGATTTTAGATTGTATGAGAATGGATGTATTTTGAAAATGGTGCGAAATGGTGTTATATTTTCAAAATAAAATGTTTCGAATATTTACTTGTTATATACTTTGGCTTAAATATGAATAAATGGTTTCGTGGAGCTGTGTCTCAACACACAAATTTACAGAACCCAAAGTTTAGGTATGTGTGTGAACACATTTGCCTGTGTGTCGTCACATAGAGTTGTTCTAGCCGTTATTTTTGGCGCGCTAGTTTTTTTGTTTTTGAAATTAGTTTATTAATTAAAAGGGATGTGTTCCTTGTGATTAAGCATGTGTTTAATGTGTTCAATGATGTATCTCTTCCTAAGAGACACATAGAATTCGGTATAAACCCCTAATTTGGTGTTTTGGAGAGGATTTGAAAAAGAATCCATTCTCTCTTTCTCTCTTTAAAAAATCTGGGTCTTCTTCTGTCTCTACATTCTTACTCTCACTTTGTTGTTGAGTTTTATTGTATTCTTTAGACTGTTTCGGTATCTAAGAAATTAGTCTTATGGAAAATAGTTTGCAACGTGCCTTGAAGCTAATGACTGGTATTGATACTTGTTCTATTATTTCCCTAACAAAATTTGTGTTTTCTATAAATTGTTCTAATAGAAATGCTTGCAGATAATTAGGGAAACTGGTTGGAAATCTTTTATGCATGGTATCTCTCCATTGTGTTTGAAGCATGATATTTCAATCTGTTAGAAAAATGGTACAAAGAAAAACTCAAGTTTCATGAGAGAATCCCATTCCACATGGGGAAATTAGTGAAGGTAGCTCTAGTTTATATAGACAAACATAACCCCTCTATTTGAATTAAGTCATGGGTGAGAGAATGGTGGGAACCACACACGCGTGCGCTGCCCGCTTGTCGTGCCGCACTTGGGTGTGGGTGTGGGTGTGGGTGTGGGTGTGGGTGATCTTTTTCTTAACGGGGTCCATTTATTTTGCGAAAAAATCATTTACTGTTGGACTGTTATTACTACCATTACTGTTCAATCTTCATTACTACACCTGTTATTTACTATTGTATACCAAATGCTACATCTGTTACATAATCTTGCCTAATTAATTCAATTTAACGTTGCAAAACTTTTGTTATAGCCATTACTGCAAGATTGATTACTGCAGGTTACACTTCAGTAGGAGTCTTCACAATGTACAGAATCATCCAATCAATTTATACTATTCTGCATTTTATCTCTTCTCCTTCTTCGGTTCTCTTTCTCTCTCTACACATACTTGGGAAAAATTCTTCGGCTCTCTTATCCGACGATTAACGAGTGCACGTTAATAGTCGAACTGTGTTAATCTTGGAGGACGGCCGCGAATACAGCTGTTTGCACCGGAGCAATGTCAAAATCGTCGTTTAGGATAATGGTATTTCCCACGGCACGGTATCTTCAGTACTCTAATCAATTTCTCCACTCTTCGATATTATTTGATTGTTGTGTTTAAGAATTTTTGGTTGTATTCTTCTGCTGCGTCTTTCACTGTTTTTCTACTGCATGTTTTTTGGTTATTATACAGCAAGTTCGTATAAATATTTACTACAATTTACATATTCAAATACTAAAATTAGCAGCATTAGTTTACTGCTATTTTCGTGTAATTTTTACAGTATTTTTTACTGCACTTTCCGCTGTTATTTTCCTGTAATTTCCTTTATAATTCTGCTGCATTTTTTTATATTTTTCGTAAAACAAAATTTTGTTGTAATTTCATTGATGTTCTTGCTGTTATTGTTGTTTATTACAATAATCTAAAAGACGATTTTATTTTACATAGCTATATTTAAACATGGCAACCAGATTACCTTTTCTCAACATGTCTAAGGTTGAACCCCTTGACGGAGAATTATAGGAGGTGGTCTCAGAAAATTTTGTTTTACCTAGAACAAATTAATATAGATTATGTGCTATATGAGAAAAAGGAACCTTAAGGTGAAAATAAGAAAAAAGGTATATGAATAAAAATTCGTCGCAGACAATCGAGCTAGTAGGGGTAACTTGTTGCGTTACATGAATGGTGGGCTCTTTGATATATATGTAAAATTAGACTTATCAAAGAAAATTTGGGAGTTCCTACAGAAAAATATGAAGGTGATGATACAGGGACTAAAAAATATGCGGTTAGTAAGTGGCTAGATTTGAAATTCATGGACAATAAACCAATAATTGACCAAGTCCATGAATATGGAAACATAGTAACTACTTTTTTGTTACTCAAGCATATGTTTTAATCCAAAAACTTCCACCTTCTTAGAAGGACTATAGAATTTGTTTTTGCATAAAAAGAAGGGCCAGACATCAGAGGAGTTAGTATACCACTTGAAAATTGAAGAAGAAAATAGGCTTAAGGTCAGGAGACACTCATAATCAGATTTTTCTAAAGCTAATATTGTAGAGGCAAGCTTGGTGCATAGGACAGGCTTAAGAACAAAGGGAAAAAGTATCATTCAAACTTAAAACCTGGTGGAAAGATTCAAAAGTCAAACAGCAAATTTTTCGGAGATTGCTATTACAACGAAAAATGTGGACATATGGCGAAAGATTGCAGAAGCAAAAGGAACCATACTAAGGACCCAAAGCACAAGGCTCACCTTGTAGAGACAGAGAAGATTGTAGCGGTTATTTCAGAGGTGAACCTGGTGAATAATGTGACTGAGTGGATCATGGACACCGAGGCTATCAGGCACATCTGCACAAACCGAAACATGTTCCAGGAAAACTAGAAAATGACCGATGGAGAGGTAGTTTACATGGGCAATTCTGCAGCAGCACTTATTCTCGGAAAATGGAAGATTTCTTTAGAACTCATTTCTGGAAATTTTCTTACTTTAACGAATGTGCTACATGTGTCTAAAATGCGTAGGAATTTGATTTCAAGTAGTCTTTTGATTAAAGCTAGTTTCAAATTATCCTTTGACTCAAACAAACTAGTCCTAACTAGGAATGCGGAATTTGTGGGCAAAGGATTTTGTAATGATGGTCTATTTGTTCTTGATGCTGTTTGCATGAAAAATAATGTTGGTACCTCTTATGCTTATCTTTCTCTTGAAGTGTGGTATGCTCGCTTAGGACACATAAGTTTTGAGGCAATTAAATGACTTAAGAAGATGAACATGATTCTTAATTTCAATGATACCAACTTTAGTAAATGTGAAGTATGTGTAGAACCTAAATATGTTAAAAAGCCCTTTAAATCCATTTAGAGACAATCAGATCTTTTTGAGCTAGTTCACAGTGACTTAGGAGACTTTAAAAGCCAAATGAGTAGAGGTGGAAAAAGATACTACATGACCTTTGTAGATGATCACTCTAGATAATCAATGGTATACCTCCTAAGTATCAAAGATGAAGTAGAAAAAATATTTTTAAAATACAAAGCTGAAGTAGAAAATCAGTTAGGAAAGAAAATAAAAAGAGTTAGGTCAATAGAGGAGGAGAATATGAACCAACTTCACTAGAAAGATTTTGTGAAGAAAATGGGATAATACATGAGCGAAGCTCTCCTTACTATCCATAATCTAAGGTGTCGCAGAAAGGAATAATAGAACTTTAAAAAGAATGATGAATGCTATGTTTATTAGTTTTGGACTACCTTATAACATGTGGGGGGAGGCGATGTTATCTGCTTGTCATGTACTAAATAGAGTTCCTCATAAAAAACTAGATAAAACCCCATATGAGATGTGGAAATGTTTTGTACTTAATCTAAAATACTTGAAAGTGTGGGGTGTGTAGCCAAGGTTGTATTACCTAACTTTAAATGAAGAAAAATTGGATCTAAGACTGTTGACTCTATTTTTAATGGGTATGCTTATCACAGTGCTGCTTATCGATTTTTAAACAAGGGATCTAATAATTTATATGCATGCGGTAGTATCATTGAATCTTGAGATGCTGAATTCTTTGAACATATATTTCCCTTGAAAGCTAATGATGCACAACCAATTAGTTTGCCTTCTCATACTATAATTGTTAACCATGATCGTCCTAATAATATAGATACTTTTGAAATTCGAAGGAGTAAAAGAGCTAGGAAAGAAACTAACTTTGGACCCGATTTTGTTACTACTTTCCTAATAGAAGATGAATCTATAAATGAAGAAATAGTGAGTGTCAATATGTTAAAGGAAGACCCTAAAACCTATGATGAGGCTGTGAGATCGATTGACTCGACCTTTTGGAAAGAGGCTAATAATAATGAATTAGAATTAATCCTAAATAATCACACATGGGAACTGCTAAACCTTCCTAGAGGATGTAAACCAATAGGTTATAAGTGGGTCTTTAGAAGAAAATGAAGGCTGATGGGACAATAGACAAGTTTAAGGCAAGATTAGTGGCTAAGGGTTACAGCCAAAAAAAGAGGATCGACTATTTTGACACTTATTCACCCGTTTCTAAAATAGCCACGAATAGAACCTTGATTGCCCTTGCGTCTATTTATGATTTAGTAGTGCATCAAATGGATGTCAAAACTGCATTTCTTAATGGTGACCTAGATGAAGAGATTTACATGGAACAACCTGAGGGTTTTGCTGTCCCTGTTAATGAAAACAAAGTCTGCTAACTCGTAAAATCTCTATACGGTCTCAAATAGGCACCTAAATAGTGGCATGAGAAATTTAATAGCACGCCAGTAGCTAATAATTTTCTTGTAAATAATGGTGACACTTGAGTGTATTCTAAGTCTGATTCAAATGGAAGTGTAATAGTTTGTCCATATGTTGATGATATGCTGATATTTGGCACGAACTTGAATGTTGTTAATGAAACGAAAAAATTTCTATGCTCTAAATTTGATATGAAAGATATGGGTGAGGCAGACGTGATTTTAGGAGTTAAAATTGTGAGAACTCCCAAAGGCATAAGCCTAAACCAGTCTCACTATGTTGAGAAAATACTTGAAGAGTTTGACATGTTTAATGCTAATCCTGTAAGAACACCTTACGATCCTAGTGTACCTTTAACTAAACATAAAGGTGTTGCTATATGCCATTCTGAGTATGCCAAAATAATTGGTAGTGTTATGTTTCTGATGAATTATACTAGACCTGACATAGCATATGCTATAAGTAGATTCAATAAATACACACATAATCCTAATCAAGAGCATTGGAACACATTAAAAAGATTGCTTAAATATTTGAAAGGAACTATGGATTGGGGACTTCATTATGGAAAGTTTCTTGTTGTTTTAGAGCGATATTGTGACGCCAATTGGGTGTCAGATAATGACGAAATTAACTCCACTAGTGAGTATGTATTCACACTAGCTGGAGGTGCTATATCTTGAAAATCCTCTAAGCAGTCTTATACTACTACGTCTACTATGAAATCTGAGTTTATTGCTTTAGAGTTGGCAAGTCATGAAGCCAAGTGGCTAAGAAGTTTATTGGGAGACGTTCCATTATGAGGGCTTCCAGCTCCATCAGTATCATTTCACTATGACAGTCAAGCTGCAATTGCTGTGGCTAAGAACAAGGTTTATAATGGCAAGAGGAGACGTATTCGTCTCAGGCATAAGATCGTGAAGGATCTTCTAGAAAGTGGAGTGATATTACTAGACTATGTAAAGTCTGAAAAGAATATTGCGAATCCATTGACAAAAGGCTTTTGTCGTAAAATGATTGTAAAAACATTGAGAGGGATGGGAATAAAGTCTATACATGAATAAACTGTGATGTATCCAACCTGGTCTTAACAGGTTCAATGTGAAAAGTCATAGTTTTATTGAAGGAATGCACTATATTTTTGTTGTCCCTCCTTATGGTGTGAAAGTGCGGAGACGGGTCCATAGCTATATGTTTGGTGGTGTAAGCAAGGCTTGCACTTGATGGATACTATCTATATGTTACTAAGGGGGTGAGTTTGAGCTTCAGCTCGTAATGGACCCATATACATATGTTTGGTGGTGTGCAGTAACACACAATTGATGGGATCCACCTATATAGGTGTGGGAGTATGGCCGCTCCCTATGAAGGTTTAAGACTTGTCTTCTAGAGTGCCTATGAATATTCAGGACGAGCACATGGCCGATGAAACGCGCCAAATTGCAGGAGTTGCCGAGATCTGGAGTTTGGTACGTGTCAAAGTGGATGACTATACAACCCCTTGCGAGGTTCAAGACAAAAGTCACCTTGCAAGATGTTGGTCCTAAAATTGGGTTACACTAGATGACGATTCAAGTCGCAAGACATTGGCACTAAAAACTAAACTCCCTTTGTCCAATCTATCCTTTTTATTCTCTTCCGCTTGTATCCTTTGTGAGGAATTGTTAGAAAAATGATACAAGGAAAAACTCAAGCTTCATAAGAGAATCCCATCCCACATGGAGAAATTAGTGAAGGTAGTTCTAGTTTATATAGACAAATGTAACCTCTCTATTTGAATTAAGTCATGGGTGAGAGAATGGTGGGAACCACACACGTGCGCGTGCCACCCGCCTGCCGTGCTGTGCTTGGGCGAGGGTGTGGGTGATCTTTTTCTTAACAGGTCCATTTATTTTGAGGAAAAATCTATTACCGTGGACTATTATTACTGCCATTACTGTTCATTCTTCATTACTGCACCTATTATTGACTGTTGGAAATCAAATGCTACATCTGTTACAAAATCTTGCCTAATTAATCCATTTTAACGTTGCAAAACTAGCTGTTATAGCCACTACTGCAAGATTGATTACTACAGGTTACACTTCAGTACGGGCCTTCACAATGTACAGAATCATCCAATGAATTTATACTATTCTGCTTCTTGTTTCTTCTCCTTCTTCGATTCTCTTTCTCTCTCTATACATACTTGGGCAAAGTTCTTCGGCTCTCCTACCCGTGATTAACGAGTGTACGTTAACAGTCGGACCGTGTTAATCCTGGAGGACGGCCGCCGATACAGCTGTTTGCACCGGAGCAGCGGCGAAATCGTCTTTTAGGATAGTGGTATTTCCCACGGTACGGTATCTTCGGTACTCTAATCAATCTCTCCGCTCTTTGGTATTATTTGATTGCTGTGTTTAAGTATTTTTGGCTGAATTCTTCTACTGCGTCTTTCACTGTTTTTCCACTGCACATTTTCGGTTATTATACAGTAATTTCGCATAAATATTTATTGTAATTTACAGATTCAAATATTGAAATTAGCAGCATCAGTTTACTGCTATTTTCCTGTAATTTGTACAGTATTTTTATTGCATTTTTCGCTATTATTTTCCAGTAATTTCCTTTGTAATTCTGCTGCTTTTTTCTGTATTTTTTGTAAAAAAAAATTTTATGTAATTTCATTGCGGTTCTTACTGTTATCGCTGTTTATTGCAACACAATCCCTATCATGGATGATTTATATGTTACCCGTAGAAAATCAAAGTGAAGAGTGTCGACAATTACAAATGAGTATCATTTTTGTATAAATGTATTGATCTATTTTATACAGTCATTAATGTGCAGCTGAATGAGCTTAACAATCGCTTCGATGAGGTGAGCACTTAGTTGATTTTGGGTGTAGCTTGTTTAAATCTGGTTGACTCTTTTGTTAACTTTGATAAGCAGAAATTGATGAGATTCGCCCAACTTTTATCTCGATGATTTTTAGATGTTAATATTCAACAATTAGGTTGCCAACTTAATAATTTAATTGTTGATATGTGCACTGATTATAGGTTCTCTTAATTGAAGGGAAGTGCTGATCTTTTTATGAAGATGGTTGAAACAAAAAAGCACATAATGTATTTTCATGCTTATTTGCTTCTGAATTTGGCTTTGATTCTCCCAGTCGCCACTGCAACTGTGGAGAAGGCTTTTTCCGCGATGAAGTTTATTAAGTCTGATTTGTGAAATCAAATGGATGATCAATTTATAAATGATTCTTTACTTGCTTTTATTGAGGTAGGTGTAATTGAGAGTATCACTAATGACACTATTATGCATCATTTTCAAAATATGAAGACTCATTGACGACAATTGGATTAGTTATTTGATTTTATTTCTCTCATTTTATGAATTTTAATATATATATATTTTTTTGATATGTAGGTATATTTATGTGTTAAATTTCAAATTAATTTTATAATATATATACACACAATTATTATTAGTTTTCATAAATATGGACCCAAATATAAATATTCCATCTCGTGCCGTGTCACCACCCATGCCACGTCATCACCCATGCTAGTTAAGTCCCATTTTGGTCACCAAAGTGGCAAAGAAATGAATCATTTGATCATTCAAGTCAAATTTTGAAAGATTTAGTCACTCGACTTGTAATAAAAGTCTCTTCTTATTACCCAAGTGATTTAAAATGGTCAAACTGATCACCCAAGTGAAATTTTAGAAGACATAGTCATCCAACTCCTAATAAAATTTTCTTTTAGTCATTCAAGTGGTTTAAAATGGATTAATTGGTTCCCAAGTAATAGTTTAGAAAATTTTATCACCTAACTTCAAATAAAAACTCATTTTGGTCAATAAAGTGATTTCATCTAAGTAAAAAATAACAAGTTTATTTACGCTTTTGATTTATTAATTTTGTCGGTCCTTATCTTTTTTTTTTTTTTTTCCTTCAATGTAATCCTTCATTTTTTCTTTGTAAACAAATTATTTTAATTATTGGCATTAGGGGTGCATTTGGTTTAGCTTGTTTCACCTTATCCTTTTTCAGCTTATCTGTTTCAATAAGATCTGTCCATTTAAGATCTGTATCTTTTTTCAGTGAAGTGTTTGGTTGTGCAGTGCAGAAATTTTTTTTTACAAAATAAAGCATTTCAATACAAGGTAAAAAAGTAACTTGTCTACTATAATCATAAAATTGACTTAATAATATAAATTATCTAATTATAATAGGTAAGAAAGAATCATGATAATAGTTGGTCATAGTAGTAGAAATTTGTGAGTGTAGCGACCCATAACCATAAAAGGTGTGGTGGTCAGTGGGAGTGGTGATAACAAGTAAAAGTAGGTCATGGTGGTGTAGATTTAATGTTAATATAATATTTTTAAAGCATTTCTCTGAAACAAGCTGTGAAAAAATCCAGTTTTGCATCTTTTTCGGATTAGTTATAAAACAACTTGTTTTATCTTTCTATTTAAGCTATAAAAAAGATATAAAATGATCTTGTCTTCCAACCAAACGTAAGCCCTACAGTCAAAAAGAGCTTTTTCACAGTTTTAAGTTGTTAAAAAGCTGAACCAAACGTAGCCTAGGTAGAATTAAAGGATTAGAAACCAATTTTGCTATAAAATAAAAAGGCAAATGTTCCCTTAGGTATTCTAAAATTTGAATATTATCATTTATGTACGCCAACATTTCAATAGGTGTTTTATGGTTTGAATATTTTATCACATAGGTACTTTGTGTCGAAATTTGATGAATTTTGTGAGAATATGATAGATTTTATACAGAAAATGATAACATAATACCTAATTATGATAATATATATAAGCCATGTTAATACAATCAACAAAAAGTCGGCAAATAAATTATAATAAAATTCATCGAATGTTGTATTGCGACAATATATAAGCCGTTTTAAACCACCTTACTTTTTTGGCACTTTGTGACCAAAAGGGGACTTAAATCTCACCCATGCCATGTTACCAGCTAACTTGGAGTCTCGTCATGCCTAATCTCTTGCTATTTCATCCATGATGCTCTTACTATAAACAATGTATAGGGATTCAGTGAAAAATTAGCTCGGAATGTTGAATGTCTTCTCTCTCCCCCTAAATTTCCTTCTCAATCTTCCTTCCTCCTTTCTTCTTATACAATGCTATATCCTATACCATCTAATTCTTGTATAACTATCAAATAGACATACACTATACATCCTATATAAAATATAATACAGTGTGATTGCAATTGTTCATGTGGGTTGATCTGTTCGAGTGTAATTGATTCAAATTGTTATAGTCAATTGCTTGAATTTGTGTTGGAGTGTTTTAGACTCCACTTTGTTGGAGTCAAGATCCGCCATTACATGGATGGAAGGAAAAGGAGCTGAGAAAAAAATTGAGAAAAAAGCTTATATTATTTAGGTCCCTTAATTTTCGGATAAAATACCTATTATTTCTATCTAATTATATTTAAATTTATCTTTTCATTCTCGCTCTATTAAATATATTTTTATTTTTAGTTTTATAACAAAAACATTTTGCTCTAATATATAGGTCAAGAGAAAAATGGTAATTTATCCAAAACTTAATTTGTTTATGTTACGATTCATAATCAAACCGGACTAAATTGATATAAGTTTAAGCTTATATGAGATTTACAAGTAATAAACTATATTAGGATACTAAGAAAGGGGAGAAATACATAGAAGAAGAGACGAGAAAACATAGAAAAGATTTTGGGGAAGAGAGAATATATCAAACCATTAATATCTCAATATATTCACCACTCTAACTCTAACACCAATTCTTTTTTTTTTTTGCTAACGAGAAACCCGGTAAACCCCGGCGCTTGTAGCGACCCATACACCACATGAACCAGTTAAGTCAGGGATTCATTAGGGAGAGGTTCAAGGGGGAATCGAACTCCAGACCTTTCGGCCTAAAGCAACATTCTATCCCCTCACTTGCCTCCTACCACTAAGGCAAGACCCATGTGGATAACTCTAACACCTATTTATACTAACTAATTAGGGTTTAGGTTGGATGTGGCAATCTGAGATGACGTGGAACTACTATGTGGCACTGGTGTGATCGTCGATGGCATGGCAGTCAGGAGGGCTCGAGACTAATTCGGGCGTGACCCTTGGTAATATTAGTATCAGTTTATGCATAATAATTCATCGACTCTTTATTCAAATCTCAATCAAATTTTGAATATGTATTTACCGACACTTAATTTGTTTTTGCCACCACATCAAGAATGGGGCTTTACTCAAAAATGAGGCTTCTGCTCTCCAAATCATGCCTCATTTTTAACTCAATTTTACATTTTTTTAGTTATTTTAATAGTCAATATTCTTTATATTATTTTAATTATTTTAAAATAAAAGACGAAAATACATTGAAAATAAACACGATTACAAAAATAATTAACTACAATAAGAAAATGGATTAAAATTATAAATAATAGGATTTATATTTTTTAGAAATAACTTAAATCTTCTTATATTCCCTCCCCAATATAAGCCCTTTTTGGCCATTTGAGCAAAAATTTTCTCTAACACTCCTAATAAATGTATTTTTTCTTCTTTTGACATACTAATAAATATATTTAAACCACAAATTTATGTAAACCATTTTTTTTCATTATAAGCTTATATTAGAGGAAAAATTTTATCAATTTCGCAAATAAATTTAACGAAAACAATTCTCACCCATAAAGAAAATTGCTTTTCTCAACATAACATTTAGAAAATATAAAATTCCAAGTTAAATTTTATAAAAATGCTTACTCAAATACACTTACTAATGAATATAATTAATTTAAATTAAAACAACACTCGATCAAAAACATTTAAACCATAAATTTATGTAAACCAATTTTTTTTCCATTATAACCTTATATTAGAGGAAAAGTTTCATCCATTCCTAACAAATAAATTTAATGAAAACAACTCTTATTCATAAAGAAAAAATTTCTTCTCAACAGAACATTTAGAAAAATTTTCAAGTTAAATTTTATAAAAATGCTTACTAAAGTACACTCACTAATGAATGTAATAAATATAAACTAAAACAACACTCAATTAAAAACATTTAAAATTGTAAATACACTGATTAAATTTTTATTATAAGATTTCTCTACTAAAACATTGATATTAAACTGTCGTTATAGTTCATAGTAAAAAAAAAAAGGTTTATAATTTTTAATTAGGAAAAAGTGAGTAGTGAGAAGGAAAGATGTCAATTGAAAAGTTGAATATCTCTACCTAGAGAAAGAAGTTAATTGAACAAAAAATAAATGATTTCAACAAGACCATATGTAAAACAAATTTGTACATTAAAAAACTTTAAACTGCAAGACAAAAAACTAAACATATCAACAAGTTTATCTTGTTCAACATTTCCTTCAAATATTAATCGTACAATTATACAACAATTATTTTACTGTAAAGTTTACTTGCACAATTGACTATTCGGGCTAATTGAAGTTATGTGGAGTGATGTTCCGACATTGGATAATTTCCAATTGAAGTTGCATCGTAAATTATATTTTTGTTGTTGTGATATAAATACTTCCCATTATTAAATATTATACAAATTTTTAAAAATTTAAATACCATTCGTGCATCGCATAGAAACAACCTAGTATGAATAATTAAATAGAAAGAATTATTCAAATTTGATATGTAAAAGTTTTATAAAATTTAAAAAATATTTGTAAATAAAATATAATATATATTTTATTAATTAAAAATAATAAATAAATTGCAAATTTTAAGAAATAATTAAAAAAAGGGCTTGGGAAGCCTCGAAGCCCCAAAATTGCTCCAACGGGAGCCCGCCCCGTTGGGGGAGTATTTGGTTTTCTTTTTGGCAAGCGGCAAAGTTCTAGAGAGAAGGTTTCTGGGATTTGGTATAGCAATGCAAAAATGGAGGAACGGCTTAAATGGCTTGCTTTAATCGGCGCCGGTGCTTTTATCGGCTCTTTCTCTACTTTTACTCTTCTCAAGCTTCTCCACAGGTGTGCTTCTCCTTTTTGCCTTCAATTTTACCTGTTAATCAGGCCTTGTTTATCTGTATAACACTACGAAATTGTGAGACTTCCATGAACTTCCAGAAGAGGCCAAAAAAAAAAAAAAATAGTCTCCTTTAAGAATGAATACATTTTGTGAGTTTGATTGAGATTTTAGTTTAGAGAGGAATTATTTACACCGTTGAGATCCTTGGTGTTTTAAGTTATTCAAATTGATTCTTCATCATTTCTTTTTGTTAAAAATTGTCTCCGTTAGTTTTTTGTAATGTGACATTTAAAAGAATATTATTTTTAAAATATTTACAAATTTTTAAGATGCTTAAAATATTTTAAATGTCAATTTAAATTTTTTAAAATTACTTTTTTTCCTTCAAAAGCCACGTCATAAAAAATAAACCGGTATTAATAGCATTAATATTAAGGTATAATATTAAAAATTTTTGAAAACTTTATATGTGACTTTGAAAAATTAAAAAATCTAAGTGATTTTTTGAAACCGCACTAAAATTTAGGTGGTTTTCAATAACAAAACCCTTTATTTTATGACAAATTTGATCCTTCATTTGGTGATCAAAATTATGTAAAAGTTAAAAAGATGAAAGACTAATTTTGTGACAGAATAAAGTACTAGAGACTATTTTGACCAAAAAAAGATGAGGGAGTAATTTAAACAAAGATACAAACTTCAGGGACCCTTTTGGACAAAAGAAAAAATGAGGGACCAATTTGGACAAAATTAAAAATATTGGACCGACTGTGTAAATAACTCATTTAGAGGTAAATATCATAGAAATGCTTGAAATTCAAACCCCCTCTCAATTTTCAATTTATCACAAACATCTTAACCTCTCAGTTTGTATCTGTTAATCCCTTGACTGCTGTTCGTTTCAAATTTTTTTTAACTCTGGTAACAACCAAAATAGTGTGGGGATGTGATGTGGAGGGTCTAATATACAAGCTCTAGTTTTTTGCACTTGATTTTGGGTGCTCTTAGAGTACCAAAATATGAAGGGAAATGAATAGAGGGTCTAGTGAATACAAATTGTAGTTTGACGGTTTCTATTGTGCAAAAAATTGAGGGATTCACTTTTATTTCAAGCAATAGTTGGTGTGATATTGAGGTAATGGTGTTGGTATAGTAGTTTGTTTCCTATCCCCCCAAATAAGAGGTCTTGGATTCAAAGTTCGTCGCGTCTCTCCTACAAGTGTTGGTTTCCCTCATTAGGGAAAGTTGTTGTACTTCTTAACATTGTTAAAAAAAAAGTGATATCTAAGGTATTTAACCTAATGTACGTGGTGCGCTATTTGTGTTTCCTAGATGCACTATTAACTGATTTGGCAATTTCTTGCAAATTTTTTTGTGTGAAATTTAGATGGGGGCGGATAACAGTAGAATTCCAAAACTCTTTTCTGTTAAAAGGTTCTAAAAATTAGATTTTTTGGCATATCATATACATTTTGGGGCATGGGAACAAGGAGGAAGTTTGAACACTACTGCTTGTCTCTTAGAATTTAGAGAATCCGGTGACTGATGGTATGTTAGTCTGTTTGGCTGGTCTGCGTATGGTGGAAAGTGATTCATATTAGTTCCCAATGGTTTTGGGCTGGCTCAAGGTGATTCCAGTCACAGAAGACAATCTTTCATTGTTGTAGCTCTTCATTTGATGATGTTCCTGGCACCTGTTTCTGTCATAAAGAATTAAAATGAAGTCTGATACTGGCTTGAAGATGAAATCAAATAAAATTTGTTATGTAACCTAACATCTATCATACAATGGATTTTGAGCTATCTGGTATGTGATTTGACCGTTGATGGCACTTTTTGTAACGGTTTCTATAATGGCTATATATTTTGTTCTATTTATTAAGACATGTTTGTAAGTGTATTTATATATTTGAAAATATTGAAATGGTACCAAAAAATTTTTGTATGGCTACTCATTCAAAATTTTGCAAACATAAAGCTTGGAAACAACTTATTTTCCAAAATGGCCCAACAAGATCATAATGTGCACAAAACCTTGCTTCCATGACACCGTAATGTGAACCATGGAACATGTCTGTGGTCTGGATGCCAAAAATCCGGTGAAAGCAATGGGTGGATATGTAAAAGAGTGGAAGTGACCCAACTGCTGTTTGATGATCCTAATGTGATTATCATCGTATTAAAATTTCCTTTTTGGTGGAGTTCGGAACGAGAGCTATTTCTCGTAATTGTTGGTGTTTCACTTTCGATCCTTTCTTGCAGAGTAAATTTAACTCAAAACCATTTAAATCATATGGAGAACTGAATCATGGCTTCTCATGAAAGGTGCTTGTAAATGGTTTAGCATTCAAAGATGTTTGACTACTTTCTTTTACAAGAAAATCATCTTCTGCTGTGGATTGCAGTATTCGAAAAAGAAGCAACATCTGCTATGTTATTCCATCGTGATGAAGTTGATTAAGTGATTTGCAGGAAATTTGATGATAAAAGTTATGAAAGGAAATTTGCTGAATGTAACGGTAAGTTATTCCAACAGTCTACCGTGCTTTGTTTTAGTTACTCGGCGGTCCTTATCTGGAAGATTTAGCTAAAAGATCAATACATATGGCTCATCATGACAATATCTTGACCTATCCTGCCATTTATTTTCTTTGTTTGACCATCCTATTCAAAATAAGCTATGATACTGAAATAGATATAAATATATTTGCATGTTGCATTATAGTTCCATGTCAAATAAAGATTGTAGGGGAAGGTCTGTCGAGAGGCATACTAGAGGAGGTGATAAAAAATTTCTAATCCATGCTGGTGCCAATGCTATTGAGTTTTGCCTATAGTGGATCCTTAATGGTGATAGATTTTGGAAGGATTAGAGTTTTTTTTGGAATTTAACTCTTCAATGGTATAAGAAAAGCATTGAACACCCATATAGGAATTAATATGGAATTGAACCACTATAGAGGAATTAATTTGGAATTGTACAATTGAGGGGAATGAATTTAGTATTCTACATATATATTTAATATATATAATTCATTTTTTTAACAATTAAATATATTTTGTGATATATATTGTACAATTAAATTAGATTTATTTACGTAAAATGTTCTTATACTTCGCTCAATGAGTCGATTTAGTTCTTCTGATTTTAATTGTACGAGCTTAGTCCTTGTACATGTTAATAACATATTTTTTAATTGTTTGATCGTATTTTTTAGCCTAATTAACTCAATTGTGACTTGACGGGTAAAAAAATTTTCACCACTTGACGTTAATTTTACTGTAGAGCTATGAGTAAAAGTAGTCTAATTAAACTCACTAGCGACCTGACCGTTAAAAGAACTTTCATCGGGTTGATGTTAATTTTACTATACGTCTACGAATAAAATTAGGCTAATTCAAAATTAATTTTGCCTAATTAAACGTGCTCGTAACCCGACCGTTGAAAAAATTTTCACCACAGTGATGTTAATTTACTATAGGACTACAAGTAAAATTAGGCTAATTAAAAATTAATTTAGCCTAATTAAACTTACTTATTACCTGATTGTCAAAAAAATTCTCACAACATTGATCTTAATTTTATTGTAGGATTGCGAGTAAAATTAGGTTAATTAAAAATTAATTTAGCGTAATTTACTTTGGTCCTACTATAAAATAAATGTTAAGGTGGTGATAAAATTTTTTTAGCAGTTGGATCACAAGTGAGTTTAATTAGGTTAAAGGATGGGTTTGCAATGGGTTGTACATCTAATGTAACCAAATGATTAAAAAATATGTCATTAACTTGTATGAACACTAAACTGATACAATTAAAATACAACAACAACAACAAACCCAGTGCCTCGAAAGCTGATACAATTAAAATAAAAGGACTAAATTGACAAATTGTTCAAAGCACAAGAACATTTTACGTAGATAACCATAATTTAATTATACAATATATATAATAGAATATACTTAATTATTAAAAAAAATAGATTATAGGTATTAAATATATCTCAAGAATGCTTAATTTATTCCTTTTCATTGTACAATTCCAGATTAATTCCTTTATGGTGGTTCAATTCGAAATTAATTCCTACATGGATGTTTAATGCTTTTTTTGTACCATTGAAGAGTTAAATACCAAAAAAATTCTTTAGGTTGTAGTTCAAAGACCTTTTAAAATTTTTTTTTTCCCATTTTGGAAAGAAATGAGAGGAACATAAAAAGGTGTCAAAGTGCTAGAAAGAAGGAAAAATCTGACAACTAGCTGCATCACAATATGATCGTGTACATGAATGACAAGAAATATTGCTTTCAATTCCTATCTATCTAGACAGGATGTGCATCCTATACTCTTAAGACTTGGGATTCTCCCCCCCCCCCCCCCCCCTCTCCTTCCCGTCTCTAAGGTTGCTTATTTGCTGGATTACTACGTTTAAAAGGAATGACTTGAGCCAAGGGGAGTGCGTTAAATTGAGTGTTTTAGCTATTTAGAGTCATCTTGGAATTTGGATCTATTGCTCTCGGTACTTCCAACTTTTAGTTATATAGGGTCAGGTTAGGATCGAGTCACATCAATTCGGGTTTGAATTATTCAAGTAGGGTCATTTTGAGTTTCTTGTGAAATTTAGGTTGGGATAGTTAATTCAGTTTTAAGTCATCTTGTGTTTCATGTTAATTGAGTTGGATCATTTTGGATCAAACTAATGAGCCACACTATGAAGCTTTTGGAGTGGGGTCATAGAACGAAGGGTATGGTAACAAACAGGTGTCTCAGAGAACCAATTTGGATTTATGCTAGGTAGATCTACGATGGAAGCCATCCATCTCTTAAGGCGTACTATTGAGTACTACTGAGATAGACAAAAGGACCTTCACACGATTTTCATTGATTTGGAGAAGGCATATAATTGAGTGCCTAGAGAGGTCCTATGAAGGGTCTTGGAGAAGAAAGCATCCCTGTATCTTATATTCGAGTCATTAAAGACGTGTATGAAGATGCATAGACCAACGTGCGTATAATGGAAGGGGAGATCGACCCTTTCCCGATTACAGTTGGGGTACACCAAATATTAGCCTTGAGTTCCTTTCTGTTTATTTTGGTTATGGATGAGCTCATTAGGCACATTCAAGGGGATGTGCCTTGGTGCATGCTTTTCGCGGATGATATAGTCCTGGTGGGCGAGTTAAGAGAAGAGGTAAATGAGAAGATGGAGCTTTGGAGAAGGGCCTTGGAATCAAAAGGCTTACGACTCAGTAGATCCAAAACTGAGCATATGGAATTTAAGTTCTATACCTCAACCAGGCCAAGCATGGAAGAAGTGAAGATTGGGTCGGAATGCATACCAAAAAATGAATGTTTTAAATATTTGGGATTCATGGTGCACCAGGATGGCGGAGTTGACAAGGATGTCAGCAACCGGATTAAAGTAGAATGGCATAAGTGGAAGATGGCTTTGGCAGTACTATACGATAAAATGTTTTTGCTAAAGTTGAAGGCAGTGTTGTCAAAAGCGAGGTGCATTGAGGCGCAAAGGCCCCCCGAGGCTAAGGCCCGAGGCGTACGATTAAGGTGCGTTGTCACGGGATGACTTTAGATCACCCGCACGGTGCCTAGGCCCCTAAGGCTAGTAGCAATATACCTCTGAAGAGACAAAATACACGGCATACTAGGGAACGTACCTGCATACAACCCATGCACATTATTATCGAACAAGCTAAGGAGACCCCATATGGCATATGTCTGCTTATTGAGCACCAGGGACAGTGTCAGCCAAAGGCAGCCCATGACACTCTCCCCCACCTAATTCCGCAAATGTCCTCGTTGCGGGTGCCTGCCCATCGTCGCTTTCCTGCATCTCTAGCAGCCTTGATTGGTCACAGGGCAACTTCATCGTCATCCCCTCCCGCGTGACACTGACATGCCATCGACGCTCGCCCAGCGATAAGCGGCATGCCCAAAAAGCAACCTGCCAGCTCCATGCACCATAGTGCACCACGTATACGTCTCACGTGATCAATGCTTGTTGACTCTTCACCTTGTGAGCTTCGCGTAGCACTCCAAGGATTGGCCCAATCTCCACGCAGCAAGCTAGTCTCATGGTCAGCACGCCTGACCATGCCAACACACGATGCACCTTCCGCCACAACAGGAATGCGAGCCACTCTACTTCACTCCGAAAGTACCTCGTTAGAGTGCTCCTCCCACACAAGGAGTGTCCATCCCCACGTACAGACGACTGCTTACTCGAGCATCATGAGCCTCGCTCTGATACCACTTGTCACGGGATGACTTTAGATCACTCGCGCGGCGCCCAGGCCCCTGAGGCTAGGGCCGGGCTAGTCTACCCCCTATGGTCAACAAGCAGCAATATACCTTTGAAGAGATGAAATACACAGCATACTAGGGAATGTGCCTGCATACAAACCATGCGCATTAGTATCGAATAGGCTAAGTAGACCCCATATGGCATATGCCTGCTTATTGAGCACCAGGGACAGTGGCAGCCAAAGGCGGCCTGTGACAGCGTGCTTTATAGACATGAGGCGCACTTAATTATAAACAACCACATATACTATTCTTAAAATTGAGTTTCTACTCAATAAATTTATAACACAAGTATATTAGAGAGCATATACTTATTTGTAAATACATATTCTTAAAATAATTTTCAATTCTAGAATATACAATTTTTTTGGACAAATTCTGGAATATGTATGAATATATAGGATAATTTTTATTAATTTACCTATGTATTTCAAATACTAATGTGAATACACTTTCAAATTAAATCTTATTTTATTATATATGATAATATTTAATTAATTTTTTAAAATCAAGTTTTTAATTCATTTACTGAAAATTTAATATTGTAATATTAAAAATTCTATTCACTAGAGATGTAAATTCTTTTTAAAGCATGCGAAGCTTTCCAAGGCATGGGGAAGGGAGACGTGTTCATATGGGCAAGGGAAATAATAATAGCTGTCAGTAATAAATATATCATTAAAGTATCGTTTTATTGAAGAAGTAATGTTTATGTTTTTGAAAACTTGCGCATGAGGTGCACGCCTCATACACACCGCCTAGACCTAGAAACGTGCGCTTCCACAAGCTCTAATGACAACGCCTCACCTAAGGTGATGAAAGGTGGCCCAGCTGGCACCTGGTACGCGTCTGACACGCGCTTCTAACAACAATGTTTGAAGGGAAAATATTATAAGACGGTAGTGAGACCGGTTATGTTTCATGGTGTGGAGTGCTGGCCAGTTGAACGGTTACGCATGTAAAAGTCGAAGGTGACGGAGATGAGGATGCTGCGGTGGATGGGTGGCCACATAAGGAAGGATAGGATCGAAAATGATATCGTACGAAGCAAATTAGGCGTGGCCTCGATTGAGGATAAGCTGGGGGAGCAACGTCGGCGATGGTTCCGGCATGTTGGGAGCAGGCCAACCACTGCTCCTGTCAGGAGATGCGAACAACTCCATACTATGCTCGGGAGGAGAGGTAGAGGCAGACCAAAGAAGAGCTGGATGGAGATGATTAGACATGACCTCACCACCTAAACCTAAATGAGGAGATGATCTTAGATAAAGCTGAGTGGAGGATTATAATAGGTGTAGCTGACATTGCGGATTAGGATAGAGGAGCACATTGAATAGTCTATAGCGTCTCTAGGCTTACACGTTTGCTTTTATCGATATCATTGCTTGTTGCTTGTGTGTTTTATTGTCGCTCTATTGTTGCTTTGTGACTAGCTTGCTGCCTTGTTGCGTTATTGATGCCTTAGTGCTTCGTTTGCTTTTATGCTTTCTAGGATTGGGGGCCTTCGTACACAACCTTACTTTTGGGGTTGCACCCTGAATGAGTAAGACTACGTATATCTCAACCCCCAAAGCCTACCTTGGCGGGAATCCCTTGTATTTTGGTTTTCAGGTCAATAGTGTTAATTGTGGAATTACAATTCCCCCCCCCCCCCCCCCCCCCCCCCCCCCCCCCCCCCCGGGGGCGGGCGATAGGAACGCATGATTTCAAGTCCATACTCAATTTCATAGAATTGAGCAGTGAAATTGGAATTCCAATTCCAGTAGGTGAGCTACACACAACATTGAAAATTTGGACCCAATTTCAATCTCAGCCTCAAATTTAGGCTCCAATTTCATGCACTCAAGACCTAATAGTAATAGTTGAATAGCTTTCCATTCAGATATTTAAACTTGATAAACCAAAAGCAATTGCCTGCAACATGTTTCCTAATGTCCGCAACATTTGCTTATGGAACATTGTGACTAGAGCCTCTAATGCCTTCCAATTCCATGTACCTTACTAATGACATCCTTATAGCCTGTATTTAGAAGCCTCATCGTGGCTGTAACATTTCAGCAGAGCATTTTCGTTTGGACATACTTCTACCCACCCTTCCCCCTTGCCCCTGACATGCTGAAGACCCTTGAATTCAGCGGCACTCACTAACAAAGGGAACTGCTTCTGGCTTCAAAGTTTTGTCATTTGGAAAATTTGAACCATGGGCATGTCAAGCTGCTCCAAGATGAGACACTTCCTATGAGTGTCTACTGTTATTGAGGCGATAAAACTGGCATATGTCACCTGATATGCTAGCTTCAAATCAGAGAGACAAGAGAGACCACTTTAACGTCGTCCTTCTATTAAAATCTTCTGTTTTAACTTTCCTCTATATTGGTGGAGGTGATAGGAGGATGTATTTCTCAGGTGGAGGGACTAGCGCTGCAATGGAGACGACAAAAAACAGATTAGATCACAGTAATTTATAGCATTTGTCTCTGTCTAGTGTTTGGATATTCAACAAATGAATGAATCCAATATCACTGCCATGCATAGTGCTGGCAATCCCAAAAAGCTAGTTCAGAAATGCTGTGCTTTGAAATATTGTGGTGATGACACCTTTTTTCAGTATTCTTTTCACATATGAAAGCAGAGTCATGAGGAATCCCTTGTATGCCTCCGCTAAGCAACTGTTAGGTTTATAGCAACCCTATGCTTTGCAGAACAGAAGCCTTGACTTCTGATTCTAGCCTCCAGGTAATACTTAAAAAAAGGAGTTGTTCGTTTAGGTTGGCCTTCTCCGAGTAAAAGGAGAGATGTACCGTTGAGGTGATTCTACACCAAGGCGCATTAGGATCCAGTATGACCTACGTTGCCAAGATGTTGATGCCAATCTGTGGACTTGTTCATTTATCTTGGACAAAGTCTGGGTCTTTTTGTGAATACAAGTTGAGACTTACCTTATCTCAGGGATTAATGCCAGTTAGTAGTGTATTGCTCATTTTGAATCATGGAATTAAATAATGATTGTTACATAAGGTAGTGACTCTTACACAATGGAAATTAGTTAGCTGTTCAATTACAAAAATCCTGCAACAATTGTGATCCATCACTTTTGGCATGCGAACACCCATTTTTTTGGCATCACTGCACTGTGACTATGATCACGATGACGATTTAAATCATGTTTTCAATGCTATATTATCATAAAGTGGGCTTATTCCAGAAGGATTCTAGTTAGCTTAGTGATTTGCTGCCACATTTTGCACAGGCTGACAGTTTCTTTGCCCTACAATGTCATGGTTGCAGTTAAAGGTTCTCCTCCCTTATTAAGTGAGCTTTCTGATACCACGATGTGTAAACTGTATTTGGCTCTTTGTCTAGATCTTGATCACACCATAGGAGGTCTGATATCTTTTAGTATGGAGAAGGGTTCTAGTGTGACCTCCATCCACTATAAATCTGTTCTGCCTACATGTAAAAATTATAGCTTCTCATGTATTTGACTTTAAATTTGCTTTTATCTTGTTATTTTCCCTTTTTCACATTGCTAACAAGCATTGGATCTGAGCTTTCAATACCATGAACACAGAAAATGATGCATTATTGAGGAAGTTGGAAAGGATGCTTGTGAATGAGTTTTTGGTAATGTTAACTGATAATAATTCTTTTTGTGGCAGCTAACAAGGAATGCTTTATGAATGGGATTCATGGGATGAGCAGCCAAGACTTACTAAGAGATGAGATAGTTTCAGAGCAACTAACCAGGTAAATTATGGTTGGTGCAAAAGCATGACAGCAGAACTGACATCAATGCTGCATTTTCTACTTGCAAACAAACTGATGCATTGAAGAAAAAACACATATTACAAAACCAACCAAGTAACTAATAGATTGAAGTTACAAAGTTTATAGATATTGTTTCAAAATCAAAGCATCAAATATTGAAAATAAGAACCAATTTGAAGTTTTGGACACTAGTACCCAAAATAAGGCAAGTCATAAAATAAAACCATGGCTGGAAGATGGCTATAGAAAGCTATTCATCATCAATATACTCTTCTTCATCCTTTTCAAAAACTTCCATATTTATAAGGTTGTTGACTGGAGGGCCTAGAGCTTGATGCTTGTCTTCATATAGGTGTTGATTTAGTCACATTTGTCCTTGATCTAGTGAAGTGCTTCATTAGTACTATCAACCCTACTAACAACCCCCCCGTCAAGGAATTATCTTCGAGAACAAACTCATAATCATCTCTAGAATTATTATCTATTCTCCTAATTGGCCATTTATATTGCTATCATTCACTTCACTTAAAGAATAGGATCAATTGTATCGAGCCTATTGAATTGACTCAAACTCGATTGTAGTTCCGAAAATCCAAGCCGTTCAAGCATGTTTGCTGCTAGGGGTGTAATTGAGTTGAGTCGAGTATCTCAATACTCGACTCAAACTCGATTAACTATATAGGTACTTGAATTCGTACTCGAGTTGAGTATTAAATTTTGCTTGAACTCGTACTGGATTAACTATTCGAGTATTCGACTCGACTTGAGTACTCCTCGTTTATTACGTATATTAAGGTTCGATATATTCGCTCCATTATAATATTATTCCTTATACTTAACCATGATTTATACTCAACTTAGTTACGCAAGTATTGCTAAAACTATATTTTAACCAAAAAACTATAAATCATAGATATCTAATACCCAATTCCTTTTTTAATCAATATGAACTATATTTTAGTACATGTAATTATCAAGTGCAACTCGGGTATTACCAAATGAAACAAAGTATCGAGTTCAGTAAATAATTGAGTATCGAGTCAAGTAATTAACTGAGTATCGAGTTGAGTATTGAACTACTCGTACTCGTTTATTAGTTGAGTATGTTTTCATACTTGAACTCGTACTCGAACTCGATTAATTTGAGTTCGAGTCAAGTTTTTTCCGAGCTACTCGCGAGCTACTCACGAGCGGCTCGGATTATTTACACCCCTATTTGCTGCAACCTATTTCTCTTTTTGTGGAGAATTTGTAAAAGCAATTAAAATATTTATGTATCAATTCTTGATCTTAAATCTAGAAACTTGGCTTTTAGTAAGGTAGATTAGGTTAACAGTCATATGATGATATTTATTTCTCTTTTGGTTATGCTTTGAGGATATCTTGTCCTTTACTCTTTGTACATTCTCTCTCTTAGTGATATTTCTTTTTCAAAAAAAAAGGAATCAGTCATATAAATTATTTAAATGTTGTAGAACACCCCGATTTCAGTTGCAACCAATGCCATTGTGTATAATGCTAAGGACTCGAATGCCTAAGTTAGGCAAATTTGGTTTAAAGGATCCATATGAAGCCCACCATTTAGCTGCAAATAAAGTTAGTGTGAAAAGCTATTCTATATATTAATATAAAAAATCACCTTAAAGACAATTATGATAAACAAGTTACTTAACAAATTAAATGAGACAAAGTTGGGATCGTTCGGTTAGCTAGGACTGAGTTTGTAGGCTTCACAACCATGGGTGGTTGGGTGTATTGGTAATTCGGTGTCAAAGAACAGGTCTCTTTTAGGAAAATGGTTGTGGCAATTCCCTAGGGAACCTAATTCCCTTTCACACATGGTGATCCAAGAGAATGGATGGGATGTGGGGTTGTGGCGATTCCGTAGTGAACATGTTTCTCCCCTTTAAAGTTTATCTCACACTTTTATCCTTGTTTCCTCCTCCACATTCATCTTCTGGTTGGGTCGGGTGACCATATTCATTTTTGGGTAGAAACATGGGTTGAGGATACTGCTTTTCTTTATCAATTTCTACTTTTATATAGATTATATGTTGTTCATGGTGCCCTAGTTAATTCCTTCACAGTTCGACATGGTGACTCACTATTTTGGAATCCATTGCCTTTATTAGGATTTTACCATAAGGAAACTATATGAATTCACACGTTTGAGCTACATTTTGAATTAAGTACACTTGTCTTCGCCACTTGATAAGAGGGGTTGGGAATTGGATGGGCCTGGCTCTTTTCCTGCAAAACCTTTTTTTCCAACATCTTGTTGTTGTTGTTATTGTCTTCGCCCCTTGATAAGAGGGGTTGGGAATTGGATGGGCCTGGCTCTTTTCCTGCAAAACCTTTTTTTTTCCAACATCTTATATTACATAATTGGTTTTAAGTTTTCCTCTTATGTTCTTATGTTAGCAAACTTAAGGTAACCTTTAGGATCTAGGTTGTTATGTGGTCTTTACTTCTTAACAAGCTTAACACTCAATATTTCTTGTAGAAACAAAGACTTTTTAGGGCTTTGTGTTTAGTGTGGCATGTACTTCCAGAGTGGGGAGAAACCCGATTATTTATTTTTGAAATGTGCAATGGCTTGGGATTTATGGTGCAATCTTTTCTCTTTTTTCGGTCAAATGTGGATTAACCCATGATGAGGTCATAGTATTTTTCTTATGAAGTTCCATGGAATAGGAAAAAGAAAAGATGCCTTTATGTTATTCTCCACTGCCAAAAATGATGCTTTGGTGTATCTGGCTAGAAAGGAATGCTAAGATTAATAAAGAACATTAAACCAGTAATTTCTTATAAGAAGAAGTGGTATTTTTAGGAACTCTTTGGACTAAGGGCTTTGGTGGCTTTGATGATATAGCCTTAGCTAATATGCAGAGGGATTGGAGGGTTTTATGTTACTAGTTTTTTTGGGTTTTTTTTATTTTTATATATTGTATGGTTGTATTTTGAGGACATCTCTTTAACTCTTTGTACATTCTTTCTCTTTTGATAGCATTTCTTTTCTCGATAAAAATATTTAAATGAGAAAAGTCGTTACTTAGTGCTTTTCTGTTCATTTGTCTAACAAACATATCTATTCCAAAAAACTCAAGCATTTTGATATAGTGACGATTGGTCATTAGTCTTATGTTGAATTTTTGCACTAGGAGCCAACCATGATATGCATTGTTATAAGGGGTTGCTAAGCTTCTAAATTGCTATAAGTCCTGATTAGAATGAAAGAATTTTGGATTAAGATAGTGCCCCGTAGCACACAAACATCTATGGAGCTTCTAATTTGAGCACCTTTCATCAATAATTTCAAATACCTTATATGATTTTCTTCCCATCCCTAAAAGGCCATCTTAATTTCTTCCCTAGACTTATCCAAGCGTTAAAATTGTAAAGTATTGCAGTTTTGGTCTAACTATCAACCACTCTAAGAACCTTAAGAAGTAGGCCAATCAATGTCCTTTGACTTATCTATTACTGATTCATTCTTCAAAAGTGAACATCTTTCTCAGATTGTTCTTTTACATGACTATAAATCTAAATGTAATATAAGTTGTTGCAAATCTAGTGATGGCAGGCTTTTGCAACTTTCTATTCCTGTTAGATATCCTCATTGTGTTCAAGACACTGATGTGGTTGTATATGAAGCGACTCTAGAACATTGCCTTCTTCGATGTTCCTTTAACTTCTAGTATATTACCAATATCATCTAGCATAAAATTAATACAATGAGTAACATAGGACATCCAATTCACATGTTGTCTTTTAGCTTCCAACAATTTTCATTTCATATAGTGTGATACATTATCAATCAACGCTTGGACTTGATTTTCTTCTTTATCTTGCTCCACGATATCGTTGAACATTTTGAATAATGCATTTGTCAGAAACATCCATGGATTTTATGGACATTGATGCTTTTGAGAATTCGCAACAAGACTAACAATGTTGTATGTAACAACTGAGTGACATCACCCATCTAAAAAGAAAAGAGTACCCATATTTTGTGCCCCCATGTAACAAGATATAGCATCCATATTTTCTCCAATCCTCTTCTTGGCTCTTCATTACTTTCTAACTTGATCAACTTTTTTTATTGAGGAAAGTAATCTTAACTTGTGAAAATTTGGTGGCTTCATGCTAGGACCAAATTGCTCCAGTGATATTGCTATAGCAAAAGTATCATATTGTTGTACTAATTGGAATCCCAACATTATAAAGCCACCTCAAACATCCTTACTATCTTTATCCCTCAATTCTTTCATGTGAACCTTCTTAATAGCTGGTTGCTTGCCGTTTTACTGTTTATTATCTTGGACAATCTTTTCTAAATCAAGATTAGAAAACATGTCCACGGGGCCTTTAGATCGTACACTAGCCAACAACTAAATCCACTAGTAGCTGCTCTTTTCCCATAAATAATTGACAATATTGCCCGTTTTCCATTCTCTTCCTCAACTCCAAAAGCAAACATCTTCAATATGATAATAGGCAACAACTCATTTACCTTTTTGTCTTTCTTCTTTTTCCTTTATATAATCTCTAATCTCCTCATTAAAATATTTTGCGATCCTATGAAACTTCTCCACTCACATTGTCACAAGCTACTGGCAATATTTTTTAGGGGGACACTTAGTGCACATGCCTCCATGCACGTCATCGTTTGTAGAAGATTTTCCCTTTCCTGATTGGCTTTTGAGTAAAAAATAATCTAAAGAAAAAAAAAAAAATGAACCCCTCCCATGATAGCCACCCTTACTCGTTGCAAAACCCTTCCCTAGCGGACAAACCCCCAACACTACCCTTCACCCTATAATCTTTAGCAATTCCCCATTTACTGTTGCTGGCACGACAGCCCCCCACTCCCTGGTGGCACCCCCTCCCCTTTGTCGTGATCGTCGTCAACCTTGTTCTACCACCTTCTCTTATTGCCGTTGATGATACTATAGAAGTCGTTATAGAAGGTTTAGTAGGAATCTACAATGATGGAGGCAACGTTGGACATGAACGCGGAGTATTGGCCTTCAAAATTGCCTTTTTGATTGACAAATCTGGTGAAATGATGGCAAGCCCTCCAATGCTGCGCCAGAAGGTGGGCTTCCATTTTGCCATGTGGGCAGAAGATGTCACCTGAAGTGGCCCCATAAGGGAGGAGGGCGGCAATGCTCTTGCCGGCTTGTTTTGACCACTTAGCTTTGAATGTGGAGGGACTATGCCTGATTGGCCTGATTTCTTTGTTGCTTTATAACTTGACAAAAAGAAGAGGCTTGTTTCAGCGGAGGATGCCCTTAATGGCTGGGGGACTAGCTTTGCTGGCCTTGTTTGGAAGGTGGGGGGAGGGGGACTGTGACGTCAGCTGAGGAGAGGTCACTAGAAGTGTGGGTTGGGTGAATTATTGCCCGCGGTGGGTGGTGTTGAGAGTTTTTTCGGTGGGGAGGGGTTTCTTGGTGGGTGGGGATGGCTGTGATGTGGAAGAGGTTGGGGGTGCTGGTGTTTTGGTCACATAAGTTATTTTTTAACAACAATAACAACAAACCCAGTGCCTCAAGGGCTCTTGCATATGCAAGGTCGGGGGAGGGGGTGTACTCAGCCTTACCCCTTTAGGGGCGTTACCCTAAAGGGAGGCTGTGTCGGAAGACCCCCAACCTGGAAAGCATAAAGCATAAAATATCTTAAAGAACAACGGCACATAGAAAGCATATAGCATAAAGCAGCGATAGGCAATAAAGCATCGAAACGACGGAACAAGAAGCAACCAACACACAACAATAGCAAATATAATCAAATAGGCACACATATAAGCCTAAGGGCGCTAGTGCTATCATAGTTGTGCTCCTCTATTCTAAACCGCTATGTCGGATACACCTATGCTAGCCCTCCGCTCCGCTCCATTTCCTCATTTAGGTTGAGGTGGGTGAGGTAATGTTGAATCGTCTCCATCCAACTTTTCCTTGGCCTGCCTCTCCCTCTCTTCTCGTTTGTAGTATGGAGTTGTTCACATCTCCTGATAGTGGTCGTGGTTGGTCTCCTCCTAACATGCCCAAACCACTGCAAACATTGCTCCCTCAGCTTATCCTCGATCGGGGCCGCACCTAATTTGCTTCTTATAACGTAATTTCTGATCTTATCCTTCCTTGTGTGTCCACACATCCACCGCAGCATCCTCATCTTCACCACCTTCAGTTTCTACGTATGATGCCTTTTAATTGGCCAACACTTTGCACCGTATGACATAGTCGGTCTCACTACTGTCCTATAGTATTTTCCCTTTAACTTTAGCGGGAACTCTCTATCGCATAGTACCGCAGAAGCCATCCTTCATTTCTGCCAGCCTACTTTAATCTGGTTGTTAACATCCTCTTCAACTTCGCCATCTTGTTGCACCATGGAACCCAAGTATTTAAAATTGTCCTTTTCGGTAGGGACTCCGATCCAATCTTGACTTCTTCTATGCTAGGCCTAGTTGAGGTACAAGACTTGAGTTCCATAGACTCAGTCTTGGATCTATTGGGAAGTAAACCTTTTGATTCCTGGGCCCTTCTCCAAAGTTCTAGCTTCTCATTCACCTCATCTCTAGGCTCCCCCACCAGAACTATATCATCCGTGAAAAGCATGCACCAAGGAACACTCCCCTTGGATGTGCCTAGTGAACTCATCCATAACCAAAATGAACAAAAAGGGGCTTAAGGCTGATCCTTGATGTACCCCAACTATAATTGGGAAAGTGTTTGTCTCCCCTTCCGCTGTATGCACTTTGGTTAATGCATCCTCGTACATGTCTTTAATCATTTGGATGTAGGGCACGGGGATGCCTTTTTCCTCTAAAAACCCTCCATAGGACCTCTCGTGGTACTCTATTATATACCTTCTCCAAATCAATGACCATGTGAAGATCCTTTTGTTTATCTCTGCAGTGCTCTACTGTCCGCCTTAAAAGATGGATGGCTTCTATGGTCGATCTACCAAGCATAAATCCAAATTGGTTATCTGACACCCTGTTTGTTTCCGTAACCTTCTTTCTGTGACCCGCTCCCAGAGCTTTAGAGTGTGGCGCATTAGTTTGATACCTCTATAGTTGGCACAACTCTGGATGTGGCCTTTGTTCTTATAGATCGGAATTAATGTGCTCTTCCTCCACTTGCCAGGCATCTTCTTACCTCGAAGAATTTGGTCGAATAGTTTTGTCAGCCAACTACCTTCTCCCCAATGCATTTTCAAGCTTCTATAGGTATTCCATATGGGCCAACTGCTTTACTCCTACCCGTCCTTTTTAAGGCTTCCTTAACTTCCTCAGGTGTAATTTGCCTGTAGTAATAATAGTTCTGCTGCTTCTCAGATGTTTGGAGTTCCCCTAGGGATATATCTGTCTTCTCTTGTTCGTTGAACAAATCGTGGAAGTAGGCTTTCCACCTAGCTTTAATTTGTTGCTCATCCACGAGCACTTGTCCATCCACCCCCTTTATGCACTTCACTTCATCCAGGTCTCTTAGTCCTCCTTTCTCTCGCATTAGTGATTTTATATAAGTCCCTCGATCCCTTCTCAGTATCTTGCCTTTTGTAGAAATCCTCGTAGGATTTAGACTGTGCTTCTTTGACTACTATCTTTGCTTTTTTCTTGGCTTGTTTATTTCTTGCCCTTGTCACCACTTTGATCCCACTCCTTAAAACAGTTTCGTTTGGTCTTAATCTTCCCTTGAACTTCCTTGTCCCACCACTAGAGTCTCTGTTGTTTGGTGCCCCACCCTTTGACATGCCTTGAACTTCAAGTGCCAAACTTCTGATCTTTTGGGCCAATTTGTCCCACATGTGGTTTATGTGCCCCTCCAAATCCTAATTGAGCTCGGGCTTTGCTCTCTCCTTATAGGTTTGATACTTGTTTCCCGTCAAGTCCCTCCAATGAGTGCGTGGCTGCGGTTGGTCTCCTAGTTCTCTTGCCCATCCTCTTGGCCTTGACATTAGCACACAATACCCTGTGCTGTGTAAATAGGTCTTTCCCGAGGATAACTTTGCAATCCTTGCAGTGTTTATGTGCCCTCTTCCTTAATAGTATGTAGTCAATCTGAGTTCTTGCTCCACCACTCTGATATGTGGTGATGTGCTCATCACGTTTTCTGAAGAAGGTGTTGGCAACTGTCAACTCATAAGTGACCGCAAATTCTAGAAGAGCTTTATTCGAAAACTAATGCCTTCATGGTAGGATGCATAGCCGTCTGTGGGCATGCCCACATGTCCATTGAAGTCACCACCAATCACTACTTGTTCGCCTGAGGTATGCCTTGCATCGTTATGTCTAAGTCCTCCCAGAATCTGGCCTTATCCTGCTCTGGTAGCCCTGTTTGTGGTGCATAGGCACTTATGACCTTCAATACCTCCCCATCTAAAACCAACCCGATGGCGATGATCCTATCGCCAATCCTGGTCACTCCCACTATTGTGTCTTTAAAGTTGCTATCCACAATAATACCAACCTCATCCTTACCTCTAATTTTGCCCGCATACCACAACTTGTATCCCAGCTCATCCCTGGCTTTTGTGCTAATCCATTTAGTCTCTTGAAGGCACAAGATGTTAATCTTTCTCTTCATCATCATTTGGGCCACCTCAAAACTCTTTTGTTAACTTGTTGACATTTAATGTCCCAAATCGCAGGCTACCCTCTCCATGTTGACTCACAACCCCCATTTAGTCTCTTGAAGGCACAAGATGCTAATCTTTCTCTTCATCATCATTTGGGCCACCTCAAAACTCTTTTGTTAACATGCTGACATTTAATGTCCCAAATCGCAGGCTACCCTCTACATGTTGACTCGCGCCCCCCCCCCCCCCCCCCCCCCCCCCCCCCCCAAAAAAGAAAAAAAAAAAAAAAAAAAACCAACCCCGATGGAGATGACGTCAAGTTCTGAGCCTCATAACTAGGAGAGTTCATTAACTAAACTGTCAACAATCACAGGTCGTCAAGTACACAAACTCACAACATAGGGGCATAGCTAACACAGTAATAGCAACAACAATCAAAATCAACCGAATTTACAAGGGAAAGAAGAAAGCAAGTGATACCCAACAATAGGCCTTAGAATAGAGTCACAGAAAGGAGAGATCTGACCTAATAAAGCAAAGAAATAGAATGGGCAGTTTGACCTGGAGGTGGTGCCTAGTCGAAGATCTGACTTGGCTGTTACTCACCTGGGACCAACTGACTGCGAGCCGTGGGATGTGGCTGCAGTGGCTGCAGTTATGGGTTGGGGTCGGAGTTTGGGTTGTGTTTGGGGTTGGTACGACTAGAAATGGGTTAGGGTCGAGGTTTGGGTTTGGGGTTCCAATTGGGGTTAGCTTTGGATAATGGGTTAGGGTTGATTGGGTGTGGGTTAGGGTTTGGAATGGTGATGCTGTCGGGGTTTAGGGTTTCAGGTTGCGAGTGGTGGGGGTCGGTGGTTAGGGTTTATTAGTGTTTTTTTTTTTTTTTGTGCCGGGGGGGGGGGGGGGGTTCTGAAGTTAGGGTTTTGAGTGGTGTGAGGGTCCGAAGTTGAGGGTTAGGGTTTCGAAGGGGGTGGTGCGCAATGGTATTGGTGGTCGCAGGTTAGGGTTAGGTAGGAAGGGAGGAGGAAGAAGTAGAAGAGAGGTTAGGGTTAGGGGTCGGTTTTAGTGTAGTCGGTATCGGCGATGAGGGGCATCGCTGGTGGTGGTGGTGGTTGGCGAGAGAGCCGACGGTGAGAGATCGCACGCACAGGGGACATGAGAGAGGGATGTTAGAGAGAGGGAGTTTTTTAAATATTTTGTTTTCTTCTCTTGGGTGCCAAGCTTTCTTTTTTTTTTTTTTAAATCAATAATGTCTTCTTGGGGTTGGGGGATGTCCCTCGAACCCCTGATCTTTGGGTTGGCATATTGCCACCCTAACCACTAGCCTAAGCCGGGGAAGGACTTTGGGTGCCAAACTTTGTTGAAGTGGATGATACTTGGAAAAAAAAAGTTGTCTAAATTTGAGGGTATCTGAAAACATAAAATATCTGGGTACTAAAATATTGTGTCTATCCTCAGGATACTTGTACAAAATTTACTCTTAGTTTTTCATACATTTTCTATAAAACATATAATTTATAATTTTATTTGTAAAATAGAAAATTCATAAAGGGAATGAATCTTTAGAAAACATCATGTATGGAATTATTCATTACTTTTCTTGACCCGGAAAATCTTACAAAGTTACAATTTAATTTTTGTAACGAAGTGACTAATGGGAGAGTTTGTTGAGTGAATGAAATATAGCCTGTGGATTTAGATATGTCACACAAAGTGGGAAATGTTTTCCTATATACTTGAGGAGACTCGAGATTATATAGAGAAAAAGGAAGACAAAAAATCAATTAAATTGTTGCATAGCATGCCTAATGTTGATGATAATGGCTTTCGAAACGGAGAAGAGGAAGATTGGGAAGACAATATTGTAAATTATGTGAAAGAGCAGCTACTGGTGGACCTTGTAATGGTGGTATCCTATTCTGAAGAAGCTGAAGACTAAAGTTCCTTGTGGACATGTTTTGTACTCCTGATTCAAGATAGGTTGTCCAAAACAGAGCAATGAAAAAGGCAACAAACCATTCATGAGGCTTGCATGAAAAAATTGAGGGAGAAAGCCTGTGGGGATCTCAGGAGGTGATTTATGATACTAGGACTCCATACCATGTAACAACTGTAGCAATTGAATTGGTGGGGCAATTTGGGCGCAACATGAGGCCACCCATTTATGAATTAAGAGCTCCCTTCCTCAGTAAAGAAGTTGATCAAGTTAGGAAGTTAATGGAGAACTATGAAGAAGGGTGGGTTAAATGTGTTTGCTCTATCGTGTCAGATGGGTGGCATGACTTTGCTGTGACAAAGACAGAAGACTCTCTGAAGGGGTGAGTGTTCGTGAAATCTCTGAATCTTTTTGATGTTGTTAAGAATGCAAACGTGTTGTTTAAAGCACTTGGTGATTATAGAGCAAGTTGGATAAGAAATGTAGCCCAACGGTGACTGATATTGCATCAAACTATGTGAAATTAGAGGATCAATATTGGAATCTAAAAGACGACGGGTAAAATGGTTGTGTGTTACCCATTGTAGTGACATACTAGGTCATTCAGGGGATACTGGGACATAAGTTTGCATGATAATCCATTGCTAGCATTTACTGGTTACCTTGTTGTTGACTGTCAGCCTGCAAGGGATATGGATAGCAATAATAACTTAGTAATTAATAGTTGCCTGCAGTCTTGTGACTTGTAGCAGTGGCGATTGATATTCTGATAGTGTAGATCATCTGTTGGTGCTATAATTTAGTAATAGTGACCTCGGTTCCTGCCAGTGACATTAATAGATAATAGGCTACTCTAATAGCTTCAGTGGATAGACTAATATACGGAGAGAAGAGGATGGGCTTTTTTCTCTGTTGCTAGGGTCATGGCACAACCTAATGAAAATTGAGTCTTAATCTTTATTGTGGAAAGAGAAATATTCTACAATTATCCGATGACTACTTTGGCAGCAACAACAAACCCACTGCCTCAAGGTTTTTTTTTTTTTTGGGGGGGGGGGGGGGGGGGGGGGGATGTACACAGTCTTGGGCTATCTTTGTTGTGACCAAAATTTTGTGATCCAATTACCATTATGTTCCAGCCCTGGGCCATCTTTGTTGATCAAAAAAAAAAAAAAAAAAAAAAAAAAAAAAATTACCATTATGTTCAAGTTGGTTCAATATGTTTAATTTGAGAAAGAAGAGATGGAAATTTTGTTGTTTTCTCAATTACACGACCATGTATATCAGGATAGGAATTTATCATTCAAGGTAGCCCCAAAGTACCATAACCTAGTTTTTCAGAAAAGATGTTCATGGTTTAGTGTGTTAGTTGTAATGCTATGGTTACCTCCTGTGTCAACGCCATTCGATTATGTGACAACAGTCGAACTGTATTAGCCTCAATTTAGGTCCTAATAGTGTCCTATTTGGTACACCAGAAAAAGTTAATTTCATGTGCCTCCTGCTTAAAACCAGATCTCTAGAAGATATCAAAGATTAATTACCATGTCAACCAGTACTTTGTACAAAAAATAGCGTTGATTTAAAAAACTAAAAACCTTTTTATGCTTTTTGACACTTTCAGCTTTCATACATTAAATTTTGTGCTCGGGGCCTATATTGATTATGTGCTCGAAAGGGGAATCCTTGAAATTGGAGGAATCCTTGTAACTTCTAAGATATAATGCAATATTGCCTATTGGTATTGTCTAGAAGTAGCTAGAATTCTCCGTGACTTGCAGAGCATGTTACAATATTTATATCAGAGGATTGCCCATGGTGCTGACTTGATTCTGATCTGTATGTATCTACCTTATCTCATTTCTATTTTTCCCCTCAGATAGATATTTTGTGGTTATTTTCTGCTCTGTGGAAGCCTTTTGTTCAGTTTAGCTATTGGTTGATTTGCTTTTTTCTGTTTCATTTTCTTTGATGTCATTGTCAGGAATGTTCAATTCTTCGGTCTTGAGTGCCAGCAAAAGGTAACGGAATCCTATGTGGTAGTCATTGGTCTTGGAGGCGTAGGGAGTCACGCTGCGTCTATGCTTTTGAGATCAGGGGTTGGGAAACTACTTCTTGTGGATTTTGACCAGGTTTTTATCTTATGCTATGTTTGTTATCTCTCGTTCTTTTTCTAAATACCTTGATACCATTATTTGTTACTGACAGACAACACTGTGCAACTTAGATTAAACTATTTATCCTGCTAGAGTTGGTAGCATTATGCATAGATAACGCACAATGTTTTCTTCCACCAATTGACTGCTAACGATAAAGCTTTAGCATGAAGGTGGGTTGTAAACTTTTTATTGAACAATGAGGGACTATGTAAATCAAAAGCCAAATATGCAAAATGTATGTCTAGCAAGGCGGTACTTCTAACTGATTTAGAAGGTTGCAGACAATCATACCTAAGAAAGCACGTTTGAGGTGTGTTGCCTTTGATCTTTAAAGAAGATGGGTTTGACCAGAGTGTATCCAATGAATTTGAGATTGCTGGATGAAAGTGAATGTTCTTCGTAATTCTTTGTGACTAGTGGGTACTTCTTAAACTTGATAGGCACTGTAGAATCTTCTACGATGTGCAACTCAAATTATTTGCCAATGAAATTTAATATGTGGATAACATGGAGGCAATAGAAACTTTTAGAATATACTCTATTTGGGATAGTGGAAGTTTTAGAGTGGCACCAATAGAAGAAGCTGTGCGATGAGTTTGGTCGCTTTCAAATATGGATGCATAGCGGACCTATTCAGATATGATGGGGCAGAGATATTACTTGCCATAGAAAGGGGTCAAGTTCACTTACAAATACCTTCAAGACTTATGTACATTGGTCCAACCAGAATCCCAAACCCCTGGGACCCAATCGAAATAAAAGAACCAGTTATAACTATTTATTAATTTATCTATTGGAGGGATTAGTGCCTAGATAGATGTATGTTCTGTTGATAATATGATTGCAAAGGATGTGCAGAGGTGAGAAGGCACGGTGTTTTTCAACCTTGATGTTTTGAGGGCATATGCATTTGACCTCTTGATATTTTGGGGGCCTATGATAGAGTGATTATAATACCATTTATATGTTGGAGCAAAAGGATTTGTGATAGGTAATTGAAGTAAAGTAAAGCGGTTAACTTCTTCAGCTTGTCTTATTTATATGTGGTTACTGTTGACAACTGAATTCGATTCTTACTGGGGCTATTGGCAAGATATTCTTGTGTTGCACCGTTGTGGGCAGTTGGAATGGAATGCACTTGAAGATCTTGGAACGAATCGTGGTAAAAGATCTAAGAGTTTATAACAATAATGGTGAGTTCAGTCTTTCTTGTTTTTCTTCTGAAGTGAGAGATGATTATTCACTAGTATATTCTTCTCTAGCCTTTCAATCAGCCAATAACAACCTTGTCTAAGTAAGCTTTGCCTGGTGAATCTTCATTAGTATATCCTCAAGTTCTGTTAGTGGGTTCTAGGTGCACTTTCGTGGAATGAAATGCCATTTTGCATGTTCTTGCCATGGTTTCAAATTGCAGTCATAGCCATGATCATTGGAGTTGCAAAATTGGAGTATCGCTGATGTAACATAATGAGTCACAGTTGTCATTGGATGGGACAATTGTAATGTAATAGCAAATTTAATTTCCATTCTGTAACAACATTAACTTAAATAATGGTTAGTGTTTGATGCAGTGTTGTGAAAGCCGCGAGGCTCATCGAGGCGCAAAGGCCCCCCCGATGCTAAGGCGTGAGGCATACGACTGAGGCGCGTGCTTTATAGACATGAGGCGCACTTAATTATAAATAACTACAAATACTATTCTTGAAATGAATTTCTACTCAATAAATTTATAACAGAGAAGTGTATTAGAGAGCATATTCTAATTTCTAAATACATATTTTTACAATAATTTTCAATTCTAGAATATGTATGAATATATAGGATAACTTTTATTTATTTACCTGTGTATTTCAAATACTAATGAAAATGTAGTTTCAAATTAAGTCATATTTTATTATACATAATAATATCTAATTAATTTTTTAAAGTATTGAGTTTTTAATTCATTTACTGAAAATTTAATATTATAACAACAACAACAACAACAAACCCAGTGCCTCAAAGGGCTCCCGCATATGCAAGCTCTGGGGGGTTGAGATGTAGGCAGCCTTACCCTTTCGGGGTAGCCTGTGTCTGGGGACCCCTAGCTTGAGAAGCAAAAAGGCATAAAAGCATAGAAGCATCTAAGCTTGAGAACATAAGAGTGTAAGAGCATAAAAACAACGGTACAGAGCAAGCATATAGAAGGGAAGAATCAGCGAAAAGCAGTAAAAAATAGCTCATAGCCGTATCAAATAAGTCAAACAGGCAGACATAAAAGCCTAGGGGCACTAGTGTTAACTAAATTATGCTCCTCAGTTCTAAACCCGCTACATCGACTGCCTTTATGCTAGCCTCCACTGAGCTCTATTTTAGGCCATCTCCTCATGTAGGTTTAAGTGGGTGAGGTCGTGTCAGATCGTCTACATCCATCTCTTCTTTGGCCTGCCTCTCCGTCTCCTCCCGATTGTAGTATGGAGTTGTTCGCATCTCCTGATATAGGCAGAGGTCGGTCTCCTCCTAACATACCTAAATCACCGCAAGTGTTGCTTCCTCAATTTATCCTCGATCAAAGCGACGCCCAATTTGCTTTTTATGATGTCACCTTGATCCTATCTTTCCTTGTATGTCCACATATCCACTGGAGCATTCTCATCTCCGCCACCTTCAACTTCTGTGTATGATGTTGTTTCATTGGCCAACACTCCGTAGCATATGACATAGCCGGTTTCACTACTGTCTTATAGTATTTTACCTTTAACTTTAGCGGGAACTTTCTATCGCGGAGTACCGCAGAGGCCATTCTCCATTCAAGCTAGCCTACTTTAATACGGGTTTTGACATTCTCGTCAACTTCGCCGTCCTGCTGTACCATGGAACCCAAATATCTAAAACACTCCTTTTTCGATATGGACTCCGATCCAATCTTGATGTCTTCTATGCTAGGGCTGGTGGAGGTAACTGAACTTGAGTTCCATATACTTGGTCTTGCATCCATTGAGTTGCAAGCCTTTCGATTCCAAGGCTCTTCTCTAAAGTTCTAGCTTCTCACTTACCTCTTCTCGAGACTCTCCCACTAGAATTGTGTCATCTGCGAAAAGAATGCACCAAGGCACACCCCCTTGGATGTGCCTAGTGAGCTAGTCCCATAACCAGAATGAACAGAAAGGGACTTAAGGCAGATCCTTGATGACCCCAACTGTAATGGGGAAAGAGTTTGTCTCCCCTTTCGTGGTATGCACATTAGTTTGTGCGTCTTCATACACGTCTCTAATGACTCGGATATAGGGCTTGGGGATGCCTTTCTTCTCCATAACCCTCCATAGGACCACTCTTGACACCCTATCATATGCCTTCTCCAAATCGATGAAGGCCATGTGGAGATCTTCTGTCTATCCCTGTAGTTCTCTATCGTCGGCTTTAGGAGATAGATGGCTTTTATTGTCGATCTGGCAGGCATAAATCCAAATTGATTCTCGAACACTTGTGTTTGTTGCCATAACCTTCTCTGTATGACCCACTCCCACGGATTCAAAGTGTGGCACATTAGTTTGATACCCCGATAGTTGGCACAACTCTAGATGTTGCCTTTATTCTTATAGATCAGGATTAATGTGCTCTTCCTCCATTTGTCAGGCATCTTTTACCCTAGAAGGATTTTGTTATATAGTTTAGTCAACCAATTGATGCCCTTCTCTCCAAAGCATTTCCAAGCCTCTAAGGGTATTCTATCTGGGCCCACTACTTTAACCCCTACCCATCTATTTTAAGGCTTCCTTGACTTCCTCAGGTCTAATTCGCCTACAGTAGCAATAGTTCTGGTGCCCCTCTGATGCTTGGAGTTCACCTAGGGATATATCTGTAACGTCCTGTTCGTTGAACAAATCGTGGAAGTATGGTTTCCACTGAACTTTTAATTTGTTGCTCATCCACCAGCGCCTGTCCATCCTCCCCTTTTATGCACTTTACTCGATCCAAGTCCCTAGTCTTCCTTTCTCTCACTTTAACAATTTTATATAGGTTCTGAGCTCTCTCTTGGGTATCTAGCCTTTCGTAAAAATCCTCGTAGGCTTTGGATTGTGCTTCCCTGACTGCTATCTTTGCTTCTTTCTTGGCTTGCTTATTCTGATTTGTCTTGTCCTCATCTCCACTTCGATCCCACTCCTTAAAACAACCTCGTTTGGCCTTGATCTTCTCTTGGACCTCCTTGCACCACCACCTGGACTCTAAGTTGTTTGGCGCCTCACCCTTTGACATGCCCATAACATCAAGTGCCAAGCCTCTGATGTTCTCGGCCAGTTGGTTCCACATGTGGTTTATATCTCCCTTTAAATCCCAATCGAGCTCAGACTCTGCTCTTTCCTTATAGATTTTATACTTGTCTCCCTTCGAGTCCCTCCAATGAGTAAGTGTCTGCACTAGTTTCCTAGTTCTTTTGCCCCTTCTTTTGGCCTTTACATCGGCACACAACTCCTTGTGCTGTGTAGAGAGGTCTTCCCCTAGGATAACCTTACAATCCTTGTGGTCTTTTTGTGCTCTCTTCCTTAATAGTATGTAGTCAATTTGAGTCCTTGTCCCACCGCTTTGATACGTGATGATGTGCTCATCACGCTTTCTGAAGAAGGTGTTAGCAACTGTTAGCTCGTAAGTGACCGCAAAGTCTAGGAGGGCTTTGCCCTCATCATTCCTAGTTCCAAAGCGAAATCCACCATGATATGATGCGTATCCTTCCGTGGTTGTGCCCACATGCCTGTTGAAATCCCCGCTGATCATCACTTGTTCACTTTGGGGTATGCCTTGCATCATTATGTCTAAATCCTCCTAGAATCTAGCTTCTCATGCTCTGTTAGTCCAGTTTGCGGTGCATAGGCACTGATGACGTTCAATATCTTCCCACCTAAAACTTGATGCCTGTGATCCTATCGCTAATCCTAGACACTCCACGTACTTTATCTCTAAGGTTGCTATCCACAGTGATGCCATCTCCATTCCTACCTCTGATCTTACCTGCATGCCACAACTTATATCCCAACACATCTCTAGCTTTCATGCCAACCCATTTAGGGCTTGTTTGGGATTGCTTATTTCAGGGAAAAAAATGCTTTTTTTTTTTTTTTTCTGGAAAAAAAGCATTTTTATGAGATTTGAGGGTGTTTGGCAACTGTGAAAAAGCGCTTTTTATTAAAAGTAAAAGCTGTTTTTTTGGTTTTAAGCAGAAGCAAAAGCAAAAACTAAATAATTGGGAAAGTTTATTTCAGGTACCCTGAAATTTGTTAATATATTTGAAAAACGATTTATATAATTGAAAATATATATTAAATATGAAAAAATATTTTAATAATTAATAATATATTTATGATATTTAGAAAATATTTTAAATATTCGAAAATATTATATTAATATTTTCAAATATTATATTTTTTAGAAATTAAATATTTTAAAAATATTGATAAAATATTTTATAAATATTAAAAATTGTATTAAATATTTAAGAAATATTTATATACTTAGAAAATATTTTAAATAATGAAAAAAATTTTAAATACTGAGAATGGTTCATGGGTGATTTTTTTCAACTATAAAAGACTTCTATTAGTGCCCTTTTTGGTAATTTTATAGAAAAAAGCACTTTTTTTAACGTTGGTCAAACACTCATAATACTACCATAAGCGTTTCTTTGTTGGTTGGCCAAACACAAACTGCTTATTTGAAACAGTACTTTTTACAAAAGTGCTTTTACAAGAAGTGCTTCTAAAAAAAGCAGTTTTTTCGCAGCAATTCCAAACAGGCCCTTAGTCTCTCTTGTAGGCATAGGATGTTAATCTTTCTCTTCATCATCATTTGGGCCACCTCGAAACTCTTCTTTGTTAACGTTCTGACATTTATGTCCCAAATCGCAGGTTACCATTCATGTGTTGCCTCCCCCTCCCCCTCCCTAACCCCTTTGAAGAATAGCTGTCAGTAATAAATTCTATTCACTGGAAATGTAAATTCTTTCTAAAGCATACGAAGCTTTCCAAGGCACGGGGAAGGGAAATAATAATTGCTGTTAGTGATAAATATATCTGTAATAAATATATCATTAGGGTACTGTTTTACTGAAAAAGTAATGTTTTTGAAAACCTGCGCATGAGGCGCACGCCTCATACACACCGCCTAGACCTAGAAACGAGTGCTTCCATAAGCTGTAATGACAACGCCTCGCCTAAGGTGCTGAAAGGCGGCCCAGTTGGCCCCTGGTGTGCCTCGCGCCTGAGGCGCTTCTGACGCGCGCTTTTAACAACAATGGTTTGATTACGTGGTTCTTGCATAGAAGAGTGTTGAGTTCTTCGTGATGGACTTGTGAGATTGCTTATTTTATGGTATTACTTGGTTTAAACACACACTCTCTCTCTCTACTCTGCCCTGAACTTCTTCTTCCGTCGGCCCTCTCGCCAACCATCACCATCAGCACCACCGAGAACCGCCGGCTACTCCATTACTACGGCGACCTACCGTCGCCGGCACCGGTGACCCTAACCTCGACCCACAGCCCTTACCTAGTCTTTGTCCTTCCTCCTTCCTCCCTCCTGCCCCCTCCTCCCTAACCCTAACCTGCGACAACCCTAACCTCATCCCCCCCCCCCCCCCCCCCCCCCCCCCCCCCTCTCGCGATTACCCCCCTTGAAACCCTAACCCCTCCTCCCTCCCCTCTCCCTCCAACCACTTGAAACCCTAACCTCAGACACCCCGACCCCGACCCCGACCCCAACATCCTCACCCTTTAAAACCCTGGCCCTCACCTAGCCAACCCGTAACACATTACCCAAAGCCAATCCCAACCGAAACCTAAACCTTGACCCTAACCCTAACCCATTCCTAGCCATACCGACTCCAAACACTAACCTTGACCCATAACCACAGCCCCTAGAGCCACATTCCACGGATCGCAGTCAGCCGATCCTCGGTAAGCAATAGCTAGGTCAGATCTCCGACTAGGCACCACCTCCAGGTCGGATCTCTCCTCTATCTCTTCATTCTCTCAGGTCAGATCTCTTCTCATTGTGACTCTGTGCTAAGGCTTGTTGTTGGGTATTATTACTTGCTTTTTCCTTTCCCCTTCTGAATTATGTTAATTTGATTATTGTTGGTAGTACTGTGTTGACTATGCACCTATGTTGTGAGTCTGTGTGCTTGACAACCTGTGATTGTTGACAATTTAGTTGATGAACTCTACTAGTTATGGGGCTCAGAACTTGAGGTCATCTCCATCGGGGTTAGGGAGGGGGAGGGGGAGTCAATGCGTAGAGGGTAGCTTGCGATTTGGGACATTAAATGTCAGCACGTTAACAAAGAAGAGTTTTGAGGTGGCCCAAATGATGATGAAGAGAAAGATTAACATCCTGTGCTTTGAAGAGACTAAATGGGTTGGCACGAAATCGAGGGATGTGTTGGGATACAAGTTGTGGTAAGCGGGCAAAATTACAGGGCGGAATGAAACTGGTATTATTGTGGATAGCAACCTCAAGGACAAAGTAGTTTGAGTGTACAGGATAGGTGATAGGATCATTGCCATCAAGTTGGTTTTAGATGGGGAGATATTGAACGTCATAATTGGCTATGCATCGTAGATAGGGCTACCAGAGCAAGAGAAGGCCAGGTTCTTGAGGACTTAAACGGAACGATGCAAGGCATACCTCAGAGTGAACAAGTAGTGATTGGCGGTGATTTTAATGGACATGTGGGTGCGCCCACAGATAGCTATGCATCCTACCATGGAGGCTTTGGTTTTGGAACCAAGAATGTCAAGGGTAAAGCTCTCCTACACTTTGCAGTCACTTATGAGTTAACTGTTGCCAGCACTTTCCTCAAAATGTGATGAGCACATCGTCACATATCAAAGTGGTGGGGCAAGGACTCAGATTGACTATATACTACTAAGGAAGAGGGCCCATAAAGACTGCAGGGATTGCAAGGTTATCCCCGGGGAAGACTTATTTACATAGCACAAGGTATTGTGTGCCGATGTCAATGTCAAGAGAAGGGGCAAGAGAACTAGGAAACCAGTGATGTGTGATTATTTAGCAAGTATATTAGGTCGATTCAAGTAATAAAGAGTGAATAGAGTATCATTCCCATGAGGATTGTTTTGTTGAATGATTATTGAAATTAGTAGTTCTAGTGCTATTTCAATGACCGAAATTTAAAGTTTTCAATATGAAACTAATGAAATAGTAAGAAACTAAAATCTTTACCAGTTTTTAGGCTAAGTTTGGCTAATTTTAAATCTGAGGCATCCGATTTCATCTAGTTGCATCAATACGACCTTTTATTCTCAATATTCACGTTGTTTTATCCATGTTGATGGTCGAAAACCCTAATTTACGAAATATTTTCTCTCGAGCAATACTTAGCATACTCCTTACCTTGTGACTCATCAATCTCTTGCATGAATTTAAATAAGAAAAGAGTTATGAAGATTTATGGTTTTCACACACAAGACCACACAAATCGCGTTAATCTATCTCTAGTATTCGCTCAACTTATGGTGTTTATTACTTTAGCAATCATCATAAATCTCCCATCGGATTCATAACGAATCATTAAAGTTTTGAATGGTGATAAAACACTCAAACACATGAAGAGCAATAATAAACACTTCAACAACGGAATAAACAAACATGGAATACTTTGAACTAGAAAAGAGCATAAATTATAACATAGGCTCCATCATAGCCTTGGAAATGACTAACGTTATATAAAGCAAAACTAAAACAAAAGCCATGAACTAAAGAGAAAAGGATGGAAAAAAACTTGAAAAAGAAGAACACCAAATCAAACACTCTTTTTTCCCCCCTTCTTTTCACCTCCAAATGCGTGTGTTTTTTGTTGATGTTTTTGGATGAATGAATGATCAAAGCCCTTGCTTCTTCCTCTATTTATAGTATTTCAGCTTGTTCATTCATGAATTAAAAATTTTATCCACTTGCTTCTTCATTTACCAGGTACTAATTAGAACTCCGAAGTTAAGCGTGTTTGGGCGATTGTAGTACTAGGATGGGGGACCTCTTGGGAAGTCCTCGTGTTGCCAACCCTATAAGGTTGGGGATCCTCGGAAACAACCTCTCGTCAGGGTTACACCCTGAAGGGGTAAGGCTGCGTACATCTCCCCCCTAGATCCCTCTTAGGCGGGAGCCCTTGAGGCACTAGGTCTGTTGTTGTTGTTGTTCCTTCTTTTCCCTTTGCCGCCCACTCATCAAATGGCTTTCCATACTTTTTGTATCCACTGGCTAGCTTACATCACTTGTTCATTGCATAGTTTGCTTCTTTGTTCTTCTTTTGCCGCTCGAACTTGAAAATTTTCAATTCATTTTGGTGGCAAGTTGATTAGCTTTGCTTCATTGGTTCATTTGGCCAGCCACCTTGCATAATTGCTGTATAATCTTGATTTGCTTGCTTCTTTTGTTCATTTGGGCATCAAATCTAGCAAGAATTAGCATGAAATGTGTTTTGTTGTAATGGAATAACATTAAGAATGAAAAAAGAGCAAAATCAATAGAAATATGATGCAAAATAAAAATAAATTAAACCGAAATCATATGAATATATGTGTACAAAATTGGACTTATCAAATATCCCCAAACTTAAATCTTGCTCGTCCTGGAGCAAGGCTAATCATGAAAGTACAGAATTTCATGCTTTTTAGGAATTTTATCACAATTCAAAGCAAGTATACTTCTATTAGAAAAGAATGACTGAGATTCTTAGTTTAAGGTTCTAAAGGCAAAATAATCTTTCTAAGCAAAACAACCCATCAATCACATAGGGGAATGAATTCACAAACGTTGTCTAAGCAAAGTAAGTTTTATTCGTTCTTTCTAATCTCAAGATATTCGAACCGAATAGAAGATAATAATCATGCCACTCACAACAAGATTTTTCAGGCATGCCTAATACTAAAAACTAAAAGCAATCATTCATTAATTCTCCTTTAAGTGCTTGGTTCCCTGTTGCTTTCTAAGTACCCTGTGTAGCGGGCTTTGAGGTCAACAATCCCCTTCTAGTTAGCCGAGGTTGCCAGGTTTTAAAGGACCCTTATGTACCCTAATCATCCGAGGTACCTAAGGTACGAAACCATTATACGATAGCACATATCTGAAAGATAAACTTTTACACATGATGGCAGTTCTTAGAGATTCTTTTTTTATGTTAGTTCTTCTTAAGCTTTCTTTGTGACCCATGTAATGAGCTTTCGATAGGACATCTCCTAATCCAGTTAGCTCAGGTTACTAGGTGTTGAAATACCCCTACGGATCTACTTACTTGAGACAGAGAGGCTACAAGAACATAACTAGCCACGGGTACTTCAATTTTCAGCATTGCTGCCCCTTTTTCTCCCTCTTTTTTTTTTCACATTTTGCTTTCATTTAGGCTTTGGCATAACTCTAAAAGTCTATTATGCAAATGGCATTCTAATGCAATCTATTCAAATTTGAGCATCTATCAATCAAGAAGAAGGGTAAAACTACCATGTTAACTAATGAACCCAAACACCATAGTTGTACCAAGATAATGCCTTAGAGTAGATCATGTATTGCAATTAGAACGCAAAAACAAGTGATTCTCGAGTTATTCAATTCCAATCAAAGCAAACAAGCTAAGAAGGATAATAAATTTGGGGTTATTTACATTTTAGTACCGTGACGTTTTTGAAAATAATAAAAAATACCCTGACGTTTTTGAATTATTAAAAAGGCTCCTAAGTTTTTATCGTATTAATAAAAAGACCCCTAATTTTTTATCGCATTAATAAAAAGGCTCATCTCTTACGTGATGATGTCATTTTTAGTCAACAGAGCTGACGTGACAGCTGCGTTTTTACTAATGCTACAGTAAATTGACAAAAATACCCTTTAATAACCATATTTTTGAACAAATTAAACGAAAACAGATGACTTCTACATAATACAACATCTCGAATTTCGTACTTATAAAGTAAGAATAAGGATGTTGAAGTATACTTTAGTTCATTTTATTGTAGCATTAATAAAATGCAGTTGCCATGTTAGCTCTGTTGATGAAAAATGACGTCATCACGCTTGAGAGGGCCTTTTTATTAATACAACAAAAAACTTGGGGGCTTTTTTAATAATTCAAAAGGGTCAGGGTCCTTTTAATTATTTCCAAAAATGTTGGGATACTAAAATGTAAATAATCCGTAAATTTGCTTGAAAAGCATGATGATAAGATCTCTGCAATACTTATGGTTTATTCAATGCGGCTTTTAATGTGAAAAAGTGACAAAAATTTGCAAAGACTAATGATCTAAACTAAAAGAAATAGATAATCTTTTTATTGGTTGACACTGTCTACATCCCCATACAAAGGCTCCAAACTCTGGGAGGCACTAAAACCGACTCTAATAGATAAAATAGAACTAGACAAGAAAACTTTTTGAAAAAAAATTTGTCCAAAAATTTAAAATTTTTTTTTTTTTTTTTCCTCTCCCACCCCCAAACTTAAATGTTGACATTATCCTTAATGTTAAAAGGGAAAAGAAAAAAAAAAAGAACGAAATAGCAGGTGAGAGGTACTTCCTAGGTTTGAGGATTGATTTTGAAGGTTAACTTTGACATCATGCTAACTTCCCAAACTTGTTTCAAAACCTATTCCTGAAACATAAAGAATTATAAGAAATAATCAAAATGAAGCTAGATGAAATGAAACAAGTTTAAGAAGAACTTGGGTTGCCTTCCAAGAAGTGCTTAACTTATAGTCATTAGCTAGACTTTTAGAGTGGATTATTTGACTTCATTGAGATTAATGGAGATCTTTTGCAAGTCGAGCTCTCCATCAACATATGACTTCAACCTTTAACCATTAACCTTGAATATGCCCTTTTCTTGTCATGAATCTCGACTGTGCCATAAGGAAAGACACGAGTTACCACAAAGGGTCCTGTCCATTTATTGCGCAGTTTTCCAAGAAAAAGTCGTAATCCGGTGTTAAAAAGCATGACTTTTTGCCCGACTACGAATTCCCTAGTGAAGATATGTTTATCATGCCATCTTGTGGTTCGGTCCTGTAAATCCGAGCATTTTCATAGGCTTCATTTCGAAACTCGTCCATCTCATTTATTTGCAACATTCTCTTCTCACCTGCAGCTTCTAGATTGAAATTCAAGGTTTTCATGGCCCAACATGCTTAATGTTCCAACTCGACGGGTAAATAACATGCCTTTCCATACACTAGTCTCGACGGGTAAATAACATGCCTTTCCATACGCTAGCCAATATGGAGACACATTCCGATCGGTGTTTTGATTGCCGTTCTATATGCCCACAACGCGTCATCCAACTTTTTCGACCAATCTTTCCTAAAAGCACTAACGGTCTTCTCTAGAATGCTTTTCAATTCTCTATTTGAAATTTCCACTTGACCACTTGTTTGAGGATGGTATGTAGCACCCACATAGTGAGTGACTCCATACTTACTCAACAAAGCTTTAAGTTGGCGGTCACGAAGGTGTTTCCCACCATCACTTATAATTGGTCTTGGAGTTCCAAATCGAGAAAAGATGCCCTTCCTTACGAAGCTGACCACAACTCTTGCATCATTCGTAGGAAAAGTTGCTGCTTCAACTCGTTTTGACACATAATCTACAGCCACCAGAATAAATCTGTTAGAAAACAATGAAGGAAAAGGGCCTATGAAATCAATCCCCTAAGCGTCAGACAAATCAACAACTAGAATGTTATTTAGGGGCATTTCATGCCTCCTAGAGATGTTTCCCGTCCTTTGACATCTATTACATTTGCTAACAAATTAAAAAGCATCTTTGAAAAGGGTAGGCCAATAAAATCCTGATTGTACAACTTTAGCCGCGGTTCTCATTCCACCAAAATGACCACCAGTTTCCAATGAGTGACAATGACGAAGATGGTTTTCCATCTCCGCGTCTGGTACGCATCTTTAAATGATTTGGTTTGCACAATGCCTATATAAGAATGGTTATTCCCAAAAATAATGCTTCAAATCAGTGAATAGCTTTTTTTTGTTGATATGTCATCTCCTTCGACAGTTCCTATGCACCCAAATAGTTAACAATGTCAGCATATCATGGACAATTTGGAATTTTGCTTACCAACATCAAACTTTCACCCGAGAATTTCTCATTGATAGAGGGACCCTCTTCCTCTCGTTCAAGGCGTAATAAATGATCCGCCACAACATTCACCGTTCCTTTCTTTTCCCGAATTTCTAAGTCAAACTCTTGCAGCAACAAAATCCATCTTATCAATCGGTTTTGCGTCCTGCTTTGCACATAGGTATTTGAGAGCGGAGTGATCAATGTAAACAATAACCTTGGATTTCAGCAAGTAGGAATGAAATTTGTTTGCTAGTAATTCTTTTTCAGTAGTAGTTAACCTGTGCATCTGCCAAAGTCTTACTAGCATAGTAAATTGCATAAAAATTTATGTTCTTTCTTTGCCCTAGAACAGCCCCTACGGCATAATCACTAGCACCGCACATCAATTCAAAGGGTAGGGTCCAATCGGGTGCTATGATGATCGGCGGCGACACTAGTTTTTCTTTCAAAGTTTCAAAAGCATGAATACAGTCACTATCAAAGTTAAACGGGACGTCTTTCATCAATAAATTGCATAGAGGTTTAGTGATTTTAGAGAAGTCCTTAATAAACCTTCTATAGAATCCGACATGTCCTAGAAAACTCGATTAGTAGGGGGCGGTGACTGTTTTATTACTTCGGTCTTGGCATGTTCAACTTCAATCCCTTTTTTGAAATCATGTGACCTAACACAATTCCTTCTTGCACCATGAAATGAAACTTCTTCTAATTCAAAACAAGGTTAGTTTCAGTACATAGTTGGAAAACCACAGACAGGTTAGTCAAACAATCATCAAAAGAAGAACCAAAAATTGAAAAATCATCCATGAATACTTCTATGAAGTTTTCCACTATATCACTAAAAAATGCCATTATACACTGTTGAAACGTTGCAGGAGCATTGCATAATCCAAAGGCATCCTCCTATATGCAAACGTATAATATGGACAAGTGAAAGTGGTCTTTTCTTGATCCTTTGGTGCTATCGCAATCTGATTGTATCCTGAATAGCCATCAAGGAAACAATTAGAAGCATGGCATGCAAGTTTTTCCAACATTTGATCAACAAATGGCGAGGGAAAATGGTCCTTCCGGGTAGCATCACTGAGTTTTCTGTAGTATATGCACACCCTCTAATCTGTGATAGTCCAAGTCTGAATAGCTCATTGTTTTCGTTTTCTACCCAGGTGATTCCCCCTTTCTTTGGTACCACTTGTACCAGACTTACATGTGAACTATTAGATATGGGATAAATGATCCTGGCATCTAACAGTTTGACAACTTTTTCCCTTACCACCTCCTACATAACAGGGTTTAATCAGCGTTGAGGTTGCACGGTAGGCTTGAAGCTATCTTCCATGAGAATCTTAAGCATGCAAAAGGAAGGGCTAATCCCCTTGATATCCAAAAGGGTCCATCAAATAGCCGATTTGTGCTCCCTTAGATTAGAACTCTAAGCAACATTTTCTATTCAACATTACCTAAAGAAAAAAAAAAAAAGAAACATATCCAGTGCCTCAAGGGCTCCCGCCTGCGCAGGGTCTGGAGGGGCGGATGTACGTAGCCTTTCCCCTTCAGGGTGTTAACCTGAAGAGAGGCTGTTTTCGAGTACCCCCAACCTCAGGGTGAGGACTTCCCAGGAGGTCACCCATCCTGGTACTACTCTCGCCCAAGCACGTTTAACTTCGGAGTTCTAATGGGATCCGGTGACACCGTGTTGGTGCCCTCTTTGGTACTTTTCAACATTACCTAAAACACGATAAGTGTCAGAATCACCAAGATATGGATACTTTAGATGAGATGGCAACGGCTTGAGCTCAAGATTAGGAGGCTCATCTTCCCCCACTTTCTATTGTGTCTCAACCGAATGTATGTCCTCCACCATTGCTTCATGGTGCGAATCAAAAGGTTCACGACTTCCAAGTATCTCGCACATTCCCTTATTAAATCGCCCTCGGCGTCTAAGGTCTCCGATTTCATTAGGCATGCTTCAAGTGGTAATTTAGGGAATGTGTCCTTGAACGTCTCGGCACCAACCTATCTACAACATCGATCTCAAAACAAAAATCCACTTCAGTGGGATATTTTATAGCATTAAAAACATTGAAAGTTACTTGTTCATCTTGCACTCCTAGAATGAGTTTCCCTTGTTGAACATAAATCAAGGTCCTTCCCATAGAAAGGAAGGGTTGGCCAAGAATAAGAGGTATCTCACGATCCTCTTCCATGTCAAGTACTATTAAATTGGCAGGAAAGATGAACTTGTCTACTTTCACTAAGATGTCCTCTTTCACTCCTTATGGATACCTGATTGATCTGTCTGCTAACTGGAGAGATACCGTGGTGGGCTTCACCTCCCACACGCCAAATTTCTTGAACACAGAGAAAGGCATTAAATTAGTACTCACGCTTAAAGCACATAAAACTTTATCAAAGGTAATGGTGCCAATGGTGCATGGTTCAGTGAAACTCCCTGGATCATTTACCTTGGGAGGCAACTTCTTCTAAAGTATGGCACTATACTCTTCAGTTAGTGCCACCATCTCGAATTCTCCCAATTTTTTCTTGTTGGACAAGATTTCTTTCACGAATTTTGCGTACCTGGGCATCTGTTCCAACATGTCAACAAAAGGGACATTAATATGCAATTTTTTGTAAATTTCCAAAAATTTTGTGAATTGCTTGTCCGCTTTTGCCTTTCTTAAACGCTGAGGAAATGGGATTTTTGGCTTCTAGGCTGAGGCTCGGCTCTCTTTGGTTCAATTTCCTCTAGGATTTCTGTCCCTTTTTGAAGCTCGGTTTCTTGATTTTTGTTTGTGGAAGGGCCGGTTTCCCTGGGTTGTTCGGTAGGTATGGTTTCAATGTCTTCCCACTTCTGAATTATATTGCCTTAGCGTGCTCTCGTGGGTTTGTTCCTGTGATACTTGGTAAGGAAGCTTGACACTTTTCAAAAAGTTAGTTTGAAATTTGCCCTGCTTGGGTCTCGAGGTTTTGAATAGAAGCTTCTTGATTCCTAAAATTTGTTCGTTTGCATGAAATTTGTGGTTTCATGCATAAACTTGTCGAACATTTCTTCAAGGTCGGTTTTCTTTTCTTGTGGTGGGTGAATGGGTGGTTTTTGTGTTCCTTGGTTACTCCATGAAAAATCTGGGTGGTTCCTCCAACCTGGGTTTTAGGTATTGGAGTAAGGATTGTGCTGAGCTCGTTGGAAATTGGAGACGTAACTGGCTTGCTCACAACTTGATGAGGCAAAAGTGTTTCCCGTTTGACATTCCACACTTGCGTGATTTCCTGCACAGAATTCACACAGTAGTATAGGAGAGTGTATGGCATTAACATTCATGTTACCCAATTGTTTTTGGATCATTGAAAGTTGAGTGGATAACGCTGTGAATGTATACACTTCGTGAACTCCTACAAGTTTCTTTGGCACTGTGCAATCGTTTGTCCTTACATAATTGTTGCTAGCCATCACTTCAAGCAACTCATATGCTTGTTCAGGTGTTTTGTTAGTCAGTGCTCCTCCAGCTGTCGAGTCTGCCATAGTTGGAGTGTTTGGTGCCAAACCAGTGTAAAAAGTTTGGACTTGCATTCAAACTGGTAAACGATGATGTGGACACCTTCTCAAAAGCTCCTTATATCTTTCCCATGCTTCATACAAAGATTCCATGCCATATTGTGTGAAGAGGTAAAGTCATTCCTCATCTTAGCGTATTTGGCCGGTGGAAAATATTTTGTGAGAAATTTTTGGGTCAAATCCTCCCATGTTGTGATAGAATCGGGAGGTAATGACGTTAACCATGCTTTGGCTTTGTCTCTTAATGAGAACGGGAACAGCCTCAAGTGAATGGCATCATCATTGACACCATTATGCTTGAATGTATCACATATCTCTAAGAAGTTAGATATATGTAAGTTCGGAATCTCACTAGGTAACTTGCCAAACTAGACAGTTTGTGGGATCATTTGTATGATTGCGGATTTCATTTCAAAATTATTTGCTTGAATAGGTGGACGTCGAATACTAGAGGTGCATCCACCAACTGTTGGAACTGCATAATTTTTCAAAGCTCTTTCCTCATCCCTAGCTTGTTCGATTATGGTTTCAGTTCGTTTTATTCTCCTAATTTCTCTAAGTGTTCTTTCAATCTCAGGATCCAAAGGAATGATTTCGCTTGTGGGTTTAGCATACAAAATAAGAAAAATGAACTTAAAAGAAAGATAAATATTATAAAAAATACACAAAATACAATAATAAAACACAAAAGTTAAGAAAAAGCTTTTTTTTTTTGGGGGGGGGGAAGTTAGTAAAACCAGTGTTTGAAAAACTTTAAATTTATGTTGTAAATTTATTTGAATAAAAATCCTAACTTCCAAAAATCTATCTAGTTGAATGAAATACATGAAAAAAAAAGAAGAGATTTCTTCTTCAAATTTAAACAAGATTTCAAGTTTAAACCAAAAATAAAACATGAATTCAAATTAGTACTAAAATTGGGTGGTATCAATATCACTCAAGTAAAAACAATGCCCGGCAACAGAACTAAAAACCTGATGCCTGATTGTTTAGCAAGTATACTAAGTTGATTCAAGTGAGAAAGAGTAAGTAGAGTATCATTCCTACAAGGATTGTTTTGTTGAATGATTACTGAAATTAGTAGTTCTAGTGCTATTTGAATGACCGAATTTGAAAGTTTTCAATATGAAACTACTGAAATAGTAAGAAACTAAAATGTTTATTGATTTTTGAAGTAAATTTGGCTGATTTTAAATCCAAGGCATTCGATTTCACCTAGTTGCATCAATACGACTTTTTATTCTCAGTATTCAAGTTGTTTTATACATGTTGACGGTCGAAAACCCTAATTTACTAAATATTCTCTCTCGAGCAATACTTAGCATACTCCTTTACCTATTAACTCATCAATCTCTTGCATGAATTTAAATAAGAAAAGAGTTATGAAGATTTATGGTTTTCACACACAAGACCACACAAGTCGCGCTAATCTATCTCTAGCATTCGCTCAAATTATGGTGTATATTACTTTGGCGATCATCATAAATCTCCTCTCGGAATCATTATGAATCATTAAAAGTTTTGAATGGTGATCAAGCAATCAAAACACATGAAGAGCAATAATAAACACTTCAATAACGGAATAAACAAACATAGAATATTTGAACTAGAAAAGAGCATAAATTACAACTTCGGCTACATTGTAGCCTTGGAAATGACTAACATAATATAGAGCAAAACTAAAACAAAAGCCATGAACTAAAGAGAAAAAAATAGGAAAAACTGGAAAATGAAGAACACCAAACTAAACTCTCTCTTTTTTCTTCTTCTTTTCTCCTCTAAAACTGTGTGTTTTTTTGATGTTTTTGGATGAATGAATTGATTCAATTTTTGCAAGGCTACGATGTGGCCTAAGTTGTAATTTACTCTCTTTTGTAGTTCAAAATATTCTTTGTTTGTTTGTTCCATTGTTGAAGTGTTTATTATTGCTCTTCATGTGTTTTGAGTGCTTGATCACCATTCAAAACTTTTAATGATTCATTATGAGTTCGAGAGGAGATTTATAATGATTGTTAAAGTAATAAACACCATAAAGTTGAGCGAATACTAGAAATAGATTAATCCAATTTGTTTGATCTTGTGTGTGAAAACCATAAATTTTCATGACTCTTTTCTTATTTAAATTCATGCAAGAGATTGGTGAGTTAATAGGTAAAGGAGTATGCTAAGTATTGTTCGAGAGAGAATATTTAGTAAATTAGGGTTTTCGATCATCAACATGGATAAAACAACTTGAATACTGAGAACAAAAAGTCGTATTGATGCAACTAGGTGAAATCGGATGCCTTGGATTTAAAATCAGCCAAACTTACTAATCCAGTGCGTAGATGGAAAATTAGGGATATGGGAAGGTTCTACGGCCTTTCTTTAATTCTTATTAGGAAAATAATAAAGAACGAGGGGAAAAAGTAACTCAAATTCTCACAATTCGAGAATAGGAGAAAACTCTAGAAAAATAATGAAAGTTTATGAATTGAATGAATGAAACCCTAGCTCTCCTCTTGTTTAATAGAGGAGCTAATTTAACAAGATTAAAAGACTTAAAGAATAAAGATAAACTCAAAATAACGCATAATTATCTACTAATCTAATACTAAATATCCTACTAGCTGTAAACTTCTCTCCCTGCCGTCTCCTTACTCGCCAAGTTCTACCCTCGAAGTCTACCCGTCAACTGTAGACGCCAAGCCTAATCCGCTCGTTATGGGCTGCATCCTCTCCCCGAGTTGGATCGAATTCGCCTTCGAATTCGCCACGAGGTCAACGGGATCGTCATCAGTAAAGTACGGAACTAGGTGCTTGACATTGAAAATGTAAGAAGTCATCATACCGCCCGACAATTGAAGACGGTAAGCGTTGTCATGGATCTTCTTGACAATCGTTAAAGGGCCCTATCTTGCGTGCTGTTAGCTTGTTATACTCCCATACCGGAAATCGTTCTCTGGTCAAGATCGCCCAAACTTGGTCTTCTACCCGAAACGCAATTGCCCGACGCCTCTTATCACTCGCCAATTTATACTTGCCGCTTGCCTTGAAGGTTGGAGATGAAGTCTTTCGCCTTACCATGAGAACGAGTAAGATCAGGAACTGGCACCAGACCTATTAGAGATTGGGAAATAAAGCCATAAACAACTTTGAATGGCGGAAAACTCGTGCTCCTATAAACCGAGCTGTTGTAGGCGAACTGAGCTTGGTACAACTTCTGCTCCCATCCCCTGGTATTCGCAGCAACAAGGCAACGAAGTAAGTTACCCAAAGAACGATTTGTTACCTTCGTTTGGCCATCCGTCTAAGGGTGTTGTACCGTGCTAAAGGCAAGGGACGTATTCACCATCTTCCACAAGGTCTTCCAGAAGTTATTCATAAAGTGAGCATCCCTATCTGAGAATATGCTTGTTGGCAACCCATAAAGCTTGTACACTTCCCGGAAATACAACTCAGCCACATGTACGGTGTCAACGGCATTCTTACACCCTATGAAATGTGCCATTTTGGAGAATTGATCCACAACAATGAAGATTGAATCTATTCCTCTCCGCGTTCTCAATAACCCCAGCACAAAGTCCATACTAATGTCGGCCCATGGCTGACTCGGAATTGGCAATGGCAAGTATAACCCAACATTAGACACCTAGCCTTTCGATATCTAATAGATGCGACAACGCTTGACAAATCGCTCCGCCTCTTTTCGTATCGAAAGCCAATAGTAAGTGGCGCTCACCAGTTGGAATCTAGGCAAAGGAACTCCTCTTCATGCAATCTGTGATTGGCGCTGTGATCGAGTTGAAGTTTGGCATAAACCGTCTATAGAATGACGTCAAACCGTGAAAGCTCCTGACTTCGCCTATCGTCTTCGGTTGTGTTCAGTCTCGAATCGCCACAATCTTTCCTTCATCAGCCGCTATGCCATCCTTGGACACGATTAACCCAAGGAAGGTTACTCGGTTCCTTATGAATTCACACTTCTTGAAAGCGGCGAACAAGTATTGTTCCCTCAGGTGCTCAGTACGTACTCGAGATGTTCCAAATGCTCAACTCGATTTTGGCTAGAGATCAAAATATCGTTAAGGTAGATGACGACAAATTTCCCAGTAAACAAACGCAGAACCTGATTCATGAACCACATGAATGTGCTTGGCGCATTAGACAACTCGAATGGCATGACAAGCCACTCATACAACCCTTCCCATGTCTTGAAGGCTGTCTTCCACTCATCACCTGGGGAGATGCAGATCTAATGATATCCACTCTTCAGATCTAATTTGCTAAAGACCTTCGCCGTCTGCAGCTGATCAAGTAAGTCATCCAATCTCGGAATAGGTATCGGTGACGTACCGTGATCTTGTTGATAGCTCTACTGTCGATGAACATCCGCCAACTACCATCCTTCTTTGACGTTAACAGAGTGGGAACCGCATAAGGACTCAAACTCTCCTGGATAAAGCCTATGGCGAGTAGTTCCTCCACTTGGCGCCTCAACTCCTCATGCTCAGCTGGACTCATCCGGTAATGCGGCCTATTTGGTAAGGCAACTTCCGGTGCGAGGTCAATCCGGTGCTGGATATCCCTTAAAGGCGGTAACGTATCCGGCAACTTTATTGGAAATACGTCAGGGAATTTCTTCAATAGGACTTCAACTTCACTCTACATCTCTTCATGTTCCGCCTTACTCTCTTTCCCAATCAACACGAACACGACTTTGCTCTCGCCAACCTCCTTGGCGAATATAGCCCTGCCTTGTAGATTCGGGTGTTTAGCTACTAGTGCTCATGGCGCCTCGTCCTTCTTGAGTAACAAGATAATCTTTGTTCCCTCAAGGATGAAGCTATACATGTTCTTCCTCTCCTCATGAATGGACCTCCTATCATATGGCCACGGTCTACCCAATAATAGGTCGCAAGCGTTCATGGTGACTACGTCACTGTCATGCATCGTGTATCAGTCTTTTTTTCGCTTTAATTATTTTGTGCAAGATATGTAACGTAAAATATAATATCAATTAAGTAAAGTAGATTAGTTGAAGGGAGGTACCGGTGCCTTGTCCCAACCGTTTTCCCACTTGGAGTAGGTAGAATTAGGTAATTTCTTGTAAGCAAGTGTTGAGCATTAAATGTAGTTGTTGGATTGGGGGTGTGCTTGTCACCGGTTGTTCCCCCTCCCCATTCTATTTAAGGCGTGCAAAGGTTGTATTTTGAATCATCCAAAAAAATATATGAATTAAACCTCTTATTTTTCTCTCCTTCTCAACCGTCTCTATCTCTCTTCTCTTCTAAAATTCTCTCCTTTTCTTATCTTAATCTCTACTTCTTATCTCCTACTCTCTTTCTCTTTCTCGGTCCTTTCCCAAATTATCCAAGCCACGGACTTAGGTTCGTGACAAAGTGGTATCAGAGCCATCTTGTGATCCAGAGGCTCGTTCTATAAAAAAAAAAAAAAAAAGGTATTTTCTGTTGCCTATCATTTTCGAATTAAAAAAAAAAAAACTATTGCGTTCCTACTGTTTAAAAAAAAAAAAAAAATTTTCCGCTGCCCTAAATTCACTAAGCTGGCCAAAACAAGAAGTTCCTGTTCTGCTACGTGTATGTCCTCTTCAGAAAACATTGAGGCCAACGAGTGGATTGGCACTATTGAAGACCGATTGGACCGTTTGGAGAGCTGAGCCGAACAACAAAACCGAACTAACGCTGAGATGAAGAAAACTGTGGAAAACATGGGAGCCACGGTGGAAAACTTGGGAGCCAAAGTGGGCAGCATAGGATTGGAGCTCAAGACTCTAACCGAAGCCGTTAGCCGATTGGTTAAAGCCCAAGAAAAGAGACCCGAAGTCGAGCCCATGGCACCACCCGTGGTTGCAACCGAATTCACCGCTCAAGGAGGATCCGGGAACTATGCCCGGACGGGAGATGGAATTTTTCCACCACCAGCCGCACGCTTTTCGGACCCTAGGAGCAACCGTGGTCCACCCCGAGTCATGGAAGAAGGAGACTATAGTCGAAGCAACGGGAGCAACCGTACATGGTCCAACCACACGCCAAGGCTAGAGATACCGAAGTTTGAAGGTTCAAATATGAGGGCTTGGATTCGAAAGTGCCTTAAGTATTTCCGTTGGTACCAAGTTCCCGAGAATGAGTGGGTAGAATATGCATCGAGCCACGTACACGACTACGGAGACGTATGGTTCCATGCGGTTGATCTCAAAAATCCTCAAATGACATGGCAATTTTTCATGGATGAACTTGGTAAAAGTTTTGGGGATCGCTTACTTCAAGATGTTGTCGAGGAGTTTAGTAAAATAACACAAAATGGACCGGTGGAGGAGTACGTGATAAAATTTGAAGAATTGAAGAGTTGGATGTTAATTCATCACCCCACTTTGAATGAAGCCTACTTCCTCTCAAGCTTCATCAGTGGACTTAAGCCAGCCCTAAGAGCCACGGTTAAGGCTGGAAAACCTCCAGACTTGAGTACGGCTTTTGAGCAAGCTTGGCTACAAGAAGTTGCAGTGGAAGAACTAAGGACCGTTATGCAACCAACACCAAGACCTGTCCAGGTCCACAGGGACGAAACCGTGACTAAGTCCCTCACGCTGAACCAGACACAGCAGCCATAGTCCTCATCCCACTTCGTGTCCAAATCAACCGTGTCAGCCGGGTTCTCCCAGCCCACACGTGATCATAGCAGATGCTATCGATGTCAAGAACGGTACTTTCCTGGTCATGTGTGCAAACCGAAGCAACTCAATAGTATGAGAGGGGTGGAGGAAGAACCGAGCCAATAGGAAGAAGCAGATAAAGTAGAAGAAGAAGAAGAAGAAGAAGAAATGGAAGTCTCGTTGTGTGCCTTGGAAGGAAAGGTCACGCACAACACCTTCAGAATCAAAGGAAGTGTCAAGGGAAGACCCGTAATGATCCTTGTGGACAGTGGAAGCACTAGTGGTGGCCAACGGGCCGGGTCGGCCCGGAAACCGGCTCGGCCCGGCCCGTTTATGGCCCGGCCCAGCCCGCACGGTACTGTAGCGGGCCGGGCCGGGCCTCGGGCCTGTTTTTTTTAGGGCCTGGACCCGGCCCGGCCCGGCCCGTGAGCCGGGCCCAGCCCGGCCCGGACCACACTGGCCGGGCTCGTTCCTGGGCCGGGCCCGGCCCAAAAGAGCCAACTGCTCTTTTTTTACAAAAAAAAAAAAAAAAAAAAAAAAAAATTATATATTTTTTTTCTATAAATACTTAAACCTCCCCAACTCATTTTCTCACAAAATCTTCAATTCTCTCTTCTCTCTCTATACATTCATCATCTCCCATCTTCTCTAATTTGCTAATTGCAAAATTGTGCTCCAAAGTTCGAAGTTCGTAAAGTATTTGGCTGAAGTGTGAATTTCATTGTTCTCTCGTTTCGGTAATTTTAGTATCGTAATTTTTTTTGATTTGCATTTTTAGTTATTTAATTTGCATTACTACTTGCATTTTATAAATAATAATCATTTATACTAATATGACACACAACTCTTCATCATCTGGAGCCGGTCGTGCTAGTTCTAGCTCTTCTCGGCCACCCAGAATCCCAAAAAGGACTAGAATTGTCTTACTTGATACTGAAGAACGAGCTTTTATACAACCAGACCCAACACCCCAATACCCTGATGATGGCATAGATTATAACTTTTCACAACCACAAGATTATCATGAGTCAGGTAGTGGTGGGGTTGGAGACTCACAAACTGATGAGGAACCCACCCCCACCACAGATGCCCAGCCTGAAACTAGTACCTTGACTAGTAGGCGTACAACTAGTGGGGTATGGAAGCACTTTACCCTTAATAAGACAACTAATAAAGCAACCTGTAAATTATGTGACCCACCTAAGAATTTTAGCCATCAACCCGGCAGTGGGACGGGCACACTAAGTAGACATATACTTAGGTGCCACCCCGAGCAATTCCCGGAAAAGAGCCAACAATGTTTAGTACAGCAAGTGACCGGTGCACTTGCTAATTTTAGGTTCTCTCAGGAGAGCAACCGTAGGGGGCTAGCTAAATATATAATTTTGAGTGAAAGGCCTTTTAGTACCTGCGAAAACCCACATTTCGTCGACTACCTCCAACGAAATGTGAACCCCGCAATTGTGAGGATTCCTCGGAACACCGTAAAGCGGGACGCTTTTACGTTGTGCCACAATCTTAAAATTGGGATACATACACTTTTTGCGACGAACACGATATGTTCTCGTTGACGTCGGACGTATGGACGTCCAAACCCGGCCAACCTTATATGTGCATAACGGCACACTGGATCGATGAATCCTTCATCATCCAGAAGAGAATAATTCATTTTGGGCTTTTAGATTGCCCCCATACTGCCGAGGTAATTACGGGTGCGATTATGTCGGCAGTCCGCGATTGGGGCATAGAACAACGTATCTTCAGTATTACGTTTGACAGTGCTTCCAATAACACTGCATCCGTAGCACATTTAATTAGGAAAATGAGACCCATGTTAGGTGGGAAGTGTTTTCATATTCGTTGCATCTGTCATATTTTGCATTTAATGGTAATGGATGGTTTAGATCTTATAGACGCATCCCTTGCCACCTTAAGATCTGTAATAATATCAATTAAAGCATCCGTCACTGGGAAAAAAAGATTTAAAAATGTATGTAGGTTGCATAACATAGAATATAAACAATTTAAATTAGACTCCAAGACTAGGTGGCCGTCTACGGTAGTAATGTTAGAGCGCATTCTACCATACAAAGACGCTCTGATGGAATTCGCCCAGGAAAATCGTGTAGAATGGCGCGATTACAACCTGGACGGTATACATTGGGAGACAATAGATGAAATTTGTAAATTTTTTAGCATGTTTAAAGACGCGACAACATTTTTTTCGGGTTGCTACTATCCGACCATGCCTCAAGCAATATCAATATTGCTTGATATTGTAAATTGGATGGTGGGTAATCAATCCAACCCCATTTTGTTCGGATCGATTGCGGCAATGAAAGAAAAGCTTGCCAAATATTTTTCTAAACTACCTCTTACTTACTGCTTTGCTACTATTTTAGACCCTCGTTGTAAACGCTCAGGTTTCAACTTGTTTTGCCAACATTTTTTCACGTATTTGAATCCTTCTCTTAATATCGACACTTTCATTGCCGATGTCGATAATGACTTGCATAGTTTATTTTCTCAATATTCCCGTCAATTAGCGTCCAATAATCCTAGTACTGCTGCAGTAGGATCTTCCACATCTAGTGGAAGTAGTTCACACACGTCATATTCGTGGAAATTGTTGGAGCAATTTACGCGCACAGCAGCCCCCACATCATGTGACGAGTTAGATTATTATTTGCGGACACCGATGGTCCATATTTTCGGGCCGCCGGGCAACCTGAATTTTGATTTGTTACAATGGTGGAACACAAACCAAACCCAGTATCCCGTGCTTTCCACCATGGCACGTGATATACTAAGTTGTCCGGTGTCTTCAGTAGCATCGGAGTGTGCTTTCAGTCTTGGTGGCAGGTTGCTTGGAACGAAGAGGGCGAAGTTATCGCCGTCGAGCTTGGAGATGTCCGTGTGCTTGAAGGATTAGCTGCTAGCTGAGGCAAGAGATCAACAGAGAATGAAGATGGATTCATCGAGCGATGAAGAAGACGACCGCACAACTGATAGTCAAATGATGGCGTAGAAACCCCCCGATATGACTGATATCAAGATTCAAGACTTTTGTATGTTAATTATTTACTTTCAAATATTTACGTCAAAAGATGATCGCACACTCCATATGTCAAACTTTATATTTTTTGATAAATAAATTTATATTTTTAAATATTAGGCCCCAACTTTGTATTTGTATTTGATACGTTATTTATTTACTGATATTTTTTTGATAATTACTTGTTGTATATTGTATTTTATTTATTATATATTTAGTATTATTTTTTTTGAACATGTATACTTGGAAAGAAATATATTTGTATCTCATATTATTTATCAATGAATTACAATAATTTTAGTACAAAACGACTATGTATTTTTTAATTTTTTTAATTTAGTTAAAAAGGCCGGGCCCGGCCCGGCCCGCCCGCACTGTAGCGGGCCCAGGCCTGGTCCCCGGCCTGGTCCCGGGCCGGTCCCGGCCCTAGAAGCCCTCGGGCCCTGCCCGGCCCGCTACAGGGCAGGGCCAGCCGGGCCCAGGCCCAGGCCCAGGCCCGGCCCGACCCGGCCCACGGCCACCACTAGGAAGCACCCATAGTTTCATTGACAAGCACCTGATTAAGAAGCTCAAGCTACCGACTCTCCCTACTGCAGCTATGGAGGTGACCGTGGCCAACGGGGAAGCTCTAGTGAGTTACTCACGATGTCCCGAGATCGAGTGGAAGGCTCAAGGAGTCACGTTCAAGGACAACCTTCGGGCCCTGAGCTTGAAGGGCCATGACTTCGTATTGGGGGTAGAATGGCTTCAGAAGTACGGACCCATCACTTTTAACTTTGCCGCACTTCGACTCACATGCCGCAAGGAGGGCAAGGAGATCACGCTTCAAGGACAAAAGAAAAGGGCTACCTTAAACTCGTTGTCTCACAAAGGGGTAGTTCAAACAGTTAAGAAGAAGGTCGAACAAGTGATGAAGAAATTAAAGAAGGCCAAGAACTGTGAAGCTGCTACCTTCGGAAGAGTCATAAAACGATGTTGGAACAAGCACGAGGGCAAGAGAGTATGCAAGATCAAGGTACACTGGAGGAGAAAGTAACTTGGGAAGACTTGTCTTACATCTTAAAGCAATTTCCAAGTTTTAATCCTTGAGGACAAGGATTGTTTGAAGAGGAGGGGATTGTCACGCACCGTGTATCAGTCTTTTTTTCGCTTTAATTATTTTGTACAAGATATGTAATGTAAAATATAATATCAATTAAGTAAAGTAGATTAGTTGAAGGGAGGTACCGGTGCCTTGTCCCAACCGGTTTCCCACTTGGAGTAGGTAGAATTAGGTAATTTCTTATAGGCAAGTGTTGAGCATTAAATGTAGTTGTTGGATTGGGGTGTGCTTGTCACTAATTGTTCCCCCTCCCCATTCTATTTAAGGCGTGCAAAGGTTGTATTTTGAATCATCCAAAAAAATATATGAATTAAACCTCTTATTTTTTTCTCCTTCTCAACCATCTCTTTCTCTCTTCTCTTATAAAATTCTCTCCTTTTCTTATCTTATTCTCTACTTCTTATCTCCTACTCTCTTTCTCTTTCTTGGTCCTTTCCCAAATTATCCAAGCCACGGACTTAGGTTCGTGACAATCACACCACACCCCATCCCGGTACTTCGATCCAATCGAGAAATTAACCAAGCATCATCTCGAAACAGTTACTTGGTTTCCTTTCTTGAGCCAAGATAGCTTGTATGGACTTGGGTGCACTTCCGTTTTCAAACTAGAGGTGGCCAACGGGCCGGGCCGGCCTGGAAACCGCACCAGCCCGGCCCGTGTTTGGCCGGGCCTCGGGCCTTTTTTTTTATTCAGCCGAGCCCGAGGCCCAACGGCTCTAAAAAGAGCCGTTGGGCTCGTGCACCTGAGGCCGTTCAACGGCTCTTTTGTAAAGAGCCGTATTTTATTAAAAAAAAAAAAATATTATATTTTTTTTTCCCCAATAAATACTTAAACCTTCCCAACTCATTTTCTCACCAATTCTTCAATCCTTTCTTCTCTCTCTATACATTCATCATCTCCCATCTTCTCTAACTTTGCTAATTGCAAAAAAATTGTGCTCTAAAGTTCGAAGTTCGTAAAGTATTTGGCTGAAGTTCGAATTTCATTGTTCTTTCATTTCGGTAATTTTAGTATCGCAATTTTATTTGATTCGCATTTTTAGTTATTTAATTTGCATTACTACTTGCATTTTATAAATACTAATCACTTATATTTGTTACGTTATTTATGTACCATTATTTTTTTTGATAAGATATTTACCATTACTTATTGTGTATTTTATTTTATTACATATATTTAATGTATATTTAGCATTATTAGTGCTTGAAAAAAAATGTATTTGTATCTCATATTATTTATCAATGAATTACAATAATTTTAGTACAAAAAGACTTTGTATTATTAAATTTTTTTTTTTTCCTTTAAAAAGCCGGGCCCAGGCCCGGCCCGGACCGCCCCGCTCGTTGGCCACCTCTACTTCAAACCCAACTTTGTGACAACATCTTTTCAAATCACATTTTCACAGCTCCCCGAGTCAAATCACTATGCAACGTACTCTTTCGCCGTAGTTTGAAAGATGTTATTCCTCAGCCAACCGTCTCCTTCTTCTTTAGGTGCGAAACAAACTCACCTAATCACAAGTAGATGCCCATCTTCACCTGCAACTGTGTCCTCTTCTAGCGCTAGCCCATCTTGTACCCCTTCTTCAAGTGCCCTGCCACCTTTATCGTGGAGCTCTTTGATGTATAAACCCTTGCCTGGTCTGTTGCCCTTTCGACACTCGGCGGCATGGTGTCACATCTCTCTACACTTGAAGCATCGATTTCCTGAACTACCTGCCAAGTCCTAATTAGCCGGCTTGCCAATGTTGGCGGTTACCGATTTAATCTATACGCCTGGATTTGGAGGTACTTGCACTTGGTCACGCCCACTAACCTGGGTGGCCCATGTTCCGCCAGCTTGATGTCGCCTTTGTTGCCTTTCGACGTTCATGGCCCTTTAACTTGCCTCCGAGACTGAAAAGATGTCTAACATGTTCAACACCTCCTGTATGGACTCCTTCAACCTGCCAACATATCGATCCGCATATTGCTCTTTCGTCTCCGCCAAGTCATTCTTGGCGATTAACGAGTAGAATTCCGCCCTGTATTCCTCCACGACCCTAGAACCCTGACGTAAACTCTGTAGGCACTGATACATCACCTTGGCCTGATTGTGGGGCAGAAAGGCGCCTCTCATGTGCTTCTTCATCTTTTCCCAAGTCTCTATCTTCACCTTACCCTGCCTAAACCGGGTATGCTTCATTTATTGCCAACAAGCGGCGGCTTTAACCCTCAACCGGGTAGCCACCAACGGTGCCTGGTTTCGCTCCGAAACCTCCTTGAATTCAAGGACCTCCTCTTTCGCGACTATCCTATCCCAGACGTCTTCTGGGCATCCTTCATCATTGAACTTCGGAATTTCATTTCGAAGCTTGGATTCCCACCTCCGATCATCAACATTGTCGGTGTTCCCGGTATTTTGCCGATTTCTCCTCACGCGCCGATCTGGTACTTCAATTTGCGGCAACGAGTTGTAGAAGCTATAGTCCGTGTCTTCCTTGCCACCCCTTGCCGGCGGGTTTTGAGGCTAAGCTCCTGGTGCTTGATCTGAATTCGTCCCCAATTGAATCAAGCGTCCCCAGTTGAATCAAGCGCAGCTTGATGCGCCGGAATTTGTCTTCCAAGTCCTTGATTCTCCTCTTGTTCTGTCGTTGATCATCATGCTCGCAAACGTCTTTGACCGCAACGTACCTCTGGTTCCCATGGGCCATCTCCCAAGTCGTTCTGAGCTTTGATACCAACTAATGCTGCGTGTAGATGGAAGATTCGGAGAACGGGAAGGCCTGATAGCCTTCTCTTAATTCTTATTACGAAAATAATAAAGAACAAGGGGAAAAAGTAACTCAAATTCTCACACCCGAGAGAAGGAGAAAACTGTAGAAAAATAGTGAAAGTCTATGAATTGAATGAATGAAATCCTAGCTCTCCTCTTGCTTAAATAGATGAGCTAATTTAACAAAACTAAAAGACTTAAAAATAAATACAAAATAGCTCATAATTATCCACTAATCTAATACTAAATATCCTACTAGTTGTAACTTCTCTCTAAGTCGTCTCCTTACTTGCCAAGCCCTACTCACCAAGTGTAGACGCCAAGCCCGATCCGCTAGTTATGGGCTGTATCACTTACTTTAAAAATCGGTACAGATTTTAGTTTCTTACTATTTCAGTAGTTTCATATTGAAAACTCTAAAATTCGGTCGTTCAAATAGCACTAGAACTACTAATTTCAATAATCATTCAACAAAACAATCCTTGTGGGAATGATACTCTACTTACTCTTTCTTACTTGAATCGACTTAGTATACTTGCTAAACAATTAGGCCTCAAGTTTTTGGTGCCGTTGCCGGGCATTGTTTTATTTGAGTGATACTGACACCACCTAGTTTTAGTACTAATTTGAATTCTTTTTTTTTTTTGGTTTAAGCTTGTAAATCTTTTTTAAATTTGAAGAAGAAATCTCTTCTTCTTTTTTTTCATTTATTTCATTCATCTAGATAGATTTTTGGAAATTAGGATTTTTATTCGAATAAATTTACGACACAAATTTAAAGTTTCTCAAACATTGGTTTTCCTAACCAACCCCCCCCCCCCCCCCCCCAAAAAAAAAAAATCAATTTTCTTAACTTTTGTGTTCTTTTATAATATTTATCTTTCTTTTAACTTTTAAGTTCATTTCTAAACCCACAAGAAGACAAAATCATTCCCTTAGATCCTGAGACTTAAAGAACACCTGGAGAAATAAGGAGAATAAAACGAACTGAAACCATGATTGAACAAGCTAGGGAAGAGGAAAGAGCTTTGAAAGATTATGCAGTTCCAATAGTTGGTGGATGCACCTCTAGCGTTCGACGTCCACCTATCCAAGCAAATAGTTTTGAAATAAAACCTACAATTATACAAATGATCCAACAAACTGTCCAGTTTGGCAGGTTACCTAGTAAGGATTCGAACTTACATATCTCTAACTTCTTAGAGATACGTGATACATTCAAGCATAATGGCGTCAGTGATAATGCCATTCGCTTGAGGCTGTTCCTGTTTTCATTAAGAGACAAAGCCAAAGCATGGTTAATGTCATTACCTCCCGATATTATCACAAAATGGGAGGATTTGGCCCAAAAATTTCTCGCAAAATATTTTCTACCAGCCAAATACGCTAAGATGAGGAATGATTTTACCTCTTCACACAATTGACATGGAATCTTTCTATGAAGCATGGGAAAGATATAAGGAGCTTTTGAGAAGGTGTCCACATCATGATTTATTAGTTTGAATGCAAGTCTAAACTTTTTACAATGGTTTGGCACCAAACACTCAAACTATGGTAGACGCGGCAATTGGAGGAGCACTGAATAACAAAACACCTGAACAAGCATATGAGTTGCTTGAAGTGATGGCTAGCAACAGTTATGTAAGGACAAACGATCGCACAGTGCCAAACAAACCTGTAGGAGTTCACGAAGTGGATGCATTCACAGCATTATCCGCTCAACTTTCAATGATCCAAAAACAATTGGGTAACATGAATGTTAATGCCATTCACTCTCCTATACTAACGTGTGAATTCTATGCAGGACATCACGCAAGTGTGGAATGTCAAACGGTAAGCATTTTTGCCTCATCAAGTTGTGAGCAAGCCAATTATGTCTCCAATTTCCAATGAGCTCAGCACAATCCTTACTCCAATACCTAAAACCCAGGTTGGAGGAACCACCCAAATTTTTTATGGAGTAACTAAGGAACACAAAAACCACCATTCACCCACCACACGAAAAGAAAACCGATCTTGAAGAAATGTTCGGCAAGTCTATGCTTGAAACCACAAATTTCATGCAAACGAACAAATTTTAGGAATCAAGAAGCTTCTATTCGAAACCTCTAGACCCAAGCATGGCAAATTTCAAACTAACTTTTTGAAAGGTGTCAAGGTTCCTTACCAATTATTACAAGAACAAACCCACAAGAGCACGTTAAGGCAATAAAATTGAGAAGTGGGAAGACATTGAATGAACCGACTTGGATGACTGAAACCATACCTACCGAGCAGCCCATGGAAACCGACCCTTCCACAAACAAAAAATCAAGAAACCAAGCTTGATGAAGGGAAAAAAATCCTAGAGGAAATTGAACCGAAAAGAGTCGAGCCTCAGCCCACAAGCCAAAAATCCCATTTCCTCGGCGTTTATGAAAGGCAAAAGCGGACGATCAATTTGCAAAATTTTTGGAAAATTTCTAAAAATTGCATATTGATGTCCCTTTTGGTTACATGTTGGAACAAATGCCCAGGTATGCACATTCGTGAAAGAAATCTTGTCCAGTAGGAGAAAATTGGGAGAATTCAAGATGGTGGCACTAACTAAAGAGTGTAGTGCCATAATTCATCAGAAGTTGCCTCCCAAGCTAAAGGGGGACAAGTATCAAACCTATAAGGAAACAGCAGAGCTTGAGCTCAGCTGGGATTTGGAGGGTGATATAAACCACATGTGGTACAAATTGGCCTAAAACATCACAGGTTTGGCATGTGAAGTTTTAGTCGTGTCAAAGGATGGAGCACCAAACATCAAAGAGTCCTAGTGGTGGTGCAGGGAGGTCTAAGAGAAGATTAAGGCCAAACGAGATTGTTTCAAGTAGTGGGATCAAGGTGGAGACGAAGACAAGAAACAACAGTATAAACAAGCCAAGAAAGAAGCAAAGAGAGCAATAAGAGAAGCACAGTCTAAAGCCTACGAGGATTTCTACAAATGGTTGGATACCAAAGAGGGATCAAGGGACCTAACTAAAATCGCTAAAGTGAGGGAAAGGAGGACCAGGAACCTGGATTCAGTGAAGTGCATAGGGGGTGGATGGATAGGTGCTCATGGACGACCAACAAATTAAAGTTAGGGGGAAAGCTTACCTGCATGGTCTTTTCAAAGAATAGGGGGATGCAAATATATCACCAGAAGAACTCGAAACATCTGAGGAGCACCGATACTATTGTTATTGTAGGTGAATTAGACCGGAGGAAGTCAGGGAAGCCTTGAAAAAGATGGACAGGGGTAAAGCTTGGCCCTAATGGAATACCTATTGAGGCTTGGAAATGCATTGGAGAGAAGAGCATTAGTTGGTTGACAAAACTATTCAACCAAATTCTTCAAGGTAAGAAGATGCTTGATGAGTGGAGGAAGAGCACACTAATTTTGATTTATAAGAACAAAGGCGACATTCAGAGTTGTGCCAATTATAGGGTTATCAAACTAATGAGCCACACTCTGAAGCTATAGGAGCGGGCTGTAGAAAGAAGGTTACAGAAACAAACGGGGGTGTTAGAGAACCAATTTGGATTTATGCCTGGTAGATCAACAGTAGAAGTCATCCATCTCTTAAGGCGGACAGTAAAGCACTACAGAGATAGACAAAAGGATCTTCACATGGCTTTCATTGATTTGGAGAAGGCATATGATAGAGTGCCAAGAGAGGTCCAATGGAGGGTTGTGGAGAAGAAAGACATCCCCGTGCCCTATATCTGAGCCATGAAAGACTGTACGTGAACACACTAACAAATTTGTGTATAGTAGAAGGGGGGAGAGATGCGTTACCCATTACAGTTGGGGTACACCAAGGATCAGCTTTGAGTCCCTTCTGGTTATGGACGAGTTCACTAGGCACATCCAAGGAGGCGTGCCTTGGTACATACTTTTCGCAGATGACAGTTTTGGTGGGGAAGTCTCGAGAAGAGGTAAATGAGAAGCTGGAACTTTGGAGAAGGGCCTTGGAATCGAAAGGCTTACGACTCAATAGATCCAAGACCGAGTATATGGAACTCAAATTATGTACCTCCACCAAGCCTAGCATAGAAGGCGTCCATACCAAAAAATGAGTGTTTCAGATATTTGGGTTCCATTGTATAGCCAGACGACAAAGTTGACGAGTATGACAACAACCGTATTAAAGCAGTATAAATGGTGGATATGGAAAGTTCCCTTTAAATAAGATGATAGTGAAACCGGCTATGTTAATAGTGCGGAGTGTTAGCCAATGTAACAGCAGCATACACAGAAGCTGAAGGTGGTGGAGATAAGGATGTTGCAGTGGATGTGTGGACACACAAGGAAGGATAGGATCAGAAATAACTTTATAAGAAGTAAATTGGGCGTGCCCTTAATTGAGGATAAATTAAGGGAGCAGCGTTTGCGGTGGTTTGGGCATATTAGGAGGAGACCGACCACTGCCCCTGTTAGGAGATGCAAACAACTCCATATTACGCTCAGGAGGAGAAGGAGAGACATGCCAAAGAAGAGATGGATAGAGACAATCCAACACGACCTCATCGACCTTAACCTACATGAGAAGATGACCTTTGGAGCTTAGTGGAGGGCTAGCATAAGTGTAGCCAGTGTCGCCGTTTAGAGTATAGGAGCATAATTTAGCTAACACGAGCTAACATTAGTGCCTCTAGGCTTATATGTTTGTCTGTTGGATTTACTTGATATGGCTGTGAGCTGTTATATTGCCGATTGCCACTTTATGCTTTCTATTTGCTTGCTTTATGCCGTTGTTTTTATGCTCTTGTGCTTTTATGCTTTTATGTGTTTACGCTTGGATGCTTTATACTTTTATGCTTCTTAGGTTGGGGGTCTCCGGGCACAGCCTCCCTTTAGGGTAACACCCTGAAGGGGTAAGGTTGCGTACATTCCCCCCCCCCCCCCCTCCCCCCCCTTTCTCTCCTCCCGGACCTTGCATATGCGGGAGCCATCGAGGCACTTCGTTTTCTGTTGTTGTTGTTGTATTGCCGTACTTGGTTTCTCAACATGCTGTGAGTACTGGAATCTACTATACTAGATGAGATCAGATGCCTTCTCTGTACTAAATCTTTGTTTTGGCCTTTTTCCTGCTTGCTATACCATTTTGCAATCTGTCGTTGTCCTGACCTATGAATGGCCTTAGAAAAAAGGCCTTTCTCTTCTTTGACTTTAACTTTTTGTTGCCTGTTTATGTTATAGTGATATCCCTTCAATCCTAAAAATGGGCAGCATTTAATGGTTGATACCAAAATATTTCCTGATATATGTGATAGTGCCAATTGCCTATGAAATTAGCTGACAAAGATACTACAAATCTCATGTTTAAAAGCAGGCTAGTCGGAACAGCTGAACCATAGGTTGATTACCTCTTGTCTTTCCTTGCACAAAATGCTCGAACATGGCAAATTGTTATTGGCATTGTTATGGTATACTTATTGGTAGAAATAAGGAAGTGTTATATACGCTTTTTGGTCCATTTTCTTTATTTCCTTTGTCCCTCGTGCACCAACTTCTATTGGTGCGTAACTAAATTCCCTCGAGGAGTAGTGATGTGGTACATTGGTCTGGATGAAGTTTTGGTATGGTCTGATCTTCATTTGTGATAATAGTTCAAAATATTTACATCATTTCACAACTTCATCCTTCCTTGGGGTCCAAAACAACGCTGTAATTACACTAGCTGAAATTATTTCTATGTTTACTTTTTCATATGAAAAGTTCAATGTGCCCATCAAGTTTCTTTACTTCAAAATTTCTCTTCCACTTCTGTGAATTATATCATTGCCGTCTGTGAATTATATCATTGCCATCCGTTGTCTTCGCGTGTTTTTTTCTTAAACCTTTACCTGCTTAATTATAGTGATGTTGATGTTTGAACTTTCAAGGTTTCACTTTCATCACTCAATCGACATGCTGTTGCGACAAGGGAGGATGTAGGCATGCCAAAAGCTCTATGCCTTAAGAAACACTTCTCTACAATCTTTCCTGAGTGTCACATAGATGCACGAGTGGCATTGTATAATTCATCCACTGAAGAAGAAATCCTATCAGGCAGCCCAGATTTTGTTTTGGACTGCATTGATAATATTGACACAAAGGTACATTGGGAAATCATGATTCTTAATTACTGATTGAAATTTTGCTAGTCCTTTTACGTGTTATGTCTTCTCCTTGAATAACCGTAAGTGAAGAAGTGGTTTTTTGGTAGCTTGTTTGATATTAGAAATGTGGCTAGTCCAAATGGTGTATGATTAAACGCAGTGCATTGTTCTTTGATGCTGAGGCAACACTATTCCTTGAGGCTTATTGATGTAGCCCAACTTGCTATCAAAAACAAAACTCAATATTTCTCCCAAATTAGAAATAAAAAATTACAAGGTTACGTTTATATTTTTTGGGTGGGGGAAGGTGGAAGCTAATCCTTTGAGATAATATTGGATGAGATTAGACAAATACTAACTCAAATTGGAGGCTACTTTCCTGAGAATAAGATAAAATAAATGCTAAACCAAATAAAATTGTGTTGCTTCAATCTCCCGTGTTGGAAACAATACATCCTCAAACTTGCACGAGCGACATGGTGAAGTGGACCTGGACTAGTCATATAGCGACTGAAACTTCATAGTATGATAAGTTCCACCCATTGGACTCACCAAAGGATTGTCAAATATGTCATAGGTCACCTTAGGATGATATCACAATCATGAAGGCAACACAGAAAAAAAGGGTGTAGTAAAGAGCAAGTTCTTTAGCCTCAAAGTCAATCTTCACTATAGAGTGCATTGTCTTCGCAATATGATCATGTTGAAAACCAAATATTTGAATGGGCAGGAACTTCCATATGGTATACCCAAATCTTGGACTGCTCTGGAAATCAAATTAGAAGCAGCTCTTGTGTCAACAACCTCTTGTACAAGAGTTTCATGTCCACACCAAGCAACTTCCCTAGCACATTTAAAAATAGCTGTATACTGTTCTGGAGGTTTATAATCCTTATTCTTTGATTTAGGGCCGTGAGGAGTTACAACACCAATAACCAATTTTTGCTATTCTAATCTTCCCGTCTAGAGTATTCAACTCCCTCGACTATCTGTTCTATTAATTCTCCAATTTCTTCTCCTTTAACGTCAATTGAGATTTATCATTAGATGAGCTAGGTTTAGCTAGGGTCACCAGCTTTTTTAGCTTTAAAGGGAAATATTGAGTTAGATGTCCTTGTTTTTGCCCCCTACATTTATAACATACATAGCGGCGTATTGAACCGGGGACCTAATGCTTCTTGTTGCATCTTCCATTTGTGATTCATATTTAGGGAATAAGAAGCAATCATGTCCATGGAATCAAATGTCTAGATATGGTGTTTGAGACCTTCAACAAAACTTACGACACATTGGTGCTATAGTCCTCCAAAAAGTGAAGTGCAACAAGTTTCTAAAACTCACATTTTTATGCAAGGGCGTCTTTATCTATCATCTTCATGGAACATAAATTGGAATATAGTTGTCAAGCATAACTAAAATGTACAAATTTTCTAGTTCTGTTTCCTTTAAACCGGGGTAGAATTCTGTACAAATCCACCACCAAGAGCAAATCCCTTAAAATGCTACTATAAAATTAACCCGAACTTTTTGTTTAACAAGTAAAAATATTCTCCATGCAATTTATCCAATCATGAACTTCATGGGGATTCCCTTGGTCATCAAACTTCGGCTATTCCAATTTTAATCCATGATCTGGCTTTTGAGGGGAAATGTCATTACCAGAATTAAAGACGGAGGCCTTACTCCTTGCGGATCCGTGTGTAATTGCACCTAAAAGTGTCGTTGGGTTCCTCGGGTGCCTTGTGCTTCCCACTATTGATCATCATGTACCTTTTTGCAGATCCTTAGCTTTACAGTGAAGTTCAACTGCAAATTTATATTCTCTATTACATGTAGCAATTTCCTAGCTAACCTCCGCATGTAATGTAAGTCATGTATATGTTGACTAAAAAGCTCGGCAAGGAGGGATAAACAGGAGGAGCGTGGAATGGGAGACAGATCAACATAAGTACGATACTTGTAACCATGTATAAATTCAAAATGACTCCTATTAGTAGTGTGGTTAACAGAATTATTATTGACAATCACAGAGTGGCTTTCTCAAAATTCGTTTAAGTAACATCCTTTATTTGATTCATACCTGCATGCAACTTTGTTCCCTTTATTGATTTGCAGCAAACTTTTGGGAGTAGTTATTGATAATCCTATTTGTTGTCATATGCTCTGGTTTATACATGTATGTAAGCAAAGGTTTTGGTGCATCCACCCTGGAACGAAGTTAGTGTTGTTTGTATCACCCCTGGTATTCGAATCTCTTTTCTAGTTGTACCTGTTTTGACCATTGTTTGATTTGAAAATCTTGATTGTCAGGTGGCATTGCTTGCTGCATGTGTGCGTAGGGGATTGAAAGTTTTATCAGCTACAGGCGCTGGTGCTCGAGCTGACCCGACTCGAATTCGTATCGCTGATTTGAGGGAGTCGACAAATGATCCTCTGTCCCGAGCAGTATGCTTTTGTCCTCTTTCATGCACAAAATTTTTGCTCCTTGTGCTTCTAATTTTCATATATCCTCTAACTCATATTATACTTGTATATATTGATTCTTTTCTCTTGTTTTATCTTAGTTTGTGGGGAAACACTTTCTGTTAATTGTGGAATTAGTTTCTTGTAAATGTTTCTTTTTCCTTTAAATTTTTCTCATTTGAAAGCTGAAGACTTAGGTCTCATATTTAGAACAACACCCTCTGTTTGGTGCACAAAAATTTAATGCTGCTTTATTTGAAGCACCTAGTAAATATCCTTTGTGTCAGAGAACATAAATCATTCTTAGTCTGTTGCCTAATTGTGTTAAGCTTTTGTGATAGTTGGTTCTCTGGCATATTATAAGAGCATCTTTGACTAAGAATTCTCAAAGCTTAATCCAATATACCCCACACTTTATAATCTTTATAATTTAAAGATAAGGTATGAAGTAGGTTGATGCATTATCCACGCATTAAGCCCATTGACCATTTGCATAAGGGGGGCATATTAAAGTATTAAAATTATTCTTGGGCCTTGACCTAATAGCTAAGCTTTTAAGATGGTTGCTTGACAATTTGCAATTTCTCGGTTGTAGGTACGACACCGTTTGAAAAAAGATCATGGCATTGAAGGTGGAATTCCTGTGGTTTTTTCACTAGAGAAACCAAAAGTGAAGCTTCTTCCATTTAAGGGACTGAGTGGTCAAGAAGAAAATCCTACAGACTACCAAGTACTTTGAGTTTCTCTTCAAATTAGTTATCATGCATGGAAAGAATGGGGATGATTCCCTTGTATATAAAGATATATACGTTTTAAACCATCAAAAGGTTATGCATGGAATGAAATGAAGGTTGTTATGTGATAGATTTTGAATGGCCAATTTGTGAAGGTATTTTGTGTAGTGCATATGTATATACATATATATACATATATACACATATAGATACATATGTACACATATATATACATATATACACACACACACACGTATATATATATATATATATTAAATGGCTAATCATTCAGTTCTTGCAGACATAAAGCTTGAAAGAAACTTAAGTTTTCCTAATAATTGTTACGACCTATTAGATAATGTTTGTGCTGCATTTTCTTTGCTTCCTTATGGCAATGGCCTTTATTGTCTTTTTTTTGGAACACAACAAAGCCTGGAGACGAGAACTACATTACTATTTGATTAGAGTTTACAAGGGAAACAAACATAGGGGAATACTTGTCCCAACAATCGTGCGTACATCGACCCACTAGATGACAAAAAGCAATAAAATGGGCAGCTCTATTACATAACCTAGGCGCCTAATTAAAATTAAAAACATCAGGAAAAAAAACTTAGCTTTTGTTTTGTTTTATTTAGGGACTGTGGGACAGAGATATATGCACAAGTCATAAGATCAAAACGTTGTTTGCAGTCATGGCATCATAGAAGCAAGTGTTGTGGACATAATGTAATGGGTCACATTTATTGTCTTCAGATGTCTGAGAATGAGCAAAGAATGTATATAATTTAATCTCATTAGCATTTCTTCAAATTGGAGCCTTTTCCAGCCACTTATGTCATGTTTGTGACTGTTTAGACAAACAAGGCACATTGTTATAGGTTAATTGGCTTCTTCAAGAAATTTGGCTTTCCTGCCATGTTGGCGATCTTTCCTGACCGATAAAAGCTTAGCTTTTGTTTTGTTTTGTTTTATTTAGGGACTGTGGGGCAGAGATATATACACTAGTCATAAGATCAAAACGTTATTTGCAGTCACGGCGTCGTAGAAGCAAGCGTTGTGGACATCACGTAATGGGGCACGTCTTTTTTTTTATTTTTTATTTAAGGGAATATAATTGATTTTAAGCTTTTTACAACAATCCGGTGCCTCAAAAAGGCTCCCGGTAAGGTAAGGTCTAGGGAGGGTAAAACGTCTACATTTAAGATTTTTGATTCCGAAGGGCCCCCAGCCCTAAAAAGGCTTCCAAGCTTTTTGTTTATAAAAATTTGAATATTTAGTGAATAATTAAACTATCACCAATATTCGCACCCTTTGATACATCGTAACATGTAATATATTTATAAATATGTTTTTGTAAATAAAATACAAGTTATATGCATCACAAAATGCACTACTAAAATGTTGTTAAGGAACAATCTTTATTTCATTCCATTCTACCAGTTAAAAGTTCGAAGTTCAACACTAGCAAAAAGTTATGCACAATATGACTCGGTGATTTGACCTTGATGTCTTACTACAAGGTTGTGCCAGGGTTTAGGGTCCGCATCATACCAGTTTTGGGTTCCATTCCTGCCATTTTTGGGCAGGTTATGGCCTCCTACGTGGTCACACAACTTGCAGGATTACAAGTAGAGACTGAGCCAGTGGTAAATTTTGATATCGAGCACTATCAAATCCTTCATCAGCGCCTGATTGAGCATGAGGAGCTAGTGTATGGCACAACAAGTGATGTTCAGGTATGATGATTTAGTCTTTTTTGGTTAACCAGGTGTCCAAACTAGCTCATACGCACCTAATTGATCCTCGGGTTGCAAGGTTCCCTAAATGTAATAGGGTAAGCTGAGGTCAACATACCTAGTGGGTGAATATAGGAATTGTTTGTGCCGAAAGGTGGGACTAAAACCTCAGACTTGACATTTCATTAGATACCTGGTGTAAGTGCCTTCCACTGCCATCCTGTCAATATTGTTTAATGGTTTACTTACAGAGATCCTCTAATATGTGGTTTGGTGGTGTCTGAGGGGTTCTCTTCATTATTCGCTGAATATTTGCACTTGTCTCCGTATGTTACGTGGACTTGGCATGGTACATACGTAAGTTGACTCCCAAATGAAATCTAAGAATATGTAACTCCCAAAATCTGTTATATTATGTAACAACCTTTATTTGATTCCTTGGCTGACGGTACTTAAGCCATTTTATGCACCTTTTGTGCTAAGTGTTTGCTACTGAAAGGAATTTCATGATTGATAAATAATCTTTGGCTTCTTTCGTTTAATTGTTTTGCCTTCACCTTTCAATTTTTTTTCACACCTTGAAATCTTCCCTTTTTTTTTTTTTTTTTTTTTTTTTTTGGGTTGTGAAGATGACCAAATATCACTAAAGTGCTAAAGAATCCTCGAACCTAAGGGAAGTGAGACACACAGCTCTGAAATAAAATGTTCTCCCAAATCGCTTAAATATTAATTATGCATAGAATATTATTGAGAGAAGCTATAGAATATCAATTATAGCCAGATAATTGTATCATGTGTCTGTTATTTAAAAGATTTCACATCTTTATTCAAATCTTAGACATAAAAAACTAAGTCTTCAGTTGGACCATATGCATAACAAGTCCAAATATCAAAGGCATCTTAGTATTTTTCTAAATCACTATGAATTTTTCGGAAACATGATAATGTTGATAAAGAAATATGTGTGAAAATACAAAACTTTATATGTCATGAGCGTCATTGAAAGATACTTGGTCCTAGTTATTGTATGACTAAATGATACGGTTGTCGTTCTGATCAACTAGTACTGCAGCAGCAATGAAACTTCTTTGGTGGTAAATCTTGGTCAGTCCTTACTCATTTACACGTGGTATCAGATGACATGCCTTTTATTGCGTCTTCAATTTTATCCCTGATACCTTGGGCAAAAAATTGATCCTTACCAATGCACTTGCCCATAAAAATGGGATTCTCTGCCGTTGCAATTCTGAGTGGAATAAATTGTGGGTGACAATTATCCCCCACATCTCTTCATTTTCGCTTAGGGCCCAGCTGGTGCCGTGCCCTCATTGGATGAAGGTGTGTTTGTTTGAAGAATTTGGACCATTAGATGAAGCCCAAATCTGACAGTGAGGATGGCGCCCTGGGGTTATGATGTGGATGGCTGGTTTATTGGCTTAGATTAGCCATTTTGTTTACTGAGAAAAAGGGGACAAAAAATAAGATTTAGGGTTAGAGTATTCCTACGGTTCTCTCTCTCTGCCATTACCATCTCCCCCCTTCTTCTTAACTGGAAACGAAGCAACCCGTCTTGCCACCAATGCGGCTCTAGCATTGCCATGACAGGTTGAGCATCTTACCTAGGCTAACCCCAAACAAGGCTTTACAAAACCAAAAACCTTAAATCTTGCCTAGAGATGCTTAGGTCTTCCAATCAAAGTAACGCTGGTGCCGGAACAGGACTGTTGGACCAGAGCGACGCTAGTGGCAAGACGGGTTGCTTCATTTTCAGGTGAGAAGGGGTGAGATGGAAAAGGCGGAGAGAGAGAACCGAGAGAGGGACTGATGGAGAGAGAGAATCAAGAGGGGATTTTCCAAGGAAACACTAACCCTAATCGTATTTTGTCTCTTTCCTTTTTCTTGGTAAACAATGGGGCTTATATAAGCCAAAAAACGAACTATCCACGTTAAAACCCTAGGCGCCATTTTCACCGTCAAACCTAGGCTTCATCTCTCGGTCCAAAATTCTTCAAACAAACACACCTTCTGTTGCGCCCTAACCAAAAATGAAGCGACGCGGGGGAAAGCTGTCTCCCACAATTTACTACACTCAAAATTGCAATGGGAAAGAAATCCCATATTTACGGCACGCACGTTGGTAACGATCAAATTCTTACCGCACTTAGGTACCCTAAGGTTTGATCATTTATCTGTTAAGTACTATAACATTTTAATATATACAACAGGGTACCTTGAAGTTTTAAATCTTGATCAATTAAATACTCTTTTGTCGAAATTCAATAGATTTTCGTTGGAAAATGATAAAATTGAACACGATTTCGACAATATATTAGTATCCTAACTAGAATTTGATGATTTTTTGTCGAAAAGTGCAAAAACAACACACGATCGTGGCAATATTTAGGTAGTTTACAACAGCCGTCGGTGAATATTTTATCACAATTTGCTGAATTTTTGATGAAAACATGACATGAAACATATATATTATCATAATAATGTTTTATATTAACATATTTTTGCATAAAATTGGTCATATTTTACAAAAATTCATCAAATTTCAATATAGGGTTCTTAGGTGAGAAAATATCCAAACTTTAGGGCATCTCATTGTATATATTGAAATGTCAAGATACTTAAGTGATAAATGTTCAAACCTCAAGATACCTAAGTGATAATTTGCTTATATATATGAACAATTCTCCACTTTGATAGAGATATATATTAATTGCTAGTTTTTCTCTAGTGATGGGGGGTATTTTGAGGAGTATAAAGGCCAAGAAGAGGGCCAAAAGAATTTGCAAACCTGTGCATAGGTACACCTGTTAGAGGGAGCTGAAAGGGGAGAAGTATAAGGTATACAAGGAAAGAGTGGAGGCTGAGCTTAGGGAGGACTTCGAGTGAGATACAAACCAGATGTGGAACCAACTGGCCCAAAAGATGAGAGGATTGGCACAGGAAGTTCTCGGCACGTAAAAGGGAAGGGTACCAAGCAACAGAGAATCCTGGTGGTGGGGTGACGAGGTCCAAGAGAAGATTAAGGCGAAACGAGTTTGTTTCAAAGAGTGGGATCATAGCAGGGATGAGAATAAGCGACAACGGTATCTTCAAGCCAGGAGAGAAGCAAAGCGAGTAGTCAGAGAAGCACAATCAAGAGCTTATGAGGACTTTTACAAAAGGATGGAGACCAAGGAGGGTGCGAGGGACTTATATAGAATCACCAAAGCTAGAGAAAGGAAGACTAGAGACTTGGATAGAGTACAATGCATAAGAGGGGAAGATGGACAGGTACTCGTGGACAGGCATCTAACTAAGGCTAGGTTGAAAATGTACTTCCACGGGCTGTTCAACGAACAAGGAGGGACAGAGATATCCTTAGGTGATCTTCAAACATCTGAGGTGCATCAAAACCACTGCGACTGTAGGAAAATTAGCCCCGAGGAAGTCAAGGAAGCCCTGAGATCCATGGGAAGGGGTAAAGCAGCAGGCCCAGATGGCATACCCATAGAAGTATGGAAATGCCTTGGACAAAAGGGCGTCAGTTGGCTGACTGAACTATTTAACCAAATCCTCCTGGGGACAAGATGCCTGAGGAATGGAGGAAGAGCACATTGATTCCAATATATAAGAACAAAGGCGACATTCAGAGTTGCGCCAACTATCGGGGTATCAAACTAATGTGCCACACTCTGAAGTTGTGGGAACGGGTCATAGAGAGGAGGTTAAGGCAACAGACAGAGGTGTCCGAGAACCAGTTCGGATTTATGCCCGAGAGATCAACAATAGAAGCCATCCACATCCTAAGGCGGACGATAGAGCAATATAGGGAGAGACAAAAGGACCTTCATATAGTTTTCATTGATTTAGAGAAGGCATATGATAGAGTGCCAAGGGAGGTTCTTTGGAGAGTTTTGGACAGGAAAGGCATCCTCGTACCATACAGCCGAGCCATTAGAGACATGTATGAAGAGGCACAGACTATGGTGCGTACAGTGGATGGGGAGACAGACGCTTTCCCGATAACAGTAGGGGTACACCAAGGGTCTGCTTTGAGCCCCTATCTGTTCATTCTGGTTATGGACGAGCTCACTAGGCACATCCAGGGATGTGTATCTTGGTGCATGCTTTTTGCAGATGACATAGTACTAGTGGGGGAGTCGCGGGAAGAGATAAATGAGAAGCTGGAACTGTGGAGAGGGGTTCTAGAGTCGAAGGGTTTACGACTAAGCAGAGCCAAGACCGAGCACATGGGACTCAAGTTCGATCCCTCTACCATGCCTAGCCAGGAAGAAGTCAAGATTGGACATGAGACCATATCGAAGAAGGAGAGACTCAGGTACTTGGGGTCCATAGCGAAGTGGACGAGAATGTCAGCAACGGGATCAAAGCGGGATGGCATAAGTGAAGGATGGCCTCCGCGGTACTTTGTGATAGAAAGCTCCCCTTGAAGCTAAAGGGAAGATACTATAAGACGGTTGTGAGGCCAGCCATGGCGTATGGGGCGGAGTGCAGGGCGATGAAACAACAGCACACACAGAATATGAAGGTAGCGGAGATGCGAATGCTGAGGTGGATGTGAGGACACACAAGGAAGGATAGGATCAGAAACGACATCATAAGAGGCAAATTGGGCGTAGCCTCCATTGAAGATATATTAAGGGAGCAACGTCTAAGGTGGTTCGGACATGTCAGAAGGAGACTGGACAACGCTCCAGTCAAGAGATGCGAACAACCCCTTACTACACCAGGCAGAAGAGGCAGAGGCAGACCAAAGAAGAGATGGCTTGAGACGATCCGACAAGACCTCACCCACCTAAACCTTCGGGAGGAGATGGCCTTAGATAGGGCCCAATGGAGGGCTAGCATATGGGTATTAGATGATCCGGTTGGAGTAGGGTAGTCCAACTTACTAGTGCTAGGTCCTCTTGGCGCACGTAGGCTGTGTTCTAGATATCATGAGCTGATACTTGCTACTTGCCTACTTATCTTTATCCTTATCTTTGTCTCTACCTCTGTATATATCCCTATCTCATTCTCTTTCTCTATCTCTTCTATCTCTATCTCTATCTCTATCCTTTATCCTCTATCTCTACCTTTATCTCTATCTTCATCTTATCTGCGATCGGTGCCTGTTGTGGCATACTTTGGGTCTGTTGTTTTTGCTCGCCTTCTTTTTTTTTTTTTTTTTTTTTTTTTTTTTTTTTGCCATACTCATGCGTTTGATGCTTCTCCTGTTGCCAGGTCTTTGGCTCATTGCTGCGGACCAGCTTTTTAGGCTGGGGGTCATCGGAAACAGCCTCCCTTTAGGGTAGTCCCCTGAAGGGGGAAGGCTACGTACATCTACCCCTCTAGACCCTGCTTATGCGGGAGCCCTTGGAGGCATTGGGTTTGTTGTTGTTGATGGGGGTATTTTGAGTCTTGGATTACCCAGGGTTCCAATCAACTTGGACCAAATCCAACTTATTCAAGCTGGCTGATTGTCATATGTGCCAATTGTACATGCTCTTCATCAATCAAGTCTCTTAAAATTTCTCCTAACATAAATCTTTTCGGTTTGGTCATTGAGGTTTTTTTTTTTTTTTTTTTTTTTTTTTTGTTTTCTAAGTTCATAACTCAGGTTTTTTCATCAATTATATGGATAAATATCTAAGAAAATACATAATTTTTAAGTAACATGTCCCCAAGGTGTTGTATCCTAGTTTTTTCAAAAATTATGTGTCAGCGTATCGGTATCGTATCGTATCCCGTATCCGTATCCATACCCGTGCTTCCTAGATGTGAACTCCATAGATAGTTCTCCACCTAAACAGATTGTCACCCATAGGAAATTCGATATTGAGAGCTGCGAATTTGGAACAACCCGCTTTAACTGAGCTTTAAGCACACCCTGACAGAGTTCTTTAAGTCTGAAACCGAATCTTTAAATATTGAACCTACTGAATCAAGATTTGACCAATTACTAATTAATCAGAGATAGGGAAAGACCTGAAATTTGACCAGGCTGTTAACAGCTGCCATTCAAGTCACTAAATTAAAGCTATGACTGCAAAGATGAATGCTTGAGGGGAAAAAATGACATGGACCTTAATTTCTAGACCCTTAGGGAAAAAGTTAATTAGTATTAAGTAGATGTTTAAGATTAAGGAATTTTCTAAAGCTAATGGAGAACCTAAGTTTAAGGTTGGCTTAGTTGCTAAGGGTTCACTCAGCTAGAGGAAATGACTACAAGTAGATTTTCTGTCCTGTAGCCTATCATCACAATTTGAGTTTTGATGGCCATGATTGCTAGCTTAGATATGCTCTTAGAACAAATAGACACTAGAACTGCTTTCGTGCATGGAGGATTGCAAGAAGAAATTATCATATGGCCCAACCCGAGGAATTCATTGAACGAGGTAAAAAGGACCATGTGCCTCTTGAAAAAAATCATTTTATGAACTGAAAAAATCACCTAAACAATCATATAGGAGATCTGACAGTTTCATGTTAGGCACTGAGTTTCAGAGATGAATGCATGATAATTATTTCTATTACAAGAATTTGATTCTAATTGTGCTATATTTACTTATTTGTGTTGATTATATGTTGCTTGCTGGGAAACTTAGTTTTGAAATTACTAAGCTTAAGTCTATAATAAGTAGGAACTTTGACATGAAAGACTTAGGAGAAACTAGGAAAATACTTAGAATGCAAATAAGTAGGGATAGGAGCAATATCCATTTGTCTCAAAGTCACTATGTTGGAAAGGTACTAAGTGATGCTAAACTTACTAATATGCTGATAGCTCCTCATTTTAAATTTACAGTTGGTCAGTGGCCTTCTAATGATGTTGAAAAACATGAGATGTCATGTATCAGTAATGAGCTCCTCTCTTTTTCTTCAATCTTTAAATGTCTCTCTCTCTCACCCTTCTCTTCCTTTTCTTTTGGGTGTCTGATGTCATAGCTTTAAAACAAGCCTACAAAGGGCTTAAATGTAGCGGCCCACATATGATCCAAAGGTGGGGTAGAGGACACGTGGTGGGCATTGAGATAGGCTTGGAATAGCTGGCCCTAATATAATCAAAATAGGACAGTTCCATATTCCAACAGGTATAGTAAGAACCTGATTTATTACCATAATTAAAATATTTATTGTCAATTTTGGCCGGTTAAAAGAGATACAAATTTGTCTACAATTTCTATTTTATATTAGAATACAATCAGGCAAGCGGCTAAACTGGCAAATATCATTTTAATTACCCGAATAGAAGTTCTCAAACAATTTATTTTAATTTCAATCATGTTGCTACGATCTATTATTTCAACTAAATTATCAAATCTAGTGATTACAAAACATAGTGAATCTACTAATTTCATGGGACAATAATCCAACAAACTTACTTTTGTATGTGGGTGCTTTGTGTTATATTTTCTACTCTCTATCTTTCATCATTTTCACCTGAGCACTTACCAGTTGCCTTGCAACAAATGTTTTGACCAGATGCAAATTTCTTTGCGGTGCAATTGTATTCCGAGAAGGATAAAATCTTGTCAAATGATCGGAACACTAGGCTAATATGAGTGCTCCTCTTTGTTTCTTGGACACAGGGAGAAGAGGAAGGTGCGGGGACCTTTTTTGAACTTTATGACACTTGAACATGGTTATTAGTGTCTTGACCTTGGATACTAGCATAAAGACATGTCATTCACATTGTTATTTTTGCAATATAGAAGGCTTATATATCTTTTGACAGCATCACAAGGTTCATGTGTTGTATTGGTGCCATATCGTATTGGGTGCTGGTACGGCCACCGAAAGTGAAGAACTAAGCAAATAGTTCTTCCTAACATCAAACATGTTTCTGTTTCGATATTTCAAATGCTTTGTATATCCGCATCTTTGGCTCTTTGTTTGGTAACTGTTGCAGCTGGTTTTCTTTGATTATTAGGTTGATATTGAAGAAGTAATATACATTGCCAAAGAGCTATGGCGTGGACGAAGTGCTAGGGACCAGTCTGCTAAAAGTGTGGGGCGTGCAATGTGGCGATCAGTTAATGAGTTAATGCTAGTAAGGTATGTTTACTGTCCACATCTTTGGTCGAGTATTCAGGAGATAAGAAGGTTGTGCTCTTGGGGATAGCTATTGGGATGCTTTTAGCTCATAATTCTATTATGACTTAACAACAACTACATCCCAGTGCCTACGAGGTTCCCGCCTCGGTAGGGTCTGGGGTGGGGGGATGTACGCAACCTTACCCCTACAGGGTGCTACCCTGAAGGGAGGCCGTTTATAAGGTTTATCATGAATGTTGTTACTACAAAAATGAGATGTTGAATGTAACTACAAGGAATGGGCTCAAGTGGTAAAGCGTTTGGACTTAATGCCTCATGAAATAGTAGGTTTGGGGTTTGGATACTTCCATTGGGCGCAAGTAGTTTGTTGAGGCCATCCACTAGGCCTATGGTCTCCACCTTCCAACTGGAACATTAGTCGAGGTGCATAAAGTACCGCACTCTCCAGTTACTAAAAATGGGTTTGAAAATGAAACGGTGAACGATGATGGACAACATTTATTTTCTTATAGGCTAAAAAAGATATAAATGCATCGTAGAAGTGTAATGAGAAAACTTTATGTGTTGGCATCTTCTCTTGAGAATCCCCTTATGCCATCTTTGCAAGCTTTCTGTTGTTTTAAGCATCTCCGTGCCTTCACATTCTCCAAACTGAATGAAATTCTTAGTGAATTGGATATTCCACATTAACCCTATGTTTGATGTAATGTATAGAAGCAGAGTATATGAGAAAATTATCTTTTCCTAGCCCAATGTTCTCTATTTACAGGAAATAGGGTTCTCAAATAATTCTAATTTAAATGTCATGAAAAATCACTTCATGAAACCAAAAAAATTAGGTGAGGAATATGGAACGTACAATCACATTAGATAAAGCCTTTGTTAAGGAAGGAGGAGTTACTAAATAAAAGAAGTATAAAAAGGCCTTTATAAACATATCACTATGCAACGGCTAGCCAACAACTGGTTAAAATCTGTACAACCGTTACGTTGATTCCATGCTACAAAGAACCACCAGAAAGTCTCAAGTGCAGGAATCCCATGGTACCTTTTTATTTTGCATTTGGCTAACTGAATTTGCATTTTCAGAAATGCACTTGCCATTAACCTTAAATGGATTGGTTACACTTGCAAAATCTTGAACCATTGAACCAGCGTGGTTAACTGGATATTTGGGTTATCTTTCACTGCAGCCTTCTAGAAGGTATCTGTGATTGCAGCATTAATAATAGAGATTAAAAACCTTGTGCCTAATCATGGGGTTCTAAGCATCTCTATGCATGAGAGGATGGTTAAACAACTCTATACCCAACCAACTAAGTATCTCTATACTCAACTTTAAGCAACCAAGTGCTTAAGAAATTAAAAAAAAGAACTAATTTTATTCAATTGTCCAATGATCTAGCTTAGGCTCTGGTTACATCAATATTTATAAAAAAGAAACTAGAATCCCAAGTGAAAATGAACTTTTAAATGGATAATAACAAACTCCTAATATAACAATAACAATGAGAGCTAGTAAAAGTCAAACTCCAGACTTCCTAACTAATAATATATTCTAAAAGATAGAATTTACAACAATTCAACTTCTATTAGTTATCTTATCTCTAAATCTTGATTTTTTATCCTTGATCTCCATTGATTAGTCTCGGTCCAATTCTCCTTGGTCTACCAACTATCAATTTGGAAAAGAACATGAGAAAACGAACGAGGGTATAATTTTCACCAAATCACTTAAGTGGGTCCTCTCTGGTAAACTAATGGATAGTATATACACAGCGTTCCATACTGAGCTTATCTTCAAATTGACATCTCTTTGTTGGATGTTCTGAGTATGGAGTGCAATAGCTGTTGTAGTCATGGTGTTGTGGAATTGGGGTATGTGGGTTTAATGTGATGGGTTGTGGTGCTCGCATTGAACCTTTTCTCTTTTGCAAGGTAAGGGTTACTATGGGGGATGGAAGTCATGGTGTTTGAACTGGAGTCACCCCTGGGCAAGGGTGGACTAGTTACCACTAGCCAACCCTATGACCTCAAAGCTCCATCAGAAGTACATGGTCCAAAAAAGAGAAAATTCTCTATACTGATTGTCAATCCCTTTTGAACTTTTTAGAGACAAATTATTTTTAAGCCCTATGTTTGCAAGAATTTAGGTGAATACCCATTTAACTTTTCGCTTTCCTACCCCTTTAATAGTTTCCATCATGTACAACAACAACAACAATAATAACAGACCCAGTGCCTCAAGGGCTCTCGCCTAAGCGGGGTCTAGGGGGGTGAATGTACGCAGCCTTACCCCTTCAGGGTGTAACCCTGCTGAGAGGCTGTTTCCGAGGACCCTCAACCTTATAGGGTTGGCAACACGAGGACTTCCCAGGAGGTCATCCATCCCGGTGCTACTCTCGCTCAAGCACACTTAACTTCGGAGTTGTAATAGGATCCGGTGCATTAGTTTCCATCATGCAAATACATCTATATGTGTTTGAATAAATTAAGTACAATATATACATATACATATAAATATATATATATATATATATATATATATATATATATATATATATATATATATATATATATATATATATTTTACACATTATGGAATAGAGATTAAGCATCAATGCCTAATTGAAGTGGTTCTTAGGCATCTTTTGTATAGTTTCCTTCACAATGATCATCATGTGGATTTGAAACGAACCAAAATGAACCGGATTGGAACGTAACCTTTAATGTCGTAATGCCGGATAAGAACCGGACTTACTAATCAAACGTATCCCAAATGTTACTTTGTCATTGTTTCAACAAAGTAATTCTCATAAATTGACTTGGTATTAAAAAAAAAAGGGTAAAGACAAGGCTCCAAAATCCTTATGATTGTCCTCTCAAGAGAGGGAACCCCATGTCATATATAAGTTAAAGGGAAAATACTATAAGGCCGGAGTAAGATCGGCCATGTCATACAGTGCGAAGTGTCGGCCAGTTAAACGGCATCATACGCAGAAGTCGAAGGTGGCGAAGATAAGGATGGCGCGGTGGATGTATAGACACACAAGAAAGGATAGGATCAGAAATGACATTACAAGAAGCAAATTGGGCATGGCCCCAATCAAGGATAAGCTGATGGAGCAATGTTTGCGGTGGTTTGGGAATGTTTGGAGGAGACCGACCACTGCCCCTATCAGGAGATACTAGCAACTCCGTACTACGGACGGGAGGAGAGGGAGAGGCACGCCAAAGAAGAGCTGGATGGAGATAATTCGACACGACCTCGTCCACCTAAACCGAAATAAGGATATGACCTTAGATAGAGTTAAGTGGAGAGTTAGCATAGGTGTAGCCAATATAGCGGTTTAGAATAGAGGAGCATAACCAAGCTAGTCATAGCTCCCCTAGGTTTATTTGCACCTTACTACTTGTTGCTTGTTGCTGGGTGCTATGTTGTTTTTGCTTGATGCTTTATTGCTTTTTTGCTGCTTTATACTTTTTGCTTTATGCTCTCTCTGTATTGTTGCTATTAAGCTGGTATATTGTAAGGCTTTTTAGGTTAGGGTTCCTTGGACACAACTTCCCTTTGGGGTAGTACCCTGAAAGGGTAATTTTGCATACATCTCACCCCCCCCCCCCCCCCCCCCCTCCTTTCTTCTCTCCTAGACCCTGCATTAGCGAGAGCTCTTGAAGAACTAGGTTTTGTTGTTGTTTGTAGTACTTTTTGCCCAATGAAACAACATCAAACATAGAGGATAAAGGTGGCAGAGATGAGGATGCTGCGCTGGATGTGTGGCCACACAAGGAATGATAGGATCAGGAACTATGTAATCAGAGGTAAATTAGGTGTAGCCTTGATCTAGGATAAACTGAGAGAGCACCGCTTGAGATGGTTTGGACATGTTAGCAGGAGACCGACCACAGCTCCAGTCAGGAGGGGTGAACAGCTACATACTACGCTGGGCAGAAGAGGGAGGGGCAGGCCAAAGAGGAGTTGGTTGGAGACGATCCGACACGACCTAACCCACCTAAACGTAAGGGAGGAGATGACCTTAGATAGAGCACGATGGAGGGCTAGTATAAGGGTAGTGGATGTGGCAGCGTAGAGTAGTGCGGCGAGTGACTGGTAGTTTAAGATTCCTAGGCAGTCATAAACCCAGGTAGTGCACTTATCTGTTGTTTAGTTGCTTCCCGATTATTCTTCTATTATTGGCCATGTACTATTTGCTTTACTATGTGCCTTGTAGTTGTCTTCTGTGGGGTATATTTTATACTGCTGGTTTAACGCGGTGTCCTAAGCTGATGCTTTGTGGTTTCCATGGTTTCCAGTATACCATGTTCTTATGACGACTCGATCTTCGGGATGGGGGTCCTCGAAAACAGCCTCTCTTCCACGCGGAAGGGGAAAGGCTGCGTACATCCAACTCCCCCAGACCCTGCTTCGTGCGGGAGCCCCTGTGGCACTGGGACTGTTGTTGTTACTCATATTATCCTGTAATAAAATGTAAGTTGATTGGTGAAAATTGTTTCTTTTAAACCATGCAAGAGCACTTCACTATGAGGTGGCAAGTTTTCTTTTGAAACAAACGAAGAAAAACCTCAATCAGATTTTAATTTCCCTGGGAA